>JAINEY010000008.1:1200000-1800000 GCA_020002365.1 Trichoderma gracile
CCTTGATCGGCATCACCTATACGCACCAATACGCGCCAAGGGCCTCAACCAGCATATTGTTGTTCGTCTGATGTCGCGGCCTCGATTCGAGGGATGCCGAAGCCTGCTCGACCAGGTAGCACCGGATATATATGGCATGTCAGATTGCTGCCAGCATGTACAGTACCGTCAGCGCAACATGGAGCTCCTGCCATAGAGCTATGACATGCAACATACCGACGTATCTGTTATGTAGGTACAAGCAGGAGCAAGTGGTTTCAAGCCAAGATGCTGCGGTAAGCAGGGTCAGATACCGACTTGAACCCCGTCTACTCGCAACTGGTCCGCCAAGGATCCATGTTATCGGAGGCAATAGTTTGCGATCGATCAGCCGGCTTGAGGCCCTTTTCCGGTAGCTTATACCAGATACCTGACAAATATCGTTCGTGTCGTGAGACACGACCCAGGTTTCCGCTTGTGGCCCCGGTGAGTCCAAGCACCTGGACCAACTGATCTACTAGATCCAACGCTTCCGCTTCACCTCAATCTGCATAACACCGTCGGCGAATCTCACAAGCCACTGAACCGCATCCTTGGGGTGCCGAGCTAGGCATCAGACGTCGGTGCTACTTCTGTTTGGGTAACCCTCTATGGACGACATCTTGTCTCGTGAGAGCCGAGAGTGAGCGTGTGTAAGTCGAACTCGAAGCAACACCCGCGACTAGACGCTCACCTGCTCTTCCTGGCCTAAGCCCAGCTTCCCATTCCAGCGGGATCGTGCATTAGTAGCCCCAGGGAGACTTTCCATGTGCCAACAGGCATCTGGTCGCCAGGGGTGTGCAATCCGGTCGACCAACCAGGCGGGCAGACACAAGAGTGTGCGCTTGGCTTCTACCGGGGGGTTGTTGTGCCCAAAAGCCCCGAGTCGACCTCCCTATACGAGTAGGTAACATTACCACTGGAGCGGATGCAAATGGGGGGAAGCGAGCACAGGACACTGCTTATTAGCAAGCCGATGCTGAACCCCTGATGTTGTGCGGCTGTCGTGACTTGTAGATGCCGTAGACTTTTGTGTGCGTTCGGGGAGAAGACGAGCGCCAACGATGACAGCGCTCAATCAATTTCGGCTGAGGATTCCGACTGCCACCCTCATCCAGGCCACGCCAAACCGACACGCCCAGACCACCCACGGCTCGATGTCGGAGCCCTACGACGAAAGCCGTGATAAGGTAGGCGGCCGTAATAAGCAAGGAGAGGTAGATCACGTACCGTCGCTACATGTCATTTACGGCAACTGATCCTCGCGTTTCCTCAAACCGTCAGATCTCAATCTGTCCGCATAGTCGTTCCCCTCTCGGCAGAATATGGGAAATCCTGGAGGCCGTCTGAAGAAAGTACCTAGTACTGTAGCCGTACCTGTAAAAAGGACACAGTACAGGTATCTTTGTCGACCTCAGCAAGCGAAATTTCCCTCCGCTGTGTGATCTTGGCTTTCAATCCTTGTACGGGGAAAAGAGTTCGGCTGGCCGTCCAAGATTTACAGTTGCATTCTGGCTCAACCGGCCGCAGGTTGGCCAAAGCTTGTGTCTCCTTCGCAAGGGCTCTTTTTGCGTGTCCAGGGGTTTGTTTGGTGGACGAGTGGGGGCTGCTGCGACCTGCTGTAGTAATAGGCCCTCCGTATAACGCATAACCAAAGAACTTCTGCGTGTAAGAACTTTTTGAAGTTTATGCGGTTTCGTTTTGTCATATTTTTTGATCTTTAACAAGGGACTTTGCAAGCCCAATTACAGGTAGGTACTAGGGTAAGCCGCAGGAAAATCCTGTGTTGCCAGAGGTACCTTACCTATGCCGGTTCTTCTGCTTGTGGTCAAGTATCAACAAGGAGCATCTTGACTCGAGATTCCCCTCGTTTGACTTCAACTTTGTTCAAATACAATGTTTTCTCCCTCACTTTCCAATTCATTCTCTATAAGCCCCTATGATAGATCTAGCTATGTTTATCGATGAGCATCGAGAAGGTATCAGAGCATCAACTCATGTCATGCATTTGTCTCACAAAGCAGAAGCATGAGCGGAAAAACAAATCTGCCGACAATCGCGATCCGCTGGGCCTCCCTGCATCTCCTATCGATTACCACCTTATGTAGACTTCCGCTTGGCTTTCAACCAACCGATCTCAGCTCTTCCTTTTACCAACCTTCGCAGCAGTGACACGTCATATTCTATCCTCTCTCTCGCCTCTCCTCGAGTTTTGCCAGGCTTCATACTATCTACACTTTTCTTCCAAGAGCTGACCTATATAACCATTGCTTCATTATCTATCCTGCTTCTCTAGGGCTCGCTCGGCTACGCATCTCATCGTCCCCTTCTTGCACATCATTTCTCAACCGCTTCGGTCTATGTTTCGCATCCTCGCACCACATCACTGGCTCGCCTTCCTAGTTGGGCCTCGTCTTTTCCCCCTTGGGTGTCCTCGTTGCATTCGCGGCACCCCCCCAGCCTAAACGGACACGTACCGCAGGCACTCGAGAGACACTCGGCGAAAGAGGGACAGAGAGACAGCCGGGACGCCTACTACGCTAGGAAACTGACAGTTGACACGCATTGATACTGCCTGCTGGTTGGTCCCTGCCGCCAAGAGTGACCACAATCCCACAATACAGTCGTTGAATGTCTTGGGCCATGTCGTCGCTACTCCCCATCATCACGGAGATCCTGCCCATGATCCTGCCTTCTACCACCGAGGTGACCCGCGCAGATCAGCTCACGCCCATTCTGGATAACGAAGGCCGCTCCATCCGGGATGCCGCCATTGTCGGTAAGTGTGACAAGATGTGTGCTTCGGGTGAGTCTTCTCCTTGGCCCTCTGAACGAAGCGTGCCAGAAACTGCGTTGTAACTCTTTTTTCCACTCTCCCTCTTCCGGGCAGTCCTTCGCATACCCCCCAACTCTAGTTCCCCAATCCACCACAACAGCGAGCAAGGTAGGTTGCCGCCTCCCCGCCTCTTGGATGCCCTCCCTCTTCCCCAAGAATGGCCCCGTTGGTTGGTTGGGTTCGGTTTCTGATAACGCCCGTCAAGACGCCATCATCAACGCAGTGTCCGGTACCGGCACGCTCGTCGTCAAGGAGGGCTTCAAGGGCGAATTGCGACATCACGAGCTTAAGCCGGGAGACTTTGCATTCGTCCCGGCCTGGACAGAGCACCAGGTTCGGAACGAAACGGACCAGGAGCTGGTTTGGGTCATCACTCAGAGCGGCCCCCGTCCCGTTGGAGCCATCCTGACTGATTGGGGGGGTCAGGAGGCCAAGACTATTGAGTGATTCTTGAGTTGATATTGGCTCTCGCTCCCGCCGAGCTGCTGCAGCTACGGCACGCTTCAGCTCCTGCGACCTCTATAGAGTGGGCTACTCCGCTGATCCTGCACCGCAATATGATCTGATAAGACGGATTACCTTCTGACAGTCTGCTGGGGTGTCGAATATCTGCGCATGATCCAGATGGGGGAACATGAGCACCTCCACATCGGCCGTCCGATTCTCAGCGGTACCCCGAGCCTGGTTTATTCCCGCCACTCCAATATCGGTCAAATATTGTGCGACGCTTGGAGTGTTGACGAGTATATCCCTCCCTGCCAAGCAAACAGCAACCTTCCGACGATACACCGGATCGGCATGTTCAAAGTCTTCCTTCCATATGATGTTCTCGCGCCAGAAAAAGTGACGGCCTAGGCACCGTGCCACGCCTGGATCCGTGCTGGCGAAGTACCACAGCAACCACTCATAGGCTCCCCGGGGCTTTCTGCGAGTGAAGTTGTAGGCGACATCGGGGAGATGCAGCATCACCGTGACCGGGTCGATGAGCACGACGGAAGTGATCATATGCCCTAGGCTCTTGGAGTGCAGCATGTGGGTGGTCTGAACAGATCCATACGAGTGTGCCGCAACTGTAAACCTGTTCCACTGATGGTGCTCCAATATCTTGGCCATCTGCCGCAGGAACTCGGCCTTATTCAGAGGCGGGGAAGTCAGTCGAAAGGATACGGGAAGGATCTCCACAGCAATAACACCGATACCCTGGCCGCCACCCATATCTTTAGCCGCATGTATGTTGGCAAGGAAGTCGACATATGTCCACAGCCCAACGCCAATGCCATGGAAGAAGACGACTGGGTTGCAGTCGTTTGATGCATGAGGCCGGTACCAGTAGCTCAGCTGAGGAGCACGCGAGCGCCGGCTCGTGAATATCTCCTGCGGACGCGGTGGGAATGTTGCAAGAGCTGGTGCGAGCCCTCTGGCGTAGAACTTGAAGCCATGCCACGCAAGGGCCATGTGTGCTGCTTGATCCACCAGATATATGACCAAGTACCACGTTAATGATCTGTAAGTGACCTCGATGTCGTCCAAGGTCAGCCGAATGCACTGCGCCGATCCTCGGCCCTCTCGAAGAGGATAGCCCAGCCGCTCCTCGATCCTCTTGACGAACGCCTCAAGGTCTCGTGCTTCAGCCTCGGAGTGGCCGCCGTTACTCTCGACATCCTCCCCGGCCTGGTCGAAGAAGCCCCAGAGGAGGAAGTCGCGCAGGTTGTCTCGGCGGATATCCTTGATCTCAGCCCCGAGAAACCATGACCGCAGGTACGCCTCCGCAGACTGCACATTGTCGATGCACTGGTTGAAGAGAGCCCATCTCTCGACGGACGTCAGGGGCGTCGGGTGCACGGCTTTGCGGTTCAGCTTGTGCATGTACGGGAGGTAGATGAGGCAGAAGAAGAGCGTCTCGGCGAGGATGAGGCCCCACAGGACCTGGGCGGCGGTCGTCTGGCGTGCCGAGGCCCAGCCATACCAGCTGTATGTTGCGGCTAGGAGGACGGAGTAGATGAACGGCGTGTAGCGGAAGAATGCGATGCAGAGGCGGATGGTGAGCCGGCCGGTGACGGTGTTGCTTATCATGGTCACCGAAAGACGGGAGAACGCCACCAAGCAGCGGCCGAAGGACCACCTTAAAGCAGCGAAGAATAAGAGGTGATACAGTGGCAGATGGACCGGTGTGTGATGGAATGTGACGCGCGGATGACTGGGGACTTCTTTCTCTCCGAGAGGGTAATATTATTCCATCATTTAGACTTCTGCTGTGAATCCATCGTTTGGGCAGATAGTAGAAGGAGTGGCTTGGAGAAAAGGACCCCGAATTTTGCAGCTGCTGCGTTTGTTGAGCTGAGCCCCGGATTTGGGCCCCGTTGGGCATGACGTCAATGCTGTCACCGCAGAGGCAAGGTTCGGTGCAGGGGTACATGGGCGGTGCCGAGGCGGTACTGGTTGATGTTTTGGTGCACCTGTGAGGTGGCGGCAAAGCCCATCAGCTACTACTAGAGGATTGAATGGGCTGGAGCTGGAATGAGTGTGGAAGTGCTCTGGGATTCGGGATTTGCGGGAGGGGTTGCTGTCTTTCTGGGGTATTGGAGGTTGACATGTGAATGAGACGCAGTCGAGGTAATGGTTGATATGTCGATACCTACCTAGTACTTATTCATTTGGCGACCACAGCATCAGAACAAGTATCATTAACATCATTGAAGATGCAATTAATTGTGTTCCATTGCATTGACACTTAGATTTTGATTGTGTCTCTCTGTTCAATTCAATTGCTTCAGATCGTCACTTTCACGTCGAGGTTTATCACATGTGTTTGTCAAGACAGGCATCTGCTACGCCAGCTCTTGTTTGAGGTCTGAAGTGTTCTTCCGTCATACGTCCGAGGGGGACAATTGATACTCCCGCCTGTGGTTGTGACTACAGTATTCTTCTCTCTCCGGTTGCATCAATGAAAACATATGCGCTTTCTAGGGGTTCGATCCAGGGCAGTGGAAACAGTCCAAGGTTGCTTGAAGCTCCACCGTTTCACGCGAATTGGCGAGAATGCAGCATTGCCGGATGAAACTTTGGGCGACGGAGAAGCTGTTTCAAGATGCGCACTAAGATCCCTTCCCTCTGCGTCCAATCATGGAGAAAATACATCGAAAGACGCCGTTGGATGCGGGAGAACGTTGGAAAGGTCGAAGTACCGAAACCAGGAAACCAAGTCATGACTCCAGGGTAACGTGCCGTTGACGCGCAGGATTCGCCACCCTCGCTCCAAGGCCAGCGGCACTAGGAGCAGACCCGTCCTGTTATTAATAGCAAGTTGCTTTACAGAATCTTATGAGCTCAGGCGCCATTGAGAATGAGAAACAAGCCACACATCAGAGGGGGCATCATCATATCGTCCGACTCGGCGCATCAATTCAACCTTTTCCGGCTACAAGCTATATAACAATCCTAGCAAATCTGCACATTCAAGATGAGTGCCAACGAAACCGCCGCCAGCGAGAGCGATCCTCACGACGACATGAGACTCTCACGCACACCAAAGGACAAGTACATCCTGCGAGTCACGGCCGGGCCCAGCTATGACGAGAGCACGCACGTTGAGGTGCCGGTGAACGAGGCCGCGCCGGTGCGCATCAAGAGCGACCTCGCCGACATTGAGCTCAACGTGCGGATACAGGACTACAAGGGCCTGCCGCGTGGCTCGCCGTCGACGTCGCCCTACTTTTCCACGGAGCCGCATGCGAGCAACCAGGACCAGTACAGCATCTCGTTTCGGTTTACGCCGCTCAAGCCGGCCGGGGCAGCAGCAGAAGAAGAAGATGGAGATGTTGCGGATGGTGTCGCCTCGGGGATCAGGGCCGCAGACTTGCAGTTTGGGAATGACTTTGATCGGCCTATCCGGGACAAGCTGCCGCCGGGGTTCAACTATGCGATGAACATTGTCAAGTGGTGGATTGATCCTGGGCTTGAGGGCGATGCCTACGCGGACAAGCCCTACCTCTACGGCCCTGCACTGAGTTCCTTCAACGTCGTGTCTGTCGGCCCGGGAGAGTTTGACGAGTCCAAGGGTGGCCTGTGGTTCGAGGAGGGAGGAGACGATAGGGGGCAAAAGGTGCGCGAGATGAATGGCGTGCCCAAGGAGAGCAAGCCGAGGATGAAGTGGGCCTTGTCGGACGCCAACAAGGAGAAATGGACGTGGGAGTACGGCCAGACGTACGGCATTGACTTTTTCAACCCGTATCTCGACTTTGCCAACATGGCGATTCGGTTGCCGGGGTTTCAGCTCTCGGTTGCAAAGTATCTTGGTGCCGAGGCTTTGAAGTAAGTCAACTCCTCCTAAGAAGCGCTTGCTATTCGTTTGGGGTTTGTACTAATGAGTTCTTGTTAGGAATGATGGACGGCTTGCGCATCAGCTGAGATATGTTCTTCGGAACAAGGCTACTGGAGATACCTATCTGGTGATTACCTTTGCGCTGTATCTGGAAGAGTCTATCCATGAAGATGGGACTGTCAAGACTGCAGACGGAGCGAATGGTACCACCAATGGTCATACTAACGGTCACACCAACGGTCAGGCTAACGGTCACACAAATGGTACGACGAATGGGAAATTAGAGGGCACTCATGAGAGCAGCGGCACTGCGAATGGTAGCGGAGGGAGAGGCACAAACGACGAGGACGTGGATTAGGTGACGAGGCGGAAAAGCCATCTTTTCAACTTTTTCATTCTTTCGGGCATCTAGACATGGTTACTGTATTATACGATAGACTTGGAATTAAGCGATTGGTTTGTTTTCCACGAGCTTCAGTGCCCATGCTTACAATGTCTTGGAGATGGTTGGGACATTTCAAGCACAGAACTATGACAAGATACAGGTACACTATCGCGTATCTACTACCTCGGGTGAAGGCAAATCTCAGATCACCCATGCCGGATCGAGATTTGTACAACAGCAACTCAGCTTTACAGTTGCGATTGAGTACACCATACGTATGTGTACAATCAAATGCTCATTTGCTCGCTGCTGATACTCTGTCGGTTCTCTGTAGCGATTCACGGCTTCTGCAGCCGATGGTGATACACGTGCTTCGGTGCTGCGTCGCCAAACAACGGAAGGCGCGAGCACAAACACTCTGCAACTGCCCTATCTGACGAATCTCCGTCGTCAAATAAAACCTCTCTCGCCTTTCTTAATAGACCCTAGACTTTGTCTCCTTCATGTCTGATTCATGTCGGAATACAGCTGTGCACTTATACTGAGCACTCACGACGCAGCTCCATCAGGATACGGTCGTTTTCATATCGGAATTCGGAATCGATAGAACTGGAATCGACAAGCCAGGATTCGATAAGCCAGGATTCGACAGCGCAACTCAATGGCTGAAATGGCGGTCCACACGCTCTCCAGCGGCACCAAGCGAGTGCCCTACATGCCAATGAGCATCGAATTTATTCCCTGCCCCGCCCCGGTCCTCCAGTCCGACTTTGACAGCTGTCGGATTCCGGGAGGGCTGGAGCTCTGGGCAGACGGCGGCTTCTATTCGCCCGGGGAATGCTTTACTGGATACTATGCTAGGTGCACCCAGACAGCCCCCGTCAGCAACGGTTGGCCAATACAGAGGGAGGAGACGGTCGTCAGATGTATTCCCGAGTAAGTGAGCATGGCAGCATGAGTCAGGAGTGAAGTTCTTAGTACTAACATGGTGTATAAGGGGATACGATTGCAACGACAAGACAAAAGATCAGAGATATGCGGTGTCCAACTACGATGGGACTATTCTCTCCGCCCCGGCTTTTGAGATCCGCTGGCGAAGTGCGGACGTGTCGAATGCCATGAGGAGTACCGAGTTCAATCCGCCAGGAGCCCCCACCCTAACGCCGACATCAACATTCGGTGTCTCAACTTCCAGGCTCATAACCACATCTGATGTACTCACAACGGAATTTACTTCGTCTTTGCCAACCTCTTCTACGACCACGGAATCGACATCATCCAGCGCATCAAATTCGCCTCCACCAGGGTCGAGGTTGACTCTTAGTCCTGGAACGATTGCCGGAGTCACAGTAGGGAGTTGCCTGGGGCTGTTGGCAGTTGCTTCGGCGATTACGTTTCTGTTCTTACGCCGACGAAGGAGATACCAAGGGCCAAGACGGCTTACGGAAGACGCGGGTACATGGGGCCAGCAGGATGCGCATAAAGATGCCACTGAACTGCCCATCTCTCAACGCCCAGCTGAGCTAGAAAATAAGTCTATGGAGTTGAGGGAGCTCCCGGTAGAGCCAAGATTGTCTAGCCAAGAGCTTTCTCAGATGTGGAGAGCAGGTCACATCAGCGTCAATGCCATACCTGTGGAAGTTGCAGCAGATCCAGCTCCAAACGCCAGACAAGAAGCTGAGCGAAAGCACTAGGACTGTTTGTCGGATATACAGTGCTGGTCGAAGGCAAGACTGCGTACTTACCAAGAACTTCATTGTCCATCAATCAAACACCTCTGAGTCATTGAAAAGAAGCATTTGGGGAGTATCCAAGCTATCGACAAAGCTTCCGTGGGGGCAGTCGTCTGGGGACAAGTTTGCACCATTACAGACGTGTCATTACGGAGTTCTGCACTAGTAAGCTATGCTGTGTAATAGAAAGCAACACACACGGGACGGCAATGCAGAAGCAAAACGCCTCGGTCCTCCAATTGCGTCGATGGCCCCAGTAGCCGGCGGCCTTAATCGGAAATAACCTGCCGTGAATCTGACCTCGTCACCCCGAGATGCAGACGCTGAATCCACTCATTCCGTGTATGGATATCCTACTGGCCAGGCTCGAGTTGCATCAGGGGTCAGCCTGGACGGAAACCCTCGGTTTCGGAATTCAGCTGTTTGGCAGCTAACATCTCGGATTCAGCTGGCGAGCTCAGGTTGCTGCTCTCATGCTGGTCTCCGCCCCCAAGCCCAACGTTTTCGCGGGGACGGATTAGGAATCTCAGATGCAAAGCTTGGCTTGTGGAGAAGCGCTCTGAAGGATTTCCGTGGCTTATTCCCGCCGGTCTATTGACTAATATGGGCACAGCTCCTAGTGAGTGCGTTGGTGCCGTGAGTTGTCAGGACAGAGACGAGTGGCATGTGGTCGAGAAATTTTCGAAGCAGTACTCCGAACCACGACGCTGAGCTATTATGTGATTCATCGTTCTGGAACTTCATCCTGACGAATACATAGCGTGAGACAAGGGCTTGTTGCCGACCCCGTGGACAAGCATGCTGTGATAGACGAAGGGATAGTCGTGGTCATCCCGTCAGCCGCGTGGGGGCCGGCCCCGTCCATGCGAGGGCAGATCGACCTGACCGGTGTACAAAGAAAACCTGGTTATTCCCGTCGAGTTGACTATTAGCTCCACTTACGCCTTCTGGCCATTTGATAAATGGGCGTTGCCGCACTCTGGATCGGAGCAAATCCTTCTCGAAGCTGGCTGTTTGGTTGAGTGTCAGTGATACGGCGACTTCTTGGGTGCTCGCGCCACAGTCTATCGATGTCTTGGATTCGCAGCTACGAGTCATAGCCCGCTCTTCGTCACCCGGCCATCTACGACCATGGCCGCCGAAGAAAAGGGAGGTTCTGGATCGCAGGGGCGGGACGATTTCGACATTGTTCGCAGCGATAATGTTGGATCCCTCGGTGGCCCTTCCCGTGACGAAGCGTACCTATCATCGAGCGAAAAGCCAGGGACGGAGCAGTCGGAGGCGACGACTCTGGACAGCAACACGCCAATAACATATCTCTATCTTACCTTTAACACCGAGTTGCCGTCGCCGCCTATAATACAACAGCCGGATCTCGATGGTCGACAGCCGCCTCTATGCCCAGACCTGGCAGCTTACACGTCTCCCTTGACATGGGGTGCTACTCACAAGAGCATAATGCTCATTCTATCATGTCTGGCGACGTTTCTGACGGCGTTCACAGCGGGCGCTTACGCTCCGCCGGCAAACATCATGGCAAACGACTTTGGGACATCGAAGCTCGTTGTGCTGGTGGGCATTACCACGTTTTGCATGGGGTTTGCCTTTGCGCCCATGGCTCTTGCGCCCATGTCCGAGATATGGGGGCGATATCCCATTTTCATCATCGCCGGCACCGTCTTCGTCATCTTCCAGGCCGTCTGCTCCGTCATGCCGGATGCTGCTGGCATGCTGGTGTCACGCTTCCTCGTCGGCACCGGCGGCTCGGTCTTCTCTGCGGTCGTCGGGGGCGTGTTGGCCGATCTATGGGAGAAGGAGGAACGAAACACGCCGATGGCACTTTTCAGCGGCGCCGTCTTGGCTGGCACAGGGGCTGGTCCACTGGTTTCTGCTGCATTGATCGAGACGGTGGGCAGCAATAACCGTGCTTGGAAGTGGTCGTTCTGGGTTCAAGTCATCCTGGACGCTGGTCTGCTGCTTGCTCTCGTCCTCTTCTTCAGGGAGAGCCGAGCTTCCGTCTTGTTGTCCAAGAAGGCAAAGAAGCTCAATAAGTGGTATGAAGAATTGGAAACACATGGCGTCTACGGGCTATCTATCAGCAGCGAACTGGCTATCTTGGCATCTGCTACGTCGAGCCAAACGACAATCACGCTCAATCCAAACGACCGGAGTAACCCTTCCACATCCCGGTTACGACGAATTCGATGGATCGTCAAGGAAGACGAACAACGCGCTTCGTTGGGACAGATCGTTCTCACCTCCATCAGGAGGCCGTTCTACCTTCTCCTCACGGAGCCAGTCGTCTTCTGCTTCTCCCTATGGGCTGCCTTTTCGTGGGGCGTACTGTACCTCTCCTTTTCGGTTGTCCCATTTCTCTACGGCGCAAACTTTAGCATGTCGAGCAGAGTGTATGTGGCCATGATGATTGCCTCCGCGGTGGCAACCATTGTTGGCATCTTCCAGGAGCATCTACTGAAGCACTCTCAGTGGAAGAAGCAGGAGGAAGGCTTCCAATACTCTGACTCCAAGTTCTGGGCCTTTATGCGGAGTAGATTCCCGGCTGAAGCACCAGAGGCCAGACTCTACTTTACCTGCATCACGGCGCTGCTTTTGCCCGTTGGCCTCTTCATCGCTTTTCTGACAACGGCTGGATATTCGAAAGCAATCGGACTGGGCTTGGCGACCTGGGGCATCTACTCCGTCTACCTCGCCACGTTCAATTATCTGGCCGACACATATCACATCTACGCCAGCTCCGCTCTTGCAGCACAGAGCTTCTGCCGGAACGTCCTTGGTGGCTGTTTCCCGCTGATTACCAGCATCATGTTTACCAATCTTGGCACAAAGGGCGCTGGGGCCATGTTGGGCGGGATTGCAACAGGGCTGACAATCATCCCGTGGGTGCTTCTCTTTTATGGAGAGAGGATCCGTGCGAAGAGTACATTTGCCAACGTATGTTGCCCATCTCCTCCTCTTTGATAAGATTTGTCTGAATGCTTGCTGACCTTCTAAAAGACTTTAGTAAAAGCGTAATGTCTGGAATATACGATTAGACGGCGTATCTGTTTCGACCTTTGTCTGGCATGGAAGCGAATGGACATTTTCCCGTGTGAGAGGGCATCAGCGAATTAATGCATATACTAGATCATGAAGAAGCGATATTGGTTCTAGATAAACAGCGTCTTGATGTATATACACGTACATGTATCCAGCAGTATCATACACACATATACCCCTTTTCTGCGAAATTTGCTGTTTCGTAGCTACAGTACACTACCTTACTCAAACAAACTTTTACACCAAGTGCCTAGCAAACATCACCTTGTACTCGATATTTTTTTCCATACTCAAGGAGCAGACGTCGGCCTCGGTCTGCGCCTTGACTTCTTATACCTCTCCAAAAGCTTCTGCACCACAGACTTTTCATAACTAGACCGCGAGCTTTTCGAAGTGCTTGCCTCTTCGGCGCTTTCGACACTCTTCTGAGAAGGCCAGCTCGAGCCCGAACTCGCAGTGTTGTTCCTCGGGCGGTGTGCCGGCAACGACTTGATGGACAGGCACTTGTATACAATAGGAGCCGGGAGCTGAAACGGGCCTTCAGGAAAAATGCATGGTTCGGGAACGACTTCATGGACATCAAGCATAACCTCTCCTCGGCCGCTGTCAACCATAGACGTTTGATTGCGAAGGCGCGGCCAAAAGGTAGACGGGGCAACACGATATGCGTGAAATCCCAGGGGCAGAACTTTCGACTCGGGGAAGAGAGTTGCTATGAAGGCCTTTGTGTATGCTTCACTGAAGCCGACCATACGCAGAGAGTTGACGTTGTTGCGGAGGCGGATGAGGTGGTTGCATACAGAGAGGTGCTTGTCCGGACAGTACAGCGGCGGTTGTTCGTCTTCTTCGGGGATGGCGTGGGGGATGGCGAGGGGGGTGTCTTGGTTTGAGGACGAGTCTGAGTCTGATGAGGAGGAGTATGACATGTATGAGGCGTCGCTTATGAAGGACACGTTGACAATGTCGTCGTCTTCGTCGTCGTCGTAGTCGTCTGAGTAGATGTATGAATCTGCCTGTTCTCTTTCTGCGTCCTGTTCGAGGTAGGAGTCTTCAAAGGAGAGGTCGGATTGCTCGAGGGATTCGTCTGGGGCGGGGGATAGTGCTCGGGCGATCATGCCGGGAATATCGCACGAGGATAGTCTTCCTGATATTTCGGCTACAAAGGACTGATTATGGGATTCTTGCTCGAGAGTAACTCTGACAGAGGGCTTTGACTGGACGGAGGGAGGATTGGGTATGTCCTCTCTTTGGCCGTGGAATCGACGGCAGGCGAGGATGAGGGTCTCTAGGGGTGCTTCTGGGACTCTTCGAAGCTGGGAGATGCTGAAGTTCTGGAGGAGGCGTTGGAGGTTGGCTGTGCAGGGGAGGAGATGGGCGGCTTGGGGGTCGGGACCGAGGCCGAGGCGGGAGAGATCGATTTCGATGATGAGGGACCTCATGAAGGGGCTGTATTTGTTGAGCCAGGCGGTTGCGAGGGGGTTCAGTCTCGGTGCGATAAAAGGAGAGAATGTGACGTGGAAGCTATACTCGGAGAGGATTGCTATGAAAATGGCCGAATAGAAGTCGAATGAGACGCTCATGTAGGGGCGGAACGTGGCGAGGACTTCCTTCAGGGGTGTGAAATCCGAGGGCTCCCAGCAGTCTTGGTCGCAAGGGAAAGCAGTCAGGCTGATGGGCTTCAATCCCAGCGTATCATAAGAAGCGACGAGGTCCTCGAGGATACGGCGACGAATACGCTCGGGGAATCTCTGCTAGGTATGTTCCCGTGGCTTTACGTCGTCGCTGCCTTGTTTCGACTTGTTGTTTCGTTTGTGCAGCGCAAAGAACTTCTTTGTCAGGGCCTTGACGGCGATGGTCTTGTCTGGCTTGGTTTCTCCGTGCTTGTACTTGTGGTAGACGACGTCTACGGTGCGGTCCCATGGCGGGAGGCCAGGTCGACCGGAGAGCTGCTGCTGCTTCTGATGCTGCTGCTTGTGCTGGTGCTGATGCTGGTTGTCGGTGCGACAAGTGTTGGGGGATGCGGAGTGTTGTGAGGCGCGGCTTGTGGCTCGTTCGAGGAGCGACTTTGAGCGGGTGAGTTTGGGGGGGCTGCTTGCTCCTGGGAAAACAGTTAGCGAGTTGTTTGTTGTATATATGTTGTTGAGACTGCTGGCGAGGAAGTTGTGAGGTGGTTTGGTGGTGATAGATGTGTTGAGGCCAGTCAGAGAGAGGAGGAGAGGAGGGTGAAACAGGGGTTACTCACTGAGAGATCGTGGAGGTGGTGGTGAGGGCGGGATGGGAATGAATTCGCCGTCTGGGGAGAGCGAAAGGTCGAGCCAGGATGTTTGATCCATGGCCATGATGGCGGGAGGAAGTATGGCGAGATCTTCGTTGGACAGCTAGACCTGACGCATCTGCTGGGGTGTCGTTGTCTTTCTTCCCTGGAGTTGTAGGCAGAAAAGAAAGTACCTAGAGTATCATCTGTATGGAAGAAAAGCTGGGTTTTTATGGTCTGGAGCTGAACGGCCGTCGCTTAAGGCTCGTTTTTGACGACGCTGATGCCTGGGCAGCTGGCACCGGTTTGCCAGGTGACGAACGGGCGTTGGCAGGGATACGACCTGAGGGACAAAAAACGGGCAAATGCACATGGTTGAAGACGATGGAAGCTTTTATGCTACTCACCGGTTAGTGGTGTTAGCGAACGGCTTTCGGCCAAGTTCGCAAGAGGAAAGTATGAAGAGCTATCGAGTGAATATCAGGAGGAAGTATCTATATGTTCATCTCGATGTAGGCACACGAGTGAAGAAAGAACGCTTGATGTTTCATTTGACTAGATTCGGGGTATCTATTTAGAGTCCTTCTTCTCCTCCTGAGCCTTTTCCGCCTGCGCCTTTTCGTATATCCAGTCGTTGAGGCCGTTCTTGTTTCTGTGTGTAAACGTCAGCAAAAGCACACCCACCACCACAGGTTGATGCAAAACGTACCGGGCAATCTCAATCGCATAGAACTGCATCCTAGGGACTATTCCACCGTCAGCAACGCAATCAGCCAAAGCAAAAACCCAGCCAGACAAAAAGACTCACCAAAGATGGTCGTGTCCTGCTCGTACTCGGCCTTGGCATTGTTCCGGACCATGGTGCCAAAGTTGTAGTCGTCCACCTTCTTCTCGTACTTCATCATGAAGTCGCGCCACCGCTCCTTGCCCGTCTTGCTCTTCATCTGGTCCTCGTCAATCGTGGCCGCCGGGTCGAACTCGGGAAAGGCCTCCTTGAGGTGCTCGTAGATCTCGTCGTCGATCTTGGTCAGTCGCAGGCTCGAGCCCTTGACCTTTTCGAGGATGGACCAGTAGGTGGCCATGTGCTGCACGACTGTTCTTACGCGTTAGGCGGACTCATTCACCGTGTGTGCGGGATAATGTATCGTGGGCTATGTGTACCTTTGACGGCAAACTGCTTCTCCATCTGTTAAGCAGAACCAAGGGCTTGTGTCAGCGGCTGTTCTCCATGTTCATAATAGCTCCAAGCTCAACGAAACGATAGACGTACATCCTCCATGTTGCCGGCATCTTCGGCGTTAAAGTCCTTGGGCAAAGGACCGCCAGTTGACATGCTCTCTAAGGGATCCATTGTGACTGTGACGGTTGTTGTTCTTGATTGCTGTCGAAGTTTGTATCGCGATATCCAAGTTGGTTTGAGCTCAAACTGCGGTTCATCGCAAAATCCAAAATCTCGAGCGTGGGGCTGCGGCCGTTTGGAGGGGCAATGATGATGAGGTCAGTACAGTGTGTGCGACGCGTTCAGACTGTATCGCTCGCACAGTAGTTGCTTCCTGAAGCTTCTTGTCTGGTCGAGCAAAGACTGTACTTGTACGGATACTCTTCCTCCCAACCGCAACTCGTATCTGCTGTTGTGTGCCTTTGCCGCCTCGGTTCCGTCGTCTTCCAACAGCTGCGGCCTCTCCATGTGATATCGTGTGATTCGTCGCTGCTAACAGATGTGAGCATAACGACGGATTTTGTGACGATTCCCGGAATCCGACGGCTCCCCGATTCGCCTGATGCTTTGGGACGGCGTTTGCATAGGTATTGTAGCCTTCACGGACGAATGCTGGGGCTTAATACTTCTACCAGCGCATTGGCCGCCATGCGCCTTCTAAGCCCGGGATCGATGAAGAGAGGAGCTGAAGACGCAAGACATTCGCCGTTTGAAACCTTCAAGCTCAGCGACGATGGCGATGCGACGATGTGGAAGCAGCACGGACTCGAGTGAGCCAACATAGAACTGCTACAGATCGAACCCTTGCGGCGACTTTCCGTCCCATCTCATGGCTAACTGCATTCCAGACCCGGCTGATGTGCTCAGTCTGCTCTGTGGTCGGCGTGTTGGTTCTCGAGTCGCCTCTCGCGAACAATATCAAGGTGGAGGTGGAACAATGGCGCCTTCAACCTTGGTTTCCCCACAATGATGCCGACTCTCTGCATTGTCCTCAGACAGGCTGATGCATTTTGGAGTATTTTCTCATCTTGAAGTCACCTCACGAAGACAGACGAATCCGTTTCTATTGGCCGTGAAAATCATGGCTTTTTTACTTACTCCTCGTGATATCTCCATCCTCTTCGTCTCTCTTAGTCCAAGGATCCAATGCTTCCCGACCCAGCTGCTCCCAAGACCTCCATGTGATGGCTGCAAAAGATAAAGAGACGGCGTCTTCACCGGCCTCGACGAACGATTCGACACTGATCCTGGATACTGATTCCTCTGCCAGTTATCAAGCCACCGAACCCAGGTCTAAGCCTCAGCGCTCCTCTTTCAAGCACCTCTTCTCCTTCACGAAATGGAATCACACGGCGTCACTGCTTGCGGCGCTGGTTGCGTCTGCCGCAATTGCCTCGATCAAGTCACTCCTGTCTGTGGTCCTGGGCAAAACCTTCGACGCTGTCTCCGACTTTGGGGTTGGCCATGGTTCGGGCAGTGAGACTCTCAACAACGTAGCTCACTGGGCCCTGATCCTGTTGGGCATGGGAATTGCCGATTGGGTTGCAAGCACGGCACTCCTCTTGCTATGGATCATCTTTGGAGAATTGCAGGCCAACTCGGCTCGGAAGGTCATCTTCGAAAGCCTGCTGTCCAAGAAGATGTCATGGTTCGACTCGTTAGACCAGGGCATCTCTAGTCTGCTGGTCAGAATACAGACGCAAGTTCCACTACCATCAACATGCTGTGAAGTGCAAGATCAAGGGCTAACTGCAAGATAGTCAAACTCGTGAGCTCCAACTGGCGACGTCTCAAGTTCTCGGACTGCTGGTCACGGACGTGATTGTATCCGTCGCTTCACTCGCTATTGCCTTCTCCTATTCCTGGAAGCTCACCCTGGTTCTCATCGCAACCTTGCCCGTCTCCATTGTCATCATGTCGCTAGCAACTCGTCGGCTGGACCCGGCGATCCAAGCTCAGAAGCTTCATCAAGAGACTGCGTCGAAATTTGCTTCTTCTTCCATCAAAGCAATTGAGATTGTCAAAGTCTTCAACGGAAGCGATCACGAGCTCCGGCAGTATTACGAGACAATCAAGCTGGCTAGCAAACAATATCTCATTCAAGCCAAGTGCAATTGCTTCCAGATGGGCTATGTCGCCTTCTGGGTCATTGGCATGTTCGTCGTGGCCTTTTGGTACGGCACCGTCCTCGTTGACCAAGGACTGAGCCCCGGCCATGTCATCACAACCTTCTTTGCAACTCTGTCGGCATTCCAGGGGATCGAGGCTTTACTCCCAAATTGGTTGGTTCTTGCAAAAGGCATGTCAGCAGGGTTGTTCCTATCGTCTCTATCGAACAAACGTGATGACGATACTGCCAACACGCAGAGCGGCCACACCCGGCCGGCGGCTTGTGCCGGCAACGTGGACCTGGTAGATGTCAGTTTACTCGAGTGCTTCACTTTTTGTCAAGATTACTGACGGTGGTATCCCGCAGGTCACATTCGCATATCCCTCCAATCCCGCAAAGACGGTCCTCAATAGATCGTCAATGTCCTTCTTGCCAGGCCAGCTCACGTTTATTGTGGGAAGAAGCGGATCTGGCAAGAGCACAATCGGCAATCTCATCGCCCAATTCTACGATCCTTCTTCAGGGATTGTTTGCTTGGACGGGCATCCGTTGACAAAACTGGACGCGGACTGGGTTCGATCCAATGTTACTCTTATCCAGCAGTTGAGCGTCATGTTTGACGATAGCGTCTTCAACAATGTGGCCGTTGGCCTCGGCGACCCGGAAAGGGTATCAAAAGAAGCCGTCTTGTCCGCTTGCGAATTTGCATTGCTACAATCCACGATCAGTAGCCTTCCCCAAGGTCTGGAAACACGCATCGGCCCAAATGGAATTCAGCTGAGCGGAGGCCAAGCACAGAGACTTGCACTTGCTCGAGCAAGAATTCGAGATCCGACTGTCCTCATCCTTGATGAAGTGACGAGCAGTCTGGATCAGATCAATCGGGGCCTGGTGATTGATGCTATCAGGGAGTGGCGCCGAGGAAAGACCACCATCATCATCACGCATGATGTTGATCAAATTGAGGACGAAGACTTTGTCTACGTTATGGACAATGCCTCTCTGGTGCAACAAGGGCTACGAAAAGAGCTGGACGCGCTCTCAACAGGGCCATTCGCAACTCTGTCTAGCCTAGCTCCCGTCGAAGCAAGGACTCCTTCACCGACTCAACCGGAACGGACTTCATCTGGTTTCCTCAGCTCCAAAAAGCGTACCATCTCGACAATTAGCGAGACCTCACATGACAGGACACTATCCATGTACAAAGAGCTCAACAGTGACATGGTAGATCCAGCCCGGAGCCGGTTCTCTCAGTATAAGGCGCTGGGAGCTGGCACAGCAATTGCTCTGGAAATGAGGAAGAAGCAGATATGGGAAGACTTTAGTTGCGAAGAAGAACCCAGGGCAACTGGAAGATCTGGGTCTTTTTGCGAAGCTGAGAAGAGGAAATCTTCAAACACCGTTGACGAAGTCTATGGAACGGCTCGCAGATGCAGTGCGCCGGAGCCTGGTCGAACGCCGTCTCCAGACAGCGACTACACCGTCGATCTTTTTGACGATTCTCGGTACAGTACAGACGACCTGCTCTATGTGTTTGGGAAAGCGGAACGCCGGGAGGGTATCTCTGGCCTGCGCCTCGCTGCCACCCGCGAGCTGCCTCCAACCGTGGGCGAGGGAATGAACACAAAGAACGGAGAATCCAAGCCGAGCACTCTGCTATCCACACTAGGTACTGTGTGGCCAACACTCAGGCCATCCGATCGAGCGATTTTTGTTGTCGGAATCATGGTGTGCATCATCAGTGCTGCGGCAACGCCAATATTCTCGTTCTGTCTCTCACGGCTGTTTGGGGTGCTCTGGCTACCAGACAACAGGGCGGCTGAAGCGAAGAAGTGGGCATTATACCTGATGGCCACAGGCATTATCGACGGCACCGCCACTGGCTTTGGCCACTATATGCTCGAGAGGTCTGGCCAGTCTTGGGTGAATGCGCTCCGAATAGAGGCTCTGAAGAGAATCCTGCAGCAGCCGAAATCCTGGTTTGACAAGGAGACGAACTCGGTTAGTCGAATCAATGAATGCCTCGACAGGGACTCGGAAGAGACGCGGAACATTGTGGGACGATTCATCCCCCTCTTCATCAGTGCTTTTGGCATGATTACCGTCTCCGTGATATGGGCGCTCACAGTATCTTGGAAGCTCACTCTCGTCGCCCTCGCACCCTTGCCCCTGATTGTTGGAGCCGTCAAGGGATATACTGCCCTCAGCGAGAAGTGGGAAACCAGGTGCAACCAAGGAGCCACTGATGCCGGCGCTCTCCTCAACGAAACCTTTGTCAACATCCGTGTCGTGCGAGCACTGAAGCTCGAAGGATATTTCGGCGCAAGATACCAAAAGCAGATGGCGCACGTCTTTGGCCTGGGCAAGCGGAGAGCCGGCTACACCTGCGTACTGTTTGGGCTGTACGAGTCCATGAGCTTTCCTCTGACAGCGCTGGTGTTCTACTATGCCACCGTGTTGCTGACTCACAACGACGGCGCGACTCTCACACAGATGCTGCAGGTCATCAACCTGCTGCTGTTTAGTATCGGCATGTCGGCCGGTGCCTTGGATGGCATGCCTCAGCTGACAATGGCCCAAGCAACCGCAATCCGGCTACTAGGCTACGTGAGGATGCCCATTGAGCCCGAGGAACAGGGCGAAAGAGGAACCAAGATATCGAATCCCTTACCCATCTCGCTCAGGGACGTGGAATTCGCATACTCGCAGTCTCCCAACTCGCAGGTCCTCCGTGGCATCTCCTTTGACATAACACCAGGAAGCTGCACCGCCATCGTCGGCTCCTCTGGCTCTGGCAAATCCACCCTTATATCTCTCCTCATGGGCCTCTACCGCCCTTCCAAAGACACGGCATCATCGCTCACATACGCCGGCATCCCCTCTTCCGCCCTCAACGCGCCCCATCTCCGCTCCACAATGGCCTACGTCTCGCAAACGCCGCGTCTCTTCCCGACCTCCATCCTCGAGAACATTGCCTACGGCCTTCCCCCCACCTCTCCCCTCCGCGACACGCTCAACATCCACGCCGCCGCCAAAGCGGCCAACATCCACGAATTCATCGTCTCCCTCCCCCAGGGATACGCCACCCCCGTCGGCGAAGGCGGCATCGCCCTGTCGGGAGGCCAGGCGCAGCGCCTGAGCATCGCCCGCGCGCTCGTCCGCAAGCCACGGCTCTTGGTCCTCGACGAGCCGACGAGTGCGCTCGACGCGGAGTGTTCGGGGATGATTAGGGAGACGATCTCAGAGCTCGTGGACAAGGGCCAGGAGGAGACGATGGCGATTGTCATGGTGACGCATACGCCTGAGATGATGCGGATATGCGACAACATTGTTGTGATTGACGGGGGCGTCAAAGTCGAGGAGGGGACGTATGAGGAGCTGATGGGGGCGAAGGGGGCGTTTAGACATCTTGTTGGTAGGGGGGAGTGGCATGGTGGGGAGAAGTCTTGATTTGAGCTTTTCTTTACTCGCCATCACGTTCGTGATATATTCATCCCATTTGGAGGCATGAGGCGATTCAGCTACATAGAATGAATGCATATAGCTAGTTATCCAGTCTTGGTATATTATATTCTCGGTTTATCAACTAAAACCATGTGCACTCTTTATAAAATCGTGATATCCTGATCCGTCCATCATGTTTTCAATACCAATGTATAGCAACGTAATACATGTACATCCATTCATGAGACGTTCCTTTCCAATCTACACCCCCACTATCATCTAACACTCGACAGAGGGGGAGAGAAGACTTTATATATATCCATATAGAGCGCCAGTCATCCCAAATCAGCATATAGCAATGCAATTCGCCCATTCCCCTTGTCAGTGTTGCAAAATATGCATGTAATATATGTGTATGCCCATAAACATTCGCCAGCGCCGTTGCTTCTAGCTCTTGAGCAGCATCAGGGAAGTAACAAATAAAAAAATAGGGTAAGAAGAAGCGTCGAGTAACAGAGCCCCTCAGACGAGACTCATGTAAAAGAAGTATCAAAATAAAACCAGTAATAGAACGTCGTAAAGCCCAGTAGTTGAAACGACTTAAAGTCCAAGGTTGAGGACATGGCCAGTCCAACCTTTCATCGCCTCTTCGACCTCAGCAAACCCTCCCAGGAAAGCCAGTCCCGCCTCGGCTGCTCCCTGGTCCTCGCAGGAGTCGGCCGACTCGGCTCAACCCAGGTAGCCCGCGCAGGCACCGTAGGCCTGCGAACCGCTCTGCTGATGGAGCCACGGACATCGCTTCTCCTGACCCTGACAAAGTATCGGAGGATATATGGGTCTTGATTTGGCGGAACGTTCAGGTCTGATCGCGGTGTGAGGATCGGATCGTTCTTTAGTGTGCGCGGATGGATTTCCAGCATCTCCTTGTCTGCCAGTCGGCCCAGCTTCGCGGCATCAATCAGCGCTTGCAGGTCGATTTCCATCTTCTCGGATATGGAAGCTGTTGTAGAGTTCCCGGCTACGCTGCTGCTGGTGTTGTCGTTGAGAGTAGGCTGTGACTCGGTGTCTGAAATGATGTGGTTTGCCTCGCCTGGTGGTGGGTTTGCCGCTGACGACCCCGTCTGGTGCACTAAGGCGTTGTTGGATGAAATTCCCGAGGTCCCTACGGGTCCCAGCTCGCCTTGAGAGGCATCGCCGGGTCTCTCTTTGGTTCTGGTAAAGATCAATGCCCAGAGATGTCGAACCGGGGTAGTGATGAAAAGGAACAGCTTCCTCACACCACGGAACAACTCCAAGACTAAGCAGTCAGGCACTTGGCGGATCAGAGCACCGAGCGGAATCGTCAGGCTGCCAAACAGGATACTCCATCCCCACTGAGCGCCTGTCAACGGTTTCGTATCAAAAGCTTCACCTCCCTTGAAGATGATGAGGAACTGGCCGAGAATCGTAAGAAGCTGGACGCCGATGAACCACGGGTTCTTCAATATGCCTTGGTACCAAATATCCAGTTTGTTGTCCACACGCCGGCAATTGTGCTGGTTGAAGAATTGCATCCAAACATAGATATTGAACACCAGTGTTTGCAGCTTTTCGATTTCATGCTCGGTACCGGGATTGAATAGGTCCCAGCCCACATAGTGCACCAAAAAGACCACCAGCAGCTGGTAAATGGACTGACCGACAATCATCTTCCACATGGTAATGTTGATGATCGGCGTGTTGCGCGGCTCGGGTTTCCGCATCAGGAAGTCCGGCGAAGGGTGGTCGGTAGCAAATGCGAGCGACGCGAAGATGTCCATGATGAGATTGATCCAGAGTAGCTGCACAACCGTGAAGATGGAGTCGCCAACGAGTTCCGATATGATGGTGGTGATGCCTGCGGTGATGTTGATGGTGAATTGGAACTGCGAAGCAATTAGTCATGTCGGACGAGTGATAGGCCTCGTAGATACGTCGGGGATTCTGCTCACCTGGATAAACTTCTTGACGGCATCGTTGACTGTGCGGCCCCAGCTCAGGGCCCTGACTATGGAGGCAAAATTGTCGTCAAGAAGAATGATTGAAGCCGCTTCCTTGGCCACTTCGGTGCCCTGCAGGCCCATAGCAAAGCCAACGTCAGCCGCCTTGAGAGCAAGCGCATCATTTGTCCCGTCGCCAGTGACTGCCACCGTCTCCCTCATCTCTCTCAGGCGTGTGACGAGCAGCAGCTTGTCCTCCGGACTAGACCTCGCCAGAACCTGTAGGCGCGGAATAATGGCGTCACGCTGTGACGGCGTCAGCTTTCTGAAGGTTGGCCCGTCCATGGCAACGCCGCCAGCAGTGTATATGCCACATTCTGCTGCGACAGCCTTTGCCGTGAGGAAATTGTCGCCCGTGACCATGCGCACAAAGACGCCGGCATCCTGACACTTGCGGACAGAGCCAACGACTTCAGGTCGAAGGGGATCACGAATCCCAAAGAAGCCGATAAAGACCATGCCAGAAGCCAGCCATTCCAAGTTGATAGAGGCCGGGTCGTCGTCTGGGTGCAAGAATACCTCGTTCTCGTCAAAGTCCCTGAAGCTTATGGCAACCGGGCGAAGCATGTTGGCGGCATAATCGTTGATCGTTTTGCGAAAGCTCGCCCTGTCCGATTCCGCGAGCCGGTCGATGGTGATTTGGTACGTCGGGTCAGATACTATAAAGGCGCAGTATTCAAACACTATTTCAGCAGCTCCTTTGACCAGTAGCCGGTATCTGCCGTTGGGAAGCTTCAGCAAGACAGCCATCCATTTGCGCGCAGAATCAAACGGAAGCATGGTAACAACGGAAGAGTTGGCTCGCTCTTCCCCGAGCCTTCCCATACCCAAGTGATCTCGACCAAACTTGAGGAGAGCCGTCTCGGTACTAGATCCAACGAATTCGGCTCCTGCAGAGTCGTCTCTCTCGAAAGCGGTGGAATTGAGGGCTATGCTCTCCTTGATCAATCTCTCGACTTGAGGAGAGACAGTCGACATGAATTGTCTAGCCGAAGGAAGCCTTGTCACCGAAGAGGAGCCACTTGAGCCCGCGTCAGTGACGGGAATTTCCATATCTTCGAAGCCGCTTTCAAGTCCGACGCGGCCGGCAACAACGGCCATTTTGTTCTGCGTGAGGGTTCCCGTCTTGTCCGAACAGATGGACGTGGCATTGCCCATAATCTCACACGACCGAATGAGACGAACGAGGTTGTGGTCCTTCAGCATTCTAGTGGTTGCAAACGCAAGGGCAATGGTGACATTGAGCGCAAGTCCCTCGGGAACGGTGATGACTACAATGGTGACAGCAAGCATGACGATATGGAGAAAGGCCTCGGCCTTCTGGGTTGGCCTAGCGTGCTTGTGCTGAGGCAAGCGAACCAGAAACCGGATGAAGAGAATGCAAAAGTAGATGGAGCCAGCAACGGCGCCAAACAGGATGAGCTGCTTGCCCAACTTGCCCAGCTTCGCCTGGAGAGGCGTCTCCTCCACGTCCTCTCGCAACGACATGAGCGTCATCCCGTGGGCCGAGTATTCTCCCACGGACAGGACTAGAAATCGCCCAACACCACGACAGACGGTGGTGCCGCTGAAGATGAAGGGATCTGGTGGAGCAGCTCGAGAGCGGCTGCGGTCCGTCGAAGCCGATTTGCGAACCAGCTGAGTTTCTCCCGTGATGGACGACTCGTCGATGTATAAGCTGGACCCCTGGATCAGAACACCGTCGGCGGGCACGACCTCGCCGGCCTCGATATGCAAGACATCGCCCACCATGACATCGTATATGGAGATTTGCTGGATCCTGCCAGAGCGGAGGACCGTCACCTCACGCTGTTGCTGTCGCTCGTTAAGCTTTTCGAACCGATGATTCTTTTGCCAGTCGGTGGCAGCGCTGGCCAGGACGATGACGACGATGGCGGCCACGACCGTCACTCCGTCCACCCACTCGATGTTTGACGTGTCCTCGTCGGCTGTGAGAGACTGGTAAAGGCCGATGGCGAGGGATATACATGCTGAGATCGTAAGCAGTATGATGAGCTTGTCGTTGAAGGCAATCCACATGAGCTTGAGGAAAGACTTTTGCCGGCGTCGAGGCAATCGGTTGGCGCCAAAGATGCGTCTCCTGTCGACGAACTGCTGGTGAGATTCTCCTCTCGGGAAAGCCAAGCCAGGGGAAGTGAGCGGCTCCTCGACGGGAGAGAGAACCGGCACACGATCCTCGCGAGCAGCGGCAACGACCTCGTCAAACTTGATTGTGCCATCGAGAGTGGCCTCGTCAGCGCTGAGGCCCGTGGTAACGTCAGTCCGCAGGCCCAGGACAAGGCCGCGAAGGCCGCCAAAGACGTCGAGGGCAGCAAGGCTCCTCTGCTTCAGCAGCCTGTGCAACTGGGACGGGGTGAAGGCGAAGTGGTTTGCCGGCAGCGGCTGCTCGGCCTCGAGCTCGGCGACCAGCTGTGTCGCCTGCTGCTTGCCGGCCTCGGCATCGACATCGACATTGACATGGTCGTGGTGGCGCGTCACCGAGACTGGCGTGATGAGTTGGTCGTCCATGTGCGGGAGCCCAGATGGCAGGGCCGGGTTCGGGTTCCTACGAGGGCATCTCTTGACGCTGTTGTCGGCAGCGGAGTTGAAGTTGCGAATCCCATGTGAAGCTGGAAGGCTTTGGGGGCCGCCCAGCATCAAATGACAAAGACATGCTGGCTCTGTTTTTGCGAGGTCCGGGATCCACCACGAGACAGGCGACGCCCTGGGGGAAGATTTACAGCGCTCCACGCTGCGGCGCCGGGGCCGGGCTGGGCGCCACAGGGAGCTAAGCGCGCTGGAGCTGAGGCGGGTCAGGCGCCGCGAAGCCACTAAGCAGCATAAGGCGCCACTGAGTGACAGATCCATCCGTCTGCCAAGCTGGCTAGGCTGGGGTCTGCGAGACGGAGACTGCAAGGATTCGACCTGACAAACCTCCACCTGCAAACTCCATTTACCTTATGCCCAAGGTTCTCTCCATGTCTCGCGCTTCCATCATCTACTGTACACTATCGTCCCGCCCTGTTGATTGCAGCGTCACGCAGCTTCCAGCGTCTTCCTCCGTTCAATTGTCATGCAGCATCGAGATGGCCAACGAACCGTGAAATCGAGCCAAACGGGAGGGCCGCTTTGGCTGCCGGCTCCCTCCACCCTTGCACGTCAAATCTCGAAGCAAGTCCATACACAAACAGTCCCTCTGGATCTTGGCAGGCCACTTCTCAGCCAATCCGTCCGGGCCAAAAGTCGGGTCTCGGAGTCAATGGCTACTCAGCTCGGCCAGAGACGCAGCGGCTTGGTTGCCTCATGATTCCTTCCGAGAACGCTCTCGACACTGATCTTGGCAACTTTCCATCATCATCGAGGATTCCTTTACACCCATCAGAGGGCGATTATCTAGTCCGACTGATAGCGAGCCCTACGAACAGGCCTGCGGAGTCGATCTGAAATGGAATCAGCCAATCGAGCGGTTTAGCCCCCAATTCCTTCGGCTTGTCTGGCAAAGACGACTCGAGCTCCTCCACTTTGCAGGCCCAGGGTAACAATTGGATTGGCAGTGGCATTCTCACTCGGTCCAGGTCATCTCTCGAGCAATACTATGTATGACGTTTCCCTTGGTCCCTCTCATACACATTTAGTGCCGGCATCACCGGTGCTGGCGAAGGCATTCGAGCCACTGGGGAGACATCAGGCAGGCCTTTCAGCTGTCTTGGCCGGGATAGACTTTTGCAAGTTCACATATGTGTCAACTCAATGGAGTCAACCTGAGTCCCGAGCGCGACTGGCGATCAATCTCGAGGCTTGGCTAGCAGTGCCCCGTCGGCCTGTGTGGTGGGAGGCGCAAAGCCATCAGCCAGCCGTGACATGGCTTGCCATTAGGGCCGCCCGTCCAGAGACCCGGATATCTGGTGCCTTTCCAAGGCTTTTCTCTTTTCGACATCGACGCCTCGATACAATTGGGCCTGCTGCTGATCAAGTACACCAATGTTGAGCTAATGGGCACCAACCACACCAAGACGCCATCCCGCCTGGGCAATTGTCCAAACTCCGAGCATTTCTAACAGAAGCAACTGTTAGTACTTGATGGGAGAAATAAGGGCTGAAAGGGGAGAGAGTGAAGGGCGAGAAAGCGGCGAGGCTACAAAGTCAGTCGGCACTCTTTGTTCCCTGGTTGAGCATCGCGAGTCCGTAAGGGTAGGACACAAGAGAAGCTTTAGGTCATCCCGGGTCGCTCCATAGGAGGATCACGACACCACAGCCAAGCTGCTTGGCGCTGACACAGCCCTCCGCACATCTCCGAGGCACAGCGCATAGCCCGAAGCCAAGCCGATGAGCATGCGATCATGCCTGGTCGTGTGGGGGAGGAGAATCAACAGGAGACAGCTGGAGCTCTCTCGTTGGGCATTAGATGCCACAGCAATTCTCAACCGTCGAGCATTGTCTTATTGGGATCTCCAAAGGGCCAGTGACATGGACGTTCCGCTCCGGTGATGGGCGGTCTGAGCGCGCAATTGCATATGCAGCACCACAGCCGTCTCCGAATACCGAGGACCGCGGGCATCCTCCACAGGGCATCGAGGCGAGAGGCCATGTCTCGTGCACTGCGGCCTCTCGCTGGATCTCAATCGCTTCCCTCCGAGACAATCGCTAGACCTCGCACCTATGCGGTGACACAGCACAGTGGCAACGAACAAAGAACCCTCGTTCTCTTCTTCCAGCTTCGTACAATAGCAGCCAGCCCTGCATTGCGGCAGCGGCCTATCTATCTGTAAAGCATGCTGGCTTGTCGGGTTTGCTTACCAAGAGGCGCTGTCGCCGCGTCACTGAACGGCTTCAGCTGAGACGTGGTGGTCTTGTGGTCTCTCTTCAGCGGTTGACCCGAGCCAAACTCCAGCCGTTGTCCGCATTCTTATCAATCTATCCGTCTTCAGCTGGTCATCGTGAGCAATCTCGTCTACAAGTCCTTGTCTTGGCTAAGCAAGCTTCCCAGACTGAGACTGATCTACGCCTAAAGATGCTCTGTTTGCTCCCACCTCCCGTCAAACTCACTGTGAAGGACAGTCTGAACACTATCAACATGGACTTCCAGGCAAACACTTCTACAAACATGATTCAAGCAAGGAAGTAGATGGCCAGGCAGCAAACGGAGTGACCTGAACCGCTTCTTCAAGATACGATATCGCAGAGAAGCAGCATATCCTCGGATGCTCTCATCATGCATGTTTCAAGGACCTTGATCCTGTTTCAGTCACCCTCGGCAGAGAGTTGCCAAACAAGATCAGCCAGCCGCCCGCCATGATCCGGGCCCTCGGGATTGGCACCCAGCCTGGGTAGTGAATATGGAGCCGTTTGGAAACAAAGCAAGTCGAACGAAGCTCACGGATATCTGCATTACACAAGACACGGCATCTTTATATCACTGCTGCTGAGGTTTACGCTTATTCACCATGAGTCTGACTTTAAGCTTCAATGTCTAAAGTATAAGTCAATGCCATCCGGTATCTTCTCATGTGGTCCGACTTCATGGACAGGCTCGTGCTTCTCCAGCTCAGGCATCGATCGGGTCTGCCCGCGCTGCCACGATGTTTCTCACGTCGAGTCTGGCCATATTCCTGGCAGGGACGGTATTCATTCTCGCTACCAATGCTCAGCCTTCCGCCGCCGATATAATATCACCAAAAGTCATGATCGTGTCCATGGTTGGTCGCCTCCGCGTCTTCGCCTGTGTACTCACGATCTCGATCACTCGTCAGTTCCCCTTAACTAACACGATACGTGCTTAGTTTGAGCCCGAAGCCCAGGTATGGTACGACAACTTTTCCGAGTCCGGCCTGGGCAACCTCACCTCTGAAGTCATCGCCGCCCCAGGCCTCTCCATGCTCTTTCCATGGGTCTTTTGTACGGAAACTGGGAGCGTCTGCCAGATGACCGTTGGCGAAGGCGAAATCAACTCGGCCGTTTCCATGACCGCCCTCATTCTGTCCGGCAGCTTCAACTTGACGCAGACGTACTTTCTTCTTGCCGGCATCGCGGGTGTCAATCCCCGATACGCGACCATTGGCAGCGCGGCCTTTGCTCGATACGCCGTCCAGGTTGCTCTTCAGTATGAGATCGACTCCCGATCTCTCCCCGACGACTGGCTCACGGGCTACATCCCCTATGGCCGCGCCCACCCCTTCGAATATCCCTGCATCACATACGGCACCGAGGTTTTTGAGCTCAACGTGGATCTGCGGGACGCCGCCCACGCCTTTGCTCAGCGGGCACAGCTCCGAGACGACCGAGCGCCGCAGAGGTATCGCCTCCTGTATTCGGACATGGGCGCGTCGTACAGCACGGCCGTGATGCCCCCCAGCGTGGTCAAGTGCGACAGCGCCACGAGCGACGTCTACTACTCGGGAGGCCGGCTTGCGCAGGCGTTTGAGAACACGACGGCCCTGTGGACCAACGGGACGGGCGTGTATTGCATGAGCGCTCAGGAGGACAATGCGACGCTGGAGGTGCTGGTGCGAGCGGCGATTGAGGGTCTGGTTGATTTCAGCCGTGTCATTGCCATGCGGACAGGTGAGTTTATATTCCCCGCCCTCCCCCTTTCTGTACGTTCCCAGTTTACCTTCTCACGTCCCTATATACCTACTTGCATTCGCCCCTGAATCATCGACACATACATCTTCATCCACCCACTCATTGAAAACGTCCCCTTACACACGAGCACAGGCTCCAACTTTGACCGTCCTCCCCCCTCCCGCTCCGACTGGGAACACCTCACCCACACAGACCAAAACGGGTTCCACATCGCCATCGCCAACCTCTACGCCGCCGGCATCGAAGTCGTCCGCGGCATCCTCGACGCCTGGGACTGCACCTACGCGCGGGGCATCGCGCCCTCAAACTACATTGGCGACATCTTTGGCAGCCTGGGCGGGCAGCCCGACTTTGGGTTCGGCAGCATCACGGGTGGGAGGAGGCTCAAGCCCGCTGCTGCATCGTCGTCGTCTTCTTCTTCCGGAGGAGGAGGAGGCGGGAAGGTGAATAATTGGACGGCGAGTGGTGAGACTTTGGCTAGTGTTGAGATGGCGAGGAGGAGGCGGTTTGGGGTAAAGGGGGCGATGAAGATGTAGGGCTTGCAGTGTTGTCTGTTTGTTGATCTATTGCTTTCGAGCTTCGTGAGGCTTGCAGCTTTGTTCCTGTACTGGTGGTCTGATGCCTTGGATTTGTAACTTTTGGATGTTTTCAATTTCGTATTGGAGTATATGGATATCTCATTTATTGGCTAAATCTATCATTTCCAGTAGTCGGTATCAGTTTTCACTTCAAACCTACCCATCATTTCTTTGCCTGTTTTCACTCACACTTTCGTCCCTTTCCCCCCTTTGCTACAGTTACAAGTATATAAATGAAATGGTCCGCTAAAGATAGAATCAAAAAAGCCCTTCTACCAGCCATCCCACTCGTCGCGCGGAACCGCAACGCAGAGCGCCTCCCAGCGAGCAGCCTGCCACACGACAGCCAGATGCAGCGCCAGAAACAAGAGCCTCGTGCCCACGCCCGTCTGGCGGAACAAGCTCGTCGCCAGCTCGCCGTGGCTCGGGCGGCGCCGCGGCCCAAGCGCGACATTGCCGGCGGTGCGGACGCTGGTGGCGGCGACGACCGAGCTCGAGTCATGGTGACTACTCGTCGTCGTCGGCAGCCCCAGGTCCAGCACGGCGAGCAGCACGAGGGGCCCGCCGACTTCAAGCGTGGTCATGTACGGCCAGCACGGCCGGACCAGCGTGGCGAGCTTGACGAGGAACAGGCCGAGGCGGCCGAGGTACTTTATTGTGTCTGGGGTGACGCCTGTGACGGCGCAGAAGCGCATCAGTAAAAGGCCTGCTCCGTGCGGTATCGTGGAGAACTGCTGCGGGGGCGGTGCGAGGAGGAGGGGGCCTTCTGAATGCGCGTGGCCGTTGGCTTGCAGGGTAGAGTTTCTCTGGTCAACTGGCTCAAGGACGTGCGGGTCATGGCTACGGCTTTTGACGATCGCGTTGGAGGGCTCCGGGTCGGCATGGACGAGGCCAGAGGCGTCCTGCATGAGGCCGTCGTCCCGGGGGTCCGTGGCTGGCCAGGGGCCATCACTCTGAGGCACGCTCAGGCTGCGTGAGTGATAGCCTCGTCTTGGATCTGTTGTACTATAAGATCAAGTGCTGTCAGGAATGCGGGTCAGATAGACTTACCTGGTGTGGGCGTGCTGGGCCCGGCTGGGGAATCCAGATTCTGCACTCTGCTTCCTCGCAGCCCAACGGCTGGGCTCGCGCTGCGGTCTTTGGTCATTCCATCAAAGTAGGCTTCGCTTTTCATGGCGTTGAGGACTTCGTTGGCGCTGGGTCGCTCGGCGGGATCGAGGGCAAGTAGCTTCTTGAGCAGCATGTAGAGCTTCGAAGGCAGATCCGGCCGCTCGCGCCGCTCATCTTGGAAGCCCGTCCAGCCGGCAATCTCGGCTCTGAGCTGGTCAACGTCTTCCAGCTCCTCTTGAACGGCGTTGGCAGATTCATAGGGAAGCCTGCCGAAGCACATAAAGTAGAGAATCATGCCGAGGGAGAAGATGTCGGACTTTGTGGTAAAGTTGCCATAGTGGCCCGTCTCATCCAGACGGAGAACCTCGGGCGCGCAGTACGAAATGGTGCCCGTCGTGCCGGTCGACTTCCTCACCACATGCTCTGGCTGGACTTCGCCAAAGTCGCTGATGAGACAGCGCAGCTTGCCGCCTTCTCGGTGCAAGAGACAGTTGCTCGGTTTGAGGTCTCGATGGATGTAGTTTGCCGAATGTAGATATGCCACGCCGGACGTGATATCCTTGAAGAGGGAGTAAATCTCTTCGACAGGGAGCCTCGCCTTGTCCGACAGGCTGTCGCGGGTCGCATCGATCTGGCCTCGCGAGCGTCGGCGAATGCGCTCCTTGAGCTCCTCCTTGGTCACCTCTTTTGGCCCGCTGCCAATGACATACTGGTGAAGGTCGCCTCCGTTGCAGTATTGCTGGAGAATGAAGGCGCAGGCCACGCTGGGCCCAAACATGGTCAACTTGACGTCCTCCAGCCAGACATGTCGATAGGAAACGAGGTTGGCATGCGAGAGCTTAGCAAGGAGCTCGACCTCGATCAGCACCTTTTCGAGCCACGCGTGGTCATCGCCCACGGGAACTCGCTTGCAGGCAAAGTGGCCCAGCTGGCAGCCGTCAATCTCATGCCGCACCAGCAGCACCACTCCCTTGCCTCCCTTGCCTAGGACCTTCTCCTCCACAAAGAATGTTTTGAAATAGTTGGGACTGAAGGCCTCCCTCTTGATCCTGCTTCCTTCGGACTGCGGCACGCCCGGCGTGCTGGAGACGAACTCGGCCTCGTCGTCTACAGAGGGCGACGTGCGCGCTGACGAGCCACGAGCACTCGGCGGAGGTCTAAACAGGCGGCGAATGAGGCTCGACGGTGTCTGGTCGGCCGGGTTCGACTCGACGCTTCCGGCGCGAAGCATGCGAAAGTATCCCGGGTCGACGTACGGGTTGGGATCGACGTCAAACTGGTGGTCGAAGGGGCGCTCCGACGGCGACCCCAGCGGACGGTGGCATGTCGGGCATTCGGGATGGCCGCGGATCTCCAGCCGCTGGGAGCTGGTGTCGCGCACTACAATGGCATTGCGATGTCGTCTGGAGGCGTCAGGTGTTAGCAACTCGATGCTTTTCTCTACCCTCCCCACGGTCACCAGAGGGAGCCAACTCACAGTACAATCTCGCGGCCCTCCTGAGGCTGGTATGGGATCAACGACATAGCGACAGGCTGCAAATGTCCGTCGTGAGGAAGAGCGCCAGCATGGCGAAGCTGCAGGGAGGACGAATTTGTAGCAAAAGCGATTGAAGGCGATGCAGGCGGATGGTGGAAGATTGGAGAAGCTTCTGGGATCGTGGGAGTTGATGAAATTTGAAGGTGGCGTAGTAGGTAGTTGTGCTTCCTTACAGGGGAACCGAGATACTGTCCAGTGCCGTCAGAGGTCGAGGCCAGTTGAGCTCCGGTGGCGACGTAATTGATGGCGGGGGGGGGCGCCGACAGCTGGCCGTTTCTGGTGGGCTTTAGTGGGCGCTCCACTGAACCTGACAGGCTGCAGCAGCCCCGCATCGCTAAAACGGCGATGGCAGATGCTCGTGGCACTGGAGCTGTCACTGTATTTGTCTGTACGTGGACTGTGGAGGCGATATCGAGGAGATCACCTCACGATGAATGGCCAGATTCAGTATCGGAGGCAAATACCTACATTTACCTTGCATTTCCCATCTGTCTCTGGAACACCAGCAAACCAGATATATTGCATTTCTTTGCATCTTCATTCCGTACCTGGAGGCTCTTATAGAACAGTTCCGGCCGCGTTCATGTTACTGCAAGCACAGCGCCGTCCATGGCGTGATATCACTTCTCAGCATGGCCCTGTCGGAGGCTTCTCTACATGTAGGGTCACCCCGTGAGGTTATCCGCCTTGACTACATCTGCTCTCTCTCTCTCTCAACGTCGTGAATCCTCACCATCCTCTTCTGATCCGCCATGGACCTCCGGCAAGCATGTGATCGATGCCACGACAAGAAGCTCAGGTGTCCCAGACCTTTGGGCTCGCCCTGCTGCAGCCGCTGCGCAAAGGCCAATGTCGCCTGCGTCTTTAGTCCGCCAACGAGGCCGTTTCGCCATCACGAGCCCTTGAACCACAGCCTTGTTCACGATCACAGTCACAGTCACAATCAGAATGGAGGAGGCGTCAGCTTTGACTGGCTCGACCTCATGAGCTTGGATCAGCAGCAGCAGCAGCAAGACCAGCCTCAACAGCCTCAACCACCAGTCCAAACCCTCTCCGAACAACTCACAGCTCTCCTGTGTGACCTGGATCGCATGCCTCAAGCTGTGCCGTCATCCCTCGACATACACCACGTCCCAAGGCAGCACCTGAGAGAATACGCCGACGCCGTGGAAATCGGCTTCGACCTGCAGTCCACCCTCGACAGCCTCCTCCGCCACGCCCAAGATCTCGCCTCTCTCTATTCCGAGGCAGCATCCGCCTTGTTCAACCAGCGCACAACCGCTGCCGACTCCGACGCCCTCTGCACCGTTGCGGACTGCGTGCACCAGGATCGCACCTCGTTACACACGACGCCGCTGCCCAAGCTGGACCACGCGCTGCTGAACCTCGTCATGGCGTGCCACATCCGCCTGCTCGATGTCATGGACACTCTCGCAGAGCATGGGCGGATGTGCGCCTTCATGGTGGCCACTCTGCCGCCAGACTACGACCCCAAGTTTGCAGTTCCTGAAATACGAGTTGGCACTTTTATCGCACCTACTAATATGGCTGCCTCGATGCTGCTTTCTGTTCTCGTGGAGCTTCAGACGGTCTTGGTGACGAGGGTCAAGGGCTTGGCGGCCATGGTTGACCAGGTGGGAGACGATCCAAGAGCGGCGAGAGGAGCAAAGGTGGTTCGTCTGCAGTGTGAAACCTTGCAAGAACGAGCTGAGTCAACTCTTGCAGAGTGGTCCAGGTTTTGGAACGGGCTGGTAAGTCCCAGACTGCTGAGATGAGCTTTTTAGGTGGATGACAGCGGCGAGCGTGTGACTATAAGAACTCCCAGGGTGAAGACTTGATTATGATCTCGGGTCGGACCATAAGAACAAGGCAACAAAGTTGAACCAGTACCGGGCTTTTGCCCAGGAGCTTGCATATACTTCGCGTATGATACTGATTGGCCGAGCTCTTCGATAGTCTCTTGGGCAGCAATTTCTCTTCTCCAGCCCTCTCGAGAAGCACTTGCAGCTCATACTTAATAAGAGGTGAACATCGAAACCTTAACAGAACTTGTACCATCACAGGCTCGCGAAACCAGCCACATGCTTGTCTTAGAATCATCAAAGCAAACGAGCTCGACACTCGTCCGCGCCCCCTATGCTTCTCACGCTTACACAAGGAGATAACGTCCGCTATCGCCGTCCAACGGCAGAACAAGTCCGCCGAGGTCATATCGAAGAGATCAAGATTCGGAACTGTGACACCCTCTCTCGCACTTGTAGTTGCTCCGGCAAGAAACTCCACCTCATCTGACAGAGACGCAGATTGGGCGAAGCCCATGAATACCTACCTGGTTGGTGTAGTTGTACCAACTTTGTCCTCCACTCATTATATGAGTGTAACAGAGCAAGCTGGCCAGCGCCGTTGTCCGTTTCTGTCAAACTCCGCGGTGCTACTATGACCCGTGGCGATAGTTGTTGTTCGAAGGAAAGCCTCGTTGTGCTCGTGTATATCCGAAAGAGATGTTGAGTGGCACGGACAGGCACCATCGAACAGAGCACAAGCAGAATGTGAATGTATTTATTCCACAAGAAGTGCTTTGCTGTAACATGTCATGCTCAATATCACGTACCTATGCAGCAATAACTGACTACCACAGAGCACAGCACCAACAGCCGTATCGAAGCATTCCCCAAGGGATGCCGCGTCTTCCACTCGCAGCCAAAGACCCTATAAATAGCACGATAACACAACCCAACGCAGTGTCTCACCACAAAAGCGGCCGACTGTCGAGGGGCCCTTACCGGCATGTGATCAACAGCGAGCTGAAAACCAGAGCGAATACTGGAATATTGCCAGCGGCTCGAAGATCTGCGTGGCTTATCAAACGAGATTGATGACCTGAGTCTTTGTTTCACCGACGTCTACCGCGTCATCAGCGCCGGCTTTTTACCACGGTACTGCAACGATCGCCACTTTATGGCAAACGCAAGTCCAACCCTTATAAACAAAAGATAGAAGATAAAAAGAAGAAAAAGTATCAAGGGAATTCTCTGCCAGGCGTGCGTCTGGCTAGGTAGTATGCACATACATACATGCCCTTTGTGGCCCCGTCCCGGTGAGACAAGCCGTTCCATGGGACGCACACGCAATATCAACGGCACCCTGATCCGGCCAATCGCTGCAAAATGTCTCGGAGAGATTCCTACCTCACTCACGATATGCCTTTCTTCGCCTGTTGGACCTTGTCCAACTGTAACCCAAAGAGGGGCTCCCGTGCGGCCTCGTGCTGTCCCAGCAAACGCCGTAGAAGCCTCATTCGTTGGAGTATTAGATACTAGGTGTGTGCATTAAAGAAGCGGACAAGATAGATAGACTGTTGTTGGTAACGCCTTAGCCCTCCGACCAACTCGCAAACGGGACATCCGAGGCCCTGAAGCCAACAGGCCGGTTGAAACTACCTCGTGATTATCTGCATGCGTGCCGCTCATTGGGCGTAGAAACACGGTCGAAGGAAGGGTTGCCGATGATGTGCATGACGCGCGGGTACCAGTGCCTGAGCATCCAAGTCTCGCTCCTTCGGCCTTTAGCAGATGGCCGTTTGAGAGCAAATCACGCCTATTCGTCTCTTCCTACAAGATCATGGAGTATTTGTAAGTTGTAATCGAGTATTTGTATGCGCTGTTCGCTGTGGACTAGGTAGATGGTTGAGCTCCGAGCTGCCAAGCTGTGCACCGGGAATCTAGCCGTGATATGTCACATCGTGAGTGGCCAAGGACAGGGAGCTTTGCTTCCTGGGACGCGCCCAGAAGCTGTTGGTACCTACATAGATCAGATGCACTATTTACGGGCTTTTTCAGTTGGTCCATATCCAGATCGCAAAGACGACGCTCCCAACCCATCCACCTACAACATCTACACCACCTTCTTCGGCTCGACTCATCCGCCGCCCGGGCTTCTCCCTGCATCACTCGAAACCTCACCCGGTTACAATCACTCGCCCAGCTGCTGACAGGGAAGCGGCCCGTCCTCGTATGTACTTTGCAAGGAAACAATTTAATCCACGGCTCCACCCCGCCGAAGCCATCGACAACCCCGGACGGGGCTCACGGCACTAACAAGATCCAAGGTCAGCAAACTTTACCCCCTAATTACACTGCCGTCCTCCCTTCGTAGACTCCTGTATATCTTAGCTTTGAAGGCCACGAAACCGGTGTTCTTTTTCCAGTGATCTCCGGAGACTATAGTACTGGTAAAGCTACAGGTACGGTGAAATAACTCCTGGCATGTCACCTCGAGAAGATCTGCAGCCGTGCATAAAGACCGGTGAAAGAGACAAGAGACATGGGACACAGACCGTAGGTATAAGACACCGGCGCTGATGGGAGCGGCCGACTTTCAGATCGGGGCGGGTAGTAGTCGGCGCCACCAACGCTTTTGTTTGCATCATGCTATTCTAGTAATCTCTAGGAGGGACAGACTACGGGTGGTCAAAGCCGTATGACTTGTGTAGTCGGTTGTACAGAGTGCCTCCCAGCCGAGAGGGAGAGAGGATCATGGGGAAATACGAGTATCGCGTTCTGGAGAGAGCGGATCTGGCAGCGATTCAGTGAAGGTCAAAGCGAACCTTGGCCCCTGGCCCTCCCCTGGTCAAGATCCGCATTCTCGTGGCTTGCGTCTCCGCTCCTAGTTGCCGCATTCTGTCTCTGTCCTTGTCTTGCCTTTTGTACGTATGACGAGTGAGGTCAAGTGCATGTATTTCACCCTCTCTAGTCCTACGAGTAGCTTCGTCCGTTTGAGAGACCCTGTCGACGAGAGCCGTGCTTCCTCTTTGCTATCCCGCAATTTGAGTCCTTCCTCCCCCCTCCTCTCTGTCTCCTCTCTGTCTCCTCTCGGAGCTTGCCCTTTCCACCTTTATCTTCCTTTCTTACATTCATTTCTTCTACCTTTCCAATCGTCCTTTCTCTCTATGACATTTCATGCTCACATGGGCGCCCTCAGTTCATACACGACAATTACATACCTGGACATGCACCGCTAAAGAAGAACCGCAACTCACAGCCCCGACATTGGCATTGGCCTAGCAGCCACGGCTGGACTCTACTCACTCATCCTCATCCTCCTACTTCTACTTTGCCTACAGCAAATTGCACGAGGGAGCTGGTGCTGCCCATCAGGTCTAGCGTTCAAGGTATGTAAGAAGCTCAGCTTTAGCTCGTCTAGAAGTCATTTGGAGGCGCATAATACCGATCCCGCACGGCTTATACCCGATCAAACGTTCCGTGCAAACACCCAATGAATTTGTTTGCTCTCCCCCTTGAGGAATCGAGAACAAGGCAAGCAATACGGGAGCAAAAGCAAAAAAAGAAAGACATGTAGCAAACACGGCACAGAAAGAGGAGGAAAGTTGAAAAGCATATTTCGAAATGGATTGGGATGGAATCATGGGTTGACGTCTTATGCGGCAACTCTTCCCTTCCGTCGCATTTACACACGCTCAACACCAGAACCACAATCTTCATCCAACAAGAGACCATGCCGCTGACTTGACGAGAAAAGCACACCAAAAACGGCCAAAATGGCCTCTTCAAGCTCACCCCCAGATTCTCAGTCCCAATCCACCCTCTCCATATCACCGCTACACCCGCCCACGGACGACAAACTCGACCTCGAGCCCAAGGCCACTTACATCTCCAGAGACGCCTGCTCCTCCTCCTCCTCCTCCTCCAACTCACCTCCCGATCCCGCACCCGCCACCATCGACCCCGAGAAGCAAGCCTCCCTAGTGCAAAATGCATCAGACTCCAGCGACGACGAGAACCTCGTGTGGTGGGATGGCGACGACGACCCCGAGAACCCGTACAACTGGCCGTCGTGGAAGAAGATACTCAACAGCGCCCTCATCAGCGCTCTTTCGTTCATCACGCCCTTGGCCTCATGTATGATACAATGCTCAACAACACCCAGTCCCAGACATTCGAAGCAATCTCGAATATAAACTGACTTGAGCCTCCTTCTTCTTCTTCATCTTGCAGCCATGTTCGCCCCCGGCGTTCCCGACCTCATGCAGGAGTTCCACAGCACAAGCGAGGAGCTCGCCGCCTTCTGCGTCTCCGTCTACGTCCTCGGCTTCGCTGCCGGGCCCATGCTCTTTGCGCCGCTCTCCGAGCTCTACGGCCGCTCCATCATCTACAACATCACCAACGTCGGCTTCATCGGTGAGTCCAGCCCTCAAGCTAGCCCCTGAATCAGGAGCCTAACTAACAACAACCACCCAGTCTTCGTCATCGCCTGCGCACAAGCCCCGTCCATGACAACCCTCATCATCTTCCGCTTCCTCAGCGGCATCTTCGGCTCCTGCCCCATCACCAACGGCGGCGGCTCCATCACCGACATGATCCGCCAGGACCGCCGCGGCGCCGCCATGGCCTGCTTCGCCATCGGCCCGCTCCTCGGCCCCGTCGTCGGCCCCGTCGTCGGCGGCTTCATCACCACCGCCCTCGGCTGGCGCTGGGTCTTCTACATCATGGCCATCCTCTCGGGGACCCTCGCCCTGCTCTACGCCCTCTGCGCCCGCGAGACGTACGCCTCCGTCCTGCTCCGCCGGAAAGCCGACCGCCTGCGCCGCCGGACGGGCAACCCGCTGCTGCGGTCCAAGCTCGACCCGGGGCTCTCCCACGCGGCGTACCTCAAGCGCGGCATCCTGCGGCCCTTCAAGATGCTCGTCCTCTCCCCGATTAGCATCGTCTGCGGCGTCTACGTCGGCGTCGTCTACGCCTACCTCTACCTGCTCTTCACCAGCCTCACGCCCCTCTTCATGGAAATTTACCACTTCAAGACGAGCTACGCGGGGCTCACCTTCTTGGGAATCGGCTTCGGCAGCATGATTGGCGTCGCCTTCTTCTCCCTCACCAGCGACCGCAACATCAAGAAGAAGGCCGCCGAGGAGGCCCTCGCCGCCGAGGCAGAGGGCCGCGCCCCCGAGGGCATGAAGCCCGAGTACCGCCTCTCGCCGCTCATGGTCGGCGCCGTTGTCCTCCCCATGGGCTTCTTCATCTACGGCTGGACGGCCGAGTACAAGGTCCACTGGATCGCGCCCATCATCGGCACCGTCGTCATTGGCGTAGGCGACCTCATCGTCTACATGGTAAACTTCCCCTCCTCCTCCCCCCCTTTTGCCCTCCCCCCCATCTCCCTTTATAACATCCGCCCAAAACTAACCAGAAAAAACAATGTGTTTGTTTATACGCAGTCCCTCCAAATGTACCTCGTCGACACATTCACCGTCTACGCAGCCTCCGCCCTCGCCGCCAACGCCGTCATCCGCTCCGTCGCCGGCGCCGTCCTGCCCCTCGCCGGCCTGCCCATGTACAACCGCCTGGGCATGGGCTGGGGCAACAGCATCCTCGGCTTCATCGGCGTCGCGCTGTCGCCCGTCGCCTGGCTCTTTCTCCGGCACGGCGAGAGGCTGCGGAAGAGGTTCGAGATTAAGGACTTGTAAAGAATGACAAAGATTCTTTGCTCTCCGTCTGCTCTCTCTCTCTTCTTTTTATTTTCTGCTGGGCTTTTTGTGTGTGTTGGGATGGCGTTGGATCTTGTTTAGACGGGCTTTCAATGACCACTTCAATCTTGTTCTAAAAATGCTGTCCTTGTTGGGAAAACACATGAAGCTGTCTCCTTTTATCTTGCCCTTGATGCCAATGTTTACATGCATGGAATCAGCAGCCGCACACTCTCTTCAAAATCACGGCATAATGGAAAAGGGGGACACACAGGCTTGGAATCATCTACATCATCTTCAACTACATACATGATAGGAGAGGGTTCTGACCCTGCATCTCCTTGCAGAGGAAGTGAGACTACGGCTTTGCCTTGCAAATCAAACATGATACAAGTACTCAAGGCGATTCTTTGTCAAATTCTCATGGCTAGAATCGATGAGGTTAATATTCATCTCTGTTTTTTGCATTGACAGTTCCCTAAAGACCTACATGCCAGTATTAACTTAAAACCAAATCATTTCACAATCCATTGAGACATTGTTACGAGAGAGAGGCAAGATAGGTGTATATCATAAGGCGTAATATCTTTATTCTTCGGTCATTAATGATACCGGCGTGTATGCAACCGCCTCATAACCTAACAGGCCGTACCCTATGGCCTTTTGCCTTATTCCATCATGGCCATGGTCAAGCACCCATCGTTCGTTTTGGTCCTTGAATGTTCCCTTTGCCGCCCCCGAGATTCCATCACGAACAAAGAAAATAGAAGGTAAAAAAAAGAAAGCTCAGAATTCCATTTTGTGTATCCTTCCCAAATTGCGTCTACTCCATCTGTCCAATGCCCAGGTGGTCAGGGTCAGCGCGGACGATGCGCAGGGTGTTGGTGTTGCCCATGCCGCCCTTCCAGCCCTGGACGACGACGACGGTGTCGCCGGCAGTGAGCGTCTTGAGCTCAATGGCGCGGGTGACGGCCCACTTGATGCGCTTGTCGACGTCCTCCTGCCAGTTGACGGTGTCAAAGTCGGGCTTCTGCTCGGGGTACAGGAAGGGGTAGACACCGCGGTACAGGTGGCTGAATCGAGAGGTGGTGGGGTTTCGGGTCACCATGAAGATGGGGCAGACGGGGCGGTACTTGGACAGCAGGCGGGCAGAGTCGCCAGAGGTGGACAGGACAATGATGCCACCGGCGCCAAGGTCGAGGGAGGCGCGGACGGCAGCCATGGCGCACGACTCAACGGTCGAGACGGGGCGCTTGACCAGGGTGCACATCTCCTCAAAGTGGGAGACGTAGGGGATGGTGTTCTCAGCCTTGAGACTGGCCTCGTGCATCTCATGAATGGACTCGGCGGGGTAGTTACCCTTGGCAGTCTCGCCGGACAGCATAACACAGTCGGCGCCGTCAGTGACGGCGTTGCCGACGTCGCTGATCTCAGCACGCGTGGGACGAGGGTTCTTGATCATGGACTCGAGCATCTGAGTAGCGCAGATGACGGGCTTGCCGGCAATGTTGCACATGGCAATCATCTTCTTCTGGGCGGCGAACACCTCGGCGGCGGGGATCTCAATGCCCAGGTCACCACGGGCGACCATGACGCCGTCCGTCTCCTCGAGGATCTCGGCAAAGTTGTTGAGACCCTGTCGGTTCTCAATCTTGGCAATGATCTGGATCTGCTTGCCCTCGGGGCCCAGCACGTCGCGGATATCCTTGATATCCTGCGCACGGCGGATAAATGAGGCAAAGACCATGTCGACATTGTTCTTGACACCAAACCGGAGATCGGCCTTGTCCTTCTCGGAGAGAGCGGGCAGGTCGACATCGGTGTTGGGCAGGTTGACACCCTTTCGGGAGGAGATGAAGCCGTTGTTGCGGGCGCGGACCTCGACGGTCTGGTCGTCCTTGATGCTGAGGACGTCAAAGGCCAGGACACCGTCGTCGACGTAGATGACACGGCCAGGCTGGATCACCTTGGTGATGTTCTTGTAGTCGACATACCTAGGAGGTTGGTTAGCAGTTCGCTCAACATAAAGAATCTTCAAATCAGGGGAGGGGGTGAAGGCATAGGGCATCAATCAGGACCCAAGCAGAGCTGCCCCTTATGCAGTCTCTGCAGCAGCCAATGCCAGAGCAAGGCGGGGTGAGTTCCTGTGTCCGTGTCCCCTCATCCTTTTACCCCTCCCCCACCTCAGATATAACAACAAAGGCGGGCAGTCAAAGGAGTTCTCTTACATGTTCTGAGTGTCGCAGGCCGTCGCGTACTTCTCGTCGGTGGTGAAGTTCATGACGGTGCCGGCGCTGATGGGGATGTCCACGTCGCCGGCAGTGTTGCCAGTTCGAATCTCGGGGCCCTTGGTGTCGAGGGCAATGGCGACGGGCCGGCCAGGGTGGGCGGCGACGGAGGCGCGCACATTGTCGATGACGGACTGGTGGTACTCGTAGCTGCCGTGGGAGAAGTTCATGCGGGCGACGTTGAGGCCGGCATCACGCAGCTTGTTGAGGGCCTCGACCGAGTTGGTCTTGGGGCCGATGGTGCAGATGATGGAGGTGCGGCGAAAGTTGCGGGCAGGCGTAAAGGCCGTGTTGAGCGAGGCCAGCCAATTGATGCGGCCGCCGGTTTCCAGGTGCTCCTGGGCCGCAGTAGCCATGATGCTCTGCGTGCGGGAGATCTGGGACATGGTTAAGAGGGTTCTTCCGGCTTCGCGAAACTGGAGGAGCAAAAAGTCAAGCCGGTCGGGAGGGGGGGAATCAACAGGTGAGGCTCACGAGTCAAATATTCGTCAAGCTCCCGTGAGTGAGAAAAAAAGAGACGACGATAAGGCGATGCGTGCAAAAGAGATGCAGACTAAGGGGCAGATGGACCAAAGGTAGACGAGGATGGAGAGGGAAATAAATAAGGGAAGAAGGGCGGCTTCGACGAGGGAGAGGAAGTAAAAAGAGAAAAAAACAACCTGAGCTGCGGGAAGGCGAGCCAAGATTAGGTGATGCTGCGCGCTGTGTGTGCAGGTGGTCTGGGGTGGAGGGGGGTGGGTGGCAGAGCCGGCAGCCGTCAGTGGTTGGTTTTTTTCCTCACATCAAGCTCACCTGCACCTTTTTCTTCTCCCCTCTCTCGACTGTAAGAATACCTAGCTCCAGGTCTCTCAGCAACGGCGGGCAGGGGCTCTGTGAGCCAACCAAGGGCCCGGCTTGGCCACAGCAGCCACGGCGCGTCGACACAGCATGCATTGGTCCATGGATGGCTATCAAAGCCGTCCGTTGGTTACCTAGTAATTGCTCCAACTCCGTCGGTGCTGCCCCTCCTTTGCCCTCGCCTCGCCTCGCCAGTGAGGGGCATTGAGTTGAGCGCTAACTGAGGGGCAGGCCAACATGGAACAGCTGGGATAAGGGGACCGGCCGCTAGTCTCACCGTTATCTCTGCCACGGCGTAAAAGAAACAGGCCTCAGTATGTAATTCCTGGGCCAGGGCCGCAAACGGACGGCGCCCGGAGTGCAGAAGAAGACTGCGGCCTGTTCTCGGACGGTCAACTTTGGCCTCGTTTTCGTACTGGGAACCCTGCAGGACTGCACGTAGGGACCCAGCTGTGGACTACCTATCGTAGTAATGCCGTGGATATTACTCGGTGTCAGATATCACCACCAGTAGTAATATCGCCCATCATAACAACGCTACCGACAGGCATCAACCACGCAATTTCGGCAGCTGGACATGCCTCAGTCTGGCCTCGTCTTGCCTCGCCGTATTGTTGACCTCATGAGGCATTTGCCATATGAGAGTGCCGCCGGTGCCGCGCCCAGCCATCATCACACTCAGTGCCTGCAATTTCGTACTCGTACTTTGTGCAAGTTTCGCATGTGGTTGAGCAACTCCTCCTTTGCCAATCCAAACGCCCCCTTGCTGCTAGAACAAGGGACGGCAGCAGCCCTCCGTGTTTCGGCCCATCTCAACAAAAAAAATCCAGTCGTCTCCCCCACGCCTCACGCCGTCTTCCTAGCGCCGGCTCGGCAAAATGGTGAGCGTATGTAGCAGGTTGTTGAATGAAGCGCGAGTCTCGGGGAACGAAGCGTTTTTCCCTCTAAGCGCAGTGAGCGTATGTATGTGATGCATGTATCAGATACCAATCTGGGAATGGCGCCAAGACTCAGACATTGATTGCGTCTTTGACTGTCTCTTCGATTGCACGATGCCAATTCTTTGGCTCCCACCCTGTCGCGATGTCTTCTGGTTCGGGCAATTGTTAGCACGCAGTCCTATCGAGATACTCCGTCCAGCTATCGGGCCTGTTTCCCTCCCCTCTGCCCCTCCATCCTAATCGGGATTAGGCAGGGCTAGCCTTCCGCAAGCTTGTGAATGACTAAGCCATCAAGCAGGGATCTGCTGATTCAGCACCAAGCTCAAGCTTGAATCCGGAAGACGAGGCGCCGATCTCCGAAAGCCACAGAGCGCCCGCACGTGATGCGTCACCTCAGCTGTTCCTCCAGCCTCCGAAGCTGTATTAGCCTCTCACCGTTGCGACACCCCTTGCGAGCCTTCTCCAGATACCCACAAACGACACCGACGCCGGCTCTTGCATCTTGATAGTTCCGATCTCGAAAAGGGAAAAATACAGGCATCATGGTGGTACGTCTCTCTTCTTCCCCGGAGCCCAAAGTCCCCTCTTTCCCCCGGTTCGTTGCTCTCGTGCTGGCGCCCTCCGGCTCGTGGTCGTTTCTTTTTCGTCTTGAAGAGGACGCCTGGCGATCCGGAGTTCCGCGCCAGATTTCGCCTGCATTTGACTGGCCGTTCTAAGAATCTGCTCGCAGCTTCTCGACCTGCTGACGCTGGGCCTCTGGTCAAAGGTTGGACGTTTGACTCATTATGCATTTGACGCCGTTCTTCGTAAGAGAATCTCCCTTGCCTGCTCCCTCCCTTGTCGTGTTGGTGTATATATGTATCCGCGTTGTTTTGCTAAGATTTGCATGTGACAGTGTCGGCATTCCTCGCTGGCGTGAAGCGCTCGACCGGCCTGACGTGAGTTTTGCCGCCTTCCAACGAGTAATCCATATCGCAACGAACGGGCTAACGGGTCTCCAGTTTCAAGAGCGACAAAGTTGCCGGCGAGAACAAGGAAGTTTCCAAGTGGATCGACAAGTACCTCGGCGTCGGCGAGTGGGTGATGGACCAGTCCGTTGCCATTGCCGGCTCCAGCGGCTTCTTCGAGCGCAAGCGATGATTGTCGTGGACCTACATATCCCTCTCAGACTACCGCCTGTCGAGATACTGAATGCGGTCGTCGGGTTGCAACGGTTGCCGAGCCATTTTCGTTCGATACGGTCTGTTGGTCGGGAGCTCTTGTCTTCTTTTTCGAAATGGATGCGAATGCGCCGGGATGCTGGACGGCTGCGCCCAGGGACAGGTTCTAGGAAGATGAAGTTCGGTTTGAGATATCATGACGGACGAGCTGTGCCAACGTCATGTTTCTGTTTGGGCGTTTGATGGGAAACACATGGGTGCTTGCTGGTTTTTTGGTTCGTGGCTTTGATCTAAATGCAGAATATGATGAGATGACCCAACTCGCAAAAATAAAAAATATGAAACGAAGAGAGAACTTTACACCGACGAGATGCTGCTTGGTCGTCTTATCCATTCCTTCCACCCGGTTCAAATTCTGGTTCGGCGGCGTGGTCCACAAAGGCTCGTCGTCAGTGTTTCCACTTAGCCGAGGTTACTCGGGGCCTAAGATTGTAGGACCCGATATACGCTCCGTTTGGTTTGCAGAGAATACGATCAACGATAATCAGCGATATCACGTCGATGGAAGCAATAGAAATTGAATCATTGCTTCATATGTTCTATTTTCAATAACAATCCTTTTGCCACGCTAATCGTCACCATCATCAAGTCATTAAAGAAACGAACCATCAGCCCAGGGTATCACATCTCCCATCATCCGACAGCCGCCCACCAAAGAAACGCACACGAAAGTAGAAATCATCGCTAGTTGACAATCATGGGCATTATCAAGTCAAGCAGGTAGGAAAGAAAGCAACAGTATTCGCCTTCACACGTGTTCCACAAGAAATTCCGGCGGCACCTCGTTCTCGCTGCTATTATCAGCAATAGCGTGCTCATCACTCGCATCCCGCTCGCCGCCGAGAAAGTCTGGTGGCACCTCGTTGTCGCTCTCTTCATCACCCGCATGGCTCACCTCCTTTTGCGTGGCAAGTCGGTGCTCTGGTTCCGTCTCCTTGCCGTTGGGCGCATCTCCGCCTTCGCCGGGGGGCCGCTTCTCAGGGGGGTGCAGCAGACTGTTGAGAACGTTGTAAGCCTCTTTGAAAGCTTCCAGTTCCGCGCCAATAGCACAAATCAACAGATTCCAGCGCTTCTCTTCGGCTTGCTTCAATTGGTCTTCCAGCTCTTCAATCACGTGCTTCATCCGGGACAGCTGATCAGATAGGATGTCCTCCTGCGAGGGCACCTTGTCTTTGCCCTTTGGGCTCGAGGTTGAGGATGAAGACGTCGTGGCGCCACCCTGCATTGCCTGTCGCAAATCTGCCTCGAATGTTGAGACCAGCTGCGTGACCTTGTCCCAGACCCGGCCCCCTTCCTCCAGCGCTTGGCGATCCGCGTCGATGCGCTCTTTGCAGCGCTTCAGCACCGTCATCTCCGCCGTCCACCATGATTTTGCCATTTCCAGCGTCCGCCGCTCGGGGATGAGGCGCATGAACTCTCGTCCTCCCGAAGCAGCCGGGTCCCCGTCAGCCTCGCCGCCCTGCCATAGGAGGTCCTCATCAAGCGGCTGAATGGGGGGATGCTGCACAAATGCATTTGCCTCGTTGGTCACATCTCTTAATGCGCCGTAGTATCCGCTCAGTCCTGCCTCTCTCTTGTTCTTGATGTCGTCTATTCTCTCTTCAAGCGTCCGGTGCTCTATCCGCATCGCCGCCAGTTTTTCCTCGAGCAACCGTATCTCCTTGCCGAGGGTATCATGCTGTGTGCTCAGGTCTCGGAGCTCTCTCGCTAGCGGCTCGTCGCCGTTCTCCGTCAGATCGTCCAGCTCCGCCTGTATGCCCGTTTTCCTGCTGCCTAGCCGGTCCAGGTAGTTGAGCGCATCTTGTCGCTGCATCATGGCGTCGTCCAAGTGAGCATGTTCGTCTTCCTTGAGCCTCGTCATGGATGTTATCAACTCCCGCAGAGCGCCCCTGGTCGACCTCAGCCCCGGAGGCTTGTCGTTCGCCGGCTGTCTGATTGGCACCACGTTGCCGTCGCGGGTGGCCCGAGGCGGCACATAGAGAGAATTGTTCATCTTGGATTTGGAGCTTTTCGTAGAGTAGAATGTGCTCGTCGGAGTGCTACTCCCCGTGCTTGATTCGTCATTCTCGTTGCCGGTTCCCGCGGCCAGGGCGGCGGCTTGCTGGTCGAGCAGGAGCTGGACCTCTTTCTCCAAGGCCTTCTCTTGCCTCCGCAAGCCTCGCCAAACGGAATCAGAGGTGTTTATAGCAGCTTCACGTCTGTGGTCAAACAAGACGCTATTAGCCTCGGTCGGGCTCCCGCCGAGAAGGCTATATGGCGTAGGTTTCTTGCGGCCTGAAGGGCCAACAGAATCGGCTCTGAACGACTCCTTGCTTATCAACATCGATGCTGTTATCGGCGGCGGTGGACCAGCAAACATCGGTCGTCGGTTCGGCGTCATATTGTGGACTGACTGGCTGGAGCCAGCCTTGCTACGCCATGTTGTTGTTGGCGATGCCCCGCGAGACTCGGATGGTTCGTCATAGTGGGATTGCCAGGCTCTAGGCAGGTCTCCCTCGGTGGACGAGGCATCGTCGGGTCGAGGGTCTAGTTCGTTGAGTTGGTATTCGCTGGGAAGTCGTTTCGGGGGGTTGTGGAGAGGGAGAATCGGTGAATTGCGATGGGGGCTCGTCATTCGTTCGAAGAAGGCCATCCCGGCGGTTGCGCAGAGCTGGGCTCTGTTGTAGGCTATGCGGGAGGATGGGCGTAGGCGATTGAATGAACAGCCGCGAAATCAGGAGGAATTCGAGCAACAGTAAGTTTACAAGCGCATCGAGGAGGATAGTTTGACGGCGGAACGAGTATGAAGCAGTGTTCGAGTGTGTTTGCTTTGTCGAAGCCGCTCACGAGGACAGGTATCGAGGACAAGACCGCGGCATGTGCTTGGGAGCTTATCGAGACGCTATCTGCACTTTGCACTGTGCAGGTGGGCGCATGTCGCACTAAAAGCTGTAGACAAATGGCTGGTAAAGACCGTATCATCTGAGGTACTGCGCACCGTGAGTTGCATTATGGAGCTCTGGTAGCTTCCTGAGAATGATCGAGTGTTAGGTGGTGTCCCGGAGAAAGCCTTTCAATCTCTGATATGAAGTTGTGCAGCACCTTAATCTCGAAGAGAGGATCTCCAAGTTGTACGATTCAAATGATTATGATATGAATCAAGAGGTGATTCCACTCAAGGACCCATCAAAGCAACTTGAGCACGAGTGGTGCATGTGAACAAAGACACCAGGCTGCTAATGGGTGAAGGCTGATGAGCCAAAGCTGATTCGCACAATCGGGTCACCATCAAGGTTTTCCGCAAAGTGAATGTTATCGTGTAATTTGAAGGTCTCTCCTCATTATTTTTACTCGAATCGAGTCTGTGCGACATGTCGACAGCAAGATCCAAGTCCATGCTATGAGGTACCCAGAACTACAGTAGAGTACCCACCAGACAGGATGCTAACCGCAGTGGTAGCCGCTGCACTTTGGCGCCTCACTACGCCCTGCCGAGCTTCCATCCAACTTTAGCCCAGCCAGGTTACTCTGAAGGTACTCGGCAGTCCTCTCCAGCTGTATAAGCACACCTACGCAGCCCTGGGCGGCAGACGCTGACGAACGCTAGGATCACTGATCCCTCCAGCCGTGCCTCGTCTGCTCTGCCTTCGTCTCTCATCTTCCCCCACCGGCTCGTCTTCACTCACAAGATCCGCCAGACAAACCAAACGTCATCAACCAGCACCGCGCTGCGAAGGGGGGCCGCCTGGTCGCCTCGTGATCCAGCCCTGCTGCTTCTCCCCGACCCCTCTGACGACTTGGACAGCCGCGCCTCGCCTATCGCCGCCATCCAGTCCCACGTCCCACGTCCCAACCGCCTCCAACCACAGACCACAGAGGCACAAGCTCTGCCAAGCCAGTCCGAGTCGAGTCTCAACGCCCCGGCCAGCCCCCAACCGCCAGCGAGGCGCCATGAACCAATCACATCAGCTGCCTCCCCCGCGACGGCAGCAGTCGGCCACGGCTCCCTATGGCGCTCAGGTCGACGAACTGCACATGTCCGGCGTGAGCCCGCAGAGCCAGATGGCATCGCGAGACTACGCTCCCCAGATCAAGCTCGAGCAGTCGCCCGCCAGCCTGCAGAGCTCGGTGCCCAACGTGCTCCAGCCGGGTGGCATGTCGCGCCCGCCCTTGTCGTCCAACTCGTCCATGCATCCCGGCTCCGGCGCTGCCTCTGGTGCCGCTGCCGCCTCCAACTCCGCCGCTGCCTCTGCCTCTGCCTCTGCCTCTGGCCCGGCCCAAGCATCAGCCTCTGGCTCAGCGTCCGCAGCCCCATCTGGTGGCCATTCCGACTATCAGTCGCCGCAGAAGCCCGTCCTCAACATGGCGCACACCTACTCGCGCTCCATCAGCTACGACACCCCGGCCTCGTCCTCGTCATACCACGCCTACACGCCCACCACGCCCAGCGGCTCGTCGTCGCAGTTCATCTCGCCCCAGGATGCAAAGTACGGCGCTCCGGGCGCCCAGCGCACCTTTTCCAACACGCCGCTGGGCCTCGCCGACATTCGCCCGCGCGCCGACTCGAGCATGTCCGACGGGGCCCCCGGCACGCTGGGCTACGACCTCGCAAACACCCAGCCGGGCCCCAGCAACTACCTGGCTCCGTGGCCCATCTACGCCTTTGACTGGTGCAAGTGGACGCCCCGAGGCAACGGTGCCGGCAAGGTCGCCGTCGGCAGCTACCTGGAGGACGGCCACAACTTTGTAAGCCAGTGCACCCCGTGGTTGAGTGTGGAAGATGCAAGCTGACGGACCAATGCCAGATCCAAATCCTAGACAGCCAGGTCGTCCCGACGCCGCAGGATGTATACACGCCCGGCACATCCAAGTACAGTCTCGAGTTCTCAAAGGTGGCCGAGGCCACGCATTCGTATCCCGTCACGCGGCTGCTGTGGGAGCCACCCTCATCGCAAAAGCAGTCCACCGATCTCCTGGCGACTTCTGGCGATCACCTGCGGCTGTGGTCGTTGCCGTCCGAGACATCGGCGAATCCAGGAAACACCATTACTCGGCCCCAGCGCGAATCCGCCGTTACCAAGCTGACGCCCCTGGCGCTCTTGTCCAACTCCAAGACGCCCGATCACACGGCCCCGCTGACGTCGCTCGACTGGAACACTGTTTCTCCCAGCCTCATCATCACCTCCAGCATTGACACCACTTGCACAATATGGGATATTCCGTCTCTGACGGCCAAGACGCAACTCATTGCGCACGACAAGGAGGTCTACGACGTACGGTTCTGCGCCAAGAGTGTCGACGTGTTTGTGAGCTGCGGGCAGGACGGAAGCGTACGCATGTTTGACTTGAGGAGTCTGGAGCACTCCACCATTATCTACGAGCCAACAGGCAAAGAGGATCGAGGTCTGTCATCCCAATCCATACTCAAAAAATTGCCTATGGGGTAGTTCATGCAGAAAGAAGTACGTTTGATTGCTGACTGATTCAATGACAGAGTCCGGAGAGCGGATGAGCCCTACAACTGCCCAGCAGACTCTTTCGAATCCTCCCCCGCTCCTCCGACTAGCTACATCCCCCCATGATACCCATCTCCTAGCGACCTTTGCCCAAGACTCAAACGTGATTCGCATCCTGGACGTTCGGCAGCCTGGCCAGGCCCTGCTCGAGCTTCGTGGACACTCTGGCCCCATCAACTGCATTGAGTGGTCTCCGTCACGGAGGGGGACGCTGGCCTCTGGAGCCGATGACTGCCAGGTGCTCCTGTGGGACCTCATGAGCGGATCGTCCATCAACGGCTCTCAGCAACAGGAGAACCAACGAAGTCCCGTTGCATGCTGGGATTGCGAATACGAGATCAACAATCTGGGCTGGGTACCGCACTTGCAGGGCACTGACGGCGGCGAGTGGCTCGGTGTTGGCGCAGGCCGAGGCGTCTGGGGCGTAAAAGTCACATAACGGCCTCTTTGGGTCGACGTGTGCGTCGAGGTGAGGCCCAATAAGTACTATCCAAGTGATGCCTCACCTCTCGATAACAGGAAGAAAGAAGAAGACAGGTTTCGATTGATATAGACTTGGCTGTTGGCGGAAAGGGGGGGTGCGGTATATGTATCACCTACTTGGAAGGATTTACCGGAGTTTTTGTACCGATGGCCCTGGCTGGATGAGAGACAGCGACAGCTTTGGAGTATGGGGGCGTGACGAGCAAACGATTGGAAGTTTGGCCATATGGATATGGTGAAAGGGCTGCGAAAGGGGGGTCGCGAAGCGGTTGTCATGTCATATTGCAGGGGTTCCTTTTGCTACGTTTTTCTAGGTAGTTTATCGCAATTTGAAGCTGCGAGATTCTAGAAGATGGGCTTTACGAATACAGCGAGCGGATGCATCTCTAGAATTGTCGTACCGTCAGGCATGAATTGTTTGCTACGCAGGCGGAGTCGAGTTCATGATAAGCCTCGTGGCGGTTGTAGGTTAAGGTTCGCCATTGACGGCTGGAACAGAGATCTCTGGACGCAAGAGCAGGTGTTACTGGGCCAGCGATCACGGACTCTGTCGGTACTGATGAAGATTCCGTCTGTACCTGAGGTTAGATCGATGATTAACTTTCAAAGTTGGCTTGAAGAAGGGCGCTGCTTGATGCGGAGTTACCTAAGGTACCTTCATACCTACTAGTAGGTAATCAAAAGCGTACCTAGCCTTGGTCGTTTGAGGCTGTGGCTGTGAAGCGATTCAACAGCAGCCTCAAAGGTTAAATTAGAAGCTGCACAAATAAAGAGGCACGATACCTAGAAAACACTGCTCAAGAATTGGCTTTTCAACTTTCGAGTCTCTCCCCCTGTGTACATATAAATACTGGCCTCCTCCCCTGACCCGATCTTTTCGGATCTTCCTTTTCTCACCCAAAATCCACTCCAAGTCGAAGATTTGCCGTGTTTCGATGGTATAAGCAGCCCAATTTATGTGGTAGTGCAGGTTAGGTCGTACCATTGATTGCTCCTCACTGCTTGTCGTCACCCCACCTCTCGATTCGCTCATACAACCCACCTCATACCTGTATTAGCTGCAGTCACCTTCAACGACGACTCTCCATCTCCATCAACTTCCAACAAACTCGACGCCACCGAATTCGGTACCTTTTCAGCATGGCTCCATCAAGTACCAGCGCGCCTTCGCTGCTTCTGCTGCCCGCGCCGCCGCTGCCCCTCGATCCTCACTCGCTGGCCGCTGCCTATCGACCGCCTCTCACGGCCGTCTTCAAGCGCCTCACCGCGGGCATCAACATCAACGGCAGCAGCAGCAACAGCGACGGGCATCACAGTCACAGCAGCCACGTCCTCGTCATTGCCATCACGTGTCCCCTCCTCACCGGGCTCTCACCGCGGCGCAAATCCCTCAACTGGAAGGCCGCCCAGTCTCTGCTCGCCCGCGTTTACACACTCGCCGCGGTCATCTGCGACGAGCTGGACATTGACACATCGGGAGAACTGGGTGTCCACAGCATCGATCCCCGCATTGTACTGGTCGACCACGAGCGCCACAGGACGTACCAGCGCAACCATGATGGAGAGTACGAGGCAAACTGCACGCCCGTCCTGGATCTGGCGGCCTTTGCCTCGACGGTGCACCCCTGGAGGACCGTCTTCCACCCCAGCACCGAGGCCGGCTACGAGCTACTGAGCGCCTTTCTGCAATATTCAGAGGGGAAGCAGATACTCTTGCAGAATCAACTGGTGGCTGTAGAAGGCGGCATCACCATGTCCACCAGCGACACGCCCCCCGTTGCCCAGGAGGATTTCGTCCAGGGGCGTGACGTTGTCTGTTTAGGGGGCACATTTGACCACCTTCACCCGGGACACAAGCTTCTCCTCCACGCCACCGCGCTGCTCATGCGAATCCCGGAAAAGGACGCCGGCGCGCAAGGCGTCCTCATCGTCGGCATCTCAGGAGACGAGCTGCTGAGGAACAAGAAGTACGCAGAGGTGCTGCAACCGTGGGGTGTGCGCGCCGCCAAGGTCCTGCAGTTTCTCTCCACCATCTTCTACTCGGCCTCCTCTTCCAACACGGGCTCCTCTCCGCCCACGTCCACCCACTCTCCGGATGAGCTTCATGCCACGTTCCGCGACGGCACGGTGCTGGTTCGGTGCGTCAACATCCACGACCCATTTGGCCCAACTATCACCGAGGAGGCTGTGGATGCCATTGTGGTGTCTGGGGAGACTCGCAGCGGCGGCGAGGCCATCAACGACAAGAGGGCCGAGAGGGGTTGGAAGCCTCTGGAGGTGTTTGAGATTGATGTGCTCGACTCGCATGAGGCTGGCGAGGACGGCGGCGGACCGCAGACCAATGGGTTTGCCTCCAAGATTAGCAGCACCGCAATCCGCCAGCGGATTGTTCAAGGCCGGGGGCCAGATGCAGTCGCGGTGCCGTCGCAGTAGGTGCTATATAGGCTCATGTACACGGGTCTGTATTCATTGGTGATGCTTCTTTGGGCGTTTGATTCTTCGAGATGGAATATGGCTTGTACTGAGGTTACATGTATTGATCTTTTGCATTGTCCATTGTCCACTTACGCAGCATGTATTTTTTTGTTCTTGCAAGCCAGCGACTCTAATGGGCTTCTCTCCTGTCTTATACTCTTCCTTCAAGATATTACAAATACTTCATCACATTGTTGCAAACCCCAAAGCTCGTCTTTGATCTTTAAGCTACAGGGTAGAGAAGGGGGGCTGTACATGTGGTAGCTTGAGGAAGGAATGAATCCCCCCTACCTACATCGTGACTGCCGGCTATCTTGGAATGAGAAGAACAGGTCTGAATCCGACGAGCTGCAACTCATGAGCATGTTAGAGCGGCACCTCAATGCCATATTTACCGTAGTCAAAGTGCTCCAGACTGGGGATACACTCAGCCCAACCGTCATCAATCTCCCCAAGTTGCCACTCGTCTCCGATGTCTATCAGCCCCGTCCTCCCAGCAAGCACAACCTCCTCTCTATCCTGGTACTCAGCCGCCAGATCCGGATGGGGGACCCAAACGACCCTCATACCTGCCCTTCTCCCAGCCTCGACCCCAATGATACTGTCCCCAAAGACCAAACACTCGCTGGGCAGAATGGGTGTCTCGTCAGGGCCAATGGCTGAGTTGAGAGTTTCTAGAGCAAGCAAGTAGATGTCGGGTGCTGGCTTTACTCGACCCTTGGGAACGCGTGGATCGTCGCCTAGGATGCGTTTATGTGGCTGGAAGAAGTCGAGCAGTCGTTTCGTTTCGGGCCGCGATGTCTTTAGCTGGTAGCTGTGAGTCCTAGTGCTGGACGCCAATGCCAGCTCAATCGGCTTCCCCAATGAAGCACTCCGTGCCCGGCTGAGATTTGATAAAAGCTTCTCTGCGCCCGGCAACGGCTCACAGTTGGGAAACAGCTTGTGCATCTGCTCCCTTGATTCGCGCGCGAATTGCTCACGAGAGATGGGCAGCTTTGCCCAGTCATGGAAGACGTCGCTGTTGGTGGAGTCGGGTATGCCCATGAGCTGGGCTCGGATGGACCGAGTAAAGGGAGGTCTGGAATACTTCTCCAGGAGCTGGTTTATGGACTGAGTAATGATATCTTCCGAGTTGATGAGAAGGCCGTCCATGTCGAAGATGCAGGCACGGATTGGCGGGAAGCTGCTGACGGGCTGTTTAGCTTCGAACGATTTCTGCAGGTGACGGACGCTGACACCCTTGCCAGCCTCGCCTTTGGATGCCATGTAAGAGATTACTCACGTTGTCTCAAGTGGCGCCATGATGGCTACTTTGACTGTTAGTCGGAACTCGTTAGGATTTACTCTGATGGCTGAATCTGGTTGTGCCTGCGTTGTCAAGAGCCAAGTTGAACAAGGGATGCTGATAGGTTCAGTGATTCTTGCCAACCACGACAACTTCATGGAAGCAACTAGCAACGACACGAATCGTGAACCAATCCCCACCTACCCACCTGAATACAACAGTAGTAGAAGCTCCTTGCACGCAGTTCACGAACAAACCCTCCATAAACGAAAGCTTTTAGTCCCCTACACTATCGCGCCTCACCCGATGTCAAACTCAATTCTTCAACGACTAGGATCCAAATATAGGTAGTAAGAAATAGACTAGATGGTGGTGGGCTTGACGAGGTGGACATTTGGAGGTCGCCAATAACAAGCCCATTGTCGGGACAGGGGCAATAGCGTCAGGCCAGTTTTGCTTCCGCCCCGCCACACAGCTTATCCGCGTCCTTTTCCGTCAACCTGAGTAGGCACACAGGCAAACAGACACCTGCAAGGTTGGTGATCCAACCTTGGTTGGAGTCGTATTTAGCTATATCTGGCGGTCTTACAGGCCGTCTATGTCGGAACCCCTGTGACGGTAATTCCCATCGGCAAGAGGCTGTATGTATTGTGCCGGAGCCCGCAGTGAAATGGTGCTCTGGAGGACACAGCTCCTTTGCGTTTCGCTGGCTGTTCAGCTATTTTGGTCCATCTACTGTGTTGAGCTGATATCTTGAGTATATTTGTCTTGAATATTTGCCTACACCTGTTAAGCTCCTCGACTTAAACTACCTATTTTGTCATAGGCTGAAAATGGCACGCGTAGCCACTTACTGTTATGCGAGCAATGTATCAAGTTAGATCATGGAACGAAGGACGAGTATGCATTTGAGCAACAATCGCCATACACACAGCACGCCTTCGCTCGTTGTGGTGCCTCTGTGTTAGTCCTTTGCTCTGCTCCCCCAGGATGATATTCGGGCCCAGGATCGTCAGTCATATCGGTTGCAGCAGGCTGCTGAATATTCGAGGTACGACTTCTCATAAGGTAGCTGGGTCTACGCGGGTGTGATGCGGAGACTTCACTGATGAGGAAGTATTCAACTGAGTCGTCCTCGTTCCTGGTGTTGAGCAATGGAATTCGCTCCCCGTTCAGAAGTCGTAGAGTGACTAGACTACACAGAACAGACTCCTGCGATTGAAGGGAGAAGTAAAGTATAAAGAGGTATGCATCACAGTAATTTCTGAGGTGGATCATGGTAGAACATTGGAGGAATCTCCTTTTAAGCCGTAGACAAGTTATATTGAATCCAAACCTATGCCGTGCCTATATCGGAGCTTGATTCCGGTTTGCTACCAATCTTTGGGCCCGCCCTTTATCTAGAGCTACTCGGCCTTCGACATCGGTATACAAATGGTGAGTCTAGACTATCTTGACTGTAGCAGTCTTGCCGTCTTCAAAGAGTTCACATCGCTCACCGGTTCCGCTCGAATGCGACCCAATGCCGATTCTCTCATACGCCCCCGGAACCGACGTGGATGGTTTCAGTACCAAGAACCACGTATTTGGGCCCATCTTACGCATCTTGCCGTCGGCATCATACTTCCAAGTAAAGGCAATCCAAGAGAACAGTGCAAGACAAAGTAACCCCTCGTCTTGAGCCTTACCCCTCTCATGTTGACAGTTTTCCTCCTCACAGCTGGGCATTCGACAACTGCTGGACAGACTGGCAAGCGTCCCTGGCTGATCTAGGGTTACCTCGGCAGAGAACGAAGTTGCAGACTGCAAAATCGCGTTCCCTTCCCTCGGTGATCCTTGAGCCGCTTTCAACTGCACAGACGATATAAGGCCTGTCAGAACAACTTCGCCGCTTGTGACGGCGCTTGTCTCATCGTGCTCGAGCTCCCTCTCACACGAAGCACTCTCTAACCTGACAAGATCTATGAGATTGGGCGCGTACTTCCAGGTTTCCAGCGGCCGATCGAACTCGAACTTGACGGGTGCCTCAACGGAAGCCCACGACCAGCTTGGGATCCGTAAGTTGCCGTCTTCCTGCACTTTTCTTTTTACCATGGAGCCAACCTTCCTGTTGCTGCTGTCTCCCGGCCGTGCATTTGGATGCTGAACTGTCCAGGTGAGGTCGAAATGAAACTCGCGCTTCCACAGACCAGCCAGATACTCCTCAGCTTGCTCGCCATCTTCATCCTTTCCTGTTCCTGGAAGTCCTTCACGAACGAGCTTTGCCAGCCCAGACACCGCGCTTAGTCTATCCTTTCGACGGGAGAGAAAGCGCTGTGAATACTCCGAGACAATGTCCCTCCATCTTCTATAGGGCGTCTCAGGATATCCATCACCGCTGCGATAATAATTGTAGCCGTGGTATTCTTCGTACCAAGGCCGTGCCGGCTGCGGATGTGATATCGACACCTCGGCCTTGAGGCGTTTGGTCTTAAGGTGTGCTCCAAGTCGTCCGAAGCCAAACGGCTGGGGCTGCCACAGGATGTGGCCGCATTCGCAGACTGTCCGACAGAGACACTCCCAGATCATCTCATCTCCGGTGAAGCATAGGCGGCGACTTGGTAAGAGACTTTCCTGGAGACACCAGCCTCGCTTATCCAGGGATCGCTTCGTGTCTTCTTCCTTCTCTTCGTTGAAGTCGTCGTCAACGGGCCGCACAAAGATCTCCAGAGGCGGTTCATCTGTGCCAGATGTGACATCTGCTGTAAAGTGTTGCTGCCAACCAGGCTGTCCAAACGTCTGCGCACCGAGGAATCTCGATTTGCAGCTTGATGGCTCTATCGCCGCAATGGTGAGACGGGAATGAAGATAGATGCGATCCATCTGCGACGCATCCTCAAGCCAAGCGACCGAATCATCTTGGATAATGCAAAGAGAGTCTACCCACAAGTAGGGGATCTTGAGTCCACGGCATACAGCAACCGCATCTTGTACAGCATTAGGCATCTTGGCGAGAGGAATAGCTTCGTGGTGAGACTCGACGTTTTTTGTCGTCGTTTGTAAGATGCCTTCCGTATCAGGTCCCCAGCAATAGCTCAAACAAGCATAAGGCGCCACTGAAGTCGGCTTGAATAAGAATGGCTCCCGGGAGCTTTCCTGAGAAGTGACGTCTATGAGCATCCGAGGCATGAAATCCGCGTTAGGCACTTCACATGCGTCGTCATGCTCCAGACAGTGAGAGAGCCATTGAGCCGCCCGATCCATTGCCGCTTGGGATGATGAGTCTGAAATGACTTGGAGGCCTTGGGCACGGGGTCGCCGTAGTATGTTGTTGGACTTCTTATCTTCTGTTTCGTACATTGGTTCATCTACACGGTGTAAGTCATGGCTTGCTATTGTTCAGAAATGGAAGCAACTTCGTGAAACCCACCTTTGGATCTGTGAAGAATCTGGAACGTGCCGACGGGCTCGCTGTCATATGATCCACGAAGAAGTTGGACGGTGTATGTCTTCCTCTTGGTGAGATGTATCAAGCGTGTTTTGTCATCGTCGTCTTCTATCCACCCGGGTTTGTAGTTTGACACGGCCTGCAACAGCAGTTTGCATTCAATGCATCCCGCAGAGGCATCGATGATGACCTGTCTGGACGCTCCAGCCCCGAACAAACTGCCGTCGCGATCGAATCGTACGTGGGGACATCTTTTACTAGACTCCTCATCGTCTGAAGTGCTGTAGTCCGACTCCCAGTCCGACATATTGAAACTTAGCAACACGCAACGGATGATGCTCTCGAGCGTTTCGTACAATGGGATGCAATTGGAAATTGTGTTGAATGAAACGGCTCCGGTAAGTCACATACATCCCACATCATAATCCCACAGCCCCCCCAGGCCGGAGTTGCCCACGATGGCAGCCTAGTTATACGTGCAAAACCCCTCAGCAGGTGATATCCTGATGCATCCCATCCCCACCGATCAGGCTTACAGCCGGCAGTGCAGCTCTGCATGCAGCCAATGCTAGTCAAATCCATGCGTCAGAATATGCCTTGTGCAGTGAGCGAGAGGCTGGCCAATGAGTGGCCACGGTGGAGAGACCTCTCGCTCATGATCCTTGTCCGCTGAAATCCAGCCATTCCGAGACTCAGCTCTCGCTGTTCACATCGGAACAAATGTAGCCTCCGTCATAATTGTCTTCCTGGCAGTGCTATCAAGAGGCATCAATTAGCTTGTATACCTCATGGATTCTGTTCCTTCTGCCGTTCGACCACTGGGTGGCGAGCAGATGTCACCCCGGTCGTCATACTTCTCTTCGAGGAACCAGTCCAAGGAGTCTCTTGGAACTCCAAGCACCAGCCCACCAGAACGAAGACAGAGGTCCCATCGATCCCCCACCGGACACAATGGAAGTGAAGATGAGATGGAAATCCAGTATGGGGAGGGGCCGATTCCAGCGCCTCGTAACTCACGTGGTCTCCCTCGAGTCAGACAAGGCTCCCGCAATTCGAATGCATCATCACGGAAACGATCACCGTTTGAGGAGCAGTCAACCTCGAATGAAGACACAAATGGCGGGTTTGAGCTCAATGAGGGACTTGAAACTGACGGCAAAAGCGCTGCGGAGATTGAGGGGGCTGGTCTGTCTTGCACGGTGACTCTACCAAGTGACAATGAACAAGCCCGGCCATACGCACATTCCGCAGAGGCGAATTCAGTGTGGACGGCAGAGAAGACCTACGACAAGAGGATTGGCACAACAGCTCTCCATTCCATTCATTCTATACAGTGTTCCATAGGCGAGAGGGGACTGCCGAAAGTTACACTCTTTTGTCCGCAAGGTCCTGCTCGGCACGATGAAGACGTCTCTTTAGTGCAAGCAAGATGGCTGTAAGTGACTCTCATTCTATACCAGAAGTAACTGAGTCTCACCAATGCTCTGGTCAGCCATGTTGAGCGTCCTTTCATGAGCATCAAGATCCTTGAAGTACGAAGCTCAGCCTCCTATTCTTCCAACGACGCATTCTAACGTGCCGATAGAGGATTGTCATGGACTGCCCATTGATCAACAGAGACATCCAAAGAGTCGCGATCCTATTGTTGGAGAATATCAAGGAAACATTTATCCGACAGGCGGAACATGGTGCATACGTCGAAACTGGTTCAGCTATGCGGTTCGTTGGCCAGCGCCAACAAGCGCACGACTCGCACAGCATCATTGTCACGGATCTCGTCGTCTTCGTTGCGTTCCCGTTTGTGGAACTGGAGTCATCAAGGAATCAACCTGGGCTTAGCGAAAGAGACGAATACCATCCTCGGACCCTGCTCCAGAATTTGTACGGATTTGATGTCCTTACAAGCCGTGGCAAGCAGCAAGTCATCCACAAGATGTCCGTCTGCAGTCAGTCAAGCGACACGTTGTACGTAAAGCAGCTGTGGTGCCTACTAATAGGCTCTGACATCTTGATCACCATGTCAAGTCGGCCTGCTGAAAAGCTGCTTGGGGGGACGATTGAGAAACGCACCGATTTCTTCAGGCAGCCATTGAGACTTGAGATTGTTGATCCATACGGCTCTCAATCCAGCATGAGTGTATCATTGAAGACGACATGGGTGGACCTCTTTCGGCATGTCATATTGACCCTCTACGGTAACCTCGCCAAGATAATGGACTTTGAGCTCGTGAATGAGGCAAACGAGATTATGACGGCAGACAGATGGGTTGAGATTGCAAAGTCAACAAGATCGGGGCCGCTTAAATTTCGCCTCGTGGAACGGAGGATCCCAACGTCGCGCGCATCGAGCATCTCTAGCCGAAAGAGCAGTCGTACAGGCATCAGAAAGTTACTGATGGATCATGCATACCGTGACAAAAGCCGCGATTCGTCCCGCCACCACAGAGGCAGAGAAGGTTATAGCGAGAATCCATCGTCCAGCGAGAGCTCCATCATCTTGAAGAAGTCATCTAGTCCAGCCTGGCCTAGCTCACAACAACATCAAACAACTTTGTTCGATACTGCCGCGATCAAAGAGTTGGTCGAGAAGAAGGAACGAGGCGGCGGTAGGGAGAGCGAGCAATATCCTCGTGTCGACATTCGTGGCCATGAATCACAATCTACTCCTACAGTCTTTACCTTGGACAGCAGCGATGAAACAGGTTCAACAGAGGACGAAGCTTCACGACACAGTGCATTTATCCCGGCGCCGCAGCTATTGTTGCCATCGACCACCAGGGAAGGCGATGAAGACAGCGCGCAATTGCCCAGTTCGAATGTCCCATCTCCGAACCACAGCGAACAGCTTCCAGAAGAAAATGCAGAAGAAGGAATGACAATCAACAGCAGAGGCGCCGTGCACCTCGATGAGGGGTCATCCCATTCCCACGACGATGATGAACAAGTAACCTCCGAAGAAGCACCCAGAGAAGCCATTCCTCCTTCGCCAAACAAAGAGAGCAGCGATCAGAGCCGTAGTGTCCAAATTGTTGTCGATGCTTCAGTCGAACCCATTAATCGGTCAACAGAGCCGACTACAACCTATCGAAAAGTCACGATAGAGGACGAATCCGAGACGGAACTTCACGACGCCAATAGTCGCATGAACAATGATTGGGATTCCAGTCCCTGGATATATGAGCATATTGAGGCGGAATCTGAGGGTGATGAAATGCTGGAAGGCAAGGATGACACTTCAGATCGGTCATGGTCCCAAGTTCGCCGGGCTCGAACAAACACGCCGCAGAAACACTATCCATATGACATTCGCCGGAGTTATTCGTATAGACATTTTCATTCACACCTACGCTCTCCCTCGAGCTCGAGTGACGATTCATTTCCGCCCCGGGGAAGAAGTCGTACACAGAGAAGACGACTTCGGAGGGACGATGCACACTCATCTCGGAATTCCTCTTCGTGGCGCGGGGTGCGTTTTGAGTCACATAGCCAGCACTCGAGTGGCCGTGAGACTCTTGAGACGTCACCCTACGGCAGTTCAGATGCCACCAAAGTCGAGGCCTCATCAGTGAGAGCGGTTGCCGTGCCGTTCTTCTACTGGAGACAAAGCGGCCTGCTGGGCGCGGATTCTTATCCAGAAATAACAGACCAAAAGGTGATCAGACTTCTTGACCATATTGACGAACTCATTTGTGACGATCCAATTGGCAAGTACTATTCGAAAGTTGCAGAGTTTACAATGGACGACGTTTTATTGAGACAGGAGTGCCTTGATGAAGCCGCCCCAATCAGCCTTGGAGTCAACATCCCTCCAACGACTAGTACTGAAGATATTGGAGAGCAAGCCAGTCCTACCCATGATAATGATGATACTCGCAATTCATCAGACGCATCGCCATGTCGAGGTTCCCAAGGAAATACACACTTTAACCAGACAAAGGCTCTTGGCCTCATAAGCCACGACAAGGCACTCGTAAAGCAACTGGTCGAAATGAGCCAGCAAATCGTTTGGTCCTTTGTACCACACACTGGCGGAGCGGTTATACATAGTTTGATGAAGCGATTCTGGGGATGTGTGGATCTAATATGTCTGGTAAGCAGTCTTCAGCTTATCCTCTTGGGCCTTGAGCAAATCTGATATCTCATGCTCCACGACAGCAACTCCTCTGGGAAGAAAACGAGAGAGGTCAGGGCGCTGAGCGCACATACATCATCCGCAATTTCTCAAGCCAGGCCAAAGAATACAACTCCAGGAGACCGAAGCCAATGCTAGGCAAGATTCACTACTTGGAATGCGAGGATTGCAAGGCTGCCAAGCCGTATCCTTCCGCTGAGAGTGCTCTGGAGCATTTACACGAAAAGCATATGGAATGCTCGCACAACAAGTTGGGGAGGCCATACGATGACCCTTGCTATGCGTGGCTGCATCGCATTTGGCATGACGGATACCCCATGAGAAGTTCACAAGATGGACTTCTTGGCATTGTCGAAGACTTTATCGAGGAGCTTTCCGACATCAGCATGTATGTGAGAGAACTGCTCAATATGACTGCACGGGACTCTTCGACGGCGGATACACCTCCTCTTACGGTCAACATCATTCATATCTTTAAGCAGATTGTCAAGGTCTTTATCTTTCGCTCAAAGCAGCTGTCTCTCATCAACCGGCGCCGCAACAAGGCTGCAGGAGTTCCCCAGGGGAATAGTCGGCTACTCCAGCGCATTGATCGCAAGATCAAAGAGCTTCTCTCACTAGAGATTGACGCCAACGAACGCATCATAAATCTATCCGAAAGCGCCAAAAAGGACATCTTCATGTCTGGGATTGGATTAACTTCCGAGATAACTCGAGCAGAGACTGTTCGAGTACAGTTTCTTGCCCTAGCATTGATGTCAGGTATACAGTCGCCCCTGCTGCAGTCGTCGTATATAGGGCCCTCTTATGCCAAAGATGCGCTTTTGCAGCTGTACAGAGACTACACATCTCGCCTCCACTTCCAGGCAAACAATCGTCCAAGAAAGCGCGTTTTCTTGGACATTCATGGCCTTGAAGAGGAGCTTCAAGCACTGGATAAACTGTTAGGCAGCCAGGAGAGCTGTCTTCATAACACGCTCGCCCTCATCGATCCTCTGACCTCTCGCTACACAACCAAGACTCGACTTAGGGAGTTCCGAGCCGAGCTGCCATATGGAAACAACTTGTTGCGTGGCATCATCAACAGAAGGCGAGAGGTTGAGAATCTAGCGACAAGGCTCCAAATTCTCAAAGACCAAGTAAAACAAACGATTGAGATTATGGAAGAAGATCACGGCAAAGCCATCAGAGTCTTTACGGTGGTTACCTTATTCTTTCTGCCGCTTTCATTCGTTTCAAGCTTTCTGGGAATGAATACGGTAGACGTGAGAGATACAGAATATAGCCAACGCATCTTCTGGATAACGGGAGTGCCGATTACGGCAGCAGTCCTGTCGGTAGCCTTCATATACGGCTACAAAGGAGAAGAGATTCTTGACTGGATGAGCCACGCACTACAGGACAAAAGACGCCTGAATCCACCATTAGGCGAGAGCAAAGATGCTGGCTATCGGACGTCTCTCGAGACGGGGTGGAAAGACTGGAACACGGTGACTGCGACAGAGCAGCATCCGGTCCACCGCCGACGATTGACGGCTTTTATGAGACGGAAAATGAGCGACCCCCATGACGAGATTGAGAAAGCGACGATGATAGGTTCTGATGGCAGATTCTGGATGGAGAGACGAAACACGGATGATAGCTTGGCGCCTATACGGCGCAGGCTATAGGCGATCTGGGTTGAAGCAATGCGGCATGTTGGTGACAACTTTCTGCTTACCCTTGATCATCTGTCCCAAAAGTCGCAACAAGACGTCACTGAAGATTGTGGATAAGAGGGGGGGGTTGTCATATGCTAATCTTAACTCAAGCACGGAGCAGCTGGTGATCACAGCATGTCGTATGCAGACGAATACCTTCAACTACACGCCTTGAATTGTAGCAGTTATTGCGACCAGAAACATGGCGCTCTGCTGAGCTCTGGGATCGGTCAACATGCAAATTGCGCTGTGTTGGGAGGCTCCTGGCCCTCAAATTGGGCGCTATCACTGCTACCAAGAAGGGAGGCTGATATGTTGCTCATGGTCAGCGCCTAACCGGAGACAGGTTTGTGTTCGACCCCAGCGACCTTGTAAATGTAATAGAGGAAGTCACCTTCATTGAGTTCGCCTTGGTGAATTTTGTGGCAGAATGGATACCGAGTTGGCAGACTGTTTTGATATGACACCCAGCTGCAGTGCTACTCTTGAACATTCAGCGTCCCTGCAGAACATTCATGAGGTTAGTAGTCTTGTATATCAAGAGATACGCGTGTTTATCAACCGGCGACATCACCAAGCTTCGGAGGATCGATTCAAAATAAGTGTATCTCATCTATCAATGCTAACAAAGTCGGACGCTTCTCACCCAATCCTTACGCATCTCATATGAGATCAATCGTGTACTTCTCCTCCGAATCAAATCGAATGTAGTCATCTTGACTCAAAGTGCCATGGCCAGCGTTGAATGCATCCTCAAAACTGGAGCCTGCAGCCTTGTCCTCAAACCCGAATATGAATCGCCCTACGCGGGTATACGTGCCCTTCTCAGCTGTCCTTTTGAGAATGATACCACGCTCCGTGAAACGAGACCCCGACTGCATCGAGCTTATATGAAGCAGAAAGAACTCTGGCTGAGAAGGGACCTTCTTGACCGTCGTCAAGGCTTCTGCTATCGCCGGCCGAGAGATATCCCATTCCATCGTCATGACCTTGCCTGGCTGTTGGCGAAATTGACCGCATTCTCGAAATGCAGGACGCTGTTCTATGTATAACCAGGGCTCGCCGTTTTGGACATTCCGAGTGAACTTGCACATGGAACCGCGGAGACGCAGCCGACAAGAGTCCACGCCGTCAAAAAAGTTTGGGGATGACCGTTTCGTTTGGATCCCCAGAACCTCAGCAGCGGCTTTCTGATAAGTCGGCAGAGTGCATGAAACTGGCGCCAAGATAGAAGCCCACGACCATGAAGGTGCGTTCTTCATCTCAGCGATGATCTTAGCTGGCGGCTCAGTTCCGCCCATTCTCTGTCGGTGATCCTCGCTCCAGAGCAACGACGCAGGCAGATCGTCTTCCCAAATGCCTGCTAGGTAATTTGACGGATTCCGCTGCATCGCTGCGCAAAATTGCTTCGCTACAGCAGAGACAGCGAGCAGACGGTCATTGGCAAATGTGAGCGAGGTTGCGGAGTAGCCCGTCATGATCTCAGCATACCACTTGTACTTCAGTTCGTCCAAAGGGAGCCGTGCCGAGATCCTGCGGTCAAGGCCAGTCTGCGAAGTACTTGATAGCCCCTGCGGCAAGACCTCAGTTGCGGCAAGGGAATTGCATTCCCAGAAGACCTGTTCGTTGGTGAAGTGAACGATGCGTGGTGCGAGTGTTCGTTCTTGGAACACCCAGCCACGCTTGTTCAGCGGCTTCTCCAGAGGTCGCAGAAAGTACTTGTCAGAGAAGGAACAGAGCTGTATCTGCTCTTTGGTGTCCGGGAGTGTAACGGTTGCTCGACAGGGGTTGATTCGGTCAAGTTTCCTATCGAAAGCCAAACCCTCTTTGGTACGTCCTTCTGAAGCCGAGATGGTGAGCGTGCATTTGGAGTAGATCTCGTCCATGTTCATGACGTCCTCCATCTTCTCGGCCCCATCGTCTTGCATGATGCATAAAGCATCGATCCAGATATAACGATAGCCCAGAGCTCTTGTGATGTGGATCGCGTGCCCGAAGACGGCTGATTCGCTGCTGTTCAGCAGGTGAGGAGTTATATCTTCACTCAAAAGATAGTTGGTCTTTTTAGTAAGTAGAATGCTCGACGGATTCCCCCACTTGTGACTGAGTGTAAAGTACGGCGTGTCTGGGGGTAGTGAACTCGACGACACGATGCGGACATTGGGAAAGTTTCGTAGGCTCAAAAGATCGAAGTCATCTGTTCCGAGCTGATCCATTGGCCAAGCACGGGTAAACTGACTTGACATGACATCTATCAGTCTCCGTGGAAGTTGACTAATGGTTCTCGGAGCTGCGCAATTGTGATGAGACGAAGTGCAAGTCTTTAGCCAAGAGCGAACGCGGTTCAACGCTTCTGTAGACCAAGTATTTGGGGATTGAAGGACGGACACATTCCCACGGTCGACTAGAAGGGTTAGCTTTCAGGAACCTGTATGGAGGGCATTCTCAAGACGCTGCTTACCATTCTGTATACGCAGGGCACCAGGAAAGTATCTTTCATTCTCCATTGACTCCCCATAGTATTGGACCAGCCCGACATGGATCGAATCCGGGTCCTGTGGTGTGCGGCAGATCTCAAACTTCAACGGCTCTTTCGAATCGGCCGGCTTCAAGATTTCGGGCATGCAGCTCACTAAGAGCGTGCACATGTGGCATTTGGACGAAGCCGCATTGGCTGCCATCCTAGCCCGATATAAAGCATCAATGGACGGCCTCGGGGGCTCTTCTGCTGACCTGCATTTGACGAGAGGTGCAGCAAGCTTGAAAAGTTCCAGGCAGTCGTTACAAGTCATATTGGGTAGTTGTCGTTTCTGAGTTGAATTACTTTCGTGATTTGATTGAGGAAACACAGCTCGATAGCGGCTTTCTGGCAATTATATACCTACATCTTCTCAGGCAATAGCTGTTATCAATCTCAAAATCAAGTCCAAGCCGCCCAGGCATCACCAACAGTGTTCCACAATTGCTCCGTTGTAGCCGCTGCTCCATTGAGGCGGCGTTTAAGTCACCCCTGTATGGGCTGTCAGCCTATTCCTGGTTGGCAAAGGAGGCGCCTATTTGCCCTAAGTTTCTGGGAAGTCCTAGGGAACATGCCTGCACAACGGATGCTATTGGTGAATTGGTTCTTGAGCTTCTGCAGGATTTATGACGGTTGAGATATAGAGCCAACAACATGCCGTATCGTATCCCTCTTCAATGAGTGATGATTGGACATCTAGTAGCCTGAAGGTTTCGTTCCTGGCAGGATCTACACCTTTTCGCTTCTCGGTTATCGGGGAAGCGGCAAGGAGCTTCTTGATGAGAGGAAAGGGACAGTTTGCCGCCGCGTGATGAAACAAAAAGTGACATGCTGAGCGAGTCTCAGCATTCTCACACAGATACGCCATGAGGGAGCGATAGGTACGTTCGTATAGGGCTATTATTAGGTTTCATACTGAGATAAAAGTTGTCAACACTGCAGTTAATGCAAAAGTTGCTAATAACAGTGCGTACAGGCAGCGCTGATTTCAGACGTGATTCAGCTCTGGTCCATTTTGAGTGTTACATTCGGCAAAGGCTCAAGCACAGAGGCCAAGCTTGTCTGTATGTTCCACAATGCTGTGGGCTTCCTCAATTGGCCGCGAAACCTAGCGTTCCAAAGAATTGAACATGGAAGGTCTTTTTTTTCATTTGGCTACCTTCCAATAGTTTCGTAATAGTTGCCCGTGGCACATTGAACCTGGATTCTGGCGGTCCTACGCGTTGGAAAGAGGGAGGATATTGAGGTATAACCGGGTGCAAAAAGAGATAGATGCTACCTTGATAAGTTCCAGGTTATAATCCTCCACTCTTTATGTGCGAGATTGTCAAAACACGTAAGGCAACAAGGTATGCCTACAGTATAACAGGAACATTCCGTTCATTTTGCCTGTCTAGGGAGACATGCCGCCGAAGACGATGCGCTTTGTTTGAAGATGGAGACTTTCACAACTCATTGATAGGACCTCCAACGGGCATTATTTCCTCCACACTAGCCGGCAGCCTGCTGGTTATGGAGCGTCTTTTCGTGGAATGGCGTACGGTGATGGATAAGGTAGCGCTGCATGGATCTTTACCGACGTGGAATTACGTGGAGCTATACTTATCGGGCAAATGATGAAATGAACATTGTAGGGCGCTACATCAATCGGATCCCATCCATTGTTAAAGATGTTGATATACTCATTCTACGCTATCCTCCCTTCTGAATCTATCAGCAACTGCTCGCCATCCTCTCCCGATGATACCTCCTCTGACTTTCTCCGGCTTGGGCCTCAATGGAAAAACCATAGTACGAGGCTCATCAACTTCGTCTGGCTTTGACGCATTTTCTCCCAGAAGAACCTGGACATCCACTCTGACGCCAGCCGTGGCGACGGCCACTTTGATCGGCGTCACTTCTGTCGCTGGGATCTCTTCCGTTGCAATCTTTGGTGACTCTGGAGCTGGCTCCTGCTGCAGATTCTCCTCTGTAGCACCTGTGGACGTCGCCGCTGCCTTCGTTTGTGGTGTACTCTCTTCAATCACATCCAGAGCTCTCCCAGTCGCTATGTCTTCTCCCTTACCGTTGCGCCAGTTCATTGCCTTCGGTCCATACATGGTATAGGCCAATTTGTATGCATAGTCCGTAAGCTTCCATTCTCCGTCCTCCCGGACGTATGAAGGCATCTGCACAAATCGTTCAATCTTCTCAACAGTCCGTAGAATCTTATCTTTGGAGGCTTTGAACCATTCTCGATGATGACCACCGCATTCTAGGCATTTCGAAACTCGGATATTGTGATTCCACAGCTCCATGTGTATGATTCTTTCAGCCTGTTTCACTCCTTGAAACTTCATTGCGCTTTCGTAGATGATCTTTGCGCTTTCCCGGAAACAGTTCTTGGGTTGGCGCAATCTCGCCTCGGCACCAATGGCTGAGTATCCAATCTTGAAGAATCCTTCCGCTTCTGAGTGCTCGCGGACATAAAGTGTGCCTATCTTCATGGCGTCCTCGCTGGGGTGGGATTGGATCACTGCCAAAACTGGTGTGTGATCTCTCACTGAAAGAGTGCGCCGAGGACTGCCAAAACCGAGGCCGCGGTATTCGAATTGCTTGTCCCGGTAGCTGGTAGCATCGTCAATTTCTGCATCGATCTCTTGGATTGACTGGTCGACTTGGACAGCCTCCTGATTTCGATCAGGTCCGGTGGTGATGCTTCTCGTGAACCGCTCATCTTTGTCCTCCAAGTCATCGAATGAGGCTGGCTGGTCACATATGAGATTATCAGACAGAGAAATCTGAGACGTGTCACCACTGCTTGGAGAAGCAGCTGGTGAGAAAATAGTATCGATTGTTGTGGATGGAGATTCTGTTGGAGACGCCGATGGTGGAACAGGATCGGCCGCTGCGAGCAGATCGTTCTTCCACTTCGTGAAAGCAGCAATCACAGCGCCACGATGCCTGTGGCAGTGTGTAGATATGATGAAGGACTCCATATCCTTATAGAAACTATCAGTTTCGGGGCATTCGGCCATCATCTTGAATTGAGAGAGTAATGCGTTGATCTTGTCCAACAGGCTCTCCTTGATCTTTGTTTGACAACGCTTTGAGCTCTTGGTCAACGATCGACATTGGAGAAAGTCGGAGTCTCCTGGGTTCGGAAATTCGTCAAGGCTTCCTTGTATGACAGCCAGAGCCTCGAAGACGGGATTTTGGATCCAAATTGTGGTGGCCATGTTGCAGAAAGATAGCTTGATGTGGATAGCAATCACTGATGTACGAGGTCGTGCAAAAAGATAGCTTGAGGTAAACGAATACTGATGGTATTAGATTGATGTAGAAGTGTTTTTGCCAGATATATCAGCGCGTACTTACATATATATATGTGTGCGTACAACCTTGCCGCGTTGTAGCGGTTTCCTTTAGCCGGCAGGAGTCTGCATCGAGCTACACTCTGTCATGGCTTCTTTCCGAGCTCTGCAGAAGACGGTCACTGATTTCGGGACATTGTTGAGTGTCTTCCCGCGGCATGGAGCGATGTGATGCTACTCATCCAATCAGGAAGCTCAATGATAGGCCTCCTCATCCCGCAAACACGAAGACCTATCAATCACTCACTCTCCCATGTCATCGTCCTTCGGCTTCGCCGCATATTCAAAGATGGCGATCCCCGGCTTCAATGTCCAGCTGCGCTGCCGGTCCGCTACAAAGAGGTCAAAGCTCCCACCTCCAGAGTGCTAGCCAATGCCCAAGCCACATCCGCAGACTTGTGGCATTGAAACGGGGGGCCCGTGCCGAACCTTTGGCCACATGGCAATACTACCCTACTATATTCTCCTCGTCTTCATTGGCTGGTTGGCAAACTCATGGACCTTCGAGCAGGGTTCTAGCGTTGCACCATCTCCAATCTGGGAGGCTGTTGTGATACAGAACCAACAACATCTGCAGAGAGGTCATCTGCTAAAGATCAAGGTCCTGTCTTGGGGGCTCTAATGCATAGTACATTATACCTATGCAACTTAGGGACTACACTTTCTTGTAAAAGCTCGGAGTTTCCGGGATACAATTGCCTCATATCCAGATGAAGAAACGGGTGCTCGCAGTAGGCAGTTGAACATTGCGGCGATCAATATGAATCTCAAAGTACCATTATACCTCGACTGCATAGGATACAGTCTTTAGACTGACAAGATCTTTAAACTGACAAGTTGCAATGAGACACATAGAAGCATGCTAATCCCAGGCCATATGGGCTAGACGGCTGTGAGCGGTGGTGGGGAAGAACGCTCGACGAAAGGAGGATTGAGGATCTCGTCATATCTTAACGCCGTGCGGCATTACCCCAGACCAGTCCTTCCTCAGGGAATGCGGACCGAAATCTGATCCGTAAGTTACCTCATATCTTCCTCAACTCTTTCCCTGCAGTTTTGCCCAGCTCCATACCGCTTATGGCGAGGCGACTCCGCGAATGCAACACACTAGGTTGGGTGTATCAGGGATTATCATTGGCCTGTTGGCTCGATGTTGTTGGTTCACCTCTTTTCCTCTGGCTGAATGTAACTGTACAAATGAATGAGTCCTACAGAGCTTCAGCCTCGGAAACATGGAGGAATTTTGTTCCAGGATGATGAAATCCGCCTTGAAACTCCCCCACTTCTTCACAAGGCAGAGAGGTGAAGCTCGCTCATGTGATTCAAGAATGATAGTCCATCTTATTTGCGATCCTTGACGGAGCGGCTGAAGGGCAGATTGAGAATCGGAGTAGTTGTTCCGTCCATGTTTGCATGTCCTTGCTTCCTCTCCTCCTCGTCCGCATTGACGTTATCTTCTCCGTCTCCTGCAAATACCCCCTTTCTTGTTCAGGACAGAATGCCAGCTCTCAACGATCATAACAGGGAACGTGATGGAAATCGACATTCTAGATCCTGTGTTCTATTGGTTGTTCCTTGGTCTATACTTAGCTTATGACATTGAGTCTTCAAGATACTGAGTGTATGGTGTGAGAGCTCGGGTGAACATAGTTGTTGACATGTTCCGCTGCTGAGCACGTTATTATTGTTGCGTTTAGACGATGCCACTCAGGTATTTGCTTGCCAGAAGGATTCGCTCATTAGATAGCTTCACTCGAGAGACATGGGACTTCACGAATAAAGGTAAAAGCTAAAAAATCTAACATTGCACCTATACAACTGTACTATTTAAGAACATCGCAGCCAAGAGGAAATGCTAAAGCAAACATAAATCAGGAGAAAGAGTCCATCCCTTCTTCCAGCGCTATACCGTCATACCAATATCAAGTCCTTATACCTTTTCCATCTCCGTCTTGTTCCTTTTTGAATATAGTAATGTTTTTCCCTCTCATTTCCCTGTCCGTCATAAAACGTTTCTGTATTTTGGATTTTTTTCCCCAGCATCCTCACATCATTGAGTTCAGAACCAAGGCAGATTCACATTGATCCTCTTGCCCAAAAGGCCGCCCAAGAGCCCTCCCGTCGTGTTAGTTGTGCCACCTGTTCCTCCTAAAAGTCCACCCAGGAGTGAGGTAGAATTGGTTGTCGTGTTGGTCACGCCAGTCGGGGTGGTAGTATTCGCTCCTCCCAAGAGGCTGCCCAGAAGACCAGTTCCAGTCGAGCCAGTGGTCCCTGTGGTCCCTGTAGCATTGTTTCCGAGTCCAAGCGAGGCCGTTAAATTCAAGCCAAGTCCTCCTGTGGTGTTTGTGGCTCCACCACCGCCTAGCAGTCCACCCAGAAGTGAGGTAGAATTGGTTGTCGTATTGGTCGAGCCAGTGGTCCCAGTGGTCCCTGTAGTACTGTTGTTTCCAAGCCCAAGCGAGGCCGTCACATTCAACCCAAGGCCGCCTGTGGTATTTGTCGCGCCACCACCCCCTAGCAAGCCTCCCAGAAGGCTCGTCCCGTTCTGTGCAGTGCCAGTTGATCCGCTAGGGAGACCTGTGCTGTTCGAAGTCGAGTTTCCCAATAAGCCACCGAGAAGGCTCGTGCTGTTCTGAGTGCCATTCTGGGTGCCAGATCCGCCCAGCAATCCGCCAAGAAGGCCCGTGCCGGTTTGCGTACCAGTTCCTCCAGTTCCATTTCCGAGGAGAACCCTGATGTCAGGGAGACCATCACCGTTGGTATCAATGCCTCCGTCTGCCCTGATAGTCACATCTACTGCTCCATCGCCGTTCAGATCAACACCTCCGCCAGGTTTGATGAAGATGTCCGATCTTCCATCCCCGTTCAAGTCAATCCCGCCGTCGAGGGCAATGATGGTATCACTCTGGCCGTCGCCGTTCAGATCAACTGGGGAGCCAATCTGAATGTTGAGGCCGAGACCGAGGTTGCCTCCGGCGCCAGTAGTGTTTCCGGTGCCCCCACCAAGCAAACCACCCAAAATGCCACCGGTGCTGTTGCCTGTGGTTCCATTTCCACTTAGCAGGCCACCTAGAGTACCAGTCGTGCTGTTGATAAGGCCGCCGAGGCCATTGGTGGTGTTGCTGAGTAGACCTCCAAGGAGATCTCCAGTTCCGTTCACAGCAGTTCCATTACTGAGAAGACCACCCAGGCCACTGGTGGTGTTGCTTAGAAGATCGCCGAGTCCGGTGGTTGTGTTGCTCAGGACGCCGCCTAAGCCGGTGGTCGCATTGCCGAGAAGACCTCCGAGATTCCCAGTGCCTGTAGTGAGATTGCCTAGGCCATTGGTCGTATTGGCGAGGACGCCACCCAGGCCACCGGTGGTATTGTTGAGCAGAGTGCCCAACCCAGTGGTGATATTTGTGAGGAGATCTCCCAGATTGCCCAGGTTTGCAGTGCCGTTGCCCACGGTCCCATTGCCGAGAAGGCCACCAAGAAGATCTCCAGTGCCGTTTCCTGCAGTACCATTGCCGTTGAGGAGGCCGCCTAAGCCGCCTGTGGTGTTGTTCAGAAGACCGCCCAGACCGCCTGTGGTGTTGTTGAGGAGACCACCAAGCGGGTTCCCGCTACCATCGCCAAGTGTTCCATTAGCATTCAACAGCGGGTCGAGTAGCCCTCCAGTGTTGTTGCCAGTCTGTCCTCCCGTGGGGTTTGTCAAGTTGCCCAGCAAGCTTCCTGTACCGCCAGTGGTGCTGTTCAGCAGATTGCCGAGGAGATCGCCCAGGGCGCCGGGGCTGACAGTTCCGTTGGCGTTCACAAGGCCGTCAAGCAGTCCCGTGTTGTTGCCTGTTCCCGTCAAGTTGCCGAGAAGGCCACCTGTACCCCCTGTCGTGCCATTGAGAAGGCCACCCAGGAGATCGCCGACAGTCGTCCCGTTGCCGAGCAGCCCACCAGGGTTAGTGCTGTTTGTGCCGTTTCCAAGAAGGCCACCGAGGAGATCACCAACAGTCGTGCCATTACCAGTGCCTCCTGTGCCGCCTGTAGTGCCATTGGGGAGCCCACCGAGGAGGTCGCCGATTGTCGTTCCATTGCCATTGCCTCCCGTGCCGCCTGTTGTTCCATTCAAGAGACCGCCTAGAAGATCACCAATTGTAACATCATTGCCTCCATTGGTTCCTGTGCCTCCCGTGGTCCCGTTGAGGAGGCCACCAAGCAAATCACCGATAGTCGTTCCATTGCCGTTGTCCCCTACACCTCCAGTTGTACCATTTAGAAGACCTCCAAGTAGGTCACCAATGGTCGTTCCGTTGCCAGTGTCTCCTGTTCCTCCAGTCGTACCATTAAGGAGGCCACCTAGCAGATCGCCGATAGTCGTTCCATTACCGGCGCCTCCTGTGCCACCTGTGGTGCCATTCAGGAGACCGCCTAGAAGATCACCAATTGTAACGTCATTGCCTCCATTGGTTCCTGTGCCTCCCGTGGTGCCGTTGAGGAGGCCACCGAGAAGGTCTCCGATTGTCGTCCCATTGCCGTTCTCTCCCGTACCTCCCGTTGTGCCGTTCAGGAGACCGCCGAGAAGATCGCCAATAGTCGTTCCATTGCCGCTGTTCCCGGTACCGCCTGTTGTGCCATTAAGAAGACCGCCGAGAAGATCGCCAATAGTCGTTCCGTTGCCATTGGTTCCTGTGCCCCCTGTGGTGCCATTAAGAAGGCCGCCCAGAAGATCGCCAATAGTCGTTCCATTACCACCAGTCTGGCCCCCAGGGACAGTGCCATTAAGAAGACCACCCAAGAGATCGCCAATGGTAGTTCCATTACCTGTCTGACCACCAGGGATAGTGCCATTCGTCGTTCCGTTCCCTCCAATGATGCCCCCAGGGTTGGTGGTGTTCGTCGGCGTCGTGCCGTTGCCAAGAAGTCCAGTCACGTCGGGAAAAGTCCCGTTACTTCCAAGCAAGCTTCCAATGGCAAGCCCATTCAGCGTTGCAGGAGCAATATTCGAAAGCCCACTGACAAGGCCGCTCAAGAGCGTAGGATCAACAGCCTTGTCCGTCGCGTTCAGGCCGCTCAAAGAGGCACCGACCAGAACACCACCCACAAGATTGGGATCGACCTTTGCGCCGCTTCCGGCAAGTCCTCCAAGGACAAGCCCAGCTAGGACGTGAGGCTTGATTACCTTGCTGCCGCCGAGGAGGTTGTTCAACAGACCGCTTACAATCGTTCCATTGCCAGTGGCGGTTGTGTTACCGATGAGACTGCCCACGAGGATGCCGCCCAGGAGGTCGGGATCAATGCCTCCATCGGTCCCAATGATACTATTCAAGTAATCGGGGATAGCCGTCAAGTTGCCGCCTCCGAAAAGGCCTCCCAGCCCTCCAGAGCCAAGCAAGCCTGTGCCGATAACGCTGGGCAGGATTGTGATATCAGGGTTACCGTCACCGTTCAGGTCAACGCCTCCCGTGACACCAATGACAGTATCGGGCCTCCCGTCCTTGTTCAAGTCGACGCCTCCGCCAGGAAGGAGGAAGACATCCGGGATACCATCAAAATCAAGGTCAATGCCACCGTTCGCACCGACAGAGGTGTCTGCCACCCCGTCTCCGTTGAGATCAACACGGGATCCGATGCCAACTTGAAGGCCGAGGCCGAGACCGAGGCCGACTCCGCCACTGGTATTGGTAGAGCCGTTTCCTGAAGTGAGCAGGCCCTCCAAGAGGCCCGGCAAGACAAAGATATCGGGTATTCCGTCGCGGTTAATGTCAATGCCTCCGTTTGGAGTAATCGTGGTATCAGCAATGCCGTCGCCATTGATGTCTACCTTGCCGTCAGGACGAACGATGATATCCGGGATGTCGTCAAAGTTGAGGTCGATGCCACCTCCGAGGCCAATCGTAGTGTCTGGCCTGCCGTCTTTGTCGAGGTCGACAGGCGTACCAACACTCAAGCCTTGGAGGAGGGAGTTCAGTCCGGCGCCGAGAGACCCCAACAAACCGCCGGGCGTACCCGTCAAGTCGTTGAAGATGATCCTGATATCAGATATGCCGTCTCGATTAATGTCAATGCCGCCGTTGGAGAGCACGGTGGTATCAGCGATTCCGTCTCCATTGAGATCAACGCCACCGCCAGGCAAGATGGTGATATCGGGCCTTCCGTCTCCGTTGATGTCGATGCCTCCACCAGGGCCGACAGTCACGTCGGGTTGCCCATCGCCATTGAGGTCGACGCCAGCGCCATTGACAAGGCGTCCACCGACTGTGATCAAGGGGCTGGTGCCGGTATTGGTGCCATTGGTGCCGCTACCTCCGGCCTGGCCGCCGAGCAAGTTGCCAATCGCGTTGATAATGGCTTCAGTAAGGCCGAGGACAGTCAGATCCGGCGTTCCATCGCCGTTCAGATCGATGCCGCCACTGGCAGTGATGGCGGCGTCAGGCCTCCCATCGCCGTTAAGGTCAATGGTTCCATTAGCTGTGATGTAAATATCGGGCCTGCCGTCACCATTGGTGTCAATGCCACCGTCAGCGCCAATAGTGGTGTCCGCCGTGCCATCGCCGTTCAGGTCCACTCCGAGGCCAGGGAAGATCAAGCCAGCAGGGCTTCCGCCATTGTTGTTTCCTGTGAGGGCAGATCCGACAAGGTCTCGCAGGATGGTAATATCTGGTCTACCATCCCCGTCGAGATCGATACCACCGCCGGGAAGGACCTGGCTGTCCACAATGCCGTCAAGGTTCAGATCGACGCCGCCATCAAGGCGAACGACCAGATCCGGTTGTCCGTCTCCATTAATGTCGATGCCTCCGCCGAGACCGATGCTCGTATCGGCCTTGCCGTCACCGTTGATGTCAACGCCAAGTCCAGGAATCGGAATCAAGTTGCCAATAGTTCCGTTCCCTGTGCCGCCTGGGATAGTAGGTCCGCCGGGGCTCAGGATAGTGATATCCGGTCGACCATCTCCGTTGAGGTCGATGCCGCCACCGGGGAGAACACGACCATCAGGAATGCCATCGAGGTTCAGGTCGACGCTGCCATCAAGGCCAACTACGAGATCTATTCTCCCGTCTCCGTTGATGTCGATGCCGCCGTTGAGGCCAATCGTAGTATCCGGTCTTCCATCGCCATTGAGGTCGACCCCGAGGCCAGGGCGAGGGATGAGACCGCCGGTGGTTCCATTTCCTGTGCCACCAGGAATGATGGGTCCGCCGGGGGTCTTCAGGATCCGAATGTCTGGTCGACCGTCTCTATTGGTGTCGATACCGCCATCGGCACTGATATACACATCAGGAACACCGTCAAGGTTCAGGTCGACACCACCGTCAAGGCGAACCACAAGATCTGCGATGCCGTCTCTGTTGGTGTCGATGCCGCCGTTCAGGCCAATGGTGGTATCCGCTGTGCCGTCGAGGTTGAGATCGACCCCAAGGCCAGGGAGAGGCCTGAAGGCACCCGGGCGCCCGATGCCCGTTCCCGGAATAATGGTTCCGTTCCCTGGGCCCCCAGGGATGATGGATCCAATCCCCCCGATAATGGTAATGTCGGGAATACCATCACCGTTCGTGTCGATGGCACCGCCTGGGCCTACCTTGGTATCCGGAACTCCGTCGAGATTCAGATCAACGGAGCCATCAGGGTTGACGATGATGTCGGGCCTGCCATCGCCGTTGGTGTCGATGCCTCCACCAGGGCTGATGGTAACGTCAGGCTTGCCGTCACCGTTGAGGTCCACGCCAACGCCAGGAATGACAAAGGGCCGGCCGCCGATGACCCTAATGTCTGGAAGCCCATCGCCATTGAGGTCAATGGCACCACCTGGCCCGACTTTGACATCTGGGATTCCGTCAAGGTTCAGATCAACAGAGCCGTCGGGGTTGATAACGATGTCAGGCGTCCCGTCCCCGTCAATGTCGACAGCTCCACCAGGGCCAATGACAACATCAGGCGTACCGTCACCATTGAGGTCGACTCCATCCCCAGGGAGGGGAAGAGGCTGGCTGCCAATGAGGTGAATGTCCGGAATACCATCGCCGTTCGTATCGATGCCACCGTCTGGGCCAATAGTACTATCCGGCACGCCGTCGAGGTTCCAATCCACCGTGCCATCAGGGTTGATGACCAGGTCGATTCTGCCATCCCCATCGATATCGACACCTCCACCTATCTGGATGGTCACGTCAGCGTCGCCATCACCATCCAGGTCAATGCCAACGCCAGGGATGGTGAGAGGCCGGCCGTCGTCAGGGAGAGAACTGGCGCCAATGGTGATGACTGCCCTCCCACCACCGAGGTTAATGCTGCCGTCGAGGCCAAGCGCCAGATCAGGGATGCCGTCGCCGTTTACATCCACGTTGCCCAGGGAGTCGATGTAGATGTCCGGTATGCCGTCCCCGTCGATGTCAATGCCGCCACTGAGACCAATGGTGCCATCTGGCTGTCCATCGCCATTGATGTCCACAGCAAGACCAGGGTGGATGAATGACGACTGGGCAGCAGACCGCAGGCGAGGTTGAACAAAGAAGTCGGCTCTGCCGTCGCCATCGATGTCGAGGCCGCCCCTAGAGAGGATACGCGTGTCTGGTTTGCCATCTCCGTTCAGGTCCACAAGGCCGTTTAGTCCGATGACAAGGTCCAGCCTCGTACCGTCATTGAGCACAACGGCGCCAGACACGCTGATCACGCCATCAGGTGTACCATTGCCATCTAAGTCAACTTGAGAGCCAGCGAGAGGGTGGAACCCGAGGATGCCAGAGCCTTCAGGATCAAGGGCATAGAGAATCTTGAAGTTCGGCCGGCCATCGCCATCCGTATCAACGCCGCCGTCCAGGTCAACCATGGCATCTGGTGAGCCATCTCCATTGAGATCGACAGCACCATCAAATCGAATGTTGATTTCTGGAATCCCATCGCCATCCAGATCAACGCCGCCGAAGGGCCCAATGACGAGGTCGGGTACGCCATCACCGTTCGTGTCAATGGGAGTGCCGGGGATCAACCTCACAAAGTCAAATCTGAAACCAGGATTGCCCCCAATACCAGTATTGCCGGGAGTAATAATAGTGATATCAGGACGACCATCACCGTCGACATCAACACCACCGCTCTCGCTGACGAAAGTGTCGACTATGCCGTCATTGTCGGTGTCGACGCCTCCATCGATATTAATGGTAATATCAGGCAGGCCATCGCCGTTCAGATCGACGCCACCAATGATGCCAATGACGGTATCAGGTATTCCATCACCGTTGAGATCGATCTGTGTTCCAGGCAAAAATTCGCCTGTTGCACCTGCTCCGTGATGTCCGTTTCCTTGACTTCCGTGGTCCTTGTGCCCGTGATCCTCGTGCTCATGGCTGTCGTGTCCATGGCCCTTGTGTTCGTGGTCATCGTTCTCATAGTCGTTGTCTTCAGGGATATCGTATCCATAGTCGTCGTGATCATTGCCGTTACTGTCATGACCCTTGCCTTCATGGCCCTTGTGATCATGATCCTTGTGTCCATGATCCTTATGTTCATAATCCTTGAGTTCATCATCCTTGCCATCATGATCTTGGTGTCCATGGTGCTTGTGTTCATAGTCGTCCTTTCCATAGCCTTCATATTCATAACCGCCATGTTCATGGCCTGTTGATGGCTCAATGACGACAATAGGAGACTCACCAGGCCTGATCGGCGGCAAGGTAACTCGTGGACCGTCAGGACCCGCGCCAGGAGCAGTAAGCACCGCTGGCCAACGACCAGGATCACCACGGACCACAATCGGCTCTGCGCCAGGCAGAGGTCTTCCATCGCGGCCAGTCGGGAGAAGCGTATGAGTTTCGGCTCTTTCGCCTTGGCGATATCCATCAGCCGTCACCGTGACGAGATGGTCAGTAAATCCAGGAGTGCCAATAACAACTGTGGGAGGGTATTCCGGGCCGCTGCCTGGAATAGTGAATCGAGGATCGTCGGGGCCAGCCCCTTCGCAAGTATAGGTGGTAGGCTGCGGCTCCCAAGGTCCCTTGGTCTGGGGTTCGCAGATGATGACAGTGCCCTCGCAGCCATGACAAGCGGGATGAATAGTCGAGACATAAGGTTGAAGGCCGGTGGCAGTCGAGGTAATGGTAACAAAAGGATCTTGGGTAGGTTCGTAATGAAAGACGGTGCCTGGGCAGACTGGGCACTGCGGATGTTTGGTCGAGGTGGCAGGATCCGATTGGCAGGTCGGCAAAGTGAGCGTCACATACGGTGGCTTCTCTTCAGCCGTCGTAAAGAATTGCTGGGGAGCACAGGCATTGGCGCAAGCACCAAACGAGAGGTAGGTTGTCACAAGGACTTCAACAGTAATGATGTCGTCTTCGTTGGCGTTCACGGGAGTAGAAAAGAGAGACCCCAGGACGGCCGCTTTGGCCGCCCAGGACAAGACACCGTTTGCACGACGGCCGGTCATCTTGAAGACCAGTCGAGGGACAAAGACGGTTGAGAGAATTGCGTCCGAGCGCAGAAGAGAGGGAAAGGAGTGTAAGTTGTCACGGTCTCACTAACAGATTAGAGATGGCCATTTGAGGGTGTATTATACCTTTTCCCCAGCTATAGGAAGGGTAAGAGGATTGCTCTCGACATTGCAAGGCGAGACTGAAAGAATCCATGGAATGCTTTGATCAGGAACTCTCGCAGCGGCAGAATGACGAAGAGTGGCCATTCTTCCAGAGGCACATTCGTGGCTATGAGGGCATCGCCTACTCGTCCACTGACTCAGACAGTCGTGTTGCATTCCGAGGGCTCCAGTATGGATATGCTGCGACTGAATACTAGGATTGGTCCTCCCCGCGGCTCGGTCCCTGCTGTAGCGAGAAAGGCTGGGTAAGTTTCTGTGCTTTACGCGAGAAGATCATTCCATCTGGAAAGCATGTCGCGTCTTCTCCACGTGAGACGGCCATTGACGCGATAGTGGTTGGCATTGAAACATCTGGCGCAATGCTGTCAGCACAATGAGCAATCCAGATCCGAGTGGCAAGGAACAACGTGCCTGGGACCAACACATCTCCTCTTGTCCCTTGGCTTGTGACATTGTAGTAAGGGTTGCTTGACATTGCCTGATTGCACCATCTCATGCTCCTATTACACCGAGTCCAGCTAAATGCATATGTCCTGGATTAGGACGGACAACTCAGCAGCATGTCCAGAGGGGAGCATAAAACCGGCCCCTCACACCAATGGCCTGGCAACACGACATTGTGCTGGGAATGCCATTTAAATCCCCGTGGCGATTAATTGAAATTCAGAGCCTCTGAGACACTGTTGCCGGGTGTGCTGGATCAGCGACATGCTCGACAGGGGCAGCGAGTGAGACATGCGATGGGTCGTGGAGGTGCCCTGAGGAAATTTGAGGCTATGGCACAGGAGGGGGTAGTGACACTGTCCATAGATGGCGGTGATCGCAAATCGGAGAGTGCCGTATTGAATGTCAAATTTTGGGATTTTTTGAGGTGATGAAAGGACAGTGTTGGCCAGTCGAGGTGAGAGATAGAGATGAGGTTGAATGGCGGATGGACACGTGATTGCAACTCCCTCCATGTCCTCACGTTCGGTCAGGTATCGTGGATATACACGAACTCACATAATGCATGCATTATCTTCAACAACCAACATATCAGACACCAAGCCGTTTGATGCCATTATTTCCTGAAATCACGTTCTTTGATACCTCTATTGCCTGCGTGTACTCGCCTCCACCATCACCAACATCTAAAACTGTCTCCTCACGACACCAACATGCCAAAAGAAACCGCGACCTAACCGCAGACTCTGTCCTCAAAGTGAGACACCAGCCCAATACAAAGGACAGGGGCACCATATGGGATTCCTGCCGGGCCGCACCGGAGCATATGCTCAAACCTGAGACAAGGCAGTAAAGTGCACACATCACAATGATCCGCGGAGACCTGCTGCATGTCTCAGGAACGGCTGCTAAAGTGGTTCGCGTCTCGAATGTAATGTTCGCGATTAGACGCGGGTAGGCCTCGAGCTGCGCCTCTGTTAGACTTGCTCCAAGGCCCTTCTCACAGCAGTCGAGCATACAATCCGAAGACAACGGGTAAAAGAACCGGACGGCTCGTCCCGCCACGTCTTTCAGGGGAGTCTGGCTGACAACGGCCTCATATTCATCAAAACGAAGTTCGATTAAACAACGGGGTAAGCTCAATCCTAAACCCTCTCTCGAAACGAAAGATACAAAAAAAAAAAAAAACAAAGCCATCAGCGCCTTGTCGAGCAGTACACGATAGGCAACCAGCCATAACCTCCTGACACCCCCAGACTATCCCATCACCATCACCTTCACCTTCACAACCCCATAACCTTCACCTTCACAACCCCATAATCCTCCTAAACCCAACATTCTCAACAACCCACGACCCCCCCAACCTGAAAGCCCCCGGCCCCTCCAACTGCCCATCAACCTTCCCCATCGCCATCCTCACCAAGAAATCCCCCAAGTGCTCCGTCGGCGAATGCATCCCCCTCATCATCCCAACCAGCGGCGACAGCGCCACAACCCCGACCCTGTACAACATCCCCGGGTCCGGAATATACGGCAGAATCTCCCTGTGCCGCCTCGCATCCACAAACCCGGGCCGCACCGAATCCGCGCTCAGCGCGCCCGGATTCGCAGCCGTCATCTCCCCCAGCTGCGCCTCCGTCTCGCCCTTGACCCTCGCGAAAATCGCCGAAAACCGTCCCGGCTTCTGCGTCGCCCCCTCTCCCGAAACATAGATGAACCGAAACGGCTCCGAAGGCGTATCCGACGTCGTCGGCGTCAGTGTAGAAAACGACTGGGCCGCCGCCAACGTATAGTCCTTTGTGATCTTGACGTAGTCCTCCGCGTTGACCTTGGTCTGGCTGATGCCCAGCGCCCAGACGCATGCTTTGGCGCCCTGCAGCTGCTCCAGGACCTTGGAGTCGTACTTTTCAAAGTCTTGGTGCAGGATGACGTTGATCCGCGGGTCTTTGGCGTCTTCGGCCATGCGCACGGGTTTACGGCTGAGGATGGAGATTTTGGTAATGTCCTTGGCTTTGATCATGGCGTCGAGGACGGAGCTGCCGACGAGGCCGGTGGCGCCTGTGAGGATGATGTGCATTTTGGTGACGTTTGAGATGTATGGTGAAGTGTCGTGTGTTTTCCTTGCGGCTCCCACTGGGCAGTTGTAAGCCAAAGTCTGCAACAGATGCCGCGACTCCCACTTATATAAGGTAGGACAAAGTTATATGAGATGATGTGAGTTGTATGCGCAACGACGAGTCGGCAAGTTAAAGCGATCAGTTAGGTTTGTTGACATTCAAGTATAGCTGAAGATAATACGATCGTAAAAAGCCACTCCCCAGACGGAGCGAGTGGTTATATATACATATGTTCAAGTCAACTCCCACAAGGCAGCCTCAAATACGACAACTTACACCACGACCGGGCTTATTATCTCCATGTCAAGCCGGACATAAACCCATCCCCTACGCGTATGCTGACAGGCCGATTACCGCATTAGGCAAAAAGCCTGGATCCTCGAGGGGCTCCGCTGGCGGGAAACTCCATCTCCGCATCTCCGCCTTGACTGACGTTCACATGCCCAGCACTGGCCATGTCCTAGGATCTGAAGTAGGAACAATTTCTGGAAGATAGTTTTGAGAAAGTTGTGAGTGTAGTCTAAATCTCAACGAATCTCCGTCACGGCAGTTGCTGCCGGAGTGAGTGATGCTAACTCCATCAATATTGTTTCGTGCAGATATTGACACTGCATCATCTCACACCCTCGGACTTCAAACAGCACCTGGCTATAATCCGCCTTCCGCCTCGAATAAGCCCAGAATAGTCAAGATAAGACCTTGGCGCTGAAAACATAAGGCCAAAACCTAGTAGTTGTGTAGATCCCGAATAGTCTTGAAAGTTTTTCGGCTGACTACGGAAGTTGATATAATCTATAACTTCGATACAAGCGTACCGCGGACTTGACTGAGCTTGGCATTGACGATCGCTTGTAAGGGATCTCTCGCTGCCTTATAAGCTGGGCGATTCATTCAGTCAATGAACAGTGCCAGAGACAGACTTCATATATAGTAATGTCTCATAGTCCTAGCGTCAACCATTCATCAGCGCCAGAAGTCGAGCAACAGCACTCCATTGGTGGCAGCGGACATCTAAGACTTGGTTCTCAAGAGCTATATAGGAAGAAAGCGCCATTCATTTGCCGGCGATTCTTTTGGCGGCTAGATATCTTGTCCACACCCTTCTGCCTTATTATTCCATAGTATCTAGTAAGATTTTGCAATGAAGCAAGGCAGAGTCACCTCGAGCAGCACTTGCATACATCGTTGTAGACATCATCAGATATGCAACGCCGCATATATCTCTCCATATTGCCATCATTGTGTAGGAACCAATTTGGAGACAATCGCATCCCATAGATGCAAGCTTGTTGCACGTCGTATTCGTTTCATCGTCAGTCTTGTGCGCGCATCACCAAATGATGCGTGCTAGAACAGCAGCCACTGCCCATTATCCAGAAGAACACCACCAAGGTGCTGGCGACCAGCCCACAAGTTACATGGAAACAGCCAGCATCCTGTTGGCAGCACGTCTCCTCAAGTCAGTGGTACGAAGCACGTCGCCATATCATCTCGATTTTGAGCCCAGGGCACCCAGCCAAGGATGCGGCAAGATATGCTGGGAAGGAACTGCAAGTGAACACTGCGGAAACCCTCATTCTGCATGTTCAGAACGAAGCAGAGGCTCATCCTGCTCGCATCGCTCGCCGCCCGACAGTGCGGTGGAGCTGCCATAAGCTATATTGCTGCACGGCATAACCTCACGGAATCACCAGGACGGCGACGCTGAAATTGGCCGGCGGGCTCATGACGCTGCTGCTGTGGCAGCCTTGGCCTCTGGGCTGCAGACCTGCGTTTTACCAATCCGTGGTAGGTAAGTCGAGCATGACCTGCTCCGCACAAGCTTGTCACTGCGCTCGTAGCCGTGGTTGGTCATGATGTGCCGCACCATGTCTGCAAGGGAGGGCCAGAAAAGGCATGGATGATCCCAAAAGGGCTTCTTCATGCAGCTCACCCCCGGACACCCATCATGCCGGTCGGATCGTTCCTCAGGCGAGGAATCTGAATCTCTTCATCGTCTGAAGAGTCAGCCGGTTCGGCACCTGCCCGGTCGAGCATCCTCTCAATATCCTCATCACGCAAGACTCTTCGCGCACCAGTATGCCCAGCACCCAGCCCACTGGGAAGGGAAAGAGAACCTCTCAAGTGGCTAGTGGGCCCTTTGACGCGTCTCTTGGGCGTTGCACCGTTCGGGCTATAGTATGAGTGCTGCGGCGAATCCACATCCATTGGCGATCCCGGAGGACGCATCATTCCAGGCGACTTTTCGAATTCAGCCCTCCTATGGACATTTGCTGGCCGATGTCCGGGAAGCACCTTCCTGGGGGCACTGGGTAGCGCGTGTCTGGGCGGTGGGTTTTTAAAGGCGCCTGTCTGGGGATGAGGGGAAGCCGATGGCGAGAATGTATGCTTCAGGTTGGCCGAATTGTTGGGACTGCTCATAAAGAGCAGCGCCTCCATAGCATCCTGCTCCCTGACGTTCTGGTGGGAAGGGTACAAGATGGGGTCGGTCATTCGCGCGGGCTGAGACAAGGATTGGTGGGAATCGACGAGCATTGGTTGGCCAGGAGTGTGAGGAGATGCCGAATGGGAGTGGGAGAGCATAGTCGGCGTGTATCGAGGGCTAGAATTGCGGCGCGGGTTGGAGCGCGAGGCAGGGATGGACGGCTGGATGGTGGCCGGAGGAGCGAGAGAGGGCTTATTAGAGGTCAGGTATGGAGAATCGGACTTGCGGCGGGCGGCGGCCTGTTGGGCGAGATGTACCTGAGCAGATGCGGCAGTGACGTCCAGACGGGGACTCGCCGAGGAGCTGTGGCGCCTGATGGTGGAGGAGCCCGAGGCGGGAGAGACGGCCTGGGATGCGGCCATTGATTCTACCTCCTCGATGGAGTGGCCCTGCCAGCCAAAGTTGACCTTCATCATGGCGTAAGAAAGGCGAGTTTTGAGCTCGGCAGACAGCTGCGAGAAGGAAACGGTCAGTACATGCCGATATCATCTTTCGAGGTCTTCCAATTCCTGACTCAAACGTACCTCTCCTATGGTGCTGCCGGTGGACGTGGCGCTGACGGTGCTGAGGTTCCTGGCATGGCCATGGGCGTGCCCCCTGGCAGGGCTCATGCCGGCCTTGACCTCGCCGTCCGCCATGCGCTTCCTCGAGGCGCCCGCCGTCGATATCCTGTCCTGGGCCGCGGCAATGGTGGAAAGCTGCAGCAGATGATCGTTCTTGTCTCGGGCGGCGGCAGACGAGGCATCGTGGGCCAGATATCCCGCGGCGCCGTCCGTGACGCTGCTGATGTCGCTGGCCGGGGGCGTCGTGGCCGGTGCCGAGGAGCTGGTGACATGGGATTCCTGGGAGTTGGTGACGGTCAGAGGGATGCTGAGGGCAGCGCCGGGGCCACTGGCGTCAAAGGCATCGGATTGCTGCGATTGCTTCGGCGACGGGTCCCGGGGAGTCTCTGCCACCTCGCTCTGAGACGACGCGGCATCGCCGTCCATGGCGGACGCGGACAGGTCGGGGTCTGGGACTGGAATGGAAGAGGGAGCAGGAGCAAGAGCAAGAGCAGGGGAAGAGGCGGACGAGGACGCGGAAGCAAATTGGGATTCAGAAGCAGCGGCGGCGATGGCGATGGCGGCCGAGGGCGAGGCTGGCACAGCTGGAGGACCGGCTGGAACAGATGCTTCGTCACCCGCGGCCGGAAGAGAAGCAAGAGGCGCTGGGTGCGACATGTCGCGCGGAGCGTCGAGAGCGCGACAAGACCAAACCCCACTGCGTGCGTTGCTTTGCGGTGCGGTGCGGTGCGTTACGCTGGAGCGTTTTGGCGGGATTCAGAGTCAGAGTCCCGACTCAGGCAGAGTCTGAGGCCGCAGAGGCGCGTTGGCGCGTCTCGACACGGCAGAACGGGGACGAGGCGGGCAGCCCGGCGGCAGAGCAGATGAAGCAGAGATGGGACAGCCAGAGATTGGAAGCAAGCGGTCGCCAGCGCAGCACGGCATCGAAGTGAGCAAAAGGTGCGTGTGTTGAAGCAGAAGTTCGGTCCTGTCCTGCGCCTGGTTTGTGTGTGTGGGTTACGCGCGGTCCAGTCGCGACGGATGCGGGAGGGACGGGCAAGGACGGGATCCCCCAAAGGTGCCCCCCCAAGGTCCCCCAAGGCAGCCCGGAAGGCTAGGCGGATGAGCGCTGAAGACGCACCGCTGACAGGCGCTGCGGCCGCTGGAAAGAGGCGCCCCGGTTCGCTCGCCGGTCAGCGTCCAGTGGCTTCAACTCAATCCGCCGATGCTCGCGGTGGAGCTCGGCTGCTGAGGCTAGAAGGCTTGAGGCGCGAAGCCGTCAAATCAGTCGCATCGACACCGGAGAGTCCAATGGATGCCCGCCTGCTTGTGATGGCCTTGGAAGAGCCCGAGCATCGCATCACGCATCACGCGCACGCAAAGTCACCAGCGCTAAGCCGGTGGGTTCCTGTTGGTGGACCCGGCGTCTCTGCAGTACATGTAGGCAGTCGTCGTGGGAATAGCGACATGGGCGACTTGGGCTGTTTGTTGTGATTGATTGCAGGCTTTGGGTGATGAAGAGGTGCAAGTTGTCCAACCTGAGTCCCTCAAGCCGTGTGTCGTACAAGTGATGGGGGAGAGCGTGGAAACAACAAGAGAAGCGTGTTGAGAAAAGATCAAGAGCCGTAGCTTGCTTCGTTGTGTAACCACTGCGATATCAAGACGACTGGACTCTCTTCTCTTCCCTTCCTGGTTCTCATTCCGGGTCTCTTTTACTTCTTTTTTCCTTCTCTCCATGCTTTGCAGAAATCTTCAGCGGCTCAGCTCGCTAATTTGACACCAGACAGGGCAGCCTGCGCCTGTCTCTCTCTTGCATCCTCCTCCTTGCATCAAGGACAAGAATTGGCGCTATCTGGCCCAATCTTCGTTCCTGTTCTTTCGGCCTCGTTTGTCCGTGGGATGCAACCTCATGGCCGCAACTTGTGGGCTAGTACTGCGCATTTCTGCAGCGTCTTTGGGAAAAGCCTCACCTTTGATACCTCATGGCATGCATATTCCCTCTCCGTTCTACAAGGGTTCACGGTTAGTCTGGGCTCGTGGTGGGACGTCCTGCACAACCTGCGTCTCTTGGCCTGTCCTCTCGTTTCCCCGCTCGCAGGCGAAAAACCCCGCGGGTTGTGATGAAAACAAACCAGAAAGAAAAAAAATCAGATGGCTGGATGTTCTGGCTAGATGGTTTTTTTGCGTGATGGCTGGAGTCAATCGCCATGTTGCCATACAAATCTTAGCTGGCGAGCCGAAAATAGCTCTAGCGAAAAATTACTACGTCCATGGTTGAATCTTTTTTTTTTACTTGGCTGCCAGTGTGGCGAATCAAGCGGCCCATGCATCGAAAAAAAGCTTCGCGTGTGAGACGGCTCGACGAGAACTCCGCAGTTGCTGTGGGCTGTGAGACCCTGCAGACACAGACCATCAGAGGCCCTTTTTGCTTCTATTTTTCCTCTTCTCTGCCGTTGAGACCAGATGGATCGTGAAACCTTTCACTGACACGAAGTCACGTGCTTGACGCGACACGATTTTTCTGTCTTAGTCAGCAGATGGGAACTCCAGTTCAGCCAATTGCAGCCTTGCATGCTTCTCAGCAAGGTGGGATGCCATCTCGACTCGAAGTTGAAAATGTGAAAATAGACTGGAAGGGGTAGAGTAATGTAACAGAGAGTGGAGGATGGGACGTCATCAGCAGAGGTGTAATGTTGCTCCCACTCGATGGCTCTGGCCCTATAATATGTGCATTTATAGGCCTCATTGCTACAGACGAGCCTGGACTGAGCATCCAATCCATCCTACCCACGCTCGGGCTCGTCCCCGCCAACGGCTTGCAATCCAGCCGCTCCTCCATCTAGAATGACACCCTCGTTATTGTCCAAGTCATCCTGAACTCTCCTCCATCCTTTGGCACGGCTGTCTCGACCCTCTGCATCAGCCCCTTTCCCCTTTGCATTATACACAGGCCTCATCGCAGCTCCTAGTAAGGGGTTTGCGCTGAAAGCGCCGCCGGCATTCTTATTGCCAGACGTCTCTTGCAGAGCCCCGGAGTATGGCTCCTCAGCTTCGTCCTCCTCTGGTGTGACTGGCCGCTGGATAGGCGCAACCGTCTTCACCACACGGCGCCCAGCAAGGTCGATGCTGATGACTTGCTGCCGCTTCTCGTACTCTGGCCGGGCGTTCCACTCCATCTCCCGTAGAATTTTCTGTTGCCTCTTTAACTCTTTCGCCCGCTCCTCGGGGGTCGCCCACATGTTCCCCGTCCCGCTCATGGCGATGGAAACGTCAAAGTCTGACGCTTCGTCTCTCACTGTCGTACGCCGTGCGTTTTGCGCCTGGAAGTTGAGCAGCTTGTCTCGATGTTCCCGCGCTTTGGCGGCCGCTTCTGCTAACGATGGAGCGTCGTTGTCCAAGCCCCGCGGCGGTGTGAAGGGTGCTGGAGTCTTGGCCACGTCTGCCTTGCGATGCGCTGCCGCATTGGCCGCCATCTTTTCCTTGCCGCGCTCGTCCTTGAGCTCCCTGACCATGGCCTGGATCTCGTCCGAGCTGAGTAGTGGTGTTCCGCAAAACGTACATGGCCCCAAGCCCTCCTTCAAGCAGATGACCTTGCCACAGGATAGACAGTTTGGTGCGGCAGCTTGGAGAGGATGCCTCGTCGCGACGCAGTTGCATTTTCTTGACTTGACATCCTTGTCTAGTGTTGGGTTTGTTGTAATCTCTAGAGATCGAATGGCCGCATCCAGATCGGCCAACGCCGTAGACTGGCCCGCCATTGGCACTCCCCCCGATATTGAAATCTTGGTGACATTTCCGCTGCTGGCTGGCTTCGGCGTCGATGTCCGTGAAACTGGCGTAGATTTGGCCTTTGACTTGCTAGGGCCGTCAGATATGAGATAGCCACCTGCTGTAGAGTTTGCCTTTTTCGGTATCGGCTCTTCGACCTTGGCGGGAGGCTGCGCCTTGGCGGTAACGGTAGGCTCTTTGATGGAGGCTGGCCTTGCCGGCGAGGCTGGTCTTGATGGGCGGTTGCTGCTGGGAGCGCTGGATCGCTGAGATATGTATTCTAGATCCGAGTCCTTTTTGTTGTATGCCTTTCCCGACGGGCCAGCGTAGTCGTCAACCCTTCGAGCTTCTGGGGTATGCAGAGCTGCTTTCTTCTTCTTGGGCCCCCTGTTCCATTTCGGCACAGGCTCTATTGTTTCGGGGGCGGCAGCTTTTGACGATGTCGGCGTCTCTTTTGAGGCTGCTTTTGAGGGTGCTCTTGTGGCGTTTCTGGAGCTTGAAGCTTCTGAAGGAGCCGGAGCGGCAGCGGCGGGAGGAGCCGGATCTTTTCGGCGGGCGTTGAACGTGGAGATGAACTCGATGACTGCGGGCGAGTCGCCGAGGAGGTTGTTGAAGTGCGTCACTGCTTCGGGTTTCGAGAGAGTCGAGGCATAGTCGAGGACCTGCTTGAGCTCGTCCTCAGGGAGCGGCAGCAGCCGAGCGAGCTGGTAGATGGACATTGCAGTGGCAGTTGGGGCAGTTTGTTGGTTGTCGGATATTGGAGGACAGTGTTTGAATGTTGGAGATGGAGAGTGTGAAGCTCCAAGCTTGAGCTGCCGTCTGGCTTATCGGGTTGTTATCATCCGTTTTATCTCGCCGCCGGCAGATGAGTCATGCCGAAGGAGAGATTGATTCGGTGACGCATGTCTTGATGGATGAGTTGAACTTGTCATTCACTTCAAGAATTTCGATACAAGTCTACAAGACTGGTATTCACTTTATCAATCGGGGCAATTCACGGCACCAATTCTCAAGTGCGCTGGTCATTGCGTTGAGTGACGCTTTGCATCATGGTGGGGCTGCAGTTCGATAGAGAACCGAGGGAACATGAATAAGGTAGCATCACATCTCGAGCTTCTGGGTGCGTGCACTCATGCTTGTCTCGCTCAATGAAGCACCAACTGTATGCCTGTAATCGTATCACTCGTCATCACAGCCACAAGATCATTTTACTGGTACTCTCAGAAACATGGAAAGTATTCTGCCGGGCTGTAAGATCATCAATGCCATAAGATGTCTCTCCCTCATCTCAGCCCTACCACCTCCAAACCTCAGCTCACGGTCTTTGTCAGCTGCCCAACACGGCAATTATGCGCCAATTCGTCCGGCAGTCTCACCTCCAACGGCTGCCCCACGAGACAAGACGTGGAAAAAACCAATTGCTCTTCCCTCCGGCCGGTCCGTCTCTCGTTGTGCTGCTTGTGCCTGGTTAATTAACACCCGATGGCTTGAGTGGGCGGCATTAAGGCGGGCTTGGAGGCTTGCACCAAAAGCGGTTCAGCCGGGAAATCCCGGACTATAGCCGGGCTTGTGCCTCAGCCGTGCGCACTTTGTCCGTGTCCATACAAGAACCTGGAACCAGGCCCGGCAACCCAAACCTTTTCCTGCTCTCCGCCATCGTCTCCCATCCGTCTGTCGTTGGATCATTTCCTCTGCACCTCTCTCTAGACCATCATGTTCGCCGCTCGAATCCAGCGCAGGGCCTTCTCTGCCTCTGCCCGCAACGTAAGACATGCCTTCAGCTTCCCCTCCCCCGCCTGTCGTCGTCTCTATCCTCCTCTTCATCGCCCATCACTCGGGCTGTGAGCCTCATCATGTGCTGTTGCTAACCAGCCTCGTCTTCTGCTTCACTATAGCTCTCCAAGGTTGCCGTCCTCGGTGCTGCCGGTGGCATTGGCCAGCCTCTGTCTCTCCTCCTCAAGCTCAACACCCGTGTCACCGAGCTTGCTCTGTACGATATCCGCGGCGGACCCGGTAAGCTGCTCTTCCGTGTCCCTTTCATGCGCCAATTTTCCCCCAGCACACTTTTTCTCATTCATTGCTCCAACATGACGAAACGACACAATTGACTAACGTGCTCCGTCTTCTCCTTCTTCTCCCGCAGGTGTCGCCGCCGACATCTCCCACGTCAACACCAAGTCCCTCGTCAAGGGCTATGAGGCCACCCCCAGCGGCCTCGCCGCCGCCCTCAAGGGCTCCGACATCGTCCTGATCCCCGCCGGCGTCCCCCGCAAGCCCGGCATGACCCGTGACGACCTCTTCAACACCAACGCCTCCATCGTCCGCGACCTGGCCAAGGCTGTTGCCGAGTCCGCCCCCAAGGCCAAGCTGCTCGTCATCTCCAACCCCGTCAACTCCACCGTCCCCATCTGCGCCGAGGTCTTCAAGGCCCGCGGCGTCTACGACCCCAAGAAGCTCTTCGGCGTCACCACCCTCGACGTCGTCCGCGCCAGCCGCTTCGTCTCCGAGATCAAGGGCACCGACCCCAAGGACGAGAACATCACCGTCGTCGGCGGCCACTCCGGCGTCACCATCGTCCCCCTCTTCAGCCAGAGCAACCACCCCGAGCTCTCCTCCAACGCCGAGCTCGTCAACCGCGTCCAGTTCGGCGGTGACGAGGTCGTCAAGGCCAAGGACGGCGCCGGCTCCGCCACCCTCTCCATGGCCTTTGCCGGTGCCCGCATGGCCGACTCCCTCCTCCGCGCCGCCGACGGCGAGAAGGGCGTCATCGAGCCCACCTTTGTCGACTCTCCCCTCTACAAGGACCAGGGCATCGACTTCTTCAGCAGCAACGTCGAGCTCGGCCCCAACGGCGTCGAGAAGATCCACCCCATTGGCAAGATCGACGCCAACGAGGAGAAGCTCATCGAGGCCTGCCTGGGCGACCTCAAGAAGAACATTGCCAAGGGCGTCGCTTTCGTCAACGAGAACCCCGGCAAATAAGCGTCTCGAAATTGCCTTTGCAACGTCATGAGCGTTTCTTTGTCTTTGAGCAATTTTGGTTTTTTCTTCCCTTGGCAATGTTTTCTTCACGAGACATGCGTTTGTAAGGGGGAAGGAGTAGGATTTTGAGAGGAGGCGCTTTGTGAGGATGGTGCAACGGAAAACCATGGGGGAGGTTTGGATGAAAAATAAAACCCTCTCAAAAAGAAAAAGGAGACAATATCAATGGCTTCTGACGAGGCTCCATTCCTTTTTGTTCCCCTCTGCTGTTCTGCAGCTGCCATAGAGGGTCTCTGTAACATTAGCACAAAATAAATAAAACGACATTCTTAATCTCCAAATCTCCTCTACTCCCTTATAGTATCGCTTGTGCGAGGTTCACATGGACGGCGAGGGGATTCAGCCTTATCTGAGAAGAGAGATCCCTCTATTAACCTTGGGCTTTATATCTTCTACATTGCCCAGCCTCTTTTTTCCCCAAAGAAGTATCTAACATCATAATACACACCCCATCTCTATAGATGTCTTTTTCATACCTCTCATCTCGCCTAACAGGATTCATCAACATAGCGAAAAGAGTCATCATGACCCAGACGCAGTCGCCGGCTGCTGACGGCCCGTGGCCCACGCCTCAATCTTCCTCTTGCGCTCCTCAACCCTCCTCTCAAACTCGGCCACCTTCTCCAGCCTCTCCTTCTCCTCCTGCTCCGCCTTCTTCTTCTCAACCTCCTTCTTGCGCTCCATCTCGCGCTTGAGCTGCTCGGGGCGGCGCTCCGCAATGTCGCGCGGGCGGTAGTCGCTAAAGAACCTCTTCAGGACAACCTCAATGAACCAGCAGAGCACGTAGTCGAGGACCATGACGGTGGTCATCTTGGTCTTGAACTCGTCGGTAAAGGGCACAAGCTTCATCTGCTCGTTAATCTCAGGCATGAGCTCGAGGGCGCAGACAAAGGCGAGGCCGGAGACGCCGACGATGCCGTAGAACATGGCCCGGTTCTCGGTAATGGACTCGCGGAAGGGTCGGCCCTGGTAGTTGATGGCAAATGTGGAGATTTGTTGAATCAGCTGCAGCAGGTAAATGGCCGAGTTGAGCAACGACGGCGCAAACTCAGCCTCCAGGTCAATGTCACCGGAGCGTCTATAGCAGTGTTAGTGATTTAATCCCTCAGGTCGGAGGCATCGGCAAGTAACTCACGGTTCGATTCTGTCGCAAAGGCGAGCAATGTAGATGAGGGTGACAATGTGAACAGCAAACTGTCCCAGGATGGATCCGATAATGTAGATGTTGAAGATGTTGGGCTGGGGTCGCTCCTTGCTCAGTCCTTCCACGACACGAGCTCTTGAAATGCTCAAGAAGCATACGGACATGAGCATACCGCTGATGGTGTACTGCGTATCGCCAAACTTGATGCCCTCGAGGTACAGGACAGACAATGAGTAGGCGCTGATAAGACAGTTCAGGGCGAGGATCTTGTACATCTGAATGGTAGCGACGAGGGTGCAACGACCTTGACGAATAATGTTGGGAATAGCCATAACATCGCGGAGCTTCGAGGTAAAGGGCGCGGCGACGGACGCATCTCCCAGCTTCAGGGTCGGGGGCTCGTCATCACCCATGTCAGCCTCCATCATGCTAGAAGCCAGGGTATCAGCCAGACTGGCCGCCTTCTTGTTGACAGCCTGCTGGCGACTATCGAGAAGGTTTTGAGCACCGGGCGACGTAATAGTTTCCGTGGGGTGGCCATGCTGTTTGATGTACTCCTCAGGAGTGATATTCTTCCGGGCAGCTTCACGTTCGACAGCCTTTTGATACTGGGGATTGCTCGGTCCAGGAGGGTAGAGGTGAGCAATCATGACGGGAACCGGGGGCGCAGGCTGGTTAAAGCGCTTCATGAGCTCGCATTGCTTCTGGTACATTTCCTTGAGCCTGGTGTTGCGGGCGTGCTCAGCTATGCGGGTCAGGTCCTCCTTGGTACCGTTCAGGAGCGCGATACCAATGTGAGCCTGTTTCAGGGCACCAACATCGTTGGTACCGTCACCAGCCATCAGAGTGTAATAGCCCATGTCCTTGAGACCCAAGAGAATGTCTTCCTTTTGCTTTGGCGACACGCGAGCGTAGACCCAGGTATGGCGGAGAAGGTCCTTCCATCCGGACTGATCCTTGAACTTGGCCAGTGCGTATCCAGTCACGCAGATATCCTTGTTCTTGAGGATCTCGGCATCGATGGGCTTCGAAGGGTCAACATGGATGCTGACCTTGTCGTCGACGCTCTTCCAAACCAGGCCGTCGCCGCCAGCATTATCCTCAGGGGCATCCAGAATGAGAACATCGCGATCAACGATCTCAACTTCGCGAGCTACGTGGACAGCAGTCAGAGGGTTGTCACCAGTGATCATGACCACACGGTGGCTGCTTTCGTTGAGCATCTGGACGGCCTCCTTGGCGTCTTCCTTGAGGGGGCAGTGGAGGACCAAGAAGCCGGCGAATGTGAGATCGGCCTCGACCTTTTCTCGCTTGAGATCGTTGATCCTGCTAGCGCCCAATTCAGAGTCGACAGTAAGCTGCTTGTATGCCAGAGCCAGGACTCGAGATCCCTTGCGGGTAAAGTACTTGTACGTCTCCTCATAGTCGGCAGGCACCTCGACGAGCATCTTCTGGATGGTCTCAGGAGCGCCCTTGACACCGGCGAATGTGCCCTTGATCTTTTGGCCTGTACCGGTGTGAATTCCGTTGACGAACGCGACGGAGCTCTGACGCTTGAGGGCCGAGGAGAACTGGAACCGGCGCTTGATGTGAACGTTGCCCTGAGTAGTGCCAGCCTTGGGGGTGCTGGAGAGGACGTCGTTGCGGCCGAGGCCCCAGCCGAGGGAGTTAAGAGTGGCCTTCTCCATGGGGTCTCCCACGATGTCGCCCTCGTCCAGTCGAACCAAGGCATGAGCGGTGGCGAGGACGAGCTGCGTCTCCAAACTAGCTTCTTTGACCGCAATGATGGTAGAGTGAGCTCCGTCGCCTTCACGCTTGTCTTCAACATCGGTGTGATTCAGGCCCAGTCCAGCAATACCCTCGACGACCAGGTCCTCACCGGTAAGCGTTCCGGTCTTGTCGAAACACGCGATATCGACGCGTCCGGCGAATGGAATACGGAACGGCTCCGTGCAAAAGATGGCCAGCTTTGAGAGGGCTGCCAGACTGGTGTTGACCGCAAGACTCAGCTCCATAGGCAGTTCAGGGGGGACGACGCTGGTGACGATCAAAACGCAATCCAGCAGGAGCTTGGAGCGCTTGCGATCCCTCTTGACACCTTCGTCCCAGACGTACCACGAGGCAGCCACCGCGAAGATGAGGAGAAACAGGATGAACAGGAGGGCCTCAAAGTTGTTTGCAGAGACACGCTCGGTGGAGTAGATCATGGTTCGGACAAGGCTACCTTGCGAAGTCTCGAAGCCGGTCTTGATGACAATGGCCAGAGCTCCGTCGTCGGGAGCAGCAGGGACACCTGAGGCCAACTTGGGCCTCTCCTGGTCGGCGTTTCCATGGGTGATTTGCAGGACCTTGGTGCCACCCCACAGGAAAGCGTTCTTGTCAAGACCCTCCGGCTCAAGGAGAGCATCTGCCGGGCGAAGCTGGATCGAATCCTTCAGCAGCGGGGTACTTTCTCCGGAAAGCATGGCCTCGTTGACAATGGCAGTGCCTTCAACCAGGAGCATATCACACGCGACACCGCTGTCCTCCTTGGTTCGGCCAACGGACACGAGGTCGCCAGGCAGGAGAGCATCACTCTGGATCTCAGTCCACTTGCCCAGGCGGTAGACCCAGACATCGTAGGGCTTGATGCTCATTCCACGGAACTCGTTGAGGGTACGCTGGCGCTGCCAAACAACGGTGCTCTCGAATGCGACGAGCATGAAGAGAGTGAACAGCGAGTAGTACCAGTATTCATCGAGCATCCACAAGCCAACGCAGAAGATCTGGAAGACGAAGAAGGGCGCAACAGCGTGCTCCTTGAAGAGCTCTGTGAAGGTCGGGACGGGGATATCGAAAGTGTTGGTGCCATAGTGCTGCTCAATACGAGTCAATTCGGATTGCTTGTCGATGCCCTTGGACATCTGGAACTGGCCAATGGTAGGCTTGGGCTCGGCATCGATGGGATACGCGAGGGTGCTGAAGGACTTGGTATCGGGGTTGTAGAGGAAACGGCGCTTCTGGAAGAGGAACGAGATGTTGGTCTTGCCACCAACCTGTTTGAGGGGAGGAATTGGCGTTAGCTAAAGTGACTCTTTGATGCTTCACATGGCATGTTAGAGGTACGGGTAGCCTTACCTTGTCGCGCACCAGCTTGCAGATTTCGCCGGAGCCGGCGTTGGCGATGGGCAGAACCTTGATCAGCTCGGCATCCTGAATGTCCTTGACCTTGCTCGCCGTGAAGCGCGCATCCAGAGACACGCTCCAGTGGGTGCTCAGCCAGACGAGGGACTGCAGGGTGATGATGGTGCCGCACCAGACAAACGTCCACTCGGGCGCGCCAATGTGCTTCTCGTACAGGTCCGGAGTGAGGTAGTATCGCAGGAAGATGGGCCACAGAATGGCAAAGGGCCAGACGTAGGCATGGAAGTAGAACGGCAGCGGACGAAGAAGCTCCGCGTGCTTGATCTGCGGATTATCCACGAGGGCTGCCATGACAGGCAGACGGAGGCTGATTGAAGCCCCAGGCGGCAGCAGTTGTCTAGGGTCAACGGAGAGTGGAAGTTGATCAAGACGGCGCTGCTGCTGACATTGAAGGGAAGCAGAAGCAGAGGCAGCAACAAAAGAGAGCCTCGGCTGGCGGAGTTGCGGGAATCCAGAAGTCGGCCGGTTTGAAAGCCGCGATCTGTACTTTTCATGGCCTGCCTCTTGGTAGCGAACATTCTGGTGGCAAGTTGCAGGCTTAGTCAGCTATCGGAGGGGAACGCAATGCCGCCGATAAGGACGGGGAGCCGCACGTCATTCCTCCCCATAAGCTTGACCCAGAGGTGAAGGCATCTGAACCTGGTGGATGGATATACATGTATGATAATATGAACTGAAGGAAATATGACTTAGTTGTCAATTGAGAGAGATGGTGTGAGGAAAGCTCTAGAGAAAACTACCTAGGAATCAATTGATTGATGTGCTGTGTTCACGTTATGCCCCTCTCTTCTAATTTAGATGCAATAACATCAAGACATGAAATAGGTACCGAGAAGAAAGTTCACCAAGAGGATAAGTATCTAATCTGAGCAATCTCTGAAGACGACATACGCATAGCATCTCTAAATCAAGAGTCTATAGTAAAACTGCTTGCTTACAGCAGGACAATACGCGCAATCGAAACTCATAGAAAGCTTACAGGGTATCCGACAACTGCTGAGCACCGCAAACTGCACCAACCTCATCGTCATTCATCAAGTCCAATCTCAGGTCCAACCCACCCAGATCAGCATCCCAATTATCTTGCAACAGAAAGTCATGATCCTCAACCTCTTCTGTCCCGATTGCCGCCTTCTGTGAAACTCCGTCGACGCCCCTCGGGATGATCCTGCTTGGCGAGCGCAGCAGTGCATCTGCCGCCTTGAGCCGTATCATCTCATACAGTCTTTTGTCATATGTGAGGAACGGGGCTATCGTTTGATACATTGCGTGTAGAAAGTCCGCAGGACCGCACCCCAAAGATTCCCGCGTGGCAAAGTATGAGTTGCGGCTAGAACTGTAGGAATCCTGCATGTTGGGACTGTTGTAGGCACTCGTAGTGCATAGTATCACGTCTGCCAGCGTGTTGGTGATTTCAAAGGACTTGATCAGCTAGTTGATGCCATGTTAGACCCGGTACAGTCCAGGGATTGAGCAGAGCAATGCGTACCTGATCTCTTCCCAACGACACTAGATGCTCCTTTGAGTTCATGGTGATAGACGAGAGAAAGTCCTGCGCTATTTGAGACGGAAAGAGAAAGGTCATGGAATCGTCGTTTGCAGAGGACGAAAGTAGACTTCGAGACATGGCTTGCTGCCATATCAGGATTCGCATCCAATGCTTGGTGATGTTATAGTCTGCTCTTTGCACAAGGTCGTATTCTGAAGCTTTCGGAGCAATGGTTTCAAGGGAACGCTGGACTGCGATGAGGCGATCTTGTTCTGAGTAGGCCTGATAGGAGTCGTACATATACCGGGCTGTGCGATAGAAGAAGGCATCAAAAGCCGCAAAAAGCGTGGCGAGTTCAATAAGTCCTCTTCCGTACTTGTCAAAGTCGTCCAAGCTGGCTGTAGGGATTTGGACGGTTTCCAGTATAGAGATGGGGAGATCATGCTGAATGGCGTATCCTCTTCAATTTTGAATAGCATTAGCTGTTATGCCTCCTTGATATAACACATGAGAATGCCGTTACCTTTCGCTAACCCAGAGGAGGATATATACCAGTCGCTTATGAGAAGTGACTGGACCTTGTCGGTTGATCCGATCATGTGAAAATTGGCAAGTCTCGACTTCTATCCGGTCTAACCGGAGGAGTCGAGCGATCGAGATGCCCTCCTGAAGGTAGAGCATCGAAGCGTTCCTGTTGTCGGCCTTGGCATGGTAGACATGGAGAAAGAAGGATGTGAGAGCCCCTTCAATCGATGGATGCTCCCGATAATTTGTCAGGTTACGACACCGGTTACACTCCTTTTCCAGGTATTCGCTGGTGACATGTGGTTCAACATCTTTGATCGCAGTGAGATTCAACTGGGCCATTGTCGCCGCACAGAGTGCCAATGCCATGGTGTAAACCTCTCCATCCAGTGATTGATGAGATTCCGCTTCTTCAAGTTCTTTCAGTAAGTCCTCCACATCAATGACGGGCCAGACGGGGTACATCCGGGAGCTGTAAGCCTCGATAAGCGGCCTGAGAACAGACAACGGCACCCTTTCTGGCTTATGATAAGCTGAAGCATCATGAGTACCGACCCCGGCCGAGTTTGAGTTGGCTTGCTCAGAAGCCAGCCTCTGCGCATCGACTCTCCATTTCCAGTTGCATCGTTGCGTAAGCTTTGAAGTCTTTGGGCCGCGCTTCAGCACTGGCTTCAAGTAGGTGCACTCGAGCGGAGGTTGTGCGTCGAGGCACTTGCGACAAGGCCGGCCATTGTCGCACCGGGTCTTGCGTTGAACACAGAAGTCGCACGATCTCTTGGCCATGGACAGTCGATGAGCAGACGATGTCGAGAACTGACTGATTCCGGAGTAATTAAAGGAATAACTGAACAGACTAGACGGACAATTGCTGGGCTATGATTGCAAGTCATGGTGGAGAAGATGAGGAACACAAGGCGATAGCTTCCAGGCAACTATCCCCGGACCCGTTGAATGGGGTCACGCACCGCCCCCGTCAACTGTATGCTACCGACGTTATGTATGTAATACGAGTGCAGATGCATGTATTTTGTGTTGTCGTCGATTTAACCGACCCCCACGAGGGGTGCTTGAGCGGGGGCGGAGGCTGATGGTCGATGGTGTAAGTGAGGGATGCAAAAAGCTCCGACTACGGTGCGGGTATCGGATGAGCTAAATCGTCTCATTTGAGACTCTCGATTCTAGACGATCTATAGACGTGGAGTAATAACTTTAATTCAGACACTCGTATGCGATTATGGACTTGGCTTTCAAGTGACGGGGAGTAGGGGGTTGTACATGGAGGATATCTGCAGATAACATATACCATCTGTTTCCAAGTCGATGAAGCCAGAGGCATGAGATCGATTGAAGCCGCAGTCTTCCAGATAGGCCTTGACCCAATGCCGTCAAGCGGCATGACATCAAACTGCCAAACAACATTTACTTTCGTGCCGAAATGGTCAAGTCATTGTGCATCTACAAGAGTATTGGTCAATGTAACACTGTAGTTGTTCACAATCTGCTCTGCCGATCTGGAGTAGCCACCCGGACAAATGCTGGACAATTCACGTAGCAATTCGCGGGGAAGTTGGAGAAACTGCACCCCAAGCTACACCCGCGTGATCCCATGATCTCATCCGAACGAATCGAAGCATTTTGGTGATGCCTTACGTCTCAATCAATGCTTGTGGGAAGAAGATAGCCCTTATATAAAACCATGGGATCAAGTCGTCGCAGAGAGAGCATCCTGCCTAGTTGTAACACAAGCCGTCTTCTGTACGCAATCTATCCGAGAGCACTCCGTTATTCCGCTGGACGCTTCCTATCCAAAACGTTCATATTCTACAACGATGGTCAATATCCCCCGAACCCAGACGGCTGCTACCGTGCCGAAGCTTGGTGGCGGCGTTGTCTTCGATCACAACTATCCGGTGCCGCAGCCAAAACACAACGAGGTCTTGGCCAAGGTGCTTTATTCCGGTGTTTGCCAAAGCGGTAAGCACAGACTTGGCTTACAACAATTTATAATTCTCTACAATATGTGCACAAAACAAACATTGAATCACAGTTCTTACTCATGCTTCTCTGCAGATCTCCACACACAAGCCGGCGTAGCTGCATCAGCCAACGGAACGCCAATCACAAACGTCAAACTCCCTCACGTCGGAGGTCACGAAGGCATTGGCCGTATCATTGCTCTGGGCCCCGGGGTGGACGAAGACATCAAAGTCGGCACGTATGTCGGCATCAGGTTCGCCAGTCGCATCTGCAGGCGTTGCAGCTTCTGTCTCGCTGGCAAGGAACAGCATTGCATCAAGAGCACGAATCACCTGCATCATGAGGATGGAAGCTTCCAGGAGTACATTGCCTTGGATGCTGGATACTTGACTATTCTGCCTGATGATATTGATCCTGTCGTTACTGGACCAGTTCTTTGCGCTGGATTGACGACTTACAAGGTAAGTGACGATATGTTCTCCTGGCTCATCGAAAGTTCAAGGCAGCTCACGAGCATATGCGTAGGCTGTCATGAACTGCAACGTCAAAGCAGGGGACTCTGTTGTAGTTGTCGGTGCCGGTGGCGGGTTGGGCCATCTCGCAGGTATTCACCCTGATAAGTCCGCTACGTTTGCCTCTACTAACACCAAACGTTCAGTCCAATATGCACAGGCACAAGGCGCCATTGTCTACGCCGTAGACGGCGGCGCCGAAAAAGGAGAGTTCCTAAAGTCACTGGGAGTAACCGACTACGTCGACTTTACCACCACCCCCAATCCTATCGAGAAGATCAAGGAAATCACCAACGGCGGAGCAGACGCAGTCATCGTTACAGCGGCAAACGTCAAAGCCTTCTCTCAAGCTGCCGACATGCTTGCCGTTGGCGGCACTCTCAGCTGTGTGGGCATCCCTGCCGAGAGAGGCTATCTCGAGACTCCCATCAGCACCATTGTGATCAAGGGCCTTCACATCACTGGTAACCTGGTGGGATCGCTCAAAGAGTGCTTGGAGGCGGTAGATCTTGTGCGGAGAGGTATTGTCAAGCCAAAGGTTACGGTGCGTCCGTTTGAAGATTTGCCAAAGATTTATGAGGAGCTGGAGAGGGGCGATGTTTTGGGCCGGATCGTGCTGAAGATTGCAAAGGACGAGTGAATCTAAACTGCGGCAATGTGGCGCTTTAGATCACTAGAGTAGTGAGAGTTGTCTAGACTAGAAGGCTTCGAATGTGATAACCTTTTGAAAGAGGCCTATTGAAGACCGAACAAGTGCTTCTAACTTGACGTAACTGTCTACCTATGTTTGTAATCCTCTCTATCATACCAAGATTCGAGCCCGAAGTAACCAGACCCCCTACCCAGATGCTGTATTAGTGGCACTTTTCTTGTTGATTGTATCAACTAAGCCCAAGTAAGCCGCCTTGGTTATAATCCAGTTCCCCAAATGAGAGCCTTTGGTTGCATACCAGTAGATGGTGGCCGGAATTACGGAGAATATGTAGCGTGGCACTGGACATTCTATGGGTCGTAGGGCGCGCCAATTGAGTACGTCGTCTTCCTTGACAACCTCGGCATGCAATTCCGATGTTGACTTAGACAACTCGGTGGGTGAACAAATGGTGGAAGTGCCGTAACTATTTAAATCAGCCCAGTGGCCTGTTTCGCCGAGACTCTTCGCACCCGGGTCGTCATTCTGAGCTTCGAGATCAATACTCAACGTCACATCTCACTCCAGAACAGGTCCTCCTGTTACACACCACATAAGCTCAACCATGTGTCAAACAACAAGCAACTCAACATCAGCGGAACGAGCAACTCTGAGTGCCGCCGCCAGGGCCCAGGTGCCAAACCACCCCGCCGCCCAGGAAGCCCTCCAAGTCGCCCTCAACTCCCTCTCGCCATCCCTCTTCAACCACAGCCTCCGTCTGTACATCTACGCCCAAGCAATTCTCAACTCATCATCAGCCGGTTTGCCGGGTTCCTACGAGGCCTTTAAGGGACTTCCGCTCGAGCCGCACGTGCTCTTCGTAGCCTGCATCTACCATGATCTAAGCACCATCACAAAGTACGACAACAACCCCAAGCGCTTCGAAATAGTGGCCGGCGACGAGGCAGTAGCTCTCCTCCTTCGCCATGGCGAATCCGAGGCCGCTGCCCGAGAAGCATGGTTGGCCATGTCTCTGCACACGACTCCTGGCATCCCGGAGAACCTCGGAGGAGCAGTGCAAGCCCTCCGACTGGGCATCAAGACGGAGTTTCGCGGATTCGAGTTGGAGGAGAAGGCGCTCTTAGAGGAGCAGTGGAGGGTTGTGAGGGAAGATTTGCCGCGTCTTGATATAGAAAAGGACTTGTCGGACGCGGTTGTTCGCCAGGCGCTTGTTACGGAGGAGAAGGCGCCGAGGATGAGTTGGGCGGGAGAGCTACTGAAGTGGAAGAAGGCGAATCCGGACTTTCAGGGCACCAACCAAGCCTTCTGATCAGGTTGGAGATTCCGGTGACGCCGGCATAGTGCTAGACATTTGTAGACCTAAGTGCTGAGTCCCATGCGAGTGCTGGCTTTCACTCAAGTCACGTAATGCAGAACAGATCGAGCTCGTAACGCCATCGATGTTCACTTGCGCTTAGCACTGGGATCTAACTCTAGAGAATCGCCATGGAAATCATCTCACATAACCCTTTCATGCAGAACCAGCACCGTATTCTATCTCCTTCACAAATGCATGCAACTCAGCCACCTTCTTCTCAGCCTCCAGCTTCCTCTGCTCCTGCAGATCAAACGTCGCCCGCATCACATCGACCATGAAAGGCTTCAAGGGCGCCTTCTTGGCAGCCCTATAGTCATATACCACAATATCCTCGAAGCACTTCGCCGCCGGCCGCCTGTGCTGCTCCGAGTACATGACGGCTTCCAAGTAGAACCGGTCAGAGCTGTTGTCTGGCTTCGTGACCAGTTTGTGCAGCACCGTGACGCGGTCTGGGAAAGTCATGGGCTGTTGAACGTGGTCAGCTGGCTGTGCTCTGACATGAAGTACCTAGTGACGGCTGGACGCTTACGAATTTGAAGTCGGTTCGGATGCTTGCGAGAATGAGGCCGACGCCTTTAGGGGTCATCAGATCGTACCATTCCTGCTCGTACTTGGCATCCGAAAACTGGGCGAGCTTTCGTGCCCAGTTGACGCGGCCGGACTCGGCGTACCGGTTATAGATAACATTGTTGACGTGTCCTTGATGGAATTAGTGAGGTTATACCGACTCAGGGACGAGATTGGCTTTGTTTACCCTGTGATATACCAGTTAGAAAGATGCGTCAAAATACTTGGAGTATTAGTCTGTCATGAAGACTCACCATCATGTCCTGCATTCACCAACACCACGCGAGTATGAGTCAATATCATCTCATCCCATAATGTCATCAAATCTAAACAATTATAGAGGTCTCACCATGTCTCCCCATTGCACAGCATGTCGGTCGACACCCCTCCTCTCCTCATCAGCAAGGTAGCCCTCTCGTCCTGCAGAGAGCTGCAGCCAGTTCTCGTCCAGATAGGCCAGGCGTTGCCTCACTTCCTCGGCCTTTGAGGGCGGGATCTTGAGAGTAAGAGACTTCTTCAAATTACTCTGCAAGTCGGAGAGCCATCTTGAGTTGATCGATCCATTTTCCGATGCTGGTGGCGGCGTTGATGCGCGTAATTTGGCCGTCGTTGATAGGGGGCGAACTGACGACGGTCGCGTCGCATGAACAGCCACCTGGCTGCTGATTCTGGAGAATACGCTTTTCATTTCCTGTATATGAGGTGAAGGGTCAATACAGATCAAGGCGTAGTATGGTAAGGACGCACCAAGGAGAGGAATATTCGGCTTAATGGAACACAAGCTGGAATCGGCTATTCTCGGTATCTCCGTTGTTGCCGCTCTCCTAACATTGTTTGAGCCGTCTTCAGTGGGTCACCAACGGCATTTCGCGATCAATTGCTCTCTATAACAGAGCAAAGCGATTATCTGATCACGGATGCTTTGACAGTAGGTGAAATACAGGATAACGGGATAAGTGAACGCTGGCGTCATCAAGTCATGTCACTTATACGTAAGCTGAGACAAAGGTAACGAAGCACGTGTATAAACATAAGCATCGTCAATTCGTACTTATCCACTCATCTCCGAGCGCAGGGCGCAATATATACATGAAGAAAAAGGATATATACATCGTAAAAGGGCATATATGTGCATAGTGGCGAGCGGGAGTGGTCAACCTCCTAACCCGCCACTCAACCCGAGGGGTACTCGAGCATATGTACTGCGATGTTCTCGCATGTCCATCGTCAGATATCTACCTGAGAAATGGTTTCTTAGGTAGAGTACTGGGCAACGTAGCCAACCTCCATCATGGCGCCATAGCCATCGAGGGTAGAGCCGTTGGGGTTGCCGGGCTATACACACGTTAGCACCTTGTAAGTGAACGACAGAGAGTATGTAAGAAGAGAAAACTTACCCAGCTACCACCAACAGCAACGTTGAGGATGAAGAACAGGGGGCTGTGGGCAATGTTGTTCCAGACATTCTGGTTGCCGATGCGAGAACCAGTAATCTGGAAGAAGTTGGTGCCGTCAAGAGACCAGGTCAGGGTCTCGGCCTGCCAGTTGTTGGACGTGCGGTCAATCTCCACGCGCCAGGTGTGGAAGTCGTTGGGGTTGTTGAAGTTGACGGGGCCGCCAATGCCGTTGCCCTCGTTGCAGATGCCGCCGGGGTAGACGTCGCAGTGGAGGGTGCCGTGGCCGGTGGGCTGGCCGTTGACCTGCTCGAGGATGTCGATCTCGCCGCAGCTGGGCCAGCTGCCGCCGTGGCGCAGCACGTCGCCCAGCATCCAGAAGGCGGGCCAGATGCCCTGCTTGTTGGCCTGGGCGTTGCTGCCCATGCGGATCGCGGCCTCGGCGCGCGTCACCTTGCCGGGCTGGGGCGTGAAGGTGTACTTGGACTCGAGGCGGCCAGAGGTCCAGCCGCCAAAGGTGCTGCTGTCCTTCCAGGGCACCAGCTGCAGGGTGTTGCCACCGCTCAGCTGGACGTTCTTGGTGCTGGACGAGTACGTCTCGAGCTCGTTGTTGACGTTGAGGTTGCCGGTGATGATGTTCCAGTTGCCCGTGTTGGGAGACGTGCCGCTGTTGCCTGAGAAGGGATCGTTCCAGACCAGGTTGAAGCCGCCGTAGGACGGAGGTGCCCAGGCGTTGGAAACGCCAACAAAGGCGAGAATGGCGGCGGCAACCTTGGGAGACCACATTTTGGATATGTTTTCAAAAAGGGGGGGTGCTGAAGGAGGGTATAGGATGGTAAGGTATGTACCGGGTGTTGTGTTATATACAACTGGTGAATATGTACAGAGACGTGGGAAAGGAGAGACAATTCAAGGCTCCTGAGCCAGATGAAGCTGCTGATATATCGTCAAGATATTCTTGGTGATACAAAAAAAAAAGATGGGATCGACGAGCAGAGGCCTGCTCCTTTATGTACATCGGCATCAAGCTCGAAGCCGAGCAACAGTGCTTCGTTCTGGTCCGGAGACTATGCCCAGTGACCCCAGGTCATTCCAATGCCGTTTTGGAAGGTGAAAACTCTCAAAGGAGACTTGATGCATACATGTCACCAATAGAAACAGACACACGCAATCGCCATCCGGGATGAACCCAAGCCGGACCGATGATTGGGCCATAGTCAGGGGTGGTTGCCGGATAGTCAAGATTGGCCCTCGAGCCAGGGCCATATGAGCTCCTACCAGTGAGCGTGTGCCCGCACCCTCAGGGCTGCGAAAGAAAAGACAGACGAGAAGAAACAAGCTTCCCCAGTGACCTTGGCCCGCCAGTCCAGAAGGGGGAACCATGAGCCGGGAGAGCAACTATAATCGGTGGGGAATAGGACGACGTCCGACAAGTTCGATTGGGGAGCGATATTGGATCAAGGGCCTGTCGAGGAGAGAATGCTACCTCGAACAGGAATCTGAGCGCGTCTTCTGACGGACGGGCCGATAGGCTGGAGGGTACACGTGGGATGGAGCAACAGACTCGTCAATAAGGTCGCTGGATCTTTCTCATGCGGCCAGGATAGAGGCATGACTGGGGGTCTTTTGCGGGTTCGATTGAGAAGAACATGATCGGGTCAATCTGCCGCTCGGCATCGAAGATGAAGAGGAGACTATCGCCCATCTTGAGTTTGTGTATAATAATACGAACGCTCATCGTAGTCATACATGGAATAGCCTCAGTCCAAGGAAGAATCGAGGAGATTTTCTGCCCATCATCCTTCTTTCGGCCCCTGTCACCCTTCGGTGTCAAGAGCCGCAGGTCCGTCCTATTAAGGAGACGCGGGACCGAAAGAAGATAGACGAATGGCCGCAAAGATCCACGCCCGCCAAGAGAAGCTTGGCCCGGGTGGCTTCCGCCTTCTAACGACCATTCTGGCATCGGAGACGGCCCTGGTGCGTGTGCCTGAACTGACTGACTGGCGGTCATGGATCCCCCCTCCCCCCCCTGTTCGACCAGGAAGTTTGAAGTGCATGGAGTCGTCTGGGGTACAGAAAGCCACCATGCAGCAGAGCGTATTGGACAAGGGGTCTCTTTGGGAGAGCCAAGGCCGGCGTTTGAGGCGGCATTAACATGATTCGATGGTGCATTGAGCTTGTGATGAAAGGACTATTCATCACATTGCGACCAAGTGCCGCGAATGCCAACGCCAGATGATGGCCGATCATGGCAGTCAGCCAACACTCATTTGCCCTCGCGTGAGCCGTTGGAAGGCCATCGTGGGAGAGTCACGCTCCCGGTTGGGAATTGCCCCCAAAAGCAAATCCTGGGGTTCATCAAGAACGTGACAGTTGGATAGCGAGCAGGGCCGCCCGCCTCCACACCATCTCCTATATTGGCTGGCGAATTGCCGCTGGGGGCCAACTCGTTTGGGCGCCTCCCGCATTGAGATTAGCGGAGGAGCGTAGAACAAACATGTTTGAGCAATCAGACGAAGAAGAAGAGGTAGGATGAGGAGGATGAGGATAGGATAGACAGTAACAGGCGGTATAGCAGGAGGGTTACTGATGCGACGGAGATAGGGACCCAGCTCGAATAGGCTTCTAGGACTCCTTCTCGCGCGAGTCATTGCATGGCCAGTTGAAACCGCAGGGCCTGCAACATGTAGGAACAGTCACAAAATACTATACAGAGGCGAGCAACGCTATGCGTTAGCATTGCCTACTAGGAATATTGGCATTGCACGCAGCTTCCATGAGCGGAAACGGGCCTCCCCATAGATGCAGATGCTATGGGGCGCCCAAGGCCGGCACTTTGGCCGTGTGTCCGACATATGGCCGTCAGGGCTAGGCAGGATTCTGACAAGTTTGGTGTTTCTGGACCTGGCGGAAGGATTGCGATGCTGGGATCGATGCTACTCGAGGATGGAGATGTAAAGTCGTTGTACTATGCAGTAGACGTGGACGGGGACGGAGACCTCCGCAAGAATCCGCAGATGGTAGGCAAGCAGGGTACATATCCGCCAGAGAGGGAAGATTTGCTCTGAGGATGCCACATGATAATACATCGAGATCATGCTCGCCTCCTTCTTCTCCAGGTTCCTCGGCACTCGAGGCCCTGAGTTGTCGGCTAAAATACCGACTATAAGCGCCCATGTCACCACAGAAACGCTCGCGTCCAGGTGTCCTTGAGGGAGAAGCACCAGCCACTCTCCAGCCTCTCCAACAGCTGCATGTAAGAAAGATCCAGCATGCACCTAGATGCCTGTACGCGTTTTCACGTCATGTACATGTATGTAAGCTGTCTGGGGACACTGCAGCTTATTTCCCGCGCACACGCGACTCAAAGAAGAATCTCGATAGCCAGCGTCCCATCGAAGAAGCTTCTCAGAATAAGCCTCACCCGCGTGGCGACGCACTTCAGCCGGAATACATACATATGCTGTGCGACGTGGGCTTGCAGACGTTCCTTCATCGTGCTGCCTCATCGGGAGCCCTTGTACGCCCATGTGCCCGGGGACCCAAGGCTGTGCTTACCTACCCTCTCCCATGCGGGTAATTCTGAGAGCGTTATAGGTTTTAGCTCACGTCTAATAATCGTGATGCTTTTCGAGATGCCTTTTCGGGACTGAACAGCACGGCTTCAGCTTCGGGAGAGCTTCGTGGAGGGATCCCGCTTACGCCGTGTAATTGTCTCATAGGCTATCCAAGAACCCAGCAACTCCTCTTTCAAGGTGATTCTTCGCATACGGAGGATCTGAGCTTCGGATCCTAGTTCCATGGGCAGCATAGCCAATCTGCCCCATGATGAACCGGGTCAAAGCTCCATTCCACTGCCAATCGCTTACATGTAGCGCACAACCTCCGTCGGCGCCCTCGATGCTGATTCCACTCGGGTCTGAATAGCTTCAATTGCAGGGTCGTTATATAAGCGCTTCTTGTTCCTCATCGTGTTCATGTTTGCAGCATACGGTTGTTGCTCGCAATTAGGTCTTTGGAGACACCTTATCGCCGAAAAGCACCTCGGACTTTTGCTTCCCCCCAGCAGTAATCTCATGAACCCCGCGTTCTTATTTGTCTCTGAGTCTCCATTGTTACGCGGAATGAAATCATATGTAAGATGGAAGAGATGGCTTCAAATATGAATGCTATTCGACACTGGCTCTTGTAATCGAATCTTGAAGAACAACGCCCTCTGCATCCCGCCCCGCCGTGATTCCTCCCTTGGTTCATACAAATCTTGCGAGGCTTGACTGCCGACACATCAGACCATTCATCTGTATAATCCATCACCGTCCCAGCTTCTTCGTCCCTGACGCTTCTCATATTGATTTTTTGTCCCTCATTCACCATAATGTCCTCCGCAGCCGCCGTCTTCGCCCCCGGAGCAACCGCTCTCATCACCGGCGGCGCTTCCGGAATCGGCCTCGCCATAGCCAAGCTCTGCCGCAGCAAGGGCATGAAGCTGCTGCTCGTGGATCGAAACGCCGAGGCCCTGGAAAAGGCCAAGGCTGAAGTCGGCTCATCGTCGTCGTCAGACGTGGCCACTTCGGTCCTCGATGTCAGCAATTCGGACGGCTGGGCCTCGCTCAAGGACCAGGCTGCCAAGACGTTTGGCTCGATTGAGCTGCTCGTTTTGAACGCTGCCGTGAGCGGGAAGGGAACTTGGGGTGATGCCGATTACTTTAGAAATGTACGTGGCAACACATCACCCACGGATTTCATGAAGATGAATGTGACAATGGATGTGCATGGCATTCTCACCACTGACGGTATGACTTGTTGCTCCTGCATAGATACTCGAGACGAACCTCTTTGGAGTCATCAATGGCATCAACACCTTCCTACCGGTAGTCCAAGAGGCCGCGAAGAGCCGGCCCACGTCGATTGTCATTACCGGTAGCAAGCAGGGCATCACAAACCCCCCGGGAAATCCCGCCTACAACGCCTCCAAGGCGGCCGTCAAGTCCCTGGCCGAGCATCTTAGCTGGGACCTCCGGGACTCCAAGACCAGCGTTCACCTTCTCGTCCCGGGCTGGACATTTACAGGAATGGTGAGTGTCGGCATATCTTTCTTCCTCATTCTGCCTCCATCTTTTTGAACTCATATCAGCGGAAACTTGATACCCTGTATCTGACATGTTCAACCTGCTGTAGGCATTGGCGCACGGCATCAAGGAGAAGCCGCCAGGTGCATGGGCGCCAGAACAGGTAGCCGACTACTTGTACAAGAAGATGGAGCAGGACAAGTTCTATGTCATCTGCCCCGACAATGAGACCACCGAGGAGACGGACAAGAAGAGGATGCTGTGGAGCGTGGGCGACATCATCAAGGAGCGGCCGCCGCTTACGCGCTGGCGACCAGAGTGGAAGGAGGAAGCAGCAGAGACCATTGCAAAGACTCAGGTGTGAGTTAATTTGTCAATATGGGGGTTTGTTTGTAGAAGTGAGAATGGTGCTCCCATTGCAAGACGAAATGGAGTGATGACTCTATCGCCTGCTTCTTTGGGACGTCATAGTCTTGGTGCCATCAATGTTGAGCTGGTGGAATGTTGAGGCGCTTCTACTGTCTTGACGCCGAGATACTCTGGAGAGCTGCCTCAAGCTCAACCCAAGTTGTCAACTATAGTATATCACCACCATTCAAGTGTAACGTGTTATTACCAACATCGCTACCGATCAATGGGCAATCAAATCTCTAGTCTTCAGTACCATGGAATGCCTTTCAGATCCGGCGTCAACTCGGCGAAAGTGCAGCTTCCCACATATAGGCTAACCCCAGTCAGTCAACTCGAGACGAGATTCTTGGTGTGGTTGCAGTCTGAACAGATGGACACACATCATCTGTCAGATTTGAGTGCTTAATTTCCGTCTTGCATGCCCATAGGCGCTCATCCCTCCTAGTCACGGACGGCGAGCACTTACGGCACGAGACCTCGTCCTCATGTTGGTTGCAGCCGTAAGCTATGCAGGAGGGCGATTTCGGGTATAAAAGGATGAAACGGATCATCGCCCTCATACATGCCAGTCGAAATCGTGCCCAACCCCCCGGCTTCCATTGTAGAGCACTATGTATGGGACGACCGAGCAACAATCCCATGGAGGTAAAGAATGATAATCGTATTGTCATCGGTTCAAGTTGGCTGTACAAATTTGGGAAACACAGCATTGCATTACCAACTGTGTCACCAAAGCACGAGCAGATGTTGCTCTTATGTGTCTTTGGGGTACCACAAGCAAGCCTTCATTGGCAATTAATCTGATCATTGGAGCCCTACGTCTTGGCTTTTTCTGAGAGGCTATCAAGCTGAAAATTCTCGACGATTCGATGAAAACTCTCGTTGAAGCTTGCCATGTACATGATGTGCCAATAAGGAGCGCCTCGGAGGCGGCCATGAGCTGCATTGTCTGGTGTTACCGAGACAGTATCGTCAACTTGTACTCGGCTATGTAAGGGTGCCGTTTTTGACTGCTATACCGCCTCTCATAGGAGACACGCAAACAAGTTACCCCAGTAAAAAGTTGCGAAACCCAACAGCAAAAGTTACTCATCTCTTGAACCGATAAGACAGAATGCCGGACCAATGTTGGACGCCCGAGATGCCCGGGTCCCCATCCTCTCAATCTCAGTGTCGAGCCGTTCGAGATCCGCCTCCACGTGCCTCCGTTGCTCTCTCGTCGCCGCATCAAGCTGATCAAACGCATCTGCAGTAGTCGTCCGTGAAGGTTCTCCAGGACTAACCCCCCCTGAGCTGGTCTCGCTCTTTTCTCGTCGCGCCAGTATATCATGCTCTCGCTCAAGCTTGAGCATTGCCTCGACACGCATCCGCATGGCCTCTTTTGTCGTCTCTTCCAAAATGACCGCATAATGACACCGTTTGTACACACCGATGCCAGTCAAGATGAGGCCAACTACCTCGTAGGCGAACAATACCGGCAGCGCATAGGACAAGTGCGGGTTACACCCATTCGACCAATTATCCGTAAGCAGCTCATACGCTGCATGCGCCGGCAAGGCGTATCCCCAACGGTAGAAGGGGGATACCACGCTGAACGGAAGGATGATGGAGCTGATGTTGATGACGACCCAAGTGATGAGAGCCATGGAGACGAACTGCGGCGGCAACCAGATGGTGAAGACGTCAAACGCGAGGAAGTTGACATGAGCAAACAGCCATAGGATGAGCCAGTTGATGGCGTATTGGCCGCCTGAAACGTTCCAGTTGGCTTTGAACGCCCAGATGGCGGCAGAGTTCACCAGCGAGCCCAGCATCGTGAATGTGATGGAGATGGCATCACGCACGAGAACAATGCGCAGGGGCGAGATTCGTGTGTAGACCTTGAAAGAGGCGTAAAGCCCGTTGATGGTAGCGAGATAGAAGAAGTCTTCGATCAAGGACAGCACAATGGTTATCGTGTTGTAGACTGTCCGAGTGCCCTGAGTTGTAGGCTTGATGTTGATGGACGTCAGCGTCCAGGGGTTAGTAAAGACGAAGATGGCTGCCGCATTGTTGGTGGACGGGATCGTTGGAAACGCAGATGTGCCGTTGAGGGCTATGTAAGATGCCTTGGCTGTGTCTGAGAGCGTGTGGAGGTTGCTCGCGACGAGACTGTCCATGACGGCTGAGTACTTGGCCTCGTTCCAGATGAACGAGAGAACATCCGATCCATCGTACTGCGTTGTGTTGAGACCGGCCACGGCAAGACCCAATCTCGCGGAAGCTCCTGAAGACGTGAACAAGGCCGCCCAGTAGTGAGAGTGGCACACGGCTTCTCTGAGATCGGCCTGCGTTGGAAACTGGGAAACCGGTCGCTCAATCAATCCCGGAAACTCGTGCGACTGCAACGAACTGTATGCGTTCCGAACGGCTTCTCCAATGAGGCCCCCATCGTAATCTACCCACAGGATATGCAGGTTATGCGTCCGCGGGCCTTGCTGGAAGAGAGATCCATATAGGTAGCAGAAGAGGCAGAAGAACAGCAGGATGTACAAGCACAAGTTCAGTATCGTCGCTTTGAAGAACTTGGGCCTGATTGCTTTGAGTTCCGGATGGTTAATCGGGAGTCTGTTCTCGTGCGCGCGAGGATACAATCTCCTGATCAGCGGTGGTGACATTTTGCATGGATCTCAGCCTGACGGAATGCGGAGGAGGGTGAACCTGATCCACACCCGTCAATCGGCCGTGAAGTCTTGTGCCCAACTCCCGGAAGCTCCGGCTGACCACCGCCGTCTCAGCGCCAGACTTTTGGATGTAAGGCAAGGATTACTACTGTGTGCTGTTGAGTTACCCTCTCAGATTAGGCTAATATTGTAATGATTCTGACGTTGGGATAGGTAACAAAATGCGTACAGATATGACAATGGCTGCAGAGATGTATAAGGCAAACTTCGGTTCGACCTATTAGAGACATACTATAAGCAAATGATTATGATTACAGACATTGTCGTAAAGGCTTGAACACCTCCATACCATGTTCCTTACCCTTCCTATGGACAACCCACTACAACTTGGAGTAAAAATCCCAGTGCAGAACCTCAATTAACCGTTTCTTCTGTCGCGGATACACAACGAAAATGGACGTTAGCCTGTATATTCGCATCGATCACCTACCTCTACCATCAAGCCCTGCCTCGACAACCTCAAGTGCTCATTCAGATGCTTACCTAGTCGATTCTACCAGAAGAGCTTGTGTCCTTGGAGACGGTCAAGTACCTTGGGTATGATGAGGCGGCGGCCGACATCTGGGGCCGCTGGGCTGCACTGTTTCCCCAGGGCCATCCTGTCTCAGAAGCCACTCCCTATCTAATGTGTGTCCAAAGGCGGCGATGTTGATAAAGTTTTTTCGCCTCCTTGCCAATCTTCCGAATCAAATACAAATTCAAGACAAATATCACCCTCAAAGAAATTGTAGATGTCACTCCTACCGACTTCGAGGCAATTAACCGCCAGGGACCTCGTCGATTTCGCCTGCGCCGTTACGGCGGCTCCTCCTCATATGATGCCAGCGAGGTAGGAGGAGTAGAAACGGACAAGTCTGGCGATGCCATTGTATCAAAGTTCCTGTGCGAGAGAAGGCTTTGTTGCTTAGGACTTATATAGCCCGGGCGCTGAAACTTGGGAGGCTCTGCTGATGGCTTCCACTTTCAGGAGACTCTGTTGAATGAAGAGAACAGTAACGTAGTGTATTGTTGATGAAGAAGCTAAGTTGCTATTGTAACGCTAGTGTCAATGGAGACCTTTTATAGGTACTCCAATCCGTTCCTTCCGTAGCCACCAGTAGACTCCTTCCTCACAACAGACTCAGCATCGACTGAAAGGGCGGGCAGGATCGGCGGACAGGAGGGCACCTCCCACAGCCACAGGCACGAGACCCCTGGAGGTAAACAAAAAGCCACATCGCGATCCCAGGGATTCCTGTCTTCGTCTCTTACACACACACACACACACACACACCTCTCTAGCTAGTCGTTCAATTAATTTTGTTGTGTTGACCTTCTGTTCCACTGAATCCCTGCAGTCTCCTTCGTTCGACACAGGAACTATATAGCTAGAGCGTTTCAATGGGATGAGTGTACTGTTCCTATTGGTGAATATCGCTTGAAGTCGGTGGATGAATGACAAGCTTCGCTATCCGCTGCGGACTATCGCGGGTTTCTTCGACGGATCGAGTTGGAAAGGCGGACAAGAGCTGCTGACAGCAGTTATTCCCCCTCGAGACCATCAAGTTTGAAGATATTCTCAGAGAGGGAAATGAGCTGGCCGGACAAGTATGGACAGCTGTTACTCTCCAGCCTATCGTCTGTTTGGATGGTCTAGGTATCAGGGACCATGGATGTTTGTACATCCCTGTCCTGTTACGCGAATGCTCAGGTACGCAAACAATGGCATATACTTACCTTACCAGGGTGGGTACCCAAATCTATTTGCTTTGTTATGCATCATGTTTGCTAGCTTTCCATTTATGGCTCGTATTCGTTGCGTTTGCTCTTATTTTTCTGTATAGAATTGAAACATCTCTGCCTTGTTCACAGGTCCCCCTTTTTCTCAGCTTCATCTCCTTTTCAACTTACTTCTTACAACACCTCGATCTCCCGCAATGTGTATCTCGTTCTCGTCTGTGGCTGTTTCGAACAGAGGAGAAGTGCACCACGAGGCTGATTCTGGACCCAACGCCCTTCATTCTACCGAACAGGAATGGGAACTCATACAACAAATGGTTAAAGACGGCCGAGCTCTCACCTTCTCTGAACTTGTTTCCCTCAGCAAGATACCCCCCTTTGACATGAGGACCATGTTAGCACCCAAGGAGCAGATTCCATTTGTGCGAACCATGATACAAAATCTTGAAGATTTGGTAGCAGCGGAACACATCATGATCAAAAACCCTCTGAAGCTTGGCGAAAACGGCATCTTGGACGCAAAGCGCCATCAACCCCTGCCGCTGAAATACCATCCAACAATGCTTTTCGCACACAGGGCTACGATTCCTATTCCGCAATGGGCGATTGAAGGATGGATTTAGAGAGCTTTAAAGAGTTCTCCCATACTCTCAAGCGCCGAGGCCCCGTGAGTCACCCAGCATGGCTGGCTTTGGAGAGGCAGCTGGCTTCGCGAGAGGTCAATGGCAAACCATGGACCTGCAGAGAGCTGGATGCGGAGGTGGGAAGAGCCTTGAAAAGAGAAAACGACGAATTGGAACATGATGCTCAGACCCAGGTGTCCTATACCACCAAGGGCCCCCCTCAGCGCTGCCTCTCGATAACCGGATCTTGCGAGATATTATTACCGCCATGATGCGTCTTTGCGGCGTTCCAGACGAGGTCGCTACACTTTCTACGTCGCCAGAGGAGGTCGATTCTACCATTTGTCGTTACTTGGAGCCTCACATGCCGAATGACGACTATATCATTGATATTCGCCTTTTCTTATACTTTCGGCATCAAAGAATGGACGCTGAGTTCAAACGGCACCGGAATCTCCACCAAACTTATGTGTGAGCCCTTCGTGCTCTTGGGACGTTTCAGGCAAGGAGCTTGCTCCTTCATCTGTATAGAACTGACTATACGTTTAGAGTGGGACGATGAAAGAACACGTACTGATACAACACAGTGTCGGAGCGCTTTTTCTCATTGTTAAAAAGGCTTATGCTTGGTAACTCTCAGTCGGATCGGGTTCCTCTAGAGCAGACTTGGGAACCGGATCATGGCGCTTCTGCACAGGCTTCATCAGCTTCAACTCCATGTGTGACACGACAGTGGGAAACATTTTGGGGTTTCTTTTCACGAATCAGACATGCCTTTCGATTAGCCTACTCATAGTACAATACCTGTGTTTGTGTATCAGCTTGCTGCGGTAGACGCAAACAAAAACTGGAACAATGTTGCTGCATGGCGTCAACGGTTCATGTGTTCTATAGATGTAACAATGAAAGATCTTCAAAACCTCTTATTCAATATGATTGGCCTCAATATCATGTTGCCTCTTCCGTTATTTCGTCAACTGTGCCTGTATAACTCCAGCATCCTTTCCAGGTGATTCTCCTCATAGCCAAGTTCCAATGCCCCTCGACTCGCTCTCAAACAAGGGCGTCAATGGTGTTTACGCACCAAATGCTTCACTGACAATCTCTCCCTCATCCGGCGTCACAGCCATTTCCAAAAGCTCATGCGCCGCTTCGACCACTTCGCCCTCGATCCCCGCCTCCATGACCAGGTCTTCCTCGGCAAAGCTCAACCTTCCAAGCGCAATTAGATAGCGCTGGCTTCCTCCATGCGATAGTGATAGTTTTCGAGTAATGTCGGCCAAATTGGCCGTTGCCGGGTCCGTGGCGAGGGTGTGGATGAGAGTTACGCACTGGGAGATGATGCGGTATAGTTCTGCAGAAGTCGTAGACTCGACAAACTTGAGCGACGAAGACGTCATGGCATCCGGTAAAGGGGGGAGAATGCCGGGCGGGATAGGCTGGTCATACAGCTCGTCGATGGATGTACTCAAGCATGCCACCAGGCGCGGAATGGCGTTATCGTGGGATGCCAGCTGCTGAGCGCCAAACTCGTGTCTCGCAAAGGTCACCAGCGTCCGAAGGGCGGCAAGTCGGACGCTTCGTTTCTGAGCGGGCGTGGTTGTGGCACGGGGATGCTCCATCAGCTTGGCAGACACCCGCTCGATGACGGCTCGCGCTACGGATGCCGCGTCCTTGTCGTCAGAAATTGGGCCGATGGAGTCGGGCAGCGAGGACGTGGCCAACAGATCGAGCATGCCAATGATATCGGCAATCTTCTGCTTGGGCATCAAAAGAAGAAGAGTAAAGTCAAGAGAGATGAGTTTCCAAAATGCAGGAGAGGTGTATCTAGCGCCATCTTCAACCTCGGTCGGTACGGTTGCGCAGGCCAAGGACGCAGTATGGAGTAAGGAGAGCATATGGGTGGTGTCGATGTGCTGTTCCAAGAGGGCCTGATCGTCGTTGTTGGTCGCCGTTGCGTCGGAGAGCCGCGAGAGTCCTTCTGCAACGGTAAATATCGTTGTTTGTGCGACGGGCACAAGTCGGGGGATGATGAGGGGCGCAACAGACGACGTGTTGAGGTGAAAGGTGAAAGAAATGAGCGCCACGAGGTATTTGATAGGTTCCCAAAACCGCTCCTCAAAGCATCGGGTCCAGAGGATGATGATTTGCTCTGCAAAATCGACAAGCAGCTGCATAGGCTGGTAGGGGTTGCCCATCAGGGGGAGTCTCTCGAAAATGAGGGTGGAAAAGGAGACTGCTGGGTCGGAAGGAAAAGAGATGCGTGAGAGAATGTCAAAGGTCGGGGGCTGTCCTTGTGCGAAGCCATGGTCAAGAACAAGTTGCAGGAACTACAAGGCCCACCAGTCAGTTATCCTGAGCAGACGCAAACAACACGGCGAGGTTATAATTACATCAAAGGGAGCGGTGGGAGCGGCTACTATGACAGGCTGCTGCAACGCCGGTTGGGAGATGGGCTTTGTATCCATCATCTCGACATCGCCCATGTGTATGTCGAGAGCCTTCATGGGCGACTCGGACACGGGGCGCTTTCGCTTCCCCTTGCTCGGGGTTCTCTCTCCGATATTGGCAGCGACAGAGCCAGCAGACTTGTTTCTGCCCTGACCCTTGCTCGGGCTTGCAGCAATATCCATATCATCGAAGCCATCCGCAAAGCCAAACGTTTTGGAGGCCTTCTTTGGAGTCGCCAGGCCAGCGGCGCCGGTATCCTTCTTACGAGCTCGGTCATTAGCCTCCCTCATATCACGCTGCAAGAACTGGAGCTCGACATTGGCGTGCTTCTCGGCCGCCAGAGCCGCTTCCATCGCCCGTTCCTGTTTCTGCAATTGCTCGGCATTGAGCTTCCGGAGGCGCGAGATTTGCTCGTCGTAGCTTTGTTGCGCTTTTGTCGAGTTAGAGCGCAGGATGGAGGCTTCGCCACGAGCAGCGTTAAGCTCAGCCTCCAGGGCTCGAATTCTCTTCTGCAGCGCCGTCACCATGGCTCCGGATTGCCCCTGGGAAGGTAACGGCAATGCGGTCACCTGCGCTGTCTGGGGTCGGACAGCGCTCTGTGAAGGATCCGGAAACCGCTGGGAGCTCATGAAGGGCTGGTTCAACGGCCGGACGCCGGCCATACGAGGCCGCTCCGACATGGCGGCAGCGTCAATCGCGGGGTTCCATCGAGGGTTGGGCACCGGAGGGATGGGAGGACGCCCTCGCTGCGGTTGTTTGTGCTGCTGCTGTCGCAACGTCTTGTCGACAATGGGCCGGCCGACTGCGACTCCGCCATCGTTGATGACCTCGGTCGTGTCCAGATCGTCGTCCTCTTGCTCCCAGGCATAGTCAAACTGCTGCGTCACGGCAGGCCGGACATGCTGGGCCTGGGTGGACTGCAGCGCCCTGTTCTCGAGCTCCTGGAGGACATTGTCGGTGAGATCGTCGAAGCCGTCGTCGGAGAATTCGTCGAGATCCATCGCTATGGATCGTACAAGGACCGCTTCATGGCTAAGGGCGGCTGTGAGCGGCGTTCTGGGGCTGGCAGGGCTATCGCTTGCTGACAAGGATGCTGTTCATGGCGGGACAAACAGAGGCTGGCGGTTCGCGGTCAGTTGGGCTGGCGGAGAGGAAACGCGACGCGCAATCACGTGCTGCATCTACCTGTGGCTGAGAGTGGAAGATGTGGCTGTCCTTAGTCATCAGGCACCTTGAGAACAAAAGGAAGCTTGACGAAACTGCCTTGCATTTGATCAGAGCACAGTACATATATAGAGGTTATACGTCATAGACATTTGATCGATGGAAATGACCAATTGCAGGCAAAGATGCATAACGTGGCTGTTCATTGGCATGGCGATGCTTGGTCCAAGGCAAGGCTTAGCAACTCCGGCAGAAGAGGCGGTGCAAATCCGCAGCTCTGAATCTGCGCATCATGTCGAATGACGTCGTTGGCCAGCTTCACTGGAGCACGATCCAACAGCTTTTTTTGTTGAGCTACGACCAGTTGAGAAGTCCATTGCAAGAAGACGCAGTACTGATAAGCAACCGGATATTAGCATAGAAAGAAAACAAGAAACATCCGCATGAGCAGCTCTAGATTACTGAATAATACCTGTAGTCACCTTTCCCATCAAATATCTTATGTAAAACGGAAGCACAATCTCGTCACATGCTACGGATTTGCATGCTGGCCTTTTGCGGGGAGGCCACCAGCAGGGAATCTCGAGCAGATGCGGACTGTCGCAGGACCCCGAACTGCTGGGCTCAACTTTGATTGCTTGCTGTGAACCTGGGACCAGGGAACTTGAAAGCAAATTACAGCTGGCCATGCGCTAAGCCCCAGGCATCGTTCAGCACCCGCAGCCTCTGTACAGCGCCTCCAGATCCTCGGCCCAGCGCAGCCAGGGAATAACGGGGCATTTCCATTGCATCAAATCTGCCCCAAAACTTCGTCAGCTCCACGTAGCATTTGATGCTAGCTTTGATCTCCCACATCACCACCATCTGATCGTCTGGAATTTAAACTGCCCGCGCCCGCCGTCTGGATGCCGAGCAGTTGAAAGGGTGAGTCTCAATTCTCAACAGCTGATTCAGCATTCAGCCTTGCGCTGGCCGCACCGCACCGCAGCTGACTCTCCGTGCTAATCGCAGCCTCGCCGTCGAGATCCCCTACCGTCGACAAGCACCGCTCCGAGCAATCCGTCGCATCGCAACCTCCGCCTCAGACTCACACTCGACTCACACTCAGACACCGCCATGGCACGGCCAAAGAGAGGGGGAAAGTCCCCGATGAAGAACCCAAATGGCCAGTATAGCGGCTCCGAGGGCCGGCGGTCGAGCTTCAGCGACAAGAGCGAGGACGGATCCCCGTCAAGGACCAGGCCGCAGGCGCAGGCCAAGCTGGCCTCTGTCGAAGAGGTAAGCAGGCCTCCTTCAGTGCCGTCTAGACATGATCAGGAGAGAGAATGGAAAACAGCTGGGAACTGACACTCCGCGACCGCAGAAACCCTCGTCTGCCGCCGAGAAGCAGGCCGAGTACGAGAAGAAAAAGGCAAACTTCTGGACACGCACCTTTTGGACGCTCGTCATGATCTCGGGCTTCTTCGGCGCGTTGTTCATGGGCCACATCTACATAATCGCCATCGTCACCGCTGTCCAGATCATCTCCTTCAAGGAGGTCATCGCCATCGCCAACGTCCCCAGCCGCGCCAGATCGCTGCGATCCACAAAGAGCCTGAACTGGTATTTCCTGGCCACCACCATGTACTTCCTCTATGGCGAGAGCGTCATCTACTACTTCAAGCACATTGTGCTCGTCGACAAGGTGCTTCTGCCGCTCGCCACCCACCACCGCTTCATCAGCTTTATACTCTACGTCTTTGGTATGAGGCGCCCCCTCCTTTGGCCCCAGCATTTCGTGTGACCTGACTATCTGACGTCTATCTATTAGGATTCGTCTACTTTGTGGCCTCCCTCCAGGCTGGACACTACAAGTTCCAATTCACCAACTTTGCCTGGACTCACATGGCCTTGTACCTCATTGTTGTCCAGGCTCACTTTGTCATGAACAACATCTTTGAAGGCATGATTTGGTTCTTCCTGCCTGCGGCCCTCGTCATCACAAACGACATCTTTGCGTACATCTGCGGTATTGCCTTTGGCCGCACGCAGCTCATCAAGCTTTCGCCCAAAAAGACTGTCGAAGGTTTCGTTGGCGCATGGGTGATGACTGTGCTCTTCTCCATTTTGCTCGTCAACATTATGACGCGCTCCAAGTATTTCATCTGCCCGGTCAACGTTTGTCTACCTTCACCCCCTTTTCAGTACAATGGGGATGTCCATACTGACGTGATATCAACGCTTAGGACCTCGGCGCCAACATCTTCACCGGCCTCAAGTGCGACGTGAACCCCGTCTTCCTCCCGCACACCTACAGGATCCCCCAGTTCTTCTTCCTGCCGCCAAACTTCAACTTCTCCCTCACCTTTGCGCCGATGCAGCTGCACGCCCTGGTGCTCGCCACTTTTGCCTCCCTCATCGCGCCCTTTGGCGGCTTCTTCGCCTCCGGCCTCAAGCGCACCTTCAAGATCAAGGACTTTGGCGACTCCATTCCCGGCCACGGCGGCATGACGGACCGCATGGACTGCCAGTTCATCATGGGCTTCTTTGCGTACATGTACTTTCACACTTTTATCGAGGTGCACAAGGTCACGCTGGGCAGCGTCCTCGAGACGGCCATCACGAGTCTGGATCCCGAGGAGCAGGTTGAGTTGGTCAAGAGCATGTGCCGGTATTTGAGCAACCAGGGCATCATGCCCGAAGAGGTACGTTGACCAGCGCAGATTGCCTTAATTGACCATATCGACTAATCAGGTCTTCTGAACACAGCTCCAAGCTTGCCTCGAGAGAGCCACTTCTTGATACGTGTAATCAGCAGCTGCGTCCCTGGAGCGAGTCGGACGGTTTTCTCAACCCGTCTCGTGTAAACCTACCCCTCTTCAACCACACCTTTTTCATATAATGAATGACCAGGCACTGAATCATTTTACAACCTCAATAACCATGAGAAGACACGCAAGAACTGTATGACTCGATTCGGAGGGTAGGAAGACGGAGAGGTTGAGAGAAAGGGACAGGATGAAGTTGTCGAGTCAAATAGGGAGGGTAAAGAAGTAATGGATGTGGAAAAAGGCATGCGACGTCGCATGCCTTGAATGTTATAAAAGCTTCATGGTAAGGGATCGCGATATAAAGGATCTTTTGCTCTTTATTTTACTTATGTACGTCTTCTTCAACCATCTGTATGTATTTTGTCGTTATTGTAGGTGGGTAGTCGTCGTCCATGGCACTGGAAGCGGGTACGGACAGGTCCTCGTGGGAGAGGCCATTCTCATCCTGACTAGAATTTACGAATAACACCTATTACCTCATACTGTACCTTATAGTCATACGCTTCATACAAGGTATTCATACATGATCACTCCGAGTCATGAATCCACTTGGTATCATATGCTTGATTGATGTTTTGAAGAGTTAACGAGAATATATGTTACAAATAGACCTCCTCATGCCTCCTTGTAGCGTGTATTGGAGCATCCGTCTCACCCAAACATATGTACAACCTCCTCATGCCTCCACGTAGCGTGTATTCAAGCATCGTTACAAATCCCAAAAATATATTCACAACCTCCTCTTCCATCCACCCTCTGCTTCAAACAGCTTACCCACCTCTTTAGCCACCTTGAGGAGATGTCGGTCGCGATATCGCCCAGCCACAAGCGAAACACCAATCGGCATCCCCGTGAGCCCCTGAAAGCCGGGAATGTTCACCACCGGCGTATGAAGCGCCGACCAGCCTGAGCAAAACGCCGCGTCGCCCGTCCATTCGATGCCCTCGGGGGCCTCGTCGACGGCGCTGGGGGTCAGGATGGCCGTGTATCTCCCCGCAATCTCGTCAATCTTGGGCCGAAGGGCGGCGATGCCGTCCATGGCCTTGAGCTGCTCGCGGTGGTCGTAACCGGCCTTTCGCTCGACATAGCCCACCAGCTGCGGGGAGAGCTGGTCCTTGGCAGTGCGGTGCTCGGGGAGGAAGCACGTCTCTCCCTCCGTCTGCAGGACAACATTGTGCCAGCGAGGCAGGTTGTCAAACTCCGCCGGGAGGTCAATCTCGTCTACCTCTGCGCCATGGGCACGGAGAATTACGACAGCGCGGGCAATCGCATTGCGCGTACCCTCTCCTGCGATTGGCCAGACAACTGTTTTGCATAAGGCAAAGCGCGCACCCTTGATGCCGTTGAAATGGCTCGGCTCGTCATCACGCAGGGCGAAAGCGTCAGATACGAGGTCCAGATCGTCAACGCCGCGTGCAAAGATGCCAATTGTGTCCAGCATCAATGATGATATCTTCAGCCCTTCGCGGGAAACAGCGTTCCATGTGGGCTTGAATGAATAGACGCCGTTGAAAGAGCCCGGGCGAATGGTGGACCCGCCGGTCTGGGTGCCGAGTGCGACCGGAGCCTGCAGGTCTCCAACGGCCGCTCCGGAGCCGGAAGAGGAGCCGCCCGGGGTGCGGGACGGGTTGTGCGGGTTACGTGTCGAGGCTGGCCCCGTGTAGGAGGCTGCAAACTCAGCCGTCGTTGTCTTCCCTGAAGCAGAGAGAAGAAAAGAGGCGTCAGCGACATGTGCCATGTGTCGACGTGACTGACAGGAATGGCAAACTAACCAAGAAACAGGACGCCGGCGTGGCGGAGAAGGATAATGGATGCTGCGTCGACCTTTGGGAAGTCATTCTTATAGATTGGCGAGTTATGCGCCGTGGGCATATCTGGAGTCGCCCAACATTAGCTTACCCCCCCTTGTGCCATCACAAGAAAACAGCAGCAGCGAGACGTCTTACCCTTTGTGTAAATGACATCCTTGACGGCAACGGGCATTCCATGCAATGGCCCCCTATCCTTCATTGGCACCTTGTCCAAGGCCTTTGCTTGCTGCAAGATGTAGTCCTTATCTAGATAGGCCCATGCCCCGACGTCGGCATCGCGCACATCGATGCGCCGCAGCAACGAGCGCGCATAGCTTTCGATTGTCAGCTCGCCAGCCCGGATTTTGGCCAAGGCCCCGGCCGCCGTGAGCGTGTATGCGTCGTCACTGCCCATCTTGCCTCGTATAGCCCTCCGAACCCTCCTAGGAACAAGTGCAAGTAGGCACTCCAGCTTGGCGGTTTGTAAGCGCACCGGGGGTTAGTTCTTTTATAACGACGTCTGGGCGTCCTGGGCGTTCCTGGTCGACCAGGGCGCTGTTTGCTAATCGGCTATACAAGGATGCCTGTCAGCTGTACCTGAACCAGCGCCTGCCACACCCTGATTGCGTCTCGACCACGGTTGTTATTGGCTGGTCCGAGCTGGGATTCGCCTGATGAGGCAATCCAAAGGACTACCAGGCGAGATCAGCGACGAACAATACGTTGCCCAAGAATTTCACAGACGCACCCTGAATTTCAGAAACTGGAGAATCAAAATGCAGAGCACACCGAGGCTTTACTCCTCTTTCAGAAGCAGTCGATGTGATGCGCCTTAGTATGATCCACACGAACTAGAGCGTGGAGTGAGCAAAAAGACTGTGCAGGGTTAGCAGGAGGGGGTTTTACCAAGACTGAGCATGGAGGGGCAAGTTGGAACATGTTCAGTTCGACGAATATTGGACTGACCTACCTAGAATGAGGATGAAGCCCTTCGAACTATCTCTTGGTCTCCTTTTCAAGATGATTCTCTTGTATGCTGCAGGACATGAAAGCCCGTGACCATCAGGGGGGGATCTTGTATATATACCCAAGGGTCAAGGGTCCGGGATATCTGGCGTATAGGCTCATTAGGCATAGGACGCCCTCGATGGGCGAAAGCTGGTCGCGAAAACTGTGTAACCGGCATGGGCGTCTCGGATGCGACCCGCCACGCAACAGCCGCAAAAAAAGCAATTCTCGATGCCCCCTTCTTCAACTCTGCGTGCCTAGATGCCTCGCCCAAGCTTCGGTCTTTGGGAGCTGTCCGTTTGTGTGACAGGGCCGAACCCGGCCCCTCCTCATCACGCCTGCGATATTTCAGTCTGCCCATGCCATCTCATCAGCATGATACCCACTCTGCCAGGTCAGGTTCGCAGGCGTCGGGATCGAGACGTGGACGAAGTGCTCGGTAGGGCCTGCAGGATATCTGCTAGCCCAGCTGCTCGTGACCCGAATTATGCAGGGAATTCGCAGCGTGTAAGCGAGCATGCCCGGCGGCGGCAGTTGCAAGCGTGGTGGTACGCCGGAGCGCCGGTGAACAGCTGACAAGAATCACAGTCGACAGCTGTGGCGGGCTGGCTGAAGAGCGGCGGCTGGGCGACGCGGCAGGATCCAAGGCTACTACCAGTAAGCCACTCTGCACACAACGAGCAGTACTCACTCCGTGCTGTAAGGTAGGTGTCGTTGGGGAGCTGGGTGCTCTGGCTGGCAGGCCTGCCTGCCTGTCAGCGCCGTCTCGGGCTGCATGGCGTGCTAGCGTGCAGCCGGTCAAGAAAACAGGCAGGGGAGAAGTTGACATTGGGCTGAAATCCCGGCCTCAGATAGAGCTGCAAATTGGTGGGGGAACGGCGTCGGACCGTGCCCAGGGGCTGCCCAGGCCTCGACACGTGGACCGGTAGCTCTCTGGCCTCGTAACGATGCAGTGCAGTAACATTTTGCGTTGCTGTACGAAATCAGCATGCATGCATGTTCCTGTACGTGTGGTGGTGTCAAGATGAAAGGTAGGTATCATCGAGGGCAGCGGGTGGGAGGCCTGGTCCTGAATCCTGATCGGCCTCGATTCCCTCCTCATGGCACTTCCAGCCCAGCGCGGGTGGAGATGCAGCCGTCGTAGCGAGGAGCCCCGCTAGTCTTGCGGGCGAGAGCCGGCGTGGTGGACATGATCCGACAGAGGCGGTTGGTGATGCCGGGGTCATGCAGCGTCTTGGGCGCAGCCTCAGAGGGTGAAGGGTGAAGAGGATACCGTCTGTGTTGTTTGACATGAGATCAGATGAAGTTCAGACTTGACGTTGGAAGTTGACAAAGGTGGTGAGCTGTCCGCACGGGGCACCGACAGCTTTGGGAAGGCGGAGAGCGATAGGACGGCAGAACTGCTGGCAGAGACTCAACTCCGACTTCTCTCCTCCAACACCATCGCAACCTCGCCTTGAGGTACATGATCCTGAAAGTACCTAGGTATTCAGGCTTCTTGCTGCTGTTCCAGACTGCTCCGGTTCGGCGCCAGTGGCCATTCAGTCATTTGCGATATCCCAGCTCCCAGGTCTGGGGTTCTCTATGCAAGGATCGATCTGCCCGAAATGTGGTCACGTTTCAGCCCCACGACCTCACACATGTCCTACAGACACGAGCTGACGGGCGATTGCGGCATCACACGCAGCTGTTGTGACTCTGCTTGGTTTCACGGCTGTTATTCTTCAAGTGCAGTACGTGTCACTTTACGTGAGCATGCCTACGGAAGTACGACACATTACACGTGTAGCACTTGATGCGAACTCGGCATTTTGCTGTATAAAGAGGCGGCGTACAAGACAATACGCAGGGCGAAATGCATTATACGCATGTCACGGGATGCCAGCAGGGAGAGAGAAGCATTAAACCGCAGGAACCAGAAGAAAGAAGGCGTTAACTGAATGGATAATCGGCCAGTGATGTTGCAAGACACATGCGTGTCTTAGGCGAGCATCAGCGAAGCATCAGTTAACATGCACTGCAGATAGGATAATGCTGTGGCTTGCGCAACTCGCTACTTCGATATATTGCAACCAGGCGAAGTGCATGGCTCAGTTCCGGCTTGCTTATTGAACTTGAACCGGAATGATCCGCAACCATGACTTCAATGGCTGCCCAAGGCAAGGGCTACGGTTCTAGATGAGCCTCTCAGATCGACAACCATGCACGAATCAGCCCAGAAGCACCTCATCTCAAGTCTACCTTGGGCTATTGGTGCCCTGGTTTCAGGCATGCAAACACTTTCCCTTCGGCCTCATATGGTTGGGGATGCGAATCGGAACAGACATGACTGGCTTACAGTCCCGAGAGGCGCCGCCCCCCCTGCGGACGCCAAGGGGTTAACTTACAGCTTTGCAAATCAAGTGCAGGCATTCATCAATCGTGTGCAGATTGCCGCTCGCAGACTCCTTCCCAACAGTCTCTTGGCCAGGGTTTTGAGACGAGAAAAAGCCTGCCCAGCTGGTTATGATGGCCTGTACCATGTCCTGTCGCTCGTCTGTCTGATGAAGTTGCCAGGATTGCCGGCGACCCAATAACCCGGGTTTGCCTTTCTTTCCTTTTTTCTTTCTCCTTGACAAATACGGCTTAAACGACCCTTATCCTGACTTTGTTCTTGTTTCTACATGGGTCCGGGTTTCCAAAATTGTCGAGTTGTTTCTTTTTCCTCTCCTTGTTAATCTGGCTAGTCTGGCGATGATGCCTCGATATGAGATGAACAACCCAGACACATCCAATGATGCAACCATGCACCTCGCGCCCTCCCGATATTACTTGCTTATTGTGATTCGCCTCTGTACTTTAAAAAGTGCATGCCCGATATTAAAAAGGGGGTCAGATGAGCTCTCCCTACCTACAGTACGCACGACGCTGCGGCTATCGTAGGACGGAGCCAGACTCTGGGCCCCAATCAATTTACAACATCAGCTTTTGCTCATGCAAGGAGTTTCTGCCCAAGAGAAACAAATCGACAGGAACAAAACAAAGGCTGGTTATTGGTTGAATATCGTTGGGGAGGCGGCGGTAGGATTTCACATCACGGGGGGGGGGGGGGGAGGAGAAGGAGAATCATTACCTCAACTTGCGTTGCGTTTTCCCGCGCGTGGCTTGCAGGATGGATTGTCTCGGTGAGCAACGTGCATATCGTGGGGGCTAGAAGGACGGGACTTTCAGCTATACGCTAGACACAACCTATTTTCACACTCTCGACGAAAGGAAAAGGATGGAAACAAGCCGAAAATCAAGAGCTATTGCAAGCATGGGACTTGAGAAAGAAACACGCAGCTTCACGGGATATGCGTAGCACAGACTAGCAATTTGGGATCCTCCAAAGGGAGACACCCCAGCACATCTGAAATCAGCCGCAGCCCAACTTGAAAAAAGCAATTCCAGGATCATCAGTCACATGTTTGTCCTTTTTTTTTCTATTCCTTCTTCATTGAAAATGACAAGGGGTCTTAGAAAAAGCAACGAGGTCTTCAGTTGTGTTAGTCGACAGGGAAGCGTGCCGCGCGCTTCCTTTTTTCTTCTTTCCTCGTCTCAGCTGCTGTATGATGAAAATCTCCAGGGACTTTGGAAATGATGAAATCAGCCGCACCTATAGAGGGAGACGAGCATCAGCTTGTCTTGCATGGATTCCACAGTCCAGAGTCAAGTGAACACAAGAACCATCTCGGACTGTTCTTTGAAACAAATTCTCGATTTCTCATGGGCAAAAGTTTGAATAGTCATATCGGACTTTAGCAACCACCGAGCTCGTTCTTCGGACCATCGCCCGCCGATACCTTCAGGCAACTCGGACGAACTTCAAAAAGTGCTTACGCCCACGTGACGACGCGACAAGGCAAATCCCATCAAGACAGTCAATCTTTATATGGAAGAGTACGAATCACGCGTGTGCTTGCGCGTCATCCCTCCTAACATATAGAGGAGCTCACAGTTATCCAAAAGGCGTTACCGTGCATGAAAAGGGCGTGTCTGGCTGTTGGATAGTAATCGTCGCAAGTTCCAAGACCCCGCGCGGGGCCTATAAGAACCGTTCATATAACGACCGTTTCTAGTAGAAATTCACGATTGAATTCATTCACTCACTTAGACGAGCACTCTTCTTTGACTGAGATCACGAATCATCAAGATGGCTATCCGCAAAATCACTCGAGAATATGCCATCCACGGCATCCCGCTTGAATGCGACATCTACACCCCCGACGACGCCCCCAAAGACTCTCCCGTGTTCCTGTACTTTCACCCTGGGGGGCTCCTCGACGGGAATCGTGATCTCATTGCGCCCTGGCTCGTGCAGGTGCGAAAACCCCATTTCTTCACGAACAAGTCTTTATGTCTTGTATTATTGACAACGACGAGGATACTTATATACATCTGTTATATAGGTCTGCTATCAGCGGAAATGGCCCCTCATCTCCCCAAGTTACCGCCTCCTCCCACAAGCCCGCGGGCGGGGCCTCCTGGAAGACGCCTCAGCAGCATACGACTTTGCGCAAAACTGGAACACAGAGGAAGCCGGTCCCAAGAGAAAAGCCATTGTCGGAGGCGCCAGCGGCGGTGTGTCTCGCAGCTCAAATCAACCCCCCCAAATTCAATCCCCATATCTCCATACTGACCCCATGTCGATGCTCAATGAAAAGGCTTCTTCATGGCCGCGCTCATCGCCCACCACTGCCATCCCAAACCCCTCGCCCTCTTCTCCATCCAAGGCATCAACACCTTCCGCCACCGCTTCTTCAACTCCTCCATCCTCATCCCCGACGAAGAAATCTCTCACGCCTCAATGGCAAGATACATTGCCGGCCCAATGCAAGTCGGCGACATGAAGCCCGACGAATCAACCTTTGTCCTCGACAAACTCACCCCCGAGGGCGCAAAGAACCCCAACTTTACTCCTCCTTCCCCAAGGGCCCCTGAGAATAGTGCTTCTTCTGACGAGAGCTACCGGGGTATGCTCTACGACTACTACACGTTCAACAACTCCTTTGTTGATCTCGTGGGGGACATCGATCCGGGGTATCAATGGGCGAAGCAGCCAGACGCAAGAGACAGAGTCGCAGAGTGGCCCAAGACAATCATCTTCCACGGGGACAACGATCCCGACGTGGAATTCAATGTCAGCGAGGACATGCGTGACTGCCTGGGCGAGGACAAGGTCATGCTGATTGTTGCCCAAGGCCAGCCTCACTTGTTTGAGCTGGAAAAGTTCATTGAGGATGACGTTCCGGGGATGGACGCCGTGAGGCAGGCCGTGGCCAAGCTAGACGAGGTTGTGGCCTCATCGACATGACGCTGATTGGTAGGATACCGATCCTGCAGACCGCTTCATCACGCTGTGCACGTAACCTGGAGATAATGGTACAATAAGCATAACACCTGGATATCTTGTTAAAACTGCATAGCTGCTATCGTATCAATACATAATCGTCCACGTCCCACACTGTAGGTCTAGGTTTATACATCCATACTCTCACGCCCCGTTGCAATGCATGACCGCTATGTAAAAGCAAGAGCAAAAGGGAACGAAAGAAAGAAGTAAAGGGGTAATGGATGCAGGAGAAAAAGTCGAAAGTGCATCGCTGTTGTGCATAACCTCATCGTAGCTCATCCAAGAGTTCGCTCGACTTACCTCGCGGTAGCCGTTCATCCTCACTGAGTCATGATGCTGTCCTCGTACTCGGTTAACCGCAGTGCCTCCCCGACATCATTGACAAAGTGCCTCTCGCCGCACAGCTCGACGATGCCGCTCCTGTCCATGAGCTTCCACACAAGGTGGTCTCGGTGAGCGGGTGCGCGAGAGAAAAAGACTCGGACGCCCCGTTCACGGTAGTCGCGTACAATCTCCTCGAGCACCTGCGTTCCGGAGCCGTCCATGGAGGTCACGCCATGGATGTCGAAGATGATGTTGCGGTTCGAGTCCTGACTGCGAATGCGCGGCAGGGCAGGATGCGCTCGCGACGTGCCGTAAAACTCGAGTCGTCGAAGTCGTTGCTTGAGCTCCCCAGTGTTGGCAAACGTCAGGGGTTCCGGAATCTTGACGATGAGACATCCCTCGATGAACTCGATCCTAGAGTTGAGGGACTCCGGGTTTTCGAAGCGGTTGGTGCCGGGCACACGGCCGAGGATCTGGATGCGGGGGCGAGTGCTGTGCTTGATGACCATGAGCAAGGAGATTCCTACACCCAGGGCCATGCCTAGGGTCAGGGAGTAGAAAATGGTGGAGAGAAAGATGACCGCCATGAGACCCAGTTCGGTCCATCCGCGGACGCGGAGGAAGAATGAGATGTCGTGGGGCGCCTCTTCTATCAGCGACCATGCCACGACCGAAATCATTGCGCAAAGAACAGGTTTCTAATGCATTTGGTTAGGCTTGTCATCGCCAATGGGATACTATGGGGGTGTATCTCACCGGCAGGTAATAGAAATAGGGAAGCAGAAACAAGACGGACAGCAGCGACAGCAGACTCAGGAAGATGGAGCTCATCGGGGTCTTTGCGCCAGTCGTCTTGTTCACCTTGCTTCGCCCGTAGCCGCCAAAGGCAGGCAGGGCCATGAACATGCCACCCACGAGGTTTGCGGCGCCGAGCGCAATCATCTCTCGGTTCGCGCTCAGTTCGATGCCGGGAATCGAGCTTCCGCCCAGACTCTTGGCCGCAACCGACGACTCGAAGAAGCCCAGGAGCGCAATGAGGAAGGACGTTGACATGGCCGTGCGGATGTGCTGCATGTGGGCAAGCTGGAAAGGCCAGCGGAACTCAAAGACACCGCCCGAAGCAGCTTTGACGGTGCCCAGAACCTCGACGCCCTTGTTTTCCCAGTCGAGCTGCCAGCACAAAATGGCCGAAATGACGACGACAATGAATCGATCAGGGAAGTAAGCCACTCCAGGAAACCGCTTCTCCAAACGACGCTTGAGCTCGCTAGGAAGAGGTCAACCACCGCTACACTCACCAGCAACAGGTGTCTTGCTCGTGTCACCAATCAGGACCAACTTACCGAAATACCATGATGACAACGAAGCTGACGCCTGCCACAGCAAACGTCAGCTTGTGAGTGGCGCCGACATTATTGAAAATGAATCCAATCTTGTCGACGCTGCTTCCGTGGTTCACGCCTTGTTCCTCTGCCAGATCAGCAAGCCCCAGCTCGGGAATCAGCTGGTCGACAGCAATGACAAAGCCAATGGCTGAGATGAAGCCTCTCAAGAAGGGCCTGCTCAACACGCTGTCCAAAAACCCCAGCCTGGCCAGGCCAGCAATCAAAACAATGGCGCCAGCCATGCCGCTGACCACGCCGCAGACTTGGGCATGCAGAATGTCGTTGTCCTCTGAGCCCTCGCCTCCATTGTCGACGCTGGTTTTCACCACGGTGCCGACAAGAAGAGATCCAGCTGCCTCGGGGCCAATAACCATCTGCGGAGCGGATCCTAGCAGGGCATAGATGAAAGGGTTGAAGATGAAGCCGTAAAGACCGTTGATGGGCGGGACGTGCGCCAGATTGGACGCCAGTGAGAGCGCCATTGGGAGGTAAAACGAAGCCATGGTAACAGCCGCAATGAAGTCGCCCTTGAGATACGATAGCTTGTACTGCTGAATCCAGTTCAGACACGGAATGTAGTATGCCAGATACCTGTCCACGGAGTCAGTTTCTCGGGCCGCCATGCGTGTCTGGTCAACAAGGCCCCGGCACCATCAGATGCCGGCTGGCAAGAGGCAGGCTCACATGAAGGGAGTATCTCGAAAGCCCGCCTGCTCAGCAAGCTCGCTGCTGTGGCCCATCTTGGTGGTGCGCATCCTCCTCGAGAGCCACCTCTTCCACTCATCGCTCCCCAAGAGCGACGCAAAGAACTCGCCATGCCCTGCTGACTCCCTCTCCATGTCTTCGTCGCCGTCGTCGGTGCTTCCGCCAAAGAGGCCATTGGTGGGTGAAAAGACCCGAGGGCTGAACGTGCCGTGCTGCCCCGACTGGCCATCGCGTATCAGGGGCGTCGACTCGCCCACGGCCGTGATGGACGGGTAGGCATCGCTGCTGTTGCTGTTGCTGTCGCCGCTGCCTGGACGGCTGGGCGGCGTATGGCTCTGTCGAAGAGTGCTCGGCTGCAGAGGACGGTGGTCTTTGGACGAGTCCGCGCGGGTCAGCGGCGGCGGAGGGCCCGACATGTTCACGCAGTGGCCGTCTTTCGGCGCATGCGGGATCGATCGGTGAGTTGTCTGCTGCGACTGGACGCGATGATCGGAATGCTCCCGAGGTGTTGTTTCGAGGTGAGTCGTCTCGTTAGAGCACCAGCGCCAAACCCGAGCTTCCACCGCTTCCAATAACTTGGAGGTGAGCCGAGCACCGCCAAAGCGATTCAATTACATAAACGCCGAGCCTCGTAGTGTTCGGCCTCGTCTGCTTTCGATTGTTCAGACGGCCAGAATCCGCAAGTTTACGGACCGTGAACGAGGGAGGAGACGACAATCGCAGACTTGATGGAATGTGAAGAAAACAACAAAAAAGTTAATTCAGGCTTTAGTGGCCACAGCAGCACAGCGCATACAGGCAAAATGAGCCGCCCGTTCCTCAGGGCACGGGTGCAGATGCCGAAGCCGCGGGTGACATCAGCGGGGATACGGCGGGCACAGCAGTGCGACACAGCGCTGAAGAAGCCCCAGACCCGCGGCCTCCACAGGGCACCGCTCCACTGGAAAGTTGGAGGGGGGGGCGGATGCGGTGAGGACCTGGAACCTTGGAAGCGCCTCGACGTGCAGGACCAGGAACGCGGCGAGGCCAATGGGAGGCTGGTGATTTGAGCACCTGATGCGGAGGACGAGGATGTCAAAAAGCTGGGATCGGTCTCATTGTTGGAGATTGTCTCTGCTGCCGGTCTCGGTGATGCGATGTACAGGTTGCTGTGCTGGTTGTGCGCAGAGTCTTCATGTCTCTCGTCTATTGTTCCAAGATGGGTAAGATAAGACGGGAGCTGATACCGGACCTCGGGATAGGCACATGTATCTGTGTCTGCACGGCTTTGGTTCATGGACAGCAATTCAAGTAAATTACTACATCGACACAAAAAATAAACGTGTCGGATTCTTGGTAGCTCACGAGCATCTGAAATCGTGGCTCACACGATGCATTGCAACCGCGTTTGGTCAATTTCAGGGTAACACAGCACACGTGTCGGGTTACATGTGCTTGGAAGCTCGACGGCCGAGGCATCACGTTGCCGAGATCCGTGCTCAAGTCACACACGACGTAAACCTACGTACCTTACAGCATCAAGGGGCAATTGCAGGGACAGTCTTTGTAGGTACTTCGAGGAGAAGAAAACAATCATCGCTAGCATTTTCATATGTACAACAAATAAGTCATCAAGCAATAGCTGATATACACGACAAATCCCTTACACCTGCTCGTTGACAAACAGGCCAGCCATGCCCTGGCCGGTGCCAATGCACATGCTCGTCAGCAGCATCTTCTTCTTCGTCCTCCGCAGCTCGCTCAGGCCCGTCACCACCTGTCGGGCGCCCGTCGCTCCCAGCGGGTGGCCCAGCGCAATGGCGCCTCCCTTGGGGTTCATCTTGGCCCAGTCCAGGCCCAGCTTGTCGCGGCAGTACACGGCCATGGAGGCAAAGGCCTCGTTGACCTCGACCACGTCAATGTCGTTGAGGCTGATGTTGTAGATGGACAGCAGCTTGGGGATGGCCACGCTGGGGCCGATGCCCATGATGCGGGGGGCCACGCCGGCCACCGTCGAGCCGACGTACTTGGCCATGATGGGCAGCCCCAGCTTGATGGCCGTCGACCGCTTCATCAGCACGACGGCCGCCGCGCCGTCCGTCACCTGCGAGGCGTTGCCGCCCGTCGTCGTCGGTCCCCACTGGGGGAAGGCCGCACGGATCTTGGCCAGGCCCTCGGCGGTGGTGCCGGGGCGGATGCCGTCGTCCCTGGTCAGCGTCACCTCCTTGACCTGGCCGCCCTTGTCCTTGACCTGCGTGGTGATGGGCACGATCTCGTCGTCGAAGAGCCCGGCCTTCTGCGCCCTCTCGGCTCGCTGGAAACTCTCGGCGGCGTACTTGTCCATAGTGGCTCGGTCAATGCCAAAGTCTTTGCTGACGTTTTCGCTGGTCCAGCCCATGGGCTGCACTGCGTCTTGGGCCTCCTGGCTCTTCTTCAGAACGGCCTCGTCAAACTCCTCGGTAGGGCGGCCGTTTGTCATGCTCTCGGCGCCCACAGCAATGCCGACCGAGATGGAGTCGTTGGAAATCGAGTGCGCAATGTCCGCAATGGCCTTGAGGCCGGACGAGCAGAAGCGGTTGACGGAGTTGGCGCCGGCGGTGTTGGGGAAGCCGGCAGCCAGGGCAGCGGTACGGACCTTGTAGGCGGCTTGGGCATCGGTAACCTGTAGTTGAGATCTTCTGTTAGCTGATCGAACATGTTTGTGGGATCCACGACGCAGCAAACGTACGTTGCCGAGGCAAATGTCCTCAACGAGAGCAGGGTCAACACCGCTCCTCTCGCGGACCTTCTCCAGCAGCGCGTAGACCATGTACTCCAGGGTTGTGTCCTTGAAGCCGCCCTTGGCGGCCTTGCACAGCGGCGTTCGAGCGGCATATGTGATGACGATGTCGTCGGGATTCTTGGACTGGCTACACGGCAATACGTCTGTCAGCATGTGAAGCATGGCATGTGAAAGGGCCTCGAGCGCCCCGATTCCGGGTGTCCTCACATGTTGCTCAGCGATGACCCGGGGGCCAGGTGCTTGATGATGGATCCAATCCGCTCAACCGCCATGATGGATAGTGAAAGTTATCTGCGTGAAACTCAAAAAAGGCGAAATGGATAAATCGGCGGTATCGCTTTGCAAGTAATCAAGATCGCCCCTTGCACAGAATCTGGGGATCCACGAGCTTTATGGACGGAGTGCCGGCCGGGGTTTGTGGGGTTGAGCCGAGGCAAACGGCAGCTTACATAACATGTGCCGAGCTCTGGGCAGTGCAGCCCGCGCTCAACGGTCAAGTGACGGCGCATTGACTCGGGATGTCTTCGTCTTTCACGAGGCATGATTTGCCAGCTGAGTAAGTCAATTCTGCGGGGAAGCTTATTCCGCTCTGAATGGAAGCCTCGGAACCGTTGGCTGTCAGAAAGAGGCAAAAGGCTTTGGCTTCAGATGCCGTGCTGATATCCCGTTGAGGCTTAGTCATCGTAGCATTGCTTGCGTCTCGGCTGCATGTCTACGGGGTTGTGTAGACTCAAACGACGTCACGGGAGGTTGGATCGGTATATATAGGGGTATCAATGGTTTATAGAGATGTGCTGGCGCTCAATCTTACCTCAACTTCGAGGTGACTGGACCTGATGATGGTGGCTAGACGAGGAGCTACATCAAGGACTCATGGACCTCCAAGCGATTAGTTCCATCACTACCAGTATATAATACCTTAGCTACCTTACCATTCTAGCGATTCATTCACCGAAGTTCTTCAAATAAATCAAAGCCATGGGACTGGAGCATTGTTTCGTATCAATGTCGATGCTATGCTCAGCGACTGGCATTATCCCCTCCTTCTGTTGATTCAACACTTTCCGTAACCTATACCTGCGGTGCGATGCCCGGTAAATGCTTCACAGGAGCAAGCAAGCTGCTGTCCTACGTACAAATAGATGCATGAAGTTGCCTTTATCTCATTCTAGATCCACCACCGAAGCAAACTCCTGGCTAATTTTTCTTGAAACTCTACGATGACCTCGACGTGGCTGGCGATACGACGTGTGACAGGTACCGAGTCCGCCTAATCGAGCTATAATCATCTAGCTAGGTGCGAGCATATGCAGAGAAGTCCCCCTTGAGCAAATGCTGAATCAAAGGGACATGTGTTATCTAGGCTGATATTTCAGCACAAACAGGTGGCCAGCCATGTGAATCAAACTAGCTACTCCCCTCATAGCGACTCACGATATTCTTGCGGTTTAGTTCAACGGGCTTCCCTTTTGCCGTAGTCATTTGTCGGGTCAAGCGATCTCGTGATTGCCATTGTCACAAGCCTACAGTACCTCTCTTGAGCGTCTCGAATTCCAAAAGCATGCAGATTCTGAAAGTACATATATGATTGTTGAACAATAGCCCGAAATACCTAGCTCGGCAAACTGATCAATTCTCAAGAGCGAGTGGCCTTTTTCCAAGAACTTTTGTCAATAGAATACCGGTATAGACATCAGCAAAGTTCGCGGTTACCAGATGTCGCAGAGCAGGAGCAAGTTTGAGCCAACGATGCTCCAGTTTGTGCGATACAAAAGGCAGCCGCAGTCCCCAAATTCAAGTGATTCCTCTACGAGGACCTTCAAAACATTCGATCCGCGCGCCGAGCTCAACACAAAGCACAACACAGCGTATGCCACCACATCACTACGTCAAAGTCTACAACGGCCAGCCTCTGCGGCTCCAGGGTCCGCCAAAATGGGCATCGGAATCTTTCTATTCGACTCCGGCCACCCAACTCCCGGACGTTTCAACAGCCAGCGAATATATGTTTTTGAAGAGGACATGGAAGCCATCCTTGAGGGACTGACGAGGACTATGCAAATATTCGCGGATCCAGCCAGAAGGAGGAACATTGGGGAGGACCTAGGATTTGGGGTTTGGTTGGCCGCATATCAGCCGGAGCTACGTCTGTGACGGCCCGTGACCCCCGTATCACTGCTCTTGGAACCTTGTTGAATGCTGACTTGTGTCTTTCTGCAGGCCCTTTCCTAGACTCTGGTAGGTTGACCTAGCGTTTCCCCTGCCTCATAATGTGCCTTCACGATGGCATGTGCGGTGGGTTTTCTACTCATGCCCTCGCCCATTCAGAATGATTATTGATTGTGGCTCTTTCTAGGCTGCGAACAAGCGCCCGACCAATGCCCCAACATCGTCGTGTCCCCCAATGAAGAAGTCCCGGTGGGAGAACTCGGTATCGCATGGATCGATGTCGCAAACCCCGATTGCATCATGTGTTGGGTAAAACGAGACCCATTCGGCGCTTTCGAGTCCAGTGAGCCCCCGACGCAAGAAGTCCTGGAGTTCAACATCCGCGTGTACAATACCTACGACCCTGACGGGGGACGTGAGGTCCATACCGTATATCGCGGCCCTGGAGTAGAGGTTTCCGATTACGTGAATCTCGATGCCGCTGCGAGAGCCACTGCCAGAGAAGCTGTGAGAGCCGGGAGAAGGAGAGCCAACCTTTGATATTCGACTACCGTCAGGTTGCTCGATGCGGCGCGCTATGGTATGTCTCCGCGTATAGCTAGCATACATGTGCCTGTGAAGACATGCGGACTGTGGGCTTCACTGGCGTTGGCACTCTTTCTGGTTGGAAGGTTGCATTGTAGGATAAGTACGAGATGAATGAAGCGGGATCACAAACATTCGCTGTCTATATAACTACTTGGAATCAATTCCTCAGTGGTGACCTCATTCTAAGCCGAGAATCTACAAAAGAGATGCCGGTGAGTCAATAGTATGGGAAAGGATTGGTGTTGTGAGGAAACGCAATGGAAGAGTTCCCAGCAAGCTCCTGGCGAGAAGAAGCAATATAACGACAACGGGGTTACCTTTGCAATTGTTACCATCCCGTAAGTCAGCAGATGAAAAGAGGACATGAAGTATATCATCTGATAAAGTGCTATTTGCGGGACCATTTATGCCTTGATGGATGCAATATGATGACCACAAGTGGACGGACGATCTTATGTAACCGCGAGACGTAGTTGTCTGTCACCAAAGGGCAGTACTATCATGGCCTTGTTGTAGCGGCCTTCTTTCTCACAGAGTTGAAAGGACTTCGTGGTCCTACCATGACATCTAGCATAAGATAGTATGAGTACTACCTAAGGAAGTCTGGAAGTCTGTTTGGTCCCTCCAGGAGCCTGCATGAGTGGAGAGTGACTATCAGTCTTGAACCTGGATGCATGCTCTCCGGTGAAATAGGTTGCCATCATCCGTTGAGGTCGCATACCGCCACGTGGTAAGGAACAAATCTGCATGCCATAGCCCCTACATCTAGCCCTTAGATGGACAATGCGTCGACGCGCCTGCTACTAGATCCAATAATCACACATGCTACAAGCGTGCACCATCGCAGTGCCATTTTGCATCTGATCTACACAGGGGATATTGAAGACGGAAAGTGACGGCAGGCTTATTGATCGCCTTTCAGGCAAGTCTGAATGATATCTGCTTGCAGTCTATCCGAGGTAGCATGACACGAAAAGTGATACTCGAGCGAATTTGGAGAAAGGCTGCATAGTGGCATCCTAGTATCTTGCCTCTCCGTCTTCTCAAAGAGACATTGGCATTATTGAGTTACGATCAGACAGAGCAAAGGCGAACCATGCTGAGTCCAGGAAACAAGCCTCGTCCGCCAGTCCAAATACGTTTCGGCAGAACTCTAATGAAGACGATGAACGGCGCCAAGCGTCAGCCGTAACACGTGGCTCTGAGTATCTAGGACGACGGAACAACGGCATGAAGTGGGAAAAGGCACAACCGCCATATCATTAAAATGGCACGTTCGACCCGAGTAGCGACCGACTTGGTCGGTCTTGGTTATCAACCACCAATGAGCTTAAGGAAGTGACACCAAGCCAATGTTCTCGAAAGCAGGAATGTCTGCTCTCCGACTTCCAGCCGTAACCGGTTGAGTTCGTTCGCATCCGAACACCCGTTCCTTGGAGGCGAGGCCTCAGGGGGGTCTCTCGGGGAAGGTGGCGAGTCTTGAGCGGGCGTTGTCTAGGTAGTCTACTCGATGGAATCCTTTGGACGTTCCAAATGACTTCTGGTGGCTGAATGAGGAGGCGGATGCAACCGCAGTTGCGCTTCAGCTAAAAGATTACGTGCATCCGTGTACTCGGGCTAAGCAGACAAAGTCAGAAGTCTGTGTCTAAGCTTGATCGACGAGCAATTCACGATGTTGTTTTCAACGACGATTGGAATGAAGTGATCTTTTATTCTCTTTGTCCTTCGTGCGTTAGAAAACACGAACGCTGCACTCAACTGTGGTGATCTGCAGGTTACTGGGATGTTTTTCGGTGGTTGCTACCGCTGCGGACCATCTCCCTGTTAAAGGTAGGTGGTACGGAGATATACGAGATGTACGGGCGGTACGATCCATACGAACCCCGTGGATTAGACAGAGCAATCCTGGCATTGCATGCAATGGCTGCGCTAGTCCAGACGAGAGGGGGGGCCAACCCCTGGCCCAAGTTGTCCCAAAACAAACGTTCCCAGTCACCATCCTCGCACAGAGATAGAAAGACCGTCAGAGCGTGTTAGATAAGACGACGAACAGAATGGTCTGATTGGGCCAGTCGACCTGGACCGGCGGCCTTTGGGGCGGCGTTATGATATCCGGGGAAGTTTTGGAGATGGTTTTGACAAGGGGGGCGTGTAACTAATCGGCTAAGGCGGGAATTTTTGTGTGTTAGTCCGTAGGGCCATTTCCAAGCCCACACAGCATCCAAAAAGTACCGCGTGTTGAAAATCATGGGAGCAGTGTTTCTTTGATGTTTGTCGATGCTGCAGCTACCAACAGCGCTGCAGATGTTGCAAACAGAACTGAAAATCTACTGCCATATCTGGTTGGAAGACACCTCGAATCAAAGGACCCCGAGATCGATGCTGTGCCACCCCTTGAAGCAAATCGAAAAGCTGTCGAAGCATTCTTGTTCTTTTTCTCCGTCTTGACGTTTCATCCGATGACGGTAGATGGCGGTTGGAGGCATCGACAAGTCTCTTGGCAGCGCCATCATCACAGATTCCCGAGAGAACGAAGACGAACCAGTCCATAGTGTCCAGATGCCCCCGCCGCCACCGGGAACGGTCACCTCGCGCTCCTCGATTGGGCATCAGCGCCGCTGGCTCAGCACCCGATCTTAGTTGGTCTAATAAGTCCCTCAAAACGTCCAGCTACTGAGAGGCAGTACAGAGGCAAAGACTGCTGTTAGTACTTTGTAATAATACGTACAAACAAACACAACGACTGTTCTGATAGCGCAGCCGCGGAAGATTTGGCGAGCGAAAATGGAAACCCAGAGCCGGAGCCAAGGCGGGACGGGCGCCAAGACGGCTGATGGATGATCGAGGCGCGATACGGCGTGCAGGAACTTCTGTTTCCTTGAGCGTTGGATGGCGTGCTTGCGCGGCAATGTCGGTAGAGGGAATCGTGACATCACTGGCTGCCTCTGAGCAGGTTGGACCAGTTTGTTTGCCTTTGCTTTTGCGAGACGTTCATTCTCATGTTTGCACAGTCTCTCGGATGGCTGGTTCACCTCTTGAATATGGTGAGGCTGTTTAACCGTAATATGTGATATTAGTAGGCATACTGTAGTTAAGCCAGAGACCATTGTGGCCGGAGAGCAGCGCCGGTGTACCGAGCATCTTCGGGGAGATAATACTGGATGGAGCAGCATCAGCGTTCTGTCACGGGAATGGATAATAATGGCCATGCGCTTGACAGGGTCCTTTTGCAACTGGAGTCGTCTCCGGAGAGATAGGACCCCTGGAGGGGGGGAGGGGGGTGTTGCCGGAGGCTAGGACCGCCAGGATGGTATGGACACAAGTCGTGGTTGCAGGTCAGCTTGAGAGATTGTATGAAGCGATATCACAGCAGCAAGGCATCTGTGAGAAGGGTGCACTCCGGTGAGACACGACTTTGGGCGTATTCCTCCTGGACCAGGCTCCTGGCATGCAACTGCAGCAGGAAAAGGTCGGAGAGTGTAGAGTAGCATCGTGCTTACACTTGTCGATGGTGTCCTGTGTGCTTATTTGCATGCTTGTTTATGCGAGTTGTTGTGTTGTGGTTGTTTTCTTAGATTTGCTACGCGGTCAGCCACTGATTACGCTGTCCGAGACCCCAAAGACATTTGCGATGAATATAGGTGTGATTGTAGCACTCTAAACCGGATGGCTTCATGCGTGTTCTATGGCTGATGCTGTCGCGTGTCAACTGGAGTAACGCCAGCATCTCCAAGCTATCAACGGTGCTCCTTCACAGTCTAGCCGGAGCGGCGAGTCAGGCCATATCGTCGCCTCCTCCACTCACGGACCAGAACCTGCCCAGTCCGGCAACTGCGAGTTTCTTGCCCAGGTAGTTCTTCGGTGATATTCCCGCGTCAAGTTGGCGATGGCTTCATAAGCACACACTTGCAGGGAAGTCCCATCTTCTCCGCAAAAAGCAGCCGGGAATAACAATTACCTACAGTACGTTACTACCTACTATCAGCCTCACGGGATTGGCTTGTGCTTTCTACTTGTACCTAGCCTGACCCTCTGCTGTAACGTCCGCTAAGCCCACTGAAGGTCTATGCTGCTATAATCTGTGCGATCAATCTTATGGACACTCCCCTCGCCTCTCCTCCACTCACAAACCTGAGCTCTACTTTGTATTACTCCCTCTCTTCCATCCTCCCTCCTAGTATCCCCCAGAACGCCTCCAAAGCCCGGATCGTCGCTTCTTTCATTCCTCTCGCCTGTCCAATGTCGAATCAAGGGCTCGCCCTGGCTGAGTGATGCCGCAACCCGCCTCACCAACATCCTGTCCTCAACACACCCCCTTGATTCACCGCGCTACCAATTGCAGGAGCAGGATCCAACAGTCTATCTGAGCTGTTTGTGTTATCAGGGCCGAAATGCGCAAAAGAACCCGACTTATCCGTCCTCAAGCTGCTTTCTGGGCCGGGCTAAAGATGCTGCGAGACTGCCAGCCCGGGGGGGCTCCAGGATCGGCAAGCATGTCCAAAAGAGACGCCTCCATCTCCACACTCGCCCGCCCAAATCAAACGAGGATGGCGAGTTGGGAGAACTTTTGGTTGTGTCTCCGCGTGTTACCTTGTCTCATCTCGTCGTGCTGGGCCGGCGCCGGCGCCCTATTGTCCATTGCTCGTGATAGCCTCTCTTGCCCCCCCTTTTCGGCAGGGCTCTCCGTTGGTCGCGGGGGCGGAGCCTCTTTGTGCTGCTAAACCACCTAGCCGGTGATGCTACTGGCAGCACGTATGGAGGAGGCATCGCCAAGTTGTCTCTACAGCTCTTATGGCCACCGCCGAGATAGCAAAGTCTTCCCCGAGGCAGGTGATGCGACTAACCACTGCGTTCCCCGAACGGCTGAAGGATGCACAGAAGTTCGCCAACCGCCTCAACTGAGGCTAGCATATCTCTCTGGGGCCAGCCAAGGCATTGCATATCATCGTATCTGGTCCCGGAGGTGGAGAACCCCGGCCCTTGCTCCCTTGCTCCGTGAGAGACGCTCATGTAGGAGGGTTGCATTCTCATGCCCGCACCCCAGTCTCGTCGATAAAGACCTGCCTCTCCCACGTGTAACCATCGAGGCCCTCACTCGTGTGAGACCATCCCACTGAGCCTCTTCGCCTCTTATATCCTTCCCCCCTCCGTCCCACCACCCTCAACCTGGGCTGTTTGGCTGTTGTTGTTGCGTGTGTGCTGTCTCATCTCCCTTTCCCTTCTCGTCTCCAAGGGCCAAGTCGGGTCCTCAACCTCACCATGGCCAACATGATGCCCACTGGGGGCCTTCAGCCAGTTGCCGTCCCCGATGACCTGATCAACACCGCTATTGAAAAGGAGTCTGAGGCGCTGGAGAAGCCCCAGCCCATTACCGAGCGGGTCTGGGGCTTCGCGGCCCGTATCGATCCCACCGTCACCTTCGAGGAGTACCAGTACTGGGCCAAGATCGAACGTGAGGAGGAATACCAGGCCAACCTCGAGTTCAAGGCTGAGCACGGCCCCCGAACTGTCAAGAGCGTCCTGCTTGGCCGCTTCTCCAAGGGCATCCACCACGAGAACAAGAAGAAGGCCGAGGCTGCTGCCGCTGCCTCTGCAACCGCTGACAACGGCGATGTCTCTCCTACGGAGGAGAAGAGCGGCATTGTTGGCTCAGCGCAGAAGAGTGTTAGCCTCCCAACCGAGGCCGAATGGAAGCAGGCTTCTCGTGCCATGCGAACTGCCAGCTGGGGCACCATGTTCTACCTCATCACCACTGATATCCTGGGTTGGTCGTCAACCCCCTTCGTCTTTGCCAGTGTCGGCTTCGGCCCTGGCGTTGCCCTGTACATTGTCTTTGGCGCTGCCGCCGCCTTCTCCGGTTACATCCTGTGGAAAGTCTTCCTTGGCCTCGACTCGTCTCGCTACCCCATGGTCTCGTTCGGTGACACGTACTTTCGCGTGTACGGACCGTTTGCTCGCCACTTCATCAACGTCGCCCAAGCCATCCAGCAGTTCATGACAGTCGCCGTGTTGATCCTCGGCAGCGGCACGACCATTGCTCAGCTGGCCAGTGAGAAGATCTGCTTCGTTGCCTGTCTCATCATCTTCATGGTGGTGGGCATGGTCTTTGGCAGCATCCGCTCTCTGCAGCGAATCGGCTGGCTCGCCAACCTGTCCGTCTGGATCAACATTGTCTCCTTCATCATCATCATGGTTGCCTGCGCCAACTACCCCATCGACTACTCTGCCGTGACCAGCTCCACGCTAATCAAGACCATCGAGCCCATCAAGCTATTTGCCGGCCCTCCTCCGGACCAGTACCAGCAGCAGGCTCACGGCTTCGCCGGCCAGTTCAACGGCATCAACCAGATGGTGTACAGCTACGGCGGTGCTCTCCTGTTCATTGCCTTCCTTGCCGAGATGCGCCACCCTTGGGACTTTTGGAAGGGCATGCTCTGCGCCCAGACCTTTATCTGCATCGTCTACATCTTCTTCGGAGCCTTTGTGTATGGCCACTACGGACAGTACTCTGCCTCCAACATCAACAACGTCATCCAGCCCGTGAGCCTGCAGACGGCGAACAACGTTCTTGGTCTGATTACCTCGGCCATTGCTTGTCGTAAGTATTCCGTGTTCTGATACTTGTGGTTGACAATAGCTAATCTTTTCCCTACTTAGTCATGTACATGAACGTCGGCATGAAGACCGTGTACGTCGAAGTCTGCCAGGAGATCCTCGGCCTCCCCCCGATCACGACCCGCCGCGGCCGCTGGCTGTGGTACGCCCTGGGCCCGCTCTACTGGGCCCTCGCCTTCGTCGTCGGCGCCGCCGTCCCCAACCTGAACGGCATCTCCGGCATCGTCGGCGCCCTGCTCATCCTCAACTTCACCTACACCTTCCCGGCCTTCTTGTACATTGGCTACCGCGTCAAGGCGGACGCGGCCCTGCCCGGCGAGGGCTTCGACCCCGTGACCCGCGTGACGACGCGACACGATTCGGGCTTCAAGCGCTGGAAGCGCGGATTCATGGTCAACTGGCACGTCAACATCATGAACATCATCTACTTCCTCGGTGGCCTCGTCTGCTCGGGCATGGGTTCTTGGGCTGCCATTGAGGGTCTGATAGAGGTCTTTGGACCGGGAGGCACTGTTGCTACGTCTTTTGGCTGCGCGGCGCCTGTGTAAATACTTTCATTTGCTCGTATATAGAAAAGAGCTACATACCACTTTACATATTCAATCAAAGGGTTACTTTACCATTGAAGTTCTTTGTGTCGTAACTCGTGCTGCATCAACTACATTGACGCATTCAAACGTGAGATTACGGTCACGAAAAGTGTGCCGATCGTCTTTGCTTTAGCGGCAGTTGCGAGGTGGTTGGCTGATTTGAATCCCGGGGCTGCATATACGAGCAATACGATGAGTTTATTTCAACGTGATTTTGCAGGCAAATCTACTAGCTTTGTAGACCAAAATAGTAAGCGCTTGAATGTTTTGATGACAAGGACTTCTTGAGTCGGTCACGTTGTTACGAGATCTTGAAGTGTCGATGTAAGTGTTGAATCAACTGTTGTATATATCAAGACCGTTATCTGAACCCCTACGGCCGTACACGGCATACCTATCATAGAGCCTGTTCTCGATACGACAAAATAACAAAATTCCTCCAAGTCAAGCTAGCATAGTGATGAAAAAATCACATACTCCATCAAGGTTATGCCAAGTCCTGGGGGCATATACAGCCTGTAAACCCCCCTTAGCTATGAATAAGCCGACCCAACCAACCAGTCAACTCCATAAATTTCACGCCCTATATTTACTCCTTTTGACCCTCATCCGCCCATCGTTCAACACTCAAAGTTCATAGGACACGTATTAACCATGTAGTTCCAGTCATATCCCCCCGGATCCACAATCGAGCACCAGTCCTGACTGAGATCCATCTGGAAGTCAAAGTCGGTGAACGTGCTGTTGAGAAAATCATTCGAACTAAATTCAATTGTATTTTCTGGCTGAGGCACATAGTAGGGATCGCCGGACATGGACTTTTGCGGGAAGGAAGACAGCGAGATGGAGGAGAAGACTTCGTTGGAGTTAAACAGAGATGAGGCCTGGTTAGCATCATTGGTGATGTTGTTTGTATTGAATCCAGAGGTATCGAGAGGAGGGTTTGGATTGTTGTTGTTGAGAATATTGTCCTTTGTGTCCGAGCCTCGTCCCCTTATACGCAAACGTCCGAAATACGGCACCACGACAGTAAAGTCCTCGAGTGCGGAATACGTGCCCGTGCCAGCAGCCACCAGCGTCTCCAGCACCTGCGCTGCTTGTCTGGCAACGGTGCATTCCAGCAGGGCGTTTGTCTTGCGCAGCTCGCGGATCTGCCTGTCGACGAGCGACCAGTCCTCGGCGTGTTGGGCAAGGGAGGCTGGCGATGCGGCCGTCGACGAGGCCGACGACGCCTCTATGGCTGAAGTACCGGGTGTGAGGTTTCCCAGAATCAGGGTAATGGCGGAGGTGAAGATGACAAAGTCCATGATTTCGCACTGGATGACTTCCGTCTTGGACGACCCCCTGAGACGGAGATAGCTCTTGACGAGCCCACGGCAGGCGTCCAACGTGGACAACCGGCTGTGCTCGTAGCGGCGGTCAGTCCGGGCCTTGAGCATGTAAGGGAGATGGATGTGCTTGAGCGTGTAGTAGTAGAAGATCTTGGCCGCCTCCTCGGAGTAGATGGCGTTGATCGTCGCCTCAGGGCCATGGTCGTCTGACCATTCGGCTGGGAAGTCGTTCTTCAGGTCCTCCATGTCCTGGTCGAGCTGTACCGTAGCGGCGTATGAAGGCGCGGGCGAGCTCTGGTTGCGCTCGATAACGCGGCCCATGATGATGCAGAGGCGACGGAGGACCTTTTGGTTAGGCGTGAGCACCTCTAGGAGGGAGACGTCGTCTCTGGTGCTTCGGGGCGTAACGGCTGAAGGGAAGCCCAGCAGGAGGCAGAGCTGGCGTTCGGACATCCAGGTATGCGTCCAGAGGATCTTGCGCTGGAGGCTGGCGCTGGAATCGAGCCTGTTGAGGCCGATGAGCGTGGCGGCGCTGATGGCGTGGCGGATGGCGGCCCAGGATCGCTGAGGCCGGCCCATGTTGATGAGGATCTTGTGCAGCAGCAAGTAACACTGCACGGCGAGGACGCTCTCATCCGACTCAACGGCCAGCAAGACGCATGCAAAGCGGATGTAGGCGTCGATGAGCGTCTGGCGCGGGATATCAGGCGACACAATGACCCGCTTCCAGTGTCGCGGCAGCTGCTGGATGCATAGAGTGAGGAAGAGCATCGCGGAGCAATACTCGATGCCGCGGCCCACGCTGAGGATGTGCGCAAAGTAGGCCTCGGCGGCGTCGGTGCTGGTGGCGTCCATAGTGGTGGGCAGGTCCGGGGCGAAGAAGTAAGGGGGCCAGATGGACCAGAACCTGCGCGAGTCCTCGAGCACGAGGCGGAGCGTTTCCGGGTCGGGGATGGGCGGCCTGAAGGAGCGGAGGGACTCCTTCATGAGGTGCAGGACGGAAGGGTCCTCGGGGTCGTCGTAGAGCTCGCCTTCGGAGTCGCGGATCATGAGGGCGTCGCGGAAGAGGTGGATTAGGGGGGCGTCAACGGCGGAGGTGGCGGACTTGCTGGTTGTGTCGGCGGATTCGGGAGGGCTGGAGGAAGCGGCATCTCGGTCGAGGGACAAGGGGGAGCGGACGGACGAGGAGCGGAAGCTGTCGGGGATGCTTGGGTTGCTGGGATTGCTCTGGTTGCCGTGGCCGTTGGAGCCGTTGGCAGCGCTGCCGAGGAAGCTGTTGATGTTGGTGTAGTTGTCTACAGAGCCGAGGTCGAAGCTGTTGAGGGAGCTGTAGTCGAGACCCTGAGCCGAGCCCGGCTGTAAGAGGCCGTGGCTGCGGAGCTTGTTGATGACCCTGATCGCCCTGCTATTGATGTCGCTGGAGGACGTGTTATTCGGCGACGAAGCCGAGGTCGACGCGGCCGTAGACGCCGCAACCCCCGAGGACCCCGGAGACTCGCCGTCGCCGCCGGCCGGGTCGATGGCGTCGCAGATGCTCCCGACCAGGCCCTCGAGCTCGGCCAGGCGCCGGCGCAGGGCCGCGTTGTCCGCCGCCAGCTGGGCGTGGCTCTGCGACTGCGCCTGCAGCTGCGCCATGCTCACGGGCTGCTGCTGCATCTGCGACTGGCGCAGCAGCAGCGAGTCGCCGTCGCGCGCCCGGGGCTGCTGCGCGCGGCACGGCGTCTGGTGCAGCTCGCAGCCCCGGCAGATGGAGCTGTTGGGCTCGAAGACGCACCGGACCTTTCGGCGGCGGCACTCGGCGCACGACCGGGTCCCCAGCCGCATCCGCCTCGCCGGCCGGTCGTCCATCTTTTTTTTTGTGCGACTGTTAGTGCTTGTATGTATAGGTGTATCAAGCAGGGCCCTGAGAAGGGGGCGCTGTTCGTTGGGGGGGCGATCTGTGTCTCCTCCTATTCGGCGAGGTGGACTCCTCGTTTCGGCGGACGGACGACGGAGGAGGTTGCGTGCTTGGCGAGCCACGTAGCGGACGGGTTCAACAGGGCGGTTCTGCGGATTCGCAACGCATCTTCTTGGTCCGGGGAGCTCGGCTGGCCTGTCTGGAGGCGTGTCATTGGGTCGTGGTGGGAGGCGGCTGGAGTTTTGCCGCTTTGATTTTGTGTTTAGTCGAGCTGAGAGATGGCGGTTGCTCTTAGTAAGGGGATGAGTTGGAGACGTGATTGGTTGGGGGTCGGAGTTGATGTCTAGATCCGGAGGCGGACCATTTCGGACGAAGAGGAGAAGCTGGAGCTGGAGCTGGAGCTGGAGCTTGAAGCTGGAGGCAATTCTCGGTATAAGAGGCTGATATCAACCCTTCAACTGCGACGGGATATATGTCAAGAGTATCACCGTCATTGACCTCCTGCAGAGCCTATCGCATAGGTACTACCCATGCAACGTCTCGATTTGGACAGCTGACCTGCGGATGAGGCTGCCGAGCTGAATGATTCAAGCTTGACACGGCATCTTGAGACAGGCAGCCGTCCTGACCATGACTGGCTCAAGCGAGCATCTTGCTTTCTATTGTCCTGGATCGTTCACAGATGCGTCAATTAAAACAGAATTGTTGATTGAGTATCCTTGAACTGGGGTTGTACATGTAAGTGATGGCTGAGTGACCTCCCATCAGTGAGGCTGCATATCCCAGCCGTGTCACCGCAACGGTCGCAACGAGCTCCCGTCTCGCAGCTCCATTGGCAGACGCCAAATCATAGTACATACAGTATCTCAAACCGCGATGGAGAATTATCGATTCTTGTACCATCATTCGGCAGGGAATACGAACCTTGTGCCCCAACCCAAGACTCAGCACTAACACGAACAACACCAACCTTCTCCATCGACACATCATCTCACCCGCCAAACATCCGCTCCAGTCCTTGTACCGCGTGTTAGCGGGCGGTAGATGCATGCCAAGCGGCTCTAGATTAACCAGCGTTGCATTATTGGACAATTGCCCTCTCTTCTGCTTTTTCGTTCTCTGGCTTGCTGACACCCCCTGGTTATTTTGGAGGAGATTGGTTGGCTCGAAGGATTCAAGGCCTTTTTTTATCCTTTGCCGCGTCTTTCGGATCGGGCGATCCGGCGGCAAGCAACAAAGCTGGAATCGCTATCGCATGGCCGAATGGAGTTCAGCTGCGCCCTGACGGGTGTGAGAGGGGACGTGTTCTCAGCTTGAGCGTGTTTTCTTTCTTGTATTCCTCCTTCCCCCCTTCATGCTCATCGCGTTCTGTTCCTCTTTGTCTGCCTCTTTTCTGCCAGTCGTTCGTTTCTAACTTGTTGTCTGCTTGCGAGTTGTCGCTGCGTCCGCGCCTTGTTCTCTGATTGCGCGCTTCTTTCTTCTTGGATAGAGGGAATAGACAACCTGCAAACTATTGATCTTTAACGATTCCGATGTATATACGAGAATAGAATTGCCCTGATCGTCTCATTTGCTGAAGACGATAGATGCGTTAGCGACGATTAGAACTTTTGATAACCGTTGCTCTATTCAACACCACGATATACGATATCCATCATGACGACCCTCACACTTTCTTCACTCCTCCTCCTCATCGGCCTCTCTGATGCCTCATCCTCCGACAAGCGCGGCTTGGTCTTCACCCCCAACAACGACTTCCCTCAGGACAACCAGATCTGGGTCCAATCCGGCAGCGACCTGACATGGTACTACAACTACCAGTCCCAGCCCTCTCCAGCCTACACCTCTCTCTCACAGGAGCAATTCGAATTCGTGCCCATGATGTGGGGAGTCACGGATAACCTCAACGACACGACATTCCTCGACCAGGTCACAACCCTCATCAAGCAGGGCACCAACATCACGCACGTCCTGGGCTTCAACGAGCCCGACGGCTCGACCAGCACCGGCGGCAGCGCCATCGAACCACGGGATGCCGCGCAGGCGTGGGTTGCGAATTTCGAGCCGTTGGGCAAACAGGGCGTGAAGCTGGGCTTGCCGGCGTGCACGGGCGGACCGGGCGGACTGCCGTGGTTGAAGCAGTTTCTGGCGAATTGCTCGGATATCGTGAGTGAGGGGAGCAGGACGAAGAGGAACTGCACGTGGGATTTCTTGCCTGTGCATTGGTATGACAACTTTGCTGGGCTGGCGTCTCATATTGGAGAGAGGAGGGCGACGTGAGTCTCCCATTGATCTCGAGATATCCGTATTGTTGTTGTGATGTGAGATGTGCTGATTGACAAGACAGGTGGCCCGATGCTGATATCTGGGTGACGGAGTATGCCTTTGCAAACCAGGATCTCCAGACGACGCAGCAGTTCTTTAACCAGACGCTCGATTACTTTGGAAAGCTGGATTATGTCGCCCGGTACACTTATTTCGGCGCATTTCGCTCCAAGGCGTCCAACGTGGGACCAAACGCCTCGTTTCTGAACAATGCCGGCGAGTTGACGGACATTGGATCGTGGTATCTCGGCTTTGGAGCAACAAATGTCAAGCCTACTAGTGCGGCAGCCAGAGAAGTAGTGTCTGGTTGGATGATTGGGGGAGTTGCATTGCTGGTTGCTTTTACAAATGGATTATTGTAGATGATTTAAACTGTGATGGAGATGATTTGTGCAGGATTTATAGAAGCCTCTAATGGTTATGGGGGCATTGTTGAATGGTTTTGGGAAAGGAAGCATCAGCACATAGAACATATACGATGACATACTGTACCTTTATTTGGCATGAGAATAGAAGCACTTACGTTTTGACGATACTCTCGTCTCAGTCTCTTGCATCTTTCTGGGTTAACAAACTACCCTTTCCTTCAGCATCACATGAGTTCTCTCAACCCCCTTATCAAACCCTCAACCACATCCTCATCAACCCCCGGAGTGGCGAAGCAGCAACTCACCGAGGCCCCGCCTCCGAATCCTCTCCATCCCCCGGATCCGCCTCCTCACGTCCCCCCTCCGATTCGACCCAAAAGAGCGCCGCTCCGCCACCGAACGCCTCCGGCACGCCGTTTGTGGCCGCCACAAGCCAGATAGCCTCGGCTCTATTCCTGCTAACTGCTACGCCAAGTAAGGCAAAAACTCTACTGTACGTCAATAACAGGAAACGAGCCAAGAAGTTGTCTTCCGAGATGATTGCAAAACAGCACATGGTTGAGTTCCCGTTCCCTGCAACTATCTCATCATCACCGCCCCTCTAGAGCCTTGGCGAATTCATCCAGGCATCAAGTATCAACCAACCACGACAAATCCGTATCTTCCCTCATCTTCGCTCTTCTACAGGCTCTTCGAGAAGATAGACAACACGTACAAAAGTCGCCACTTTTACACATCTCCAAAGCCACCACAGCGCCAAGATCCAGCCAAAGAGTTAACGCGGTCAAGCCATTCCCTCTTGGCAGAACAGGTTCCCCCCCTCCTCTAGAATGAAAATGGCACCCTATTGGCTGATGCGCCGGAACTGATCGCAGACGAGCATAACCTTAAACGACCGCTTGGGTCATGTCATCCTTGGCGAATAAAGGCCAAGAACTGACAGGCGAATTCCTATCCCCTTTTGCTTTGTGATGGTGAGCTTTTGCTCAGATAATGGGATATTGGTGCCAAGATGGGCTGGGATTTGGGGGCTCTTGGCTTTTCTTGGGGGTGGAATGATGTGATTGACCGAGTTTTGACCTGTCATGACTTCGTTCCCAAGGGAGTAGACAATGGTCTCGCGAGGGTTGACAATTGTAGTCATCGAAACTGTCTCATATCGTCAGACCAAAGTTGGAGTAGGCCAGAGAATAACTCAGCGTGTCAACAACCAAACAGCCAAACAATTAGCTGAAAGTCGTGATGCCCAGCCATCAATCTAAACACACAACTTCCCCAGACGAAAACATCCAAAAACCACCTCAACTCCAATCCCCCAAGCCATCCCCTCAAGCCTCGTCTTCATCACGCCCCCCCGCCAAGGCAACCTAGACCCGCCATCCCCAAGCCATCTTCACCCATCAGCAAACCAGCGTCGTCCTCCTCGTCATGGCAACAATCAGAGCACCATTGATCCTCCCACAATACTCCTCCTTCGTAGAAGTCACTCCTTGATCGAGGTAAAGTACTTATACCCCATGTCTCCCCGCGTTTCCACGTCCGTTGCACATGCTCAACCCAAACTTTCTTTCAACGTTCCATCCCAATATTCTGGGGAAGAAAGTCCTTCTTTGTGTTACGAACCAAGTCTCTTTTCTGGTATACGAGGAAAGGAAACTCTGTTGGTAGAATGCAATAGAGTTACTTTACACACCTTCTTGCCTGTCCAACAAAAAGACCAATCAATTCCCAGCCCTCATCGTGGCCACAACAACTCGTTTTCCTCAGCCTCGTCATTTCGTAGCCTTACTGCCCTCGTGTGATGGCTGAGTTCCCGAAGCACCCCTTCTTGCTCACTGTCGAAGAGACAGCGCAGGCTCTCGGAACAAATGTCGACACGGGACTCACTTCGGAGCAAGTCTCCGCCTTGCAGGCCAAGTACCCCAAAAATGAACTCGACGTCGGCGGGACTATCCCTTGGTACAGCATACTGACCAAGCAGATCCTCAATGCCATGATCATTGTAAGTGACACCCCTTCAAGCCTCTATAATTTTCCCCCTTCCCGTGATTCGCTGCTGAACAAGGAGGTTGCAACAGGTGCTCGTCTTTGCCATGGCCCTCAGCTTCGGCATCAAAGATTACATTGAAGGCGGAGTCCTCGCCTTCGTCATCTTCCTCAACGTCACCATCGGCTTCTGGCAGGAGTACCGCGCGGAGAAGCGCATGGACGCTCTCCGTGCCCTGTCCTCGCCCAGCGCCATGGTTCTCCGTGATGGTAACACTCAAGTCATTCCCAAGTGAGTCTCCTTTTGACTCTGTCCAGGATGAACATCGTTGCTCCGTATGAGAAGGATCGTGCTAACGCTCTTGACAGCTCCGAAGTCGTTCCAGGAGACATCATCCTCCTCAAAATGGGCGACACCGTCCCCGCAGACCTCCGCCTCTTCGAAGCCATGAATCTCGCCTGTGAAGAAGCCCAGCTCACAGGCGAATCCATCCCCGTCGAGAAAATCACCTCCATCCCCACCACCCACGAAGCCGACAACAGCAACAACAACAGCGGCAGTGACAGCAACAACAGCAACGGCAACGCAAACATCGCCACATCAGAAGCCGACCTCGGCATCGCCGACCGCACAAACATGGCCTATGCAACAACCACCGTCCAAAAGGGCCGCGGCAGGGGCATCGCCGTCGCGACCGGCATGGCCACCGAGGTCGGCAAGATCGCCGCCTCCTCGGCCAAGAAGCAGCACCGCAAGGCCGGCCGGTCCATGAACTGGCGCAAGTACGGCAAGGCCCAGCCCGTCGTCGGCCTGTCCAAGCGCATCTACGACTTCGTCGGCAAGTTCCTGGGCTTGACTGTCGGCACGCCGCTGCAGAGGAAGCTGTCCGCGCTGGCGTATGTGCTGTTTGGGTGTGCGATTATTTTGGCGCTGGTCGTGTTTGCCGTGAACCGGTTCAACTTGAGGAACGAGGTCATCATCTATGCGACGTCGTTGGGTATTGCAATCATTCCCGAGTCTCTTGTTGCGTATGTTCCTCTCTCTCTGCTCATCCCTCCCTCTCGCCCTCCCCCTTGGTCGCCTATACTGACTTTCTGATATAGTGTCCTCACAATCACAATGGTCGTCGCCGTAACCGTCATGCGCAAAGCCAACGTCGTCGTCCGCGACCTCTCCGCTCTCGAGGCCCTCGGCGGCGTCACAAACATCTGCTCCGACAAGACCGGCACCCTGACCGAGGGCGCCATGATTGTCCGCCAAGCCTGGATCCCCTCCTCGCACGTCTACACCGTCCACGACTCCCAGAGCCCGAGTGATCCCACAAAGGGGCGCGTCGTGTACTCGCGGATCCAGAAAGACGAGGAGGAGAAGCAGCAGCAGCAGCAACCGGCAGACGAAGCGAGCAAGGAGAAGGAGCCGCAGCGCGATTATGACAAGGAACGCAGCTCTGCAGTTCTCAAGTTTGACGTCCCGGATGAAAAGCTCAACATCTCGCCTGCGCAGAAGCCCCCGAGCCCTGAGCCAGCAACGAAGATGACTGACCAGCTCCGTGCTTTCCTGGTCTCCTCTGCGCTCTGCAATCTCGCCACCGTACGTTTCGATCAAGATGAAGAAAAATGGCAGACGACTGGTGAGCCAACAGAGATTGCGCTCCAAGTCTTTGCCCATCGCTTCGAACACGGCAAGAAGAGCCTCGAGGGACAAGGCTGGGAGCAAGTCGCCGAGTTCCCCTTTGATAGCTCCATCAAGCGCATGTCGGTCATCTATAACGCTCCCGAGGACGACAGCAGCATGAGCCTGACTGCTGGCGATTCCCAGAATAGCCTGGTTTTCACCAAGGGCGCCGTTGAGCGAATCCTCGACTTGTGCGCATTTGCAGGCATCGGCAAGGATCAGCAGCCCATGACGGACGAGATCAAGGAGACTGTCCTCGGCCAAATGAATGCTCTTGCGTCGCAGGGCCAGCGCGTGCTTGCCGTCGCGTACCGTCCGTGGGAAGGAAGATTTACTTCCAAGCAGACAAGCTCCAGCTCCGCCGAGGAAGACGACAAGCTGCGCTCAACGGTCGAACAGAACCTCATCCTCGTCGGTCTCGCCGGCATCTACGACCCTCCTCGCAGAGAGACCAAGGCGTCCATCGGCGAGTGCTCGCAGGCCGGCATCAAGGTCCACATGCTCACGGGCGACCACCCGGAGACGGCCAAGGCCATCGCCAAAGAGGTCGGCATCATCCCCAGGAACCTCAACATCCTGCCCCAGAACGTCGCCGCGTCCATTGTCGTCAAAGCAACAGAGTTCGACAAGATGACAGACGCCGAGATTGACGCCCTGGAAGAGCTCCCGCTGGTCATTGCCCGCTGCGCCCCCGACACCAAGACGCGCATGATCGAGGCCCTCCGCCGCCGCCGCGCCTTCATGGCCATGACGGGCGACGGCGTCAACGATGCGCCCTCGCTCTCCCGCGCAGACGTCGGCATCGCCATGGGCTCGGGGTCCGACGTCGCCAAGTCGGCCGCCAAGATTGTCCTCACCGACGACAAGTTCAACTCCATCGTCGCCGCCATCCGCGAGGGCCGCCGCATGTTCGACAACATCCAAAAGTTCGTCCTGCACCTCCTCGCCGCCAACGTCGGCGAGGTCATCCTGCTCGTCATCGGCCTCGCCTTTGTCGACGGCACGGGCTTCTCCGTCTTCCCCGTGTCTCCGCTGCAGATCATCTGGATCAACATGGTCACGTCGTCGTTTCCCGCGTTTGGGCTCGGCCGCGAGGCTGCCGCGCGCGAGGTCATGCGCAAGCCGCCCCAGGACAAGAAGCGAGGCGTCTTCACCAACCAGATCATCGTCGACATGATGGTGTACGGCGTCCTCATGGGGGCGTGCTGCCTGTGCACCTTCTGCATCGTCATCTGGGGCGCCAACGACGGCAACCTTGGGACGGACTGCAACACGCACTTTTCCGAGTCGTGCGTCCCCGTGTTCCGCGCTCGAGCGGCGACCTTTGCGCTCCTGACGTGGCTCATCCTCATCTCCGCGTGGGAATTCAAGAGCCTCCGCCGGTCCATGTTCCGGCTCAACCCCGACGACGACAGCTTCTTCCCCTTCTTCCGGGACGTCTACGGCAACCGCTTTCTCTTCTGGTCCGTCGTCATCGGCAGCCTGTCCGTCTTCCCCGTCGTCTACATCCCGTTCCTCAACACGCGCTTCTTCAAGCATACCGGCATTTCCTGGGAATGGTCGCTTTCCGTGGGGTTCACGCTGGTCTATGTCACCGGCATCGAGCTGTGGAAGCTGACCAAGCGGCACTTTCGGCTGCTGGAAGACGGCGTTGTGCAGAGGGGCGCCTGGGGTCAGGGAGGGCCGGAAGATGACGGACCCAGGTTCAAGAAGACATTTTCCGTATCGAGCTTCAAGACGTGGGTGTCGTTTTCGCGGAAAGAGACGGGGGACAGCGCCATGCGGGCAAACACACAGGCTCGCTCCCCTGTGTGAGAGGAAGTCATTGCCAAGAGGCTTCGGTCTGTCTGACGATATGTCTGCATATGAACTGTCCATTTTCTGCTTTTCGTTCTTCTTGACAGCATCTATAAATGAGTCATTTAGAGTTTCCGTCAGAGAGGTAGTAGACATGGGTGCATTCTTCCGCCTACCTATCCTGAAGAGGCATTATTCGGCATCATGTATGTATTTCTGGAGGGCTGAAGGCGAGATACCCAGCAACAGGAAGCTCGGATTGTAAGTAGTTGTATGTATGAAGCAACGATTATCACTTCTTCAGAATGATATATCAAAGAGGAGTATGTAGTGTTTGTCAAAACACCCTGCGAGTTGAATGCTTGTCAGCATGGGAGTGACATGAAATGTTCAGCTTCTTGACTTCAAGGGTGTCCTGCTTTTGCCCTTTACCAGCCATCCTGAATATGAAGGCACGTGTGGCCCAGACCCAGCAATCCGTGCAGAGTCTGGAAAGGCGGTAACCTATTTCCAATGGGACTATACCCTGGTAAGCGTGGGAGGAGACACCGGGGGGTTGTTCAGCAAAGGGCACAATCACACGCGGCCATTGGCTAGCTGGGGCTTGAGGAAACAATGTCTACTCGACATGATTGATCTTCTCGTTGGGACAGGAACAGGATGGGGGACAAACGACTCCATTCACGCCAGCATCTCGAGGCTGTCGAGACCGACACCTGCGGGGAGATGCTGTGCCAAAATAATAAAAACAATATGTCCAACTACCACCGGCTTTCACTCGCTCACACACGCCATGATCCAAAACACCTCATGCTGCTTCCATACCCATAACCACAGTAACTCGTAATGCAAACCAAAAAAGAAAGGGAATAGGATATTCAAGAGACCCAATGAGCCACATCACTCATCAGTGAGGTTGTAAATTTTCTGAATATCGCCGAGGATCTTCCTCATATCGATGTTGAGGTCCTTGATGAGGCCATCCTCAAAGCCAAAGACCCAGCCGTGGACAATTGGGTAATGGTTGTGCTCAAACGAGTACTGCACGTCGGCCGTCTTGATGACGTTGCGGCACTGCTCAAAGACGTTGAGCTCGACCAGGCGGTCGTAGCGCTTCTTCTCGTCGGCAATGGCATCCAGCTCCTTCTCGTGGAGGCGGTAGACGTCGCGGATGTTGCGCAGCCACGGGTTGAGCAGGCCCATGTCCTTGGGCGTCATGGCGGCCTTGACACCGCCGCAGCCGTAGTGGCCGCAGACAACAATGTGCTTGACCTTGAGGTGGCGCACGGCGTAGTTGATGACGCTCATGACGTTGAGGTCGGTGCTGATGACCATGTTGGCGATGTTGCGGTGCACAAAGGCCTCGCCGGCTCCGAGGCCGGTAATCGCCTCGGCGGGGATGCGCGAATCACTGCAGCCGATCCAGAGGTACTCGGGCGACTGACCGGCGGACAGGCGAGTGAAGAACTCGGGGTCCTGCTTGAGCCTCTCGGCAGCCCATTTCCTGTTGTTCTCGAAGAGGCGCTGGTGGTTCTCGCGCAGGTAGCGCTCAACGTCGTGGTCGTGTTCAGGCATGCCGGGCAGACGAGCAGGGATCTTTGCGTTTGTTGTAGAAGCGGCACCAGAGACAGCACCAGAAGTAGAGTTGTTGTTGTTGGAGGAGGAGGAGGAGGAGGATGAAGAGCAGAATCGGTTTCCGGCAGCGGCAGGGCGGCGAGCGGCAGAAAAGGTCAGTGATGAAGGAAGGGCAGAACTGGGACGGGAAACGGCCAGACGCAAGGATTGACGTCCAATTCGCGACGGGAGCATATCGTGTCGTTCGAAAGGAGTCTGGTCTGGCTTCCGAGGAGGAAGAGAGGAAAGAGGCGAGCAGGGGGGTGGTTGGTTTGGTGGCGGCTGATTGGTACGAAGAGCTGTCGGCCGGGACTTGTTTGGGGGCCTTTGGGGGCCTTGGTCGGAACCGCGGGCTTGGAAGATACTGCCTAGATAAAGAGGGTCAGCCTTGGCCGGGTTGAGTTGAGTCGTGTACTCTTGCTGAGCTCGTACTGGGTGGCTGGAACCTGTACCAAACTGACGAACTGTTGAACGGGCCGCAGCTGCACACGGACTGGCCCTATCTGCAACCCGTCTCAGCACCAGCAGCTACACTGGCGTCTCCGTACTTACCAATGGACTATATTGTACCGCTACTGGGGTGCGGCCGTGATGACGGTGACGGTGACTGCGATCTGCAGGTAATCTGTAATCTGTCAGATTCAATGCAAGTGCATCTACCCAAAGCGCAAGTCTATCGCCGGGCCGGAACTGGAGTCAAACAAGGATCCCGTCCGTCCGTCTTTGTTGGGGGCTTGTGCTCAGACTCAGACACTTGGACACACACACACACACTCACACTCACAGGATATAGTCGGGAGGGGTAATGACTGTCTGCAACCAGCTTTCGTAGCACAGGCTCGGTGCTTTATCTGATAGCCGATTCGATCGCAACCGCTAGAAGATGCGAGACTTCGAGATTTTGGGGGGTGGAAGCCCCTCCCCGCGGGTCTGATTTTTAGGCTCTTATTTTATGTTGAGCGAGAGGGTCAGCCAGCCATTGAGCAGGTTGACAGGCCCTGTTCCTTGTTCCTTGTTCCCGGTTTTCTGGCAGACTTCGCCTTGGTTGCCGTCCCCTCGGCTATGCCAGCAGAACGCCAGATTTGCCAGATCCGCGAATAAGCGGCATTGAGATCTGGGCCGGTTTCGGTCAGCGGCGCCGATCCGATGGAGACGCTCCATCTCGACGTCGATTTTGTTGGATTGCGGGCGGGGGGAGTTTGTCGAGCTAGCAGCAGAAAGTGCGTGGATGGAGAGAAAGCGAATGTCATTGATATTGCTAACACCAGCAGAAGAAGAGTGTTCAAGTCAACTACGAAGATACTGAAGACTTCTTGAACCAAGCTCGGGGCAAGGCGGTGATTGATGGCATTATCCCTTAGGCGGTCAACCTTTTCTGCCTCTGGTGTATGAGATGGTGTATGATGCAATCAATCGGATACTTGCGGATACCATCTAGATCAACAACTACCTCAACAACAACAACTCCAGCATCGTCAATGCCGCCCAACTCGCTCGAACAAAGTGTAGCCGCCCAGTTCCCGGCTCCAGCATCACGCCAACCCGCCGCACGTGGCTCTGCTCAGACCGGGAACTCGACCTTGATCGCCGGCCCAAGCCCCCCCGTCACGCACCGCTTCCGGGCAACAAACGTCGTCTGCCCGACAACGTTATCCAGCTGCAATATGAAGCCTCTCAGCCTGGTTGAGCAGTCGATGACCAGCTGGCACTTCTCAGCACCCGCGTCCACGCTGATGCCCCGCCATCCCCGGTTCCAGAACTCGCCCAAGTAATCTCGCGGCCGTATCCTCTGTGCAGCAGGGCCCCGGCCGGGATTTCGCTCCTCACCTCTGCATCGACTTCACTCAGCCTGGTGACTCGGGGTGTAAGGCATCGGCGAAAAGGCAAAGATCACTCTAGGACAGCTGCTGCATCTTCTCGTCGTGCGTGGGCCGGTGCTCCTGCGGTACGTAGAGCAATTCGTCGAGAAACTCCTGCATCAGCAGCTCGCCCGCAACGTCCGCCGTCTCCATGTTTCCAAGGATGACGGCCCGGCCCAAAGGCCCTGGAGGCGGTAGCCTTGCCGTGGACGATGGCGACGGTGAGGCCACGGATCATCATTCTCCTGTGGATGTTCGTTCGTGATGTCGGCGAAGTTGTCAGAGTTGAAGTAGTCCATCATTTTTTATGCTGCCGACGCTGGCGACGCTGGTGTCTCTGGCGACTCTGGCGATGCCGGCTCTCCGTTGTGAGCCATGATGATCTGTGCAAGAAGGGCTGATGGTGAATATGCTTAATGTCGCTCTGGGCTAATGTTGACCAAGGTCATACCAAGTGTAGACGATCCTGGCTACAGAGGCTAACGCCCGATACCTACCTTGCCAGTATTCAACCAAGCTTGAGGAGGAGAATTACAAAGGTGTAACTGGGGTGATGAGCTGCTTCCAGCTTTCCTTCCGGCTTTTCCTCCTCTTTGGTTCCTTCTGTCAGAACCGTTGGCTTTCCAGTCAAAGAGATAAGGTATGGTAACCGGTAGACCGCTGGCAAGTGCTCTGAGCATTATCCATCAACAGCAATTTACAGCCCACCGCTCACTCTGTCACTCAGGCAGAGTTAAGATCTATTATATGTTCCGATTGTATCAAAAGAATGATTCATTAGCTAAGCTATAAAGCAACACATGAGCCTCCACAGCCTCCACAGCCTCCGTGAATCATATCGCTAAAAGCCCGACACGCAGAATTTCCTACACAGGGTACCTCAACATATATATCTCTATATACGCTCATGCCATACATACTCCAAACAAACGAAAACTATGAAAAGGAACAAAAAGAGAAACACAAAGGAAAGAAATACGGCGGTGATTAGTTAGTGTAAAAACATCCAATGCCATCCCATATCCCCGCCCAATAATCCTTCCCCTCATCCAAGTCCTCCGATTTCTATCAAGGCCGTTGACGTTCATTCGGTTTCAAAAGCCCAGAGCCCGCATGTCCATCCGTCTAAGCCATCCATTACCATATGATACTATACCAAATATTCCTCCGCCCTCGTTGGATTTCCTGATAGAACTATCGCGACTCCTTGCTCAGTCGGGAGCCTCGTCCACGTCTTCCTCAACCCAGGGTATAAGCATGCCTAGTGAAACAAAAGAAAAAATTGAAGGCGCATGGTGATCATAAGGAGAGCGCTATGCGTCCTTATGCTGCCCGACGTTGACTGTGTTGTGACATAGGGGAATATGACATGGTGAAGCTGCTGTGCATGGCATACGCGCTCCTCAAAGTAAGAGATAAAGCCAGGATGGCTCGGTCATTCGTTTGACACAAGGCCAAGTCCAGGCGGACTCAGTGCAATGCGGTTCCTCATACAGCGGTGGGCGCCACTTGTCAAATCATCACATCCAACACTCGCCATCACGAAAATCAAAAAGACGATGACGGCAATGAGTGAAACACGACTCGGCACTTGAATGATCTGACCAGTCGCTGACCTCGACGATTGATACGCAGCATCAGACACCGCGACGCCGTATTTGCGCTCCCGGGTGGCCATTACCCGATTGGGTAGGCGACGAGGTTGTAAGGGGGGTGATGGGAGGGACGGATGCTGATTGGGGCTGATGCGGCCACCTGACTTACACCCCGAGACCTCCAAAATCTGTTCATGGGATTCCGTGACTCCTGCAAAACAGAAGGAGAAAAGAGACATGTGGTGACGATCGCTTCTGATCGACTTAACTGGAGAAGTGGCGCTTCGTCCATCATGCCCGAGAAACAAACATGAAGTACTCTGGTGCTGTGAGGATCTCCAAGATGGGTTCCCTGTATAAGCCCTTACGCTCGCGACGGCCCGTCGCCATATGCAGAAGCGCCATATACAGACGGTCCGCCTGTGGGCTGCTGAGAAGTGAGGCCCGGGTAGCCACTGTCGGTGTATGTCGAGGGCGCAGCGTCCCAACGAGGAGGCGTTGCCGTTGCAGGGTGGTGGCTGATGGGCGTGTGCAGGCCAGTGGTGCCGTAGGGGCTGGCGGCCACTCCCCTCGTGTCATATGCCGAGACGGCTGGCAGCTGCGACGCGCTGGTGTTGATGCGCATGGACGACGCCTGCTGGGGGCTGTGATGGGTGCGGAGCGTGGGACTGAGACCCCGGGCCGCGCTCGTCGTGTATGCCGAAGCAGGGCCCCAAGTCGCCTGTGACCGCGGCGACGGGATGGCTTCGTGATGTGCCGAGGTGTAGGCAGAGTGCATCGGGTACTGGCCGTGGGCATCTGCATGCTGGGAGGACAGGCCGTGCTGTGACGCCCCGAGACCATGGTGGCTAGGAGGCGCGAATGACGACGTGCTCACGGGGGTCAGGATGCTGCTGGGGCTGGCGCTGTATTTGCCAATGATCTTCTTGAGCGCGGGCTCGAGAGCCGTCCAGGGAAACACCTTGACGTCCTTCTCAATGTTGCGCGGCTTGGGGTGAGGAAAGGCCATGATGATCTTGAAGAACTCCTCGCTCTCCGGCTTGGCCTTGGAGACGGTCGACGGGTGGAATCCCTCCAGGTTGCGGCGGATGCGGTTCTTCTCCTCGACGCTGAACCGGTTCGGCGCAGCCACGAGCTGCTCGAGCAGGTGGATGGTGTCGACCGAGGTGACGTAGCACTCGGACTTTTCCGCCCACCAGATGCACGAGATGCAGATGCTGTTGGTGGGCCTCTCGTTGACGGCCACGGGCTTGAAGCTGACGCTCAGCACGGCGCCGTTCTGGGCCTTCTTGAACATGACAATCCGGCGGCGGTTGTCCCACTCCTCCTGCGTCCAGTCTCTGGCCATCTCGCTAAGCTTGCCGTGAATCTTCAGCACCGCCTTGCTGGTGTACAGAGACATGGGGTGGTAGGAGCCATTCCCGCTGGCGTTGGTGATGGTGCTGGTGCGCACGAGCTGAGGCGTCCCGCTGTTCCCCGAAGACGGGATGGGCAGCTGGTGTCCGGCCGACCGGCCCGGGATGCCAATGGGATCAAAGGTCGTCGACGTCCTCGTCAGGGTACTGCCATAGCCGCCGCCGCCGCCGCCCCATCCCCCGTGGGAGCGCCGGTGATGCTGGGGATAGTGCGGGTCGGTAAAGCTGCTGCTTGCTCGGTACGTGGTGGTGATCATGTCGCTGCTGTTGGCCTGAGCGAATGTGTTGCCGTACTGGCTCTGCTGTTGCGGATACTCATACGTATTTGTAGCCGCTGAAGACGCCGCCTCTGTCTTCGGTGAGGGACTCACCTGATCCAGCTCGGCAGCAGGTGTCGCAGTGTCATCTTTGGGCAGCTTGTCTGTCCGCGTGATGTCGTCCTCGGACCCTTCCAAGTACTGGAAGGTCCCTACAAACGTCGTCCGCGACATCTCGCCTCCAGCAAGGGATTCGACGACAAATGACAGTGGCACGCTGTGGTTGCTGCCTGTGACCACTGGCTGCGGCGCGTCGACACTGCACGAGTATACAAACCCACTGCTGTCCAGCGGATCGCGGGTAAGGCTGACGGGGCACTTCATCGTGCCGAACAGCATGAACGGCTGCGTGGAAGATAGGCCAAAGAGATCCTCAGACGACGAGATCTTCAAGTGGACCTTGGTGCCGGGGATGCCTGCCAAGGGATCGCAAGAGATGACGCTGAGTCCGGGTTGCATGTACTGAGCTACCCCGTTGTTGCCTGCATAGGCCTGCTGGTTCATCTGGGCGAACTTTTCCGTCTGCTGGGCTGAGAAGGACTGGGTAGAGTACGGTCCATAGCTGGCGTCTTGATACCGCGTGGGATCGTAGCCTATCAAGATGCCATCGCGACGGCCTTGTCAGCTCATGCTCGCCAACGTTCCTTGCACCCCTTTTGCATTGACCCTGAGGGGGGAAACACATCACTAAACACTCACCATTCATGGAAGGTAGCTGAGCCTTGCTATAGGCAGCCATGCTGAACTCGCTCGGTGGGGAGCCTCGATCTAGATCCCCCCTTTGCGCTGCCTGGACAGCTTCCTCGTATCTAAGAGTCAGGGTTTCTGGCGACCCAAACTCGTCGTCAACGTCGACAATGATGGGTTTGTTGGTTACGAAGCCCGGCTTTCGATTTGCTTGCTGTTAGCGTTGTTCTTCTCCTCTTTGTGTCAAGAACAGTCTCATCGAGTTCGACTCTTGTCTGTTTCTTGGTGCGTACAATCCAACCACAGACAAGAATAGCGGGATCGAGTTGAGTCAAAAGACAATCAATTGTTTGCCTTCTTTGTTCTCTGGCAAGGACGGGTTGATATTGGAACAAAGTCTAGGACGCGACTCACCTCGAAGAGTCTGTAGGATGGAGACTGGAACTTGGCAGTAGACATGAAGTTGAAAGAGGGAGCAAAAGGCGGCTGAAGAGGGATTGATTAAAGAAAGAAGTAGAAACCGCGGGCCCTCTTGTCTTAGCTAAGGGACGCGTGGGAGTGTAGTAATGTTTTAAACCAGGTCTTGACGAGGAGGTAGTATCCGACGAGGACTACGGTGCCAGGATGCGGCGCCCTTCCTTCGCGTAGCTTGGACTCGGAGATTTGTTATGCGACAAACCCCAGAGGCAAGGATGGAGATAGAGCCTTGACTGAATGTGATTTGTGAACTAGAGCTGCTTTGTGAGTGACTTGTTGTTTTTTCCCTGCGGTCGAAGGGGGTGTGGTGTAAGTGAGACAGTTGCTGGGTTTGAAGGAATCTTACAGGAATATCAGGCGGTGCTAGCAACGGCGGAGAGGTCTTCCGATTCTACCCAGGACCAGTTGCATTCCAAAAAAGCAAAGAAGAAGACGGATCAGGTATGCTGCGAGGGAGAAGGTTGCCTTCCCTTTTCCGCGGTATGCCTGCAAAGCCCAAGGGCTATTGGTCGAGAGGCAGGGCAGCGGTGACCAGGGTGGTGCCAATTGCCGACAAGAACGATGATGACCAGACCTGTAAAGGCGACAGGAGAGATTCCTCCTTAATACGAAGAGCTATTGATAGCCTCCGCACGTTCCTGATGGAGGCTGTTGACGAGCACGCTGTTGTACAAATGGCAGATGACGAACAGGATCTCGTCATGCGTTTCACTATAGTTCGATCGAAAGAGGTCAGCATTCTTCGCATCCAGTGGTAAAGCAGTTTCTGGTATTCGCGATCAACATGGGCTGGGACATGCATGGGCGATGCGCCAACGCAAGGGAGAATGGTGCCGAGATTGGCCATCGGAACGATCAAACATACAGGCGGCAGCGTGTGAGTTTATGGGGCTTCTTGAAAGAGTATGAAAGACAGGTACCGATGCGTGTAGTATACAGCAACAGTGAAACCACTGTAGCCAGGCTATCGGAGCTGGTTCGCGGCCAAGGGGATGAAGACTATCAGTAGGTTTCGATAGCGAAGCTCAGATTCACCGAGCAGGTCGCAGCGATGACCGACGGCAAGTCTAGAACAGAGGGAGGTGTGGGCATAAACGTAATGGAGCCAGCAAAGACCAAGGCGGGTGAGAATGGTATGCGAAGAAGGGCGAGCTGCACATGCAGGTAAGATTCGAGAGAGTCAAGGTCTCAGGCTTCCACATAAATACTGCCGTCAAGTGGGAGAGAGGTGGGATAGAAGACGCGAGAGGAGTGTCTTTTGAAGACCAGATGGTGTCTGCGAGTCGTCTTTCCCACGGCAGTAGATCGGGCGCCAGACAGGGCAAGATGACTAGGGCGACATCAAGGTGAACAGGGGACAAGGAAAGGGAAGATGGGGGATTTTTGAGGTAGATGAGCCAATCAAGGACGAGTTGCAGGGCTCGACTTGTTCCCACAGAGGACAGTCTCCCTTGGGCGGGCACGTCAGAGCGAGGTACCACTCCAGGGAGGGGGGAAAAGGGACTGACGGGGCTGCAATCTCTTCTTCCTGATCCCTTTGGGACGCCCGTTATCGCCAAGCCCAGCGTCAGAGCGGCCTGACAGCAGCAGCGGCAAGGGCAGGCCACATTGAGCGGAGATGGCACTGACGCCAGCAAGACAGGCCTGTCCGAAGAGGGACAGAGCAGCTCGGATCGGATCTAACAAGCATCGCATCTGGGAAGGGCGTCATGAACGGCGGCCGACCGCGGCCCCTGTGGGCCCAAACGAGAGAAAGAAGAAGCACGCGCATCCGGGGATGACAGGGATGGAGGAGAGCCATGGCTGAAAGGGACCATAGCCGCGCCTCTCAGTCCTGGTCCCTTGGTATGCCAGATTTCCACGTCCAGACGGGTGGAGTCGGCAAGGATGAACGAGCAATATGCCAAAGCGGGCGGGCGAGGGAGAGGGGGTGTAGTGCAAAGATGCCAGATGGGAGAAACGGAGCTCGGCGATGATGTGAAGGAGCACACCAAGTGCTTCTGGCGTCTGAAGGTGTAATTGTGCACCTCAGATGCTGCAGCCTGCAATTGGCTTGCTTCGTTATCCCCGACGAGGCATTGCGGTATCCGGTTATATGCCAAGGCCATGATGTAGGATGTCAGGAAGTTTTACCAAGCAGGGATTCGGACAGCCCGGGCCAAGGCCACGGCATTGCTATCCCTTGCTCAACCACAGCAGAAAAACACAAGAAACAGTAAAAGGGTAGCAGCAAGAGTGAAAGTAGAGCCAGCTCACCTCAGGGTGTGCGGGTGCCAAGGCGTTCTCTCGCACTCTCACGCTCTTTCTCAAGCTCTCCCCCGCCTAGCTCTGGGAGTGACCCTGTATCTATCAGCCGTCTAATGAGTCGAGCTGCGTGTAAGTGCCCGGTAGCCAATGCCAATCTTAGTGCCGTGAACTTCGATTAAGCTACCACCGGTACGGGTATACACTGCGGGCTCGCCCTCTGGCGTCGTCTGGTCTCGTCTCGTCTCGTCTCTGTCCTTCCGGGGGGTGGCTGTAACCGTCTATCCTAGCCTCGACGTGGTCAGCACGAGCCAGTGATTGGATGATCCTCGTGCAGCTTCATGACAGCAACACGACCGCTTGGTCGGGCTTTGGCGGCGGCGGGCCACCGGTAAGTGGTGACCCTCTGCTGCACCGCAGGGGGCCTTGCATCGCAGCATTGCAGCACCCGGCTGGCATTGAAGGGGATCAGCAGTCGGGAGATCCACCAAGATCAGAGCCAGGGGTGTGTGAGGCCAGGCCAAGCTTAGCGCCCAAATGCCACCTGAAGACCGGCGCAGCGGGTGACAAGAACAGGGGTCCTGAGAGGTTCAAGCGCCTCAGCTGGCCAGGGAAGACCCCTGACGGCTCATGCTGGGAGACGGTCCCGTAGGTACCGTACCTGTACCTTCTCTTGCACACGGCAGCCACCGGGAGGCTGAGTTGGACTCTACCCATCGGGGGCGTGCTGCTTGTGCGCTCAACAAGGGAGGCATGATGGGGGGCAAAGGGGGGAGAGCGGACGCGGTTCCGGATCTCTTGGGAAATACCAATAGGGAAAAAAAAAGAAACCAAAGCAGCACCAACACAACAACCACTTACCCGTCCGTACAGGAAGGTGCTATTGCTCCAGACTCCCTTGCAGGCTCGAGTCACCGTTCACAAGGACCAAGTAAACAATGCCCTGGCCGAACCTCACCGGAATTGAGGCAATCTGGACGTCGGCCTGAGCGGTCGGCAGCGTGCAAGAAGCTTGCAATATTTCGACAGGCAATCGAGCACTGTTGACGTGGCGTGTGATTGCTGCGATCGAAGACCGTCTAGGGCAGATCAAAACCAGCTCAGGGCTTGGGGAGATTTCGTATGCCAAGGTCGGCGATCCCTTGCGGCAACAGAACTCAGCCGTCTGCTCTCTGGTATCGCCGTCGTCGGCTGCCGGTATTGTTCCTTTCCCTGGTCGTATCCATTCCAGTCAGCGGCTCATCACGACGTGCGGACGTGCGGGTGAGATCTGTCATCGTGGAATCTCCATCGCTTCAACGGCAACAGCAGGGGGTAGTAAACAGTGACAGGCATGGGTGCACGCACCCCCACCGCCAGCATGACATCCGTCCAGAAAGTCGCTGCCTGCTTCCACTGCATTTTCTACAACTTGTTTCAAACAGCACAGACCAAACCAGATGATAGAGGCGGGGGAGGGCGGCTGGTCAGCAGCAGGTACTAGATGTTGCCCCAGCAGATACCCCGGACGGGAAGAAGGGCAATGGATTACTCGTAAATGAAGAATGTGAGGGGCAGCCAAGAAGGCAAGGCTGATTGATCGTCCCTGTCATGAGGCTTTGGTCATCTCCTCATGATACCACAGACGCATGGGTTGAGCCAATACGCCGTCGAAGGGCAGCTAGCCCGCTGTCATGGTTCCTTTCTCCCGCGCTTATCACCGACGCGGCGGCGGAAGGTCCATCAGCAGGCCAACGCACCATCGCGGTGATGAAGGTGGTAGAAAGACTTGAGAGGATGCGCTGAGAGGAAGCGGTTCTTCTGGTGTGGTTGAGGCAATGCGGGAGAGAGAACAACCACACCCACTGCATCTAAGGGAGAATAGTCGAGGGAGAAAGAAAAGAGATTACCTTCCAGATGTAACAAGCAGCTGAGAAACACTATCTCTGTGGATTCGACCGCAGGACGTTCAGAGGTGGCATTAACTCCAGCTCTCGACCAATGCTTGGCTTATGCGATGCTTCTATACTATTCTGTGATTTCGTGTTGTTACTCTATCCTCATCGCAACGTTATTAGTATGCTGCGTCGTAGTATCAGTCATCTCTGCCAACGCTCTGTCTCACCTCTCCCTCATTGCCGCCGCCCGTTTGCTGCAGCCTTTGAATGTATGGTCGCCTGATTGCGCAAATTATGAGGGCATATATCTTCGGTGTGATTGAAGTTTTGGGGAGTCGTGGATTGACACCAGAATGAGAAGCACTTTCAGAGGCAACTTCGATAATGTCCGGCTACGAACCTCTTATACTTGCAACTCTCTTGACCTTGCGGCACCGTATCTAAGCACGAACACAGCAAAACGGGCGTGTGGTATATGCTAGACGGTTCCCCACAGGTTGATTCAGGTACCGACGTCTGAGCCATCAATATCGACCATTGACGATACCGAGTATGAGATACACCGCACATACTGGTTCTATACATGAATTGCAGCGCCAGGGCCCGTCAGATCCGGCAGGAGACACGATGGGTGCAACGCGGTGGCAGCATTGACCCATCGTGTACCGACGGCGTGCGGTGTACAAACCGGGAGGACGACTCATCCGCAAGAGGCCTGGCCTTCTTTACCTGTGAACCTGAGCTCGCAGTCCAACGAGAGCAATGGTAGCGGACTCTAAAACCACCGCTGTGAGAGTGTGTGTGCAGAGCGTAGTTCGGCTTTGACTCCTGGCGCTGCGACCCATGGTGGAGGGGTGGCAAGCGGATTGGCATCCGAGCAAGTGAGGCCGTGGCAGGGATCAGATAAGGTTCGGTCCCGCGCAACGAGACGGTCTCGCGCTTCCGTGGAAGAGCAGTCGGTGAAGCATCTTTCGAGGAAGGCATCGTACAATCTGGCAACGGTGAAAGAGAGGCGCCCAGGCACAGCGCGTGTATTGCTGAGCACAAGTATGCGCCACCTCGGCTCTTGAGGACGGGCTGGCAGGTAGCATTTTGGGGTAATTCCGGGCGAATGGCAGACGGATCTGGGGGAGAACAGAGCTGGCCGTTCTCAGTGCTGGGTTGCCCGAGCAGTCGGCATCAGACTTGGACGTCGGATTTGGGTCAGCCTCTAGAGCGTGACTTCAGATCAGAATCCGAGGACTCTCGCCCTATCAGTTCAGTCAGATCATCTTAGAAGTTCCATCAGTCATCAGCCAGTGGTTCAGGGCGGCAGTTGGAGCTCGAGCCGTCTCTCCACCCAGCTAGTTAGGGGGAGTGTGTTGAAAAGCAGCACTGCATCAAGGGGGGGCGTCTGCGCAGCACAGGGATCGACACAGGGGGGCGCGGGGGACTCGGGCACCTCCAGTTACAGGGGTTTCCTCTTCCTGTACTTGTGCTGTAAGTGGTCGCTTTACCCTAGCCGAATGGACGGCGCAAGGCTTGCATGGCTTGTTTCTTGGTCGCGACTCTGTGGTTGAACAGCGCTGGCGGAGAGAAAAGAGTGGTTGAACCAGACTGGCGATGAATGGCAGAAGTGAGGAGAGAACAAAGGTGATGGGAAGAGTCGCAGAGTTTTTCCGTTTCGGAACATGATAGGCGAGGGTGGCTTGTAGCAGGCACGCGTCGTTGACAGCGAGGAGACTCTAGGTTAGCAGTGAGGTGATGGCGGATGGCGGGTACCGTGCTGGTATCGCACTACTTGCAGCTTCGGAATTTCTGAGAATGATAAGAAAGCCGACACTCGAGAGCTGTCCATTGAGCGGTACATTACCTTTACATGCAGCATGTAGTTGATATGAAAACTCTCAGTAATGAAAGGAGTACACAGCATCATCATGATGTGTTTCTTGCAGTGGTGGTATCATGTGTGTGTGTACACGCGAGTCCTGCCCCAGTGTAGAGTATGCCGCACAATCTGTGTAAGTAGACGCTCCAGGCTTCCCGCAATACATACCTACACAGCTTCACAAGGATCATCATCATGCTATCCCATGCCAATGCCCCGTATAAGCGGCCTCTACAGGTATGAGAGTGCCTGGAACGTGTGCCCAAAGTGGCGGCTTTGCATCCGCGTCCATCACCTCGACCCAGACATGACCACAATCCCGAGTACGACACTCCCCCCCTGGCCCCCTTCTCCCCCCCCTCCCAAGCAGGCGGCCGCGACGATGAAGCAGATACCCGAAGGAGGAGGGGGCTACAGGCCTCTGCCTCTCTGGCGTCTGTCTTTCTCCTCCACCGTCTGGCCTCTCAACCATGCCTCAATCTGGTAAAACCGTCGCCGTCTGACACTCTCTGCTTCTGGTCGCGCCTTGTGTATCCCCAGAGGGTGCGCCAACCCCCTCCCAGAACCGCTCCCTGATGCTACAGTGACTGATCCTTCACGACCTCGCTGTTATGCTGCGACTGGTCTAGTACCTCGGTTCTAGTTCCAAGACGCCTTGCTTGAGGCAGAAGTAAGTATGTGGCACCTGGATGCTCCCGAGGCCCATCCACACGGCTTCTCCACTCCTCCCGAAAAACCTCCCGCGACAGAAGAAAAGACACACGTTTGCTGCCAATCAAGTCCACCCCATTGGCATCTCACAACGTTCATCTGTCTCACCCTCCACGAGGCAGTGCGAGCAGTTACCGCGGTTTCCACTCTGCACTCTCGCTCGCCATGGCACAGAAGAAGGGGCGTCTGGGTGGGCTGCCTCAGCTGGGAACTGCTCGCTCGCCATGGGGAAATGGGAACGCCATGCTTGAGGCTGTAATACACTGTTGCGCGGCCATGCTTGGTATCTTCTGCTTACCCTGAAGCTACATGATCAGGCATGTACAGAGACTTATGGTGCGCCGACTTTCACTCCTATAGTCAAAGGGAGGAGGAGGGGGAAGGCTATTCCAGTGTTCGACGGTGAAGGACCGAACAATAATCAGCCACGGAAAGGAACTCAGGAGACTAACAATCTGGAGGAGCCCATTCCAGCATAATCAGCGCATGACTCTCTAGTTGGGCGACCCAAAATAAGTGCTGAAGACGTGGTTGCTCAGCTGGGAGCGTGCCGTAGCATCTGCTCTATTGCCCGGTAGTCCCATGCCTGCTGCCACCGCGCACAATGCATTGCACCTGAATTACAGGCGGTCTGGCTAGTTCGTCATGATCGAAGGCATGATGCCGCATGTATGCTGCCTTCAAATTGCAGCTATGCCACTAATAAGCTCTCAAAACCGTGTCAAGTGGCTCATGACACTGTTGCAACTCTTCGTCTCTCGGGGCATATTAACAAGGTCGTGAAGGTGTGTTTAGCTCATTCGATGAGACTGTGGCTGGCCATATTGACGTTGTCGTCACATATCGTGGGCACTTGATATCACGTAGCTGCTTGTTGTGGCTTACACGGATGCAGAGGTTGCCCATGCAGCTTTGAGAGTCTATATCATACTTGAAATGGCGTTGATTCACTTCGCATTTCCAGTCTTCATGTCTATATTACTTCTGTCTCCTTACTGTACTCCATGTTCTTTATACTAGAGCAATCTCTAGGAAGGAAGGTTTCTGCAGGATTGTCATTACACCCTGGTGCTGTGACGGAACAAGTCCCAGCTCCCTCGTATCACCACCCTCCCCCTTCAGCGACCACAACATGTGCCCTCGTAACAGGCTTCTACTCAACCACGACAGCAAAACCGAACCTCCTCGAGGCGAAGGCATGGATGAGGAAATCTCAACATGGATGAGGCTCTTCCGCCTTCTACCGATCATGCACATTGAAGTCGTACGCACATCTTTGTACGCAGATCTCGCGCGTTCCCTAGCGCTTCACTGTCTTATTGGCACGCTGGCCGTCCTGCCGTGGCACCTTGGCCGTGGGCTCTGTCGTCCTCCTGGCGGTCGCTCCCAATGGGATGGGCGAGCTGAAGTCGTACCGGCGCGCCGGGTCGGACAGTGCCTGTAACTGTTTGGCGCTGGGGAGGGGAGGAGGAGGAGGAGGAGGATCGCTAGGGAGCTGAAAGAGGCGTTGCTGGTATTATCAAAGAGGGCGATGGGTGGTAGCACTGGATCGCGAGAGGCGGGCCAGACTGAACCAGCGCGAGTGAACCGTCACACCCGAGAGACGATTTGCAATGTCGCCTCCACGCCAGGCTGGAGGGTGTCGTCATGAGCCTGGAGTCGTTTAGACTAGCCGGCTGAGGACATAACCCTCGTCGGCATAAGGTGTCTCCTCTCGCTGTGCGTTACTACGTGTACTCGCTCATAGAACAGCATGTGCTTTGTTTCTCAGCTTCAGCTGCGATTCAAGAAAGAAAAAAACATGGGGATTGCTAGCGCTACTATCCACGTCTAAGACGAATCGAGATTTCCGGTAGGATTCGCCAGATCCCTGCCGCTGCAATTCCAATTTCGAGAACCCTTGCATCGATATGATGGGGAATCTGGCTGTGGTGGGTGGTCAACCAGGGTATATTGGTCAATGGTTTAGGGGGTGGATACTTGTTCCCTTATCCCGCCCAAGCTGAAATCAAGGGAGCTGAACAGAAAGGCTTGGAGAGAGCATGCATGTACAAGTGAGCATTCATTATCCACGAGGCAGCGATCGATGACAAGATGCAACCCCTGTTGGTCATACCTGACTCGACGACCCCCCAAGGCTCTAGCTGAAGAGGAGGAAGAGTCCCGAAACGCGGAATGATGGGAGCAATGCTTGTGTTCGTGTTTGGAGGCACACGACTGGAGTGAGATGACGCTCCAGAACCGCGTGTGCAAAAGCCCTTACTCGAGCTCAATGACAAATTCTGGCATTCGTCATGTTTAATTACCTAGTGTTGTAGTCACATCACATCTTCTTACTGGATATTAGTAACTTGCCTAGTATCTTGCCAAGGGCATGGATATGTCTCTTTTTCACTTCCTCTGGCTCAAACGCGCCGCAACCTTTGATCATCGGTCTTCCGATTAGAAATTTCTTCATGGGCGTGCTTGTAACATTGAAACCTCCGTGTTTGAAACCACAGACGAGAGCGACCCAACTAGTTGATTCAAACTGTCGCAGCCCCAACCGAACAGCCGGGTGGGAATGGGTTCTTGAGAGGTGAGAGGCGCAGCCTTCACGTTTACAACCCAAACCTAGTTCTAAATAAAGAAGCCACGAAGAGTGTGTACGGCAGAGAATCGAAAGAGAGAGACAGACAGACAGACAAGGAGAATCACAACAACAACAACAGCCACCGTGATACGGCATCAAGTTCGTCTTTTAGAGATGAGCAAGCTGGTGGTGGGGAACTCAATGCTTTGACTCGCTCCTTTAACCGGAAGACCCGTTCGGCGACCAAAGGGTGCAGATAGACGGAGCCATCCATGAGCATGCCCTGGTTGTCAGCTCTCCCGGTCGCAGCGACTTGTCGCGATTCGGCCTTCCCACGTGCCGGCGCGAAAGAAAGATTGCGCTTAGATCCAAGGTGCTAGTCATGATCCCGGTACCCTTGCCGGGGAGGGAGGGAGTGTGTCGTCTACTGGACACGAGGTTACTCGTAACATGACTTGCCTTGTACGCAGCAACTCGTTCGTTTCTACTCGCCCTCTCTCCCTTTCTCTCTCGCCCCGGGTGTTCAGTCGCATGCAGGCCCAACTTCCTGCGGCCTCACGAAAGTCTTGCCCAACCCAAATTTCGCTTTCATACATCATCTCCTGCATCCGTGGCTTTTGTCTCGATCCTGCAGCATCGCTCCCGTAGCCAAAACAAGTCGACCGCCTCTGCCATCTCTCAACCTTACATGACATCCCGCTTTGCCCCCGCGCTCCCCTCACTCTTTTTGGCGAGTCCTATCAATACATGGACGAGATGTTCGTGACCCTCGCTTACGATACTTGGTCAGGGTTCGAGCGTATGTGGTGGCTGAAGGCTGTGTGACGGCAACCCTGGCTGTAGTTGAAAGGATTATTGGTTGAGCAGCAGATCGCACGGTTCCCACCAATTTGTTTCTACTGCATTTTACCAGAGTTGCTCGCTTGAAGCTTATGGTAGTTGTGGCTTTTATATAGAGAATAGAATGATCTTTTGGCATCAAGGTCTGCTGCGTCTGAGGCTTTCCTATAACAAGTATGCTGTGATTGGATGTTGACGGTCTCGTCACTTATACCATTGGACAACGTGTGGGTAAATCTGGACGGGACAAGTAAGGGATAACAATCCTTTGCATCATCCGCAGACTCTACACCAGTACACTAACGCAATGCTGTCCAACACCTTACTCGCTTCATATGTCGCATCGTGACAAGAGGCTTGCAGGCTTAACCGATGGCGCAGAGGCGAGAGGAGGGCGCAAACCACCCCAAAGCAAGGGCACCACACCCAGCCCTTTGCCTACCTACCTACGCAGCCAACTTCTCAAAAGCCCGGCTGCGTGTACCTACATGAGAAAGATGAATGATATGGAAACGATCCTGCTGCGTCCCGTCTGGAGGTTGAAACGGCCGCCACGATTTGCTTCCTCGCTCCGTGCGTCGTTCCTATTGGTAACGCCCCGGCTGGCTAACGCAGCCTAGGCCTGGCCACCTGCGGCCATAGACGAAGGATGTGTGCGCAACCGGACGCTCGGGAGGGCTCATAGCCGGTAGAGTCGATGGTGTCGAGTACGAAGCGCGATTGGAGTAAATGCATTGGACGAGGTGCTGGTGGTTGCAAGCCATGGGGGCGAGATATATACGAAGTAGCAGGTGGAATGATTCTGCTTGCGTATGTGGGGATTGGTTGAGCTGCTACCAGGTAATCGGACAAAACCCGAGACCCATGAGGTCCGTGAACATTAGCAGTTTAGGTAAATAATGTTGATAGTGAGCAGTTATTGACTGTACGTATGTGAATGTTTCTCAAGACCTACACTGACGCAGTTTGAACCAGATGCTGGGGCTGGCGGGAGCTAAGCCATGAGGGTCACTCTCGGCTGTACCTGTACACTACTTGACTCGATCATAATTACCTCAAATATCCCTAGGAAACTTCAAAGTTATACGAACGAGATCCCCAAGCTCAGAGAACTGCTGCTCCCAACAGACAGCTAGACGAACAGCCCTCTGAAGCCTGGACTTTGCAAGTCTACAAAGCCATCATTATGAGAGCACATTGTTCACGTTTACTTCTTGATTCATTACGAATGATCATGCAAGAATACTAGGATACCAGATTTTGATAGCCTGCTGCTACTTCAGGGTATCCTGAGGGCACCTTGCGACCCCGTTCCTCTTCCAACATGAAGATCGTATGGCCATAACAGGGCTCATATAAGTAGGAGAATGCCACTCCGTCATCTACACCCTGTCTATGATACTGCTCTGAGCGACAGGTTGCTGCAGGATGGAATGTCACGCCTCACGCTCTGCTCCATCATCATGCACTGAAAACAGGGTAGTCTAGACGCACTGAACGTCACCACAATTGCTTGCGATACGCGAGGACACTAGGCATGTCGGCCCATGTGGACGATTTCTCTCTCATGTGTTCTGATCATTGCTCTCCTGGAGTCAAGCGCATCCAAGGCCCCCCAACATAGGCAAGTCCTACACTATACTCGCCATAACCGGTCAACACTGCGAGAAAGGATTCTCATGCACCAAATGTCGTCAAGGCATCTTGTCATCGCCCATGAATAACCCACCTCCATACAATTTTGAACCCCACGAACTATACCAAAGTGCAGCACGAGTGTGGAACGCCGCAGCAAAAGGCTACGAATGAACTGCTGCACTTGACATTCGTCACATCTCATATCGAAGTAAAGGAGAAGTGATAGATTGCCTTCGTGCAAAGACAGGCTACGGAAGATATCAATTCGAGCCGGTGTTTGCACACTCCCGGTCCAGTGTCGGCCGCAGCCGCACTGCCTGCTTGCTCGGTCATCTGAAGGCAATCTCACCCGCCGACCAAGATCGCCGTTGCAACAGTGACGGTGACGGTACATACTGGCACCCGCGATGTGCCGCCCCTTGAAGGAGTCCCAGCCTAGATGAGGGGATCGGATCGTGATTGACGGGGGCATGGGTTGTCAAGCCTGACTACATGCTGCAGGGCATGGCACTCTACGTAGATGGGCCCATGAATAATCCAACCCATAATCCTCTGCAATCCATCTCGTCAATCAAGAGCCCTGATATTACTACAGATTACGAAATAGGTCATGATTGGCGTTGCTGCAGTTATCCATTACCCGTTATGAACAGTAGAGGTTGGCCCAGCAGTCATGCAGGGAGAAAGGGAGAGCGGGCTGTGCCCATTCGATATGCAAGGGAGAGAGTAGATAGTCCAAAGTACCATTCGAGCAGTTGGGCCATGGATCTGCTGTAGGGTTTCGGTCACACACATGCAGACAAAAAGATGTCCGCGGAGCCCAATTCGCGAGAGCCGAGATGCCCCTGGCTGTATTAGTATCTCTTGGAGTAGGACAGAGTGGGAATTTTATGCACAATAATATAGGGAGCAAACAATGAGATGTGGGTATGAAGATATATTACAGACGGAGGCGAAGATGTTCTAAAACGTTCAATCAGATATACTTGTGGCACGAACGGAAAGGGGATGCACCTAGCAGTCAAGACAGCATCCGGATATCGGCGAGAACCTGGGCTGTCCCTCATGCAGTCCTGACGACGAGGCGGATGTCAACTCCTTGCCTGTCAGTCCCCTCCGGATGTACAGCCCAGACGCCCTCGTGATAGCCTTGAATCCGTCATGGGATCGCTCTTCATTTGCACCAACCAAGCCTCTCGGGGCTCATTCCGAAGAAGACTGATTGGACACCGTACATGGGGGCGGGGGAAGAAAGGAACCGGGTAGAATTTGTCATGCCCCTTCCCCCATATGCCTTGGCCCTGTGCATCTACAGCAGGACCAACAGTACCAGATATTACACTTGATTGAGAAGGGTGCTCTGCAGGGACGATGGCTGGACTCTCTGCGTCATTGACACGGAGTGCCGGTACATGGAAGCACTCAACGGGCCAGTTGAAGAGCATGATGTGAAAGCAAGAAGCACTCGGACCCGTCCAGTATATGCCCTGGAGCGCATATCGCCCCCAAATATCGGCGGTAGGCAAGGAAGGGGGGTCAAAGCTGTCGGCCGCCGCTCATCGGCCGTTCAAAGAAGCAGAGGTCAAGCATGCCCAGTAATTCGATTAACTGTGCATTGTGCGGACTTGGGGTGGTTTAACGCCGATGCAGAGTAGGGCTCTCGCTCTCCCGGGCTTCAATTCTCTTCCACGATCGGACTTTGGGATCGCTGGCTTTGGAGAGGGAATCGCGGAGAAAGACGTACGATTGCCAGGGTGCGCGTGCGAATGGGAACCTTTGCAGGAGGCGGCACAGAGCATGATCGCCTGTACTGGTACATCTTACGGTGTCAAGGCTGCCTCCATCAATATTGTACCGCTACACACGATCCCGTTCGAGTACACTTAGCAGGGGCCTCTCCGGTGAGGCGCGGGCACGCGCACGATCTTTCTCGTCGTGATCTGTGAGAAAGCTGGGCCGGGTGACGCTCGTGGCGGCACAGAGGCCTGCGCGATCCCTGCCGAGCTGCGGATGACGACTGGCGGGGGGGACAGCCGGCTATAGCGCAGGTTGCTCTTCGATGTTGGGACCAGGCCATTGGTATCCGGGCTGGATAGGATGACTTTTCCGCATCTCTGCCGGGGTCTGTTGACATTGGACTAGCAGGGGGTGACCAAGGCCAGATGAATTAGCAAGGGGGAGAGGGGCGTGTCATTGATTTTTGGTCCACTTCAGCGGCTGGGGACCAAAGGGGGGCGTGTGACGATTGGCACTGTTAATTTACTATTTGCTTTCCATCTCGAATCCCCTTCAGTTGAAGGGAGGAAGAGTGACAGAGCATCATACTAGGAAGAGATGAAGATGGGTCTCGAGGTGTTTAGGGCCGAACCTCAAGGGGAAAAGCGATAGTAGCCCGTGCTAGTGCTAGTAGTCATGTCTTGCCCTACGGCGGCAGAGGCCGCGCCTGAGTGAGACACGGAACTGTCAAACAAGGCAGCCGAACGAAGTGACTTTGTCTCAGAGCTGCCGGCGTATAGAGCTCTTACAGACGGTGGCTATGGGGTAGAGACTTGACCGGAAACTGCTGGGACTGACTTGAGTCGAGGGGTTAACCGTCCATCTCTGAAGGCTTCAACCAGACACTAGGCCCGAGGTAGATTGTTGACAGCCCTTCTTTGGGACGGCCCCTCCTTGCCTGTTCTGCCTGCAGTGGCTTGAAGATATACAGAGACAAGTCCAGAAAGTAAATGGGACAATCTCGCATGCCGTGAAGAAGAACATGGCGGTGAACGGTCGCGCGACCAGCGTGCGGCAATCTCAAGCAAAGGACCAATGAGGTTCAACTTACGTGCTATATGATCAGAGGAAGCGGTGCGGCCCGTTGGATCTTGGAATCACAGGCTTCGGACGCGGTCAAGGTGATATTTCGCATAATGATCAATCCTGACCATGTGACTACACTACCTTACTCAATGATAACAGAGCAAGTCTGATGTTGTCATAAGCACAACAATGCACCCCTATTAATTTGGCTGTAGCCTAGCCCGTTGGATTGAAGGCAGCAGTCTCTTGCCTCGCACTCATTATGCGCGATGATGGGATACGTGAAAGGAAGCGGCTCAAGCAGTGTTAGATGCTGATCTGAAATCCGCATCGATGATGCCAAATTATTATATCTAGGAGTACATGATGCCTTCTCTTCTTTACTTGGACCGTGTCGAGATGGAATATGTATCCTTCCGTATTGGTGACCATTATGTGTGTCGTTATAATGCTGGCAAGGGAAAATGGACGGTCTTAGAGGTAGGACTTCTCGTGTAGTGGAAGAGAGTCTGAAGCATTTTACCCCTTGTAACATCTGGAGCCATGAACTTGTGAACATGACGTCTACCTACTTGAACAAGTTATAAGCCCTCAAGAAGCCAAGGAGCTTGTCTGCGAATGATGACGCTCCCGGTATCTTCCGACCTAGCAATGCTGGGCATGACGGAGGATTGCTCCGACAGACTGCATGCCATGTAAACAGGAGAAAAAGCTGAGCACGAAAAAAAAGCACCACTCTCAGCTTTGCCACGTCAGGCAAAGGCAGGGCGAAACATGTAGGGCGCTTGCCTAGCGGGCATGGCGACTCCGGCCATTGCCTTCGCTGGCCGTGAGGCACAGAGAGGAATGGAATCTTCATGTTACATGATGACAAGACCCCATCAATTGGTGCCTCGGCTACAGCGAACGTGGGCTGTATCACCGGCTTCGGGGTGAGGAGGACTTCGGGTTGAGCCGCTGATCGGTGGCGTCGTCTATGCTGCTTGTTGTGCTACGTGGCTTGGGTTGGCCCATTCAATAGCCAGCGGAGCCAAGGGTTCGGGCATGCGCAGTTGCATGTAAGCCACTGCTCTTTGTAAGAGTTGAGGAAGCAAACTTGAAGTGGCCAATGGCAGGGCTATATACGGGTTGCCGAGGATGGTAAAGTGAGCCATTGCGCGCCGAATTTGCGCGTGCTTGAAATGATTTGTAGCTCTAGTAAAGGGGTATTGCTTCACTGCTCAGGAGTCCTCAAGATCATACCTAGTGAGCGGCGAGTAGATACATGGCAGTTAACTCGGGAGTCGTTTGGTTGCGATATAATGAGCTATGACAGACAGAAAATGCTACTTCTAGTGTGCTTCATCGCATGCTGCTGAGTTAGTCAACTGGCAGGCGGTGCCTAAAAAGTTGACAAAGGGGTCCTATAAATGATGTATGCTGTTCATCCATTCGCATATGACATGAACTTGGATAGTCTTGTCATCCGTGATGTAGAGCACCAGAACAATCACTCTTATCGAATCAGCTACAATATTTGTGATCATTCAGAACACCTGTATTATTATCTACCTCAGTTCCATCGCATAGCAGTAATCCCTCGTGGCATAGTTTGACTCTCCAACTAGATGGCTTCAACCAGACCTTGTCGCAAACCGCGAATGGCCACCATGGCCCCCCAAGCACCGGGATCAGGAGGCAGCTCCTTGTTCTCACTCGACACTCCGATATAAGTTGCTCTTCCCAATCTCGGCTTCATTGTCTTGGTCGCATCCGCTCCATCCTGTGCCGCCTTGACGCCGTTATCAAAGCCCGACTCACACATGACGGTAGCAAATGGAATGAGTGTGTCCATGACGGTGCGATCTCCAACCTTGGCAGGAGTATACCTCCTGAGACTTTCGAGCGCCGTTGCAAGAGCTGTTCCCCAGAGCAAGGCCGGATTCTGTGCCAGTCCGATATTCTTCTCGACAGCTGCACGTAAAGAGACAAAGAAGATACCCAATATACCGCCCAGAGTACCGCCCATCTTGCTCTCCACGATATCTTCAAGCTCCAGCAGAACTCGGACAACTGACCCAGACTTTGCTAATCCCGCATCAAGGGCCGTGAGCAAAGATGTGGCGCCAGTCCTGAGCGTCTCTCCACAATCTCCATCGCCCATGACAGTATCCCACTTGGTGAGATCTGGCTCAGCCTTGATGAGCGCTTCACAAGCGTTTCTCAACATCTTCTCTAGAAGCACAGGATCAGTTGTCAGATCTTTGGACTTATCAACTGCCTTGACCTCTTCCTCCGGTGGCTGAACGATTTGCTGCTGTCTGGTCCTTTGCCGCGCCTGGGACCCAGTCATGGACTCCCAGAACGTCGTCGTCTTGGCATCGAAAAAGGACTTGATCTCTTCGACAGAGTAGCTGCAGTTCTTTGCGGCGGCGGTGACGTTGATGACGGAGACAGAAAAGGCTGGAGCGTTGAGTGACGTCTCGATGAAGCCGGCGCATACCCGTACCGGCTCGATCTTCCAATCTCTTGCAAGCTGCTCCAGTATTTCGTCCACCAGAGCGCCCATCTCCAGGTGCGATATGCCGCCGTAGTTGCTGAGGAGTAGTATTACTTCATCTCCAGGGGCAAAGCTAACATAGCCGCGTTCGGGATCTCTTTCATCCAGGCAGTACTGTAGAATCTGGGAGACGAGTTCAGACGCAGACGGCGCAGGGCATAGTTTCTTGTATCCAGGTTCGTTATGAGGGCCGGTGCCGAGCTCAACCACGCCTTCTTGAAGCATGCCATGTTCAGCGCGTCCCGGAACATGGCAATGATCCAAAGTAGCAGCAATAGACACAATCTGCTGCGAGAATGCGACACCAAGGTTGTAGACCTCGTCCAGCGAGCCTCCAGCACCAGCAGCTCCGCCCATGACCTTGAGGACGCCCATCTGTCCAGCCAAGCCTCTGCGACCAACCATGCCCCCGTTCTTGCCGACGGAGACATCGTCGCCGCAGATGATGGTCCGACAGTTGTGGCCTTTGGCATTGGCTTTCTCGTTGGCCAGCCCAAAGTGAAGACAGTCACCGGTGTAGTTTGTGATGACCAGGATGGTGCCTTTGTCACTCGGGACTGCGTCCACTGCTGCAAGGATCTGCTTTGTGCTGGGACTGGCAAAGATGTCTCCTTGGACTGAAGCTGCGAGCATGTTCTTGCCTACATAGCCGGTCCATGCGGGCTCATGTCCAGAGCCGCCTCCGCTTATGATGACGACCTTGGTCTTGTCGTATGTGGTGTCGTAGACGACCCGGTTGGTTTCGTCGAAGCTGAGAGAAGGGTTGTAGGTAATGATGCCTCGGATGGCCTTGTTGACGAGGCCGTCAGATGACGTAAAGAGGTGTCTGGTTGACATTATTTTCTATTCTGTAGAAAGTGTCCAGGGATAGAGTTAGACTGCCGTCTGCTTGCTACTGCGATGACCAAGGGCAAAAAGCAGGGCATATAAGCAGCAATCAGACCAACACAGCCAATATTTTCCCACATCGGGGCTCTCCGACCACGGAAGAACAAATCGAGGCTTCCATATCATCGTGATCTCATCCAAGGACTTGTGCCACCATACAAAATCATCATCTTGTGGTCGAGAACACTCGACTTGACGGTACCCCCTTAGCTGCTCCGCCTCCGTAACTCATGAGCTGAGCTCCGGATTTACTGTAAATCGATTAATGCAAGTGATTGTATGATGAATTGAGTTCTCCGCATTTTTGCCTTCTCCTTTTCTTGGAGAATTCCCGAGCTTCCAGATCCTTCGCCTTGGACTGGCGTGTCCAGAGTCTCGTCAGCCGTTGTTTGATGCTGGTCGGATTTCCTAATCGGGAAATGCCGAGCGTATAAGCCATGGCGATGTTTGCTTCTGTCCAACTTGAACAGTCACCCACCCCGCAAACAAGTTCATTTTCATGATGCCGAATGTATTTTCGTGGAACAGGAGAGTTCCGATTCGTGCTTCCATTGGGAAGTGCGGGGGATGTGGTAGATGGGCTGTACGAAGTCGAGAGGATGATGCTTCTAGATCAACCTCGGATTGGGCTTGAAGCCATAAGACTTGGCCGAAGGATCTCGCACTATAATAAGTTGCTCCTGAGAATGCAGTGAGGACGATTATTAGTATTCGAATCAGCAGTCAATTCTATCCGTTCGTGACTTGAGAGCTGCATTACTGGTACACAAGCACGATGGCACCGAAATGGAGAATCGCCATGGGCTGCGATGTAAGTGCATTCATCTCTTTTAGTAGAACAGGGACATCTAGCACTAGGATGAGACAGAGAGCCAGCACATAAGCCTCTGTTTCTCCATCTTTCCTCATGGTTGGAGAATTACTAGTCAAGAACATCAAGACAGACTGACACGAGCACACTCACACTTTACAGGACGCCGGCGTCAGCTACAAAAACACCATCAAAAAAGACTTTGAAAGCGACTCCCGCGTAGACCAAGTCATCGACGTAGGATCCGACGAACCCTCTGACAAGACACCCTATCCCCAGCGCGCCGCCGCCGCCGCCCGCCTCGTCGCCGAGGGCAAAGCGGACCGCGCCCTGCTCATCTGCGGGACAGGTCTGGGCGTCGCCATATCTGCCAACAAGGTCAAGGGCATACGAGCGGTTACGGCACATGATAGCTTCAGCGTTGAGCGCAGTGTAAAGAGCAATAATGCGCAGGTGCTGTGCATGGGGGAGAGGGTAGTTGGGCTGGAAGTTGCGAGGAGGTTGGCTACTGAGTGGCTGGGGTATGAGTTTGATCCTTCGAGTGCGAGTGCGAAGAAAGTGGAGGAGATTGAGCATCTTGAGGCATAACGAGACGGTAGACAAGTGAATCAGATACTATTCTTCTGATAACGGATGAAGTGTAATACTGGAGGTGACAAAAGCACATACACGGAGAGAATAGCTCGTAGGTGACGAACTGCTGCCTCAGCTTGAAGAACTTACAGGTCGTGGCGTTGAAGCAAGCTCCATACCAGTAGGCATGTAAACAATAAGCAGGTACGCTTAGAGGACACGACTTGATCGTGGCTTGTGGAATACCAAGGACAGTGTAACGGACTGGCTGCTTTGGTGATTCCGACCAACTGCTCATGGGACCAGCTTGGATGCCCGGGTCACTGAATCAAGCCTCCGCCATATGATGGAGCCACGATCGTATAACCCTTCGCCCACATATAGATGGCAATATTATGGCGGAATTGTAACCTTGGCGTTGGAGAGGCCGTAACTGTACTCATGGGCAGAGGAGCGGCGCTATGCCGGCATCCCAGAAGTGGAATGGGCGGATCGGAGCTGGTGCGCGGGGGAAGAAGGAAGAAGAGCTGTGGTGGCACGCCTTCGGATAGCTGGGAGTAATCTCAGCTGCTAGATGAGCTTAGCTTTGGCAGCTCTTAACCTTGGCAGCTCTTCACTGTTTCTCGTACTGCTCCCCAGATTCGGTCAGAGAAATATCGTTCAGCCATCACCACTTACATAGTCGAGCTCCGTGTGAAACAGCTCAATCATCCATCCCCAATTCCCATCTTCATCATCAGTCAACATGTCCAGCACAACGCCCCGGCGGCGCCTTATTGGCCTCTCGACCAAAATGTACTTTTCTCTCCAGCAAACGAGAGACTTCACGAACAGCTTCTTGTCCAAGCTGGCAGACGTCCCACACGAGCTCCTCTCCCACGTCGACATCTTCATCATCCCCGATTTCATCTCCCTCACCACCGCAGTCGCCCAGTTGAAATGCAATTCCATCCCCATTTGGACCGGCGCTCAGAATTGCCACTGGGAAGACCAAGGCGCATTCACCGGCGAAGTCAGTCCCTCCGTGCTACGCAGCGCAGGCGTCAAGCTGGTGGAAGTCGGACACGCGGAGCGCAGGAGGATCTTTGGTGAGGACGACGCCATGGTTGCGAAGAAGGCTGTGGCCGTGAGTCGCAATGGCATGATTCCGCTGGTGTGCATTGGCGAAAGGACTCAAGGCGACGTGCATATTGCGGTTGAGGAGTGTCGGGTGCAAGTCGATGCCGTCATGAATGCTTTGCCCGCTGAGGCAGAGGTCATTTTGGCGTATGAGCCTGTATGGGCGATTGGTGCCAGTCAACCTGCTGGAGAGAAGCACATTCTCGATGTTGTTGCTGGGATCAGAGGGTTGGAGTCTGTCGGGAGGAGGACGGGGACGACGAGGGTTTTGTACGGGGGGAGTGCCGGGCCGGGACTCTACGAGAAGTTGAAGAGCGGATTGGACGGATTGTTTCTGGGACGCTTCGGACACGATCCGGAGCAGTTTGTCAAGACGATAGAGGAAGTAGCTAGAGCTTGAGAGAGACCAAGGACTTGTCTATTGGGATGGCTGTGATAACAGCCTGCTCCGTATGGTACGTACGAAGAATTACAGTATTCCCTTTCCTCAAGATTGCTTGTTGCTTACACAAAGGTCATTGATTGAAGCGATGCCCATTTGCCAATCTCCCAGAGATCCTCGAGAAAGAATGAAATGATCAGCATTGACCTCAACTCCATCATCCAGTCAAAGGCTCCAAACAAGTGGCACAATAGCCCAATCCGTCCAAGTTTTTAGGGTCCTCCTCAATCGTCCCGAGTCCACCACAACTTTCTTAGCAAATGATATCTTCACGATAACACACACTCACAGCCCTAAATTCTCTCATGGCTAAAATCACACGCCCGGATACCACCGGACCCTTTTCCCGCCCCGGCTTTTGGTTGTTGAACGTTGCTTGCAACTGCCGACATCGCCGTCACTATGATAGTATCGAGAGCCGATCAATGGTCCTTACCCCTCCTTTTATGTGACTGTTGGTGAGAATTTGGTCGACTATAAATTGAGATGAAAATCACGCAGAATTGCAACTCGTTTCCTTCCCTTTTCACATCACAGTCATCGTTTCTTCATCAAGAAAGAATAAAAAAATCGACTCAATTGTAACCAATCCAACTAAAAGTATTCAGTGATATAGTTCACACCCCCTCCAACCCCCCCTCTCTCCAATGCATCTAACACACAGCAGGCCAAATACCACACTCTCCTGTCGGTACAACCTCGTCCGTCGCCATGGCGTCTTTCGGTGGTAGTCCGTCCAGACGGGGTTCTGTCTCCTCATCTTCAGGTAATGTGTATCGCATGAGCCGGTGCCCGGGCTTCCCCCTTCCTTTCTTCCACTTCACTCCTCTCCCACCATGTCTCTCTTGTCTTGGTAATGAACAAGGAAAAACAACATGAGATGGAGAAAATTGATTGTGGAAAAGGAAGAGGGAAGCTCGGGCTGAGAATATACGGCCCTGAACTTGATCTGGATAATACCAGCGAAAGGATCATGCTCCTCCCCCCTTCAATCCCTTCAATATCCCTAACCCTCGTAGGCCCATCATGAGCCCTCCCGCCGCCGTCTCGCCCCCCCAGCGAACCGCTGAACTCGTCACCCCGTCCAAGATGGCCGTTGCCCAGCCGCAGCAGCATCTCGAGGCCCAGGCCAAGTCCGTCTCGGACATGTTCGGCCAGTGGGACTCCTTCACCTTCTCGCCCATTCGCGAGTCCCAGGTGTCGCGCGCCATGACGCGCCGCTACTTCGAGGACCTCGACCGCTACGCCGAGTCCGACATTGTCATCATCGGCGCCGGCTCCTGCGGCCTCAGCACCGCCTACGTCCTCGGCACCCAGCGCCCGGACCTCAAGATCGCCATCATCGAGGCGTCCGTCTCCCCTGGCGGCGGCGCCTGGCTGGGCGGCCAGCTCTTCTCCGCCATGGTCATGCGCAAGCCTGCCGATGCCTTCCTCCGCGAGATTGGCGTCCCGTACGAGGACGAGGGCAACTACGTCGTCGTCAAGCACGCCGCCCTCTTCACCTCCACCATCATGGCCAAGGTGCTGCAGCTGCCCAACGTCAAGCTCTTCAACGCCACCTGCGTCGAGGACCTCATCACCCGCCCGTCCGCCGAGGGCGTCCGCATCGCTGGTGTTGTCACCAACTGGACCCTCGTCTCCATGCACCACGACGACCAGTCCTGCATGGACCCCAACACCATCAACGCGCCCCTGGTCATCTCCACCACCGGCCACGACGGCCCCATGGGTGCCTTCTGCGTCAAGCGCCTCGTCAGCATGGGCCGCATCGAGAAGCTCGGCGGCATGCGTGGTCTTGACATGAGCAGGGCTGAGGACGCCATTGTCAAGAACACCCGTGAGGTTGTTCCCGGCCTCATTGTCGGAGGAATGGAGCTGTCTGAGATTGACGGAGCCAACCGCATGGGTATGTGTTCCCCTTTGAAATCGTGTCTTCTCACAAACAACATGTATTAACCTGCGTGTGTGTACAGGTCCTACCTTTGGTGCCATGGCCCTCAGCGGTGTCAAGGCTGCCGAGGAGGCCCTCAAGGTCTTTGAGGCCCGCCGCAAGGAGAATGCTCAGTAAATGAGTTTTGTGGCTATCTTCCCCGTCATTCATTTGATAGTGTACTTGCATGACTGGTCACTCATTTGAAGCAAAGCAGTAAAAGTACAAAAGACCAAAAAAATCACGCTGCGAACCAGATTGAATAAACTGCAGCTATACGTTACTCAAACTAGTCTCTTATCCCATGTGTGATACCTTCTCTTCACTTTTGACTTGTTATAACTGGGCAGCTATGGAAGTTGTACTCCATTGTAGAACAAGTAGGGTACTTTGATAGCAGTGCTTTGCTTAGGTTGGCATACCGGTAGATGAGAGGGATACTCTCGTCAACCTCTACTGCGTTTCCTACCACAAAGAGAGCTCTGCTCCCTACCAATGTGAGGAACTGGTGCAGACGGTACTCTGATCTAGCCAATAACCCTCTCAAGCAATCTCTTTAACTACGCGAGAACGAGGTGCATGCTGTGTCTTGGAACAACCTTGACAAAGTTGAAGCATCTCCAGGATCGGCATTGCCGTATGCAAGAATCTCATTCGTCGCTGTCGATGCTGGGTGGTCCTAAGTTCTAGATCGGTTTCTTCAATGGCTGATTTCGAAGCCTCGTGGATCTGGCACTCAATTCAAGATGCAATTCGTCGCCCGTTCATTTCCGGCCCTCTATGCAGTGAGCAGACGCCTCCATCGAGGATACTATGAAGGCCGTGAGGAAATTGAAAAAGTAGGAACATATCAAAAGGACCGCAAAGCGGGACGAGAGTCGTCGCCTATGTGGTGGTGATTGACAAATTTGTGTCTGCATCACCGACTGCCGTAACGAAGCACAAGCAGAGGCAAGGTGACGACGTGGCAAGCGCACGATTGAGCACGGAGTTCGTACTTTGAGCGCGGCAAACCCAGCCTGTGCCCTCTTCCTACCAGGCAACGGCTACAACAAGCCAGCTGTCGACGTCTCCCACACGCGCTGTGTGAAATAACGTCTGTACGATAGAAGTAGGCGCCCATAAACATAGCATGGATTGCAGATGAATCCGGGGACGGATAGCCAGTTGTGCACGCCACGCCACATCACCTGGAAGCAGATGCTGCGGTATTGCAGCTTCGGCAACATTTCCCATCAGCCAACCGTGCTGCAAAAGGGGGCCACTATGCAGTGTGCTAATCACCGAGTCGCCAGAAGAAAGTCACCAGACCGATTCAAGACGCGGCGCTGGAACGGTGAAAAACGAGGCGGTATCAGAGATAAAGGTACTATAGAGCAAGAGTCGATTCCAGAGAAGCGCCGGCCGTGAGCTCATATCCCAGGGCAGCTCGAGAGCGACGGGGCGTGTGCCGACTTGGGACGAAATAAGCATGCAGCTGGAACCAACTGCATGCCCCATCCATCATCCTTCAAACGCCCGGAACCCAACACTTCTAAGAGCTCTAGCGGACCAAAACGCTGGGTCAGTGTGCTGTCAGTAACGTGATGCGCATGAAGGTCATTGGCCAGGGCTGTGTTGACTTGAACACGCGCGGAAAGCTGCCTCTTGTTGATCCTGCTCAGTGTCCTCACCAGAGCTGTCCACTGACCATGCCTGTTGCCGTGAGCCCGCGCTGACTAACAGCGGGAGCGGGAGATGCTAGGTACTCCCTGCCGATGGCTTGAAAGCAGAGACTTGACTGGTAAAAGGAGCCCTCGTGCTTCGTTACACTAGCAAAGGCGCGGTTACCTTGCACACGCGCTCTGTAATTTCTCTCGGTATCTTAGTTGGGCTTACCTCGTGGACTGGCAGACTACTAAGCCATTGGCTTAGGCCAGCAGAGCTGACTTGGTTGACGCGGGTTCGGGAAGCCAAAAGGTCTGCTGGGCCGTCCGGGCTCCCCCTTTTCTTCATTTCATCCTCCGCAAGAGCTGTGCTGTGCTGCTGTCTTACGGGTCCATTCGCCTAGCCGAACAGAGTTCGACGGCGAGAGATAACTCAACGACCGACGGCTCCTCCCGATCGTGCCGCTTCCGCTGCCTGTCGGACCGAGCTGTTGGAATCGCATCGCGTTGGTTGACATCCTTCTCTTGTCCGGATCTCGCCCCACTGTTTGGATCTTCGGGCCCTGTGACGGTCCAGCCGCCGGTTGTCATCGTCGGCACAAGGGGTTTGAGTGCGCATGCGTGTGTCTATGCTGATCCGCCGGGGACAGAGTCAAGCAGCAGCGCCGGCTATACCATCGCGTGTCACGTTGTGAACCAAGCATAGGCTGAGTCTGACCGGGCTCCGACTCCGAGTGTGGCAGTCTTCATCAGGTCTGTGCGGGCGACTCGCGCGTTCAAATGAATGACCCGCGACAATGGGCTTAGGCGAACTCATTGAGCGTGCAAGGTTGCCTTGCGTCTCGCAATGGATCGTAAGTTGAGTGTGCGAACGCCGCCTGGCTGGCAATGCCACCGCCTACCATCATATTGCGCTGCCCACTCGTGTTGCCGACCAGTCCACCCGCGTGAGGCTCCATGCAGCTTGGCTAACCAACAAACATCCGCCCGCGTGTCATAGAATGAGGACATTCGACCCATAGAGTCGGCCAGGCGAGCATGGACGTTTTGGACTTTTCACAATTTTTGTGAGTGCCCCCCTGGATGGAGTTGGACGTCGAAGCTGGGTTATGCAGTAGGCGAAGTAGCGAGCAAGGTTGCTGACGAAGGGCGATTCCTCCTTTTGCCCGGTCTCCAGGGTTGCTGATCAACTGCAACATTGCGACCTTCCTGACTGGGAGCGCACTGATACCGCTGGGCCTGAACTGGTGGCAAGCCATCCTTGGTACATACGTCCTTTATCCCGATTCGACAGAAGCCGTTGCATCGATTGGCTGACGGTGTGCTGCCCATGGTAGCAATTGTGGTGGGAAACGTTATAGCCACCGCGGCAATTGTGGTTAGCTCGCTTGCCGGTGCCTACTACCACAGTGAGTCTCCTCTTCTCTTACACAGCAAACCCAGAAGCACATGGGCATAGTATACTGAAAGAAGATCCTCCTCCAGTTGGCTTCCCCGTCTACAGTCGTGCTGTATGGGGCATGTGGGGATCCCAGTTTGCCGTCTGGAACCGCATATTCCTGTCTCTCGGTATGGTGCCTTTCTGTTTGTATATCATCGTATGGTGGCCTGGCTAATCCTTGAATGCGCAGTTTGGTTCGTTGGATGTTCAACACTGAGCTGTACAACTGGCGGCTTGTGCTAATGCTGTGCTATCGTCCATAGGTACGGATTCCAGACATGGGTTGGTGGCCAGTGTTTTGAGCTTATCCTGCTGTCGTGGGATCCCCAGTATGCAACCCGGATCCCCAACCACATGCCCAAAAGTACGGGCATGACAACCGCCGAGTTCGTGTCGTACATCATCTTCTTCGTCATCAGTCTTCCCTTCCTGTGGATCCAGCCTCATCGTCTGCAGAAGCTGTTTCTATTTTCCAGCGTCGTGACCATAGCCTTCTTCGTGGTCGTCCTCATCTGGGCACTGACAACCATGGGCGAGGGAGGCTTTGGTAGCACCATGGATTCGTCAACCTCCATCCCGGAAACCGGCGGACCAGCAAGTGTTGCCTGGCTGATGGTGTACGGGGTTATGTGCACCATTGGGGCGATTGCGGCCGGAATCTTGAATCAGAACGACTTTGCGCGTCTGGCACGGAAGCCAACGGACGCCATCTGGGGCCAGCTTATCCCATACGGCCTCTACAGCATCCTCACGTCTGTCATTGGAATCCTCGTCGTATCCGCGACCCAGAAGCGGTTCGACGGTGAGGCCGTCTGGAACCCGCCGACCATCTTTGTCCGCCTGCTGGAAAAGGACGACGGCGCCGGGACGCGGGCCGCGGTCTTCTTTGCCGGTGTCGCCTTGTGCATCTCCCAGATTGGCAGTAATGTGCCCGGCAATGCTCTGGCGGGCGGCATAGATCTGTCGTCCGTGTTCCCGCGGTACATCAACATCCGCAGAGGAGCGTACATCACGGCACTGCTCAGCCCGATTGTCAACCCCTGGCAGCTGGTGTGCACGGCGCCGACGTTCTTGTCCGTCTTGTCCAGCTACAGCGTCTTTCTCGCGCCGATGACGGGCATGATGTTTGCCAGCTATGTCGTGGTGAACAGGCGCAAGGTTAAGGTCGACGACTTGTACCAGGGCCACAGCGGCAGCATATACTGGTACACATATGGCGTCAATTTCCGCGCGCCGATTGCGGTGAGTCACGGGAATTGAAGTTTCAAGGCGGTGTATATTCCTGAAGAAGATGTGAGTGAGAAAAAGTGAAACTGACTACCTACGATATCTTTTGCCAGTGGGCGGTGGGAGTTGCGCCTTGTTTGCCCGGCTTTCTCGGGGCGGTGAATCGATCCGTGCTGCTCCCCGAGGGCATGACGGAGCTCTTTTATCTCAACTACCTCTACGGATTCCTATCGAGCGCCGGCGTCTACGTACTTCTTCACTGGCTTTTCCCGGCCCAGAACGTCGACAGGTTTGTGAGAACGTCGCCGAGTCCGGGGGAAGTGCAGCAGTTCTACTCGGACCGCTGGGAGATGGCTCTGGATCAGGCAGCCCAGGTGCCGTCAGACGACGAGGGCTCGGGGGTCATTCACATAACAGATATGAACACCAAGCCGGAACCTGCCGTAATAGTCTGATGGCACAGAATGTCAATTTGGCTGGTTTTTTACTTCTTCTTCTTCTTTATTCTGCCATGTCTCAGGGGTCCGATGTCAACTCAGATGATGAGATGCCGACTGTGAGCGGAAGTTATGGGCGAGCGGACTGTTCTTTTGGCAAAGGGTTTACTTGGAAGCGCCATGCGAGCGAGCAATTGCATACAAAAGCGATTCTTGAACTTATATTATCTATATAGAAAACGGTGACTGGGTAAGGTAGGTCGATAAGGTAGATATGTATACAAAAGAGACGGACCTGATATCACGAAGTTGCGACGTCGTCGTTGCCGCACTCGCTTTGCCCTCATACTTGCTCTTACGAACACGACTACACATCTACCCTGCTCGTCGTCAACTACCTCATCCAAATGTTGATTACATTTCTGACCTCGGAGACTGTCAATAAGGCTTCCAGCTTGCTGATTGCGGTCATTGCGATGGTGAGGTCGGGTGAGTCCTATTAACGTCTCCAGTGCTCCAGTTGCTGCAGCACTACCTGCAGACTTATAGAGCTCACCCTCCACCAAACGGCCACTAACGCTAGCCGACGGCCCCTGAAAGCCTCCCGGTTGTCGGTTCTTGAGCCTAAAGAGCGCTAGCTGCCGGACCGAGTCGGCGAACCGGCCAGCCCCAAGCCCCGTGCCGGTCACGTTACTGGCGCGCTGGGCTGCTATTGGCGGCATCTGACGATGGCCTCCCACACGCACCTCTGCTGGTTCCCCGCCGTCGGCCAACTTGAGGGACGAGCAGCCCTGCGTTGGCCAGGCGAAACGGGCGCTGGGGCTGCTTCGCCGCGGTGTTCGCCGACAGACTCGACAGGACGCAGAACCGACTGGCCTCTCGACTGCACAACTGAACTACTTACCCACCAGCCACACGGTGAGGCGGCAGACTGACTGACCGACCAGCCCAGCCAACCAGCCTACCCGAACCCCAACCAGGTCTGGCAAGGCCCGTCACGGCGACCCCAACGCGAAGTCACCTCGCCAGCTCTGCTCCGTGCCCGTGCCACCGACGCTGCCCGACACCATGCTCAACGGCGCCGACTCGGCCCAGGGCCGTCCCCGCAAGTTCACCATCCAGAGCCAGTTTGGCCGGCCTCGACAGCCCCGGAGCCGCAAGAATCGGCCCTGCGACGCCTGCCGAAGGCGAAAGACGGCCTGTGTCATCACCTCGGAGCCTCCTTGTAAGTTCTCCATCGCCCTCCGCTTGTCCGGGCTTTCCTCTCCTTGCTGTGGGTGCCCTTGCATTTGTCGCACTGTTGCCAGTGGGAGTCGAGTCAAGCCGAGCCGCTGAGCCTCACGCGATGGAACCAAATGCATATGCTGTGCGTGTCTGGTGCGCGTCAGAGTGGGTTGATGTCGAGAGCCATCCTCGGCACTTCCCGCTCGATGCTGCGGAAGCTTGCACTGGGTCGCACGTGTCCGCCAGTGGCTCGGTCTCAGATGATTGGCACTGTTGCTGGCCGGCACCCTCAACGACTCCATCGTCTGGTTTGGGCAGCTATGGAGCTTGACCAGCGTCACTGGCACCACGGAGGCGTGCGCTGCTCTTCCAAGTGGGAGCGCATGGAGCGTCCCCTCTCGCCTGTCAGTCCATAATCCACCTACAAATGCTGTCGCTTCTGGGCCTCTACGGCTTCTATCCCGTCCCGTCGCGCTACATATACCCTCAATCCTCTTCTCGCAGCGCTGCTGGGTGCTAAAATTGTGACTGCAGGTCTCTTCTGTAAGAACAGGGGTCTGGCCTGCAAATCTACGCCGGCTCCTGACGAGATATCTGCTCAACATGAGGGTGCCGGTGAAAGCACCACTGGCAATGGCGCTTCCGATGCTGAACTTGTCTCGTCACCGGTCATGTACTCTTCGCCAGGCGTCGCACGCCGCAGTGTCTCGCACTCCAGCCCTGCAGATACGGTCCAGTCGTCCACAGGCCCCAATGCTGCTGGAGAACCGAGTTTAGACCAGCAGCCATCTGCCCTCTCGGCCATGGTTCATCAGGGCTTGGTTAGCCAGTCTGAGCCGCCGCCTGCGAATGATCTGGGTCAACCCTCATCTGGCACCTCTCCTCCGATTCCTACAACGGCATCAGACCTTCCTCTACACACGCTGGAGGACAACTTCAACAGGACTGCGCACTCCATGGGTCCGTCGGCTGAGCAGGACACGTATCTCTTGGATGCTTTCAGGTGTCTCATCATCAGCGAAAAGGATGAGATTGATGCCAACATCATCCAAGTGTATCATGGTGGTCACTCGGCGGACGATCGTCCAGTTCACTTCTTGCTCTTGGAAAATGAAAACCCCCAGTTTACCAATGAAGCAAAGCAAGCTGCTTCAGACGGGACAGAGAGGCTTGTGTGGCCCTATGGGGAACGCTTGGTACGGTTGTACTTCAAGCACGTCCACCCCATATACCCTGTCGTCACCAAGGTGCGATTCCTTCGTCAGTACAAGGCCAACAGGATGAAGATCCCCGCCTCGTTGCGCGGTGCCATCTACGGTCTGGCATGCGTTTTCTGGGACCGTGACCCAGTCGTTACAGAGCCATGTCCCTTCCAGCAGCATCAGTGCATAGATCACGCCCACGAGGCTTTGAGGCGGGAGCATGAGAACCCCAATCTCTTCAGCCTTCAGGCAGGCCTTTTGCTCCATCACATCACGCCTCCTGAAGTGGACAGCGTTGAGACACCGAGCATGTGGACCTTGACGGCGCAAACCACTGCATGTGCCCAAACAATGGGCCTCCATCAGGATCCCACCTGCTGGTCCATTGAGCCGTGGGAAAAGAGAGTTAGGAAGAAGCTGTGGTGGGCGGTATATGCCTCGGATTGCTGGTCTGCAATCTGCCACGGGAATCCTCCCCATATCAGCCCAAATTCATTCAGCACCATCCCACCAGACATGGACGACATTCGGGATGATGAGACTGTTCCTGAGGACTTACGATATCTGGTCGAGCCCGAGGATGCCGTCTTCCAGGCTTCAGTGGGAGCTCGGTTCTTGCACTTCATCAATCTGACCATTGTCCTGAGAGAGCTGCTAGATTGCACCTTGTAAGTCGAAAAGTCCCTACATAAGCTATTGTTGCTGGCCATTGCTCACTCGACATTGTTGATACAGTCAGGTTCGACCCAACCCGTCAAGCCTCACAGATAGGGCAACGCAACTGGAGATTCTGAGAGAGAAGTTCATAGACTGGCACGGTCTTCTTCCGCAATGTCTTGCCCTGGACTCCGACAAAGGTCACGATGGGATCAGCAACTGTGAGATTATCGGCAACCTGATATCGACTATCGGAAGCAAGCACTAATCTCTGTCGCCAAGGCCCTTTGCACCTCACTTATTACGCGAGCCAGGCACTCTTGTACCGAGGATTGATGTACCCTGCTACTAGAGAGGCTAAAGCTGATCCCGAGTCGAGCCTCCGAAAGTGGTTTGTCCCAGCTCTCGGCGAGTTTCAAAGCTTTGTACGCTTCTTTGACGCCATCACCGACGAGGATCTGCGTGGCTTTTGGTGTCGTCGTAGGTCTTGCCTCTCTTCTGTCTTTTCCCCCGATGTGACCCATTGGTCCCGGGGTTTGATTGTACGTCGCAACGTGACTAACGGGAACCAGATGCTCGCTCCCAGTTGATCTTGTGTGGAAATTTCCTCATCTACCTCTTCCTGCTGGCCACTCACCAGCAGCACATTGAGGCTGCATATCAGCTTTTGCAAGAGTTCCACCACTCTTTGAAGCGACTTGGCGAAACTACTTATACCCCTGGACGGCTGCTGCTCCGACCAGTCAGGCTCAGGCTGGATTCCTTCTTCCGCCAGGCGGCCACGATTTTACGAGGGAGCGAGGCGCCGTTGTTGCATACAAACGGAACACGCCAGACGCTGTGAACCTGGAACGAGTCATGGATGTCTTTCTCGACTTGATAATGTGATGCACCAGTCGATTCTACTCTATGAATAAGTTGTACGCATGATCATATTCAGCTTCCTCAGCATTTAATCGGCGCCTTGGAGAGCTTGGGAGATTATAAACAGACATAATAGACGCATAACTTCGCCAGAGGCGGTTTTTTACGTCGCCTAAGTTACGCCTTTTGACACGGCAAAAGACCACTAATATGAACCGTCAAACAGACCTCTGCAGTCCCAGCTGCGACCACAGCTTCTCGGCAAACACATTGCCAACCTCCCACTTCTTGGCCCCATGCGACAGAATGGCCGCAAAAGGCGAAAGCCACACGTCCACATTGCACTTGCACAGATGCACCCCGTGCAGCCAGACGTTGCCCCCCGTCAAAATCCAATGGTCCACCTCGGGGCTCTGTCCCGCCCCCAGCGGCACGAAGCCAAAGTCGAGCTCGCCCGCGAGCGGCATCGTGCTCATACACGTGCACGCGGACGTCGAGTTCTGTATCCACGTCCAGAGGATGGCGGCGCCGGCGGCGATGGTCATTTGCGCTATGGGGTCGACGACTTCGGCTTTCAGATCGGAGGGAGAAGACGTTGTTGAGCCATAGACACGGTAGGCGAAGAGCGCGTGGGAGACGGCGACGCGGGCGTCTGGCGAGGAGGCCCATTCTTGGACCTGGGCGTCGTTGACGGCCGTTGCTGTCAATGAGGAGAGGTTGGCGGTGGACGAGCCCGCAGGCGAGAGAACGGGCAGGTTCTGCACGTAGCTGTGGACGTCGGCGTAGATGTGCATGTTGAGCAGGTGGTACAGCATGGTGGCGCTGAAGACGAAGGAGGCGAAGCGGTCGCGGGCGGCCTTTTCCCAGCCTTCATGAAACGGCTCTTCCTTGGCTGAATATGCCCTCAGGAGGAAATCAATGTGCATCTTGTGCTGCTCCGGTTCCTTCCAGAGGGACGTCATACTGTCGAGCTGCAGCTTGCAGCGCTTCAAGCGAGCCGATATCAGCTCCTTTTGGTCCGGGGAGACGCAGAGCGCCGGATTGGGGCTGCCTCGCATCTTGTTGAGGATCCAGACGTAGTTCGTCACGCCCATCATCCGGATCTGGAGGTCTTCGACGAGGATGACAGGCGGTATGGGTTGTTGCGAGCCGAGCGCGAGATCGCATATGCGGTACTGCGTGCGCTCGAGCGGTTCGGAGGGCCATCTCCGGAAGAAGACGTCTAGGCCGTAGGCGTTCCATTGGCCAAATGTGGAAGTCAAGCTGAGGCTCATTTCCTCGCGCTGTAATAAGGGGGGTTGTTGGGTGAGGAGGGATATATACGAGTCGAGTTTGAACATGGTTGTGCAGAGTCTGACAAGTCAGTACCGACACTACAAACTTTGCTTGAGAAGACTTAAGGGGACTCGAGTCACCTTTTCCATTTTTCTCTCATGGAGAATTTCCATGGGGGGAAATCGCCGCTGAAATGGATCCCTATCTGATGGTCGATGGCATCGGCCGTGAAGATCCCGAGGTGTCGGAAGACGGTGACGAGGAGGCTGAATAGGAGACGGGCCTTTTTCATGTGTTTCTCGCGCTGCAGACGGATTTAGTCGGTGAGGTTGAACGAACATCGCAAGGTGCTTTGGTACGTACTCCGCTTTCAAAGGCGAAAATGATGTTCAGGAGAGAGCTTTGCAGTGTCCGGGTCGGCCAGATGCCGGCTGGGTCGTAGATCGTATCACTCTACGAGCACATGTAAGTCAGCATATTTCGACAACCATTCCCCCCTTTATAATTCAACTGATCATCACTTACCAACTCGTCCATGAGGCGCTTGACCAGAATACTATGGATGTCGAATATGAGGTGATTGCTACCCTCGTTCTCGTGCCGCAGCCAGGACCCTATCAAGAGGACGGTACTCCGCAGTCTGGCAGATACAACCTCCTTCTCAAAGGTGGGAGCATGCAGCACCGGCCAGCGTTCGTGGAAGCGGCCAAAGTACGCGTCGATGCATGCCGCGGACCACTTCTTCACTTCAGGGGGTGGCTGCCGCTGGGGTCTTGACGACGTTGAGTCTGGTCTCGAGACGGCTTCGAGGACGAGTTGCAGGCCCTCGAGGGAGGCGGAGGACGGATCTAGTTGATCAAGCAGTTCCTGGCTCACAGGTGCACCGTGCATATGAGACACCGGTACCGCTTGATTTATACCAAGCTGTGAACCGCCAGAAGAGACTGACGTCCCCGTCGTGGAGGATCTTGGACCCTCTGGCGAGCGTGACCCGTGGCTCGAGCGCAAGGAAGATGCCGTGCCTTGCCGGATATCGGGTGCGAGACTAGGTCCAGGGCCTCTGGTATAGGCGCAGTTGACGCCTCTCTTTGTGCACAGGCTGCACCGAGCACCACCGTCGCAACGAATCTTGCTTGCGTGACAGGCATCGCAGGCGCGGACCCGTTTCGAGTCTGAAGGGGCAGAGCCATCGTGAAGAGTCAGATGGCGACGGAGGAGATCACTGCGACGACGAAGTTTTCTAGGTTTTAGCGTGTGTCTCTTTGATTGTCCCATGAGGAGTTTGCTGCTTCTTTTTCTGCCCCTGTCTTCTTTTTTCCTCTTTTTATCTCATCTACACATTCTCGGGAGGACAAGGGGGCAAGAGAGGGTCTAAGGGTTATAGGAGGATCATATCTCCCCCGTATTCAACTCACCTGCGGCTAAACGACCGAGAACACACATGGCACGTGAAGGACGGACTGCCGTGGACTGCCTGATGCCGCCGGAGATGCTCCTTTCTGAGAAAGCCTCTCCCGCAATGGCACAGATGGCGCTCGCCCGAAGGGGGCCCCATGTTCTACCTGAGAACCCGACTTCGAGAGTTGAGTGATGACTTGTCTCCCACTTCCCGTCCGAAATGGGGGTGTTGGATGGACTCGTTTGATCTCCGCGTTACCTAATAACGAGGAAGAAAAGGGCCAGGGATTCGTGCAGATGGCGACGTAATTCGGGAGATTCGGTGATGATTGGAGAGATGCTGTATTAGGCAAAAAAGATTGTATCTTTTTTGTGTGTGATACTTGTGAAATTGTTGCCGATACGGTTGTTGGTGTACTACTTCTCCCACCGGAGCCGAGACCAAAATGGTTTCAAACGAACTTGAAAAGCGGAATTAACTGAGGTATTCTCAAAGTATCTCGAGTTGGAGATGCAGTGAGAGATTGATAGGAGAATTAAAGAGCAGTGCGACCTGCAGCAGCCGCAAGTCCACTGTTGGCGATGCAGACGTGCAAATTGGCTGAGGCGAGATGCAACTACAATCGGGGATCGTTGGTTGTTGAGGCGGGATCGGAGCCGCGGTGGGATGCGACGGATGGGATTGGAGGCGACTTGAATCGTTCGGTCCAAGCCGATAGTACACACGCCAACGGAATTAGAAAGACGAGTCTATACAACTGAAAACCCGAACAAGCAAAGAACAAGATGTCGACAGGACACGAATGACTCAAATCGCGAGCAATAAGGCGTACAAACAAGGAAGTAAGAAAGGGAAGGGAGAAAAGAAAGAAAAGAGAAAAAGACAACCGGACTGACAAGTGGGATGACACAAGGCCAGGATCCTCGGGAGGCAGATGGGGGATGATAAATCGGTGCTGCTGAACCCCGGCATCCAGTGACGACTTACACACTGTTTCAGCGAACTTTCACGCGGTAAAGACAGACGGAAGCCTCGGCCATCCCACTTCCGGGGGGGAATCTGACGGCACATGCAAGCCTCTCTTTCGGTGAGGGCTGGCTTGTCGTCGGCGTCTCCCACTCCCGATCGAGGCTAGTCAGGGCCTGTCTCAGCTGCTTCTTTTCTTAGTATGAATGACATGGGGGGCTATTTGACCTAGTATCGTCAGCTTGGCTTGTCAGCTCAACCAAAGGGCACTGCGGGAAGGCTTGAGATTGCTTTAGATGCTGGAATTAAGGCTCTAGTTTGTATAACGGACGGTCGGTCGGTCTCGGGAAGGGATCCGAAGTGTGCCCACAGCCGAACGACGAGGGGAAAAGTTACCAAGGAAGACAGTGGAGATGATAGATGAGGTGGCTTAAGAAGAGTGGGAGGAAGACAATGGAACAAGAGCTGCATATGGTTCCTCCAATCGAAAGAGTCCGACTGCGGTGCAACAAGAGGGTCGATCAGATAACCGAGGCAGAGTGGCGAGATCAAGGGGAGGGTCACGATCAGGCGATTGTGTCGACGGCGATGGAAATTGCACAATGGCGGGGATGGTCAAGCAGGTCGGAGCACCAACGGAGTTGTGATGCGAGGCTGCTTGGAAATCAGTGTGGGAGAGGCCATGGCTTCATTGTCTCAAACTTGGAAGATGAAGCCGTGATACGATTCGCGCAATCGGGGGTTGATGAAGATATAAAGACGCAGCCCTGATCTACTGCTTCAACTCCAGTCGACAACTCTCGAGCATCTGTGCAACCATCCACGGCATTCACTTACACAGCATCCACTTACACAGCATCCACTTACACAACATCTACTTACACAACATCAACACGCCTCTACCTTTCACCAACAACAGCAGACAATGGCTACCGTCTTAAAGAACATCGCCCTCGTCGGCGCCAGCGGCAACGTTGGCAAGGTCCTCCTCCCCGCGCTCCTCGCCGCCAACAAATTCACCATCACCGTCCTCCGCCGCCACGCCTCCTCCCCGTCCACATTCCCCTCCGGCGTCCGCATCATCGAAGCCGACTTCAGCTCCGTCGACTCTCTGACCGCCGCCCTCGCCGGCCAAGACGCCGTCGTGTCCACCGTCGGCACCGCCGCCCTCAAGGACGAGCAGAAGACGCTCATCGACGCCGCCGTTGCCGCCGGCGTGAAGCGCTTCCTGCCCTCCGAGTTCGGCTGCGACCTGACCAACGAGCTCGCCGCCAAGCTGCCCGTCTTCGCGCCCAAGGTCGAGGTCGCGCGGTACCTCGAGGACAAGGCCAAGACGACGCCGCTCACGTACACGCTCGTCTACAGCGGGCCCTTCTTCGACTGGGGCCTGCAGTACAACTTCATCTTCAGGAGCGCCGGCTCCCGGCCCGTGCTGTACGACGGCGGCAACACCGTCTTCAGCACCTCGACGCTCGACGCCGTCGCCCAGGCCGTCGTCGCCGTCCTGTCCAAGCCCGAGGAGACCAGGAACCGGGCCGTGCGCTTCCAGAGCGTGGCTATTTCGCAGGCGCAGCTGCTTGCTATTGCGAAGGAGGTTGCGCCTGAGAGGGACTGGCAGCCGGAGGTTGTTAAGCTGGATGATATCACCAAGGCTGCTGATGAGAGGCTGGCAAAGGGGCTCTTTGACCATGAGACGTTTACGCCGTATATCTTGCGTGCTTTCAATGATGAGCGGTACGGACCCAAGTTTGAGAAGCTGGATAACGAGCTGTTGGGGATCAAGCAGTTGACTGAGGAGGAGGTCAAGGCAATTGTCAAGAAGACGCTCAGCGACTAGGTTGCTGCACGTGGGTTGCTTTAAATGTATTGAAGCGTATCGCAATAGCTAAAATTCGAGTCCGATTTATTAAAGTGATTCTCGGTGTAAGTCATTGGTGACTTGCCGGTCCCATACGAAGGTATAGTCACTGCCCTACATGAGCACATATAACAAGATGACCCAGTTTCCCGCATAACGAACGAGGTGACTGCAATCGCCCGCGAAATCATGGACAGTAAAGAAGCATGATCATCGACGCATTGAATGACAGAGAATTAGCAACTATAGATCTCGAGCATCATAACGAGCCTCTCCAACATCCATCTCAGCTTCAGCATATTCAAACAACTCTCAAGCCTCAGGCGTGGACGCAATTCATCACAGCCATCGTCCTCCCAACATCAGACATGGAAGACTCTCTGTACGGCTTCAGGTTCAAGTCCCAAACTTCGCTTCTCGTCTCCGACCAACACGATATCGCCGAGATTGATATAGAGCCCATGCAATGGCAGGAGCCTCAGCAACACGACGTATGACTTCGCAAGTATCCCATTGGCAACCAACCTTTTGCGCTAACTGATCAAGGTACGCAATCTGCAGCCGCCTCACAGCTACTGCGACGAAGCAACCCAGACGCCGAACTGGGAAGATCAGGATCAGCGTGTCAAATCTCCATCCGCCCAGGCATTCCATACACGCCAGGAAGATGGGCGTCAAGGCGAGCCCACGAATAGCAAAGGCACTGTAGAGTTCCCAATCCACGACGACTCAGCCCAATGGAGACGCCAGCTCATCTGGTATGAGGCCGGACATCTAGGCTACTGTCCCAGCTCTTCAACACCCCAGCTCAACAGAGTACACCAAGAAATGTCCGATGAAAGCATGCAGATGTTCCCACAGACTGAACCACTCTATACAGGAGACCTTTCCTATGACGATGTCAATGATGCGACTGCTTATCAGTATATCAGGGGTGAGAGTGGCTCTGACGCCTCATCGATTACGATGGAAGACGCATGCGCAGATGATGAGGGCATGGCGTGGGAGATGGCTGTTGATGCTGAGGACAATAATCCGTCTGACGCTGGAGACGGTGATGGGCTTGAGTTTGAAGACGAGGTTCTCCCCGACGAGCCTGCTGTGGACGTAGTCGAAGAAGGAATTCGACAACGACTATGTTGGGCAACCAGCGAAGCCCAGGGCCTGTGGGAATAGAATGATTTGACTAGTGACGGAAAAACAGGACTTCGACTCGAGACAGGGTGGTGGAGAAGAAGACGAGGTATTCACTCGGCTGGACTATAAAAATTATAGAGGTGTAGAGACATGATTGCTCGCTGCTCCTCCTTTCGCAGACTTCCACGCTCTCAAGAGATGCTGTAGATGAACAAACACCTACATACAGCCAACCGAAATAACCCAGACACACGACATCAAGCGACACATCGCCCCATTCCTCCCCTCTACTCATCATCAGACTCATCCACACCCTTCGCAGCTGCCTGCTCCGGCGGAAACTTCATCTTCCTCGTCCCCTCCGCCCCCCATCCGCCCAGCCCCTGAGCCGCGCCCGCGCCCGCAAAGCCCGACGCCGGCCCGACGCTGATCTTGCCTGCAGCCTGGTTCTTGCCCACGCCGGGCTGCGTCTCGGCCCAGGCGTTGAGCTGGTCGCGCGTCTTGCCGGTGTACTTGAGGATGTCTTCGTCCGTGGGGCCCGGGCCGCGCTTCTTGTCTTCGTAGCGGCGGTAGAGGCTCTTTTTCTTGTCTGCGTTGTTGCTGCTGCTGCTGCTGTTGTTGTTATTGTCTATGTTGGCGGGCGAGTCTGAGGAGGAGTTGGAGTTGCCCATTATCGCCGGCTGCTCTTGTGAATGTATGTGGTTGGTGCAAGTTGTTTGACTCTTGTTGTCGTAATTGCTATGTCGACTTTGTTGGGTATATGACGACCAGCAGCATCCGCGAAAAAGGCAGCGTCCAGGGCTGACTTATATATTGTGGTTGACATGTCCCACAGCCTCACGCTAGGCGCTGTCAACCATCCAGCTCAGCCCCCAGATCATCCCTCGTTTTTGTTAAGCATATTCCGGGTTATGCTTCCCAAAGCAGTTGGATCTACTCCCATCCAGCACGACTTCGCCTCGCCCACCTCCTTCAAGGCTTGGTCGTGGGAATGCGGGGTTAAGTGGTCAGGCGGGCCGAAGGGAGGAAAAGGGCGTCTGTGACACCAAGTCGTTCAGCCTCACGGATGATGGAGGGATCAGCCGAGAATTGACGCGTCTATGAGACTGCCTTGTGGAGGCGGGGATCATATACAGCTGTTGGCCAGAATGAGGCAAGTTGGGTACAGATGCGAAACGCGACAGCACCTCGACTCATGAGTCGCCTCATGCTTGTTCGGCTTCAGCCTCATCTCCGGCTCCGGGTGTTGGTTCCGACCCGGCCTCCGGAGGAAGTGATGCTGATGGAGTAGCCATTGAAACGGAGGGTGAAGGAGTTGGAGACGCAGCTGAAGCATCGGCAGAAACAGAAGCAGAAGCAGAAGCAGCAAAAGCAACAGCAGCTAGTGCAGATGCAGTTGGCGACACAGGCATAGACTCTGAAGCCGCCGAAAAAGAAGAAGCAGCACCAGCACCGGCAACTGACGCAGACGCAGACACAGACGGCGACATAGACGCAGCCTCAGCCTCGGCCTCGGCCTCAGCTTCAGCAGCCTGACCCCCGTTCTTGTTCGTCTTCCTCTTCCTCTTCACACTCTGCACGCCCGAGCTCCTCCTCGCCGCGCCCGCCGTCCGCTTATGCCCCATCTTGCGCAGCGCGTGCCTGATGCAGTACTCGCCCACGTCCCAGCCCAGCGCCTGCGGGATCTTGGCGAACGGCATGCGCTCGTTGGCCGGCGACGCGGCCATGAAGGCCTTGAGCTCCTCGACCTGGGCCTCGCTCAGCTTGCTGGGCCGGCCGGGCCGCGTGATGGGCGTCTCGGCGTGGGAGAGGGCGTACTGCACCTGGCCCAGCGACAGGCCCAGCTCGCGGCTGATGGCCGACTGCGTGTAGCCCAGGCGGCGCATGAGCTGGCAGTCGCGTCGCTGGTCGCGCGTCGTGTCGGGGCGTCTGGACGCCTCTGGCTCGGGCTCAGACATGATGATGATGATGATGATGAGCTTGAGAAGAGAGTGTATAGCAGATGTTTGATTTCAATCGACAGTAAACAGCACGCGAAGATTCAATGGCAATGTCAATGTCCGTTATTTTCAAGAGGACAAGTAATAAGTAGCAGAGGTAAGTGGTTGACTATAACCCTACCGCTTTGTGTGTGGGGAAACAATCTAATTATACCGTGGCAATAAGCCTCCTCCTCCTCCTCCTCCTCCTCCTCCAATAAGTCCCTGTAAGTGGAAATTCCGCTGGCTTATCGCATCACCCAATTCCGCTCGTCTCAACCATTGATAACGCGCAACTATCGCTCTAACCCATCGACTTCATCTGCAACGAAATACCCATGTCTTGCCCATTGCGGCATAACGTACAGTCAGGGGGGAGAATACGAGCAAGACAGCAAAAGATTTACAATCAGCCGTCGGTTACGCAGCAGCTGGAGAGTTCCACAGCAAGCAAGCATTGAAGCCTCACCGGAGACTCTTTTCAACACTACAATATCAATGCTGGCATGGAGTTACCATTCATCACGAAGCATTCAGATAAAATCAGTTTGTTGGTTTTAGACAAAGTCTTTTTTCATCATTTCTTTTCTATGCTTTGTTTCTATCCTTCTCTTTTGCTTCCAGCATCTCTTATCCCATCTCGCCTCTCTCTCTCTCGTCTAAGCATGAGGAGCCAGGCCCAACGTGTTGTTGCCAATGTTGAACGCTACAAACTGCGACTTGAAGAAGATGTCACCATAGACACCCAGGCCGCCCTGCGTCGTTGCCTGAAGACCACCAAAGCAAGCTGTCGATTTGTCAGTCATCGAGTTCAGCAGCAAATGAATCGAAAAATGGGTAGCAACTTACTGTTTCCCTGAACCGGCGCAAAGTTGAGGTCCGAACCGCTGATACGGGCCACATACTTTCCGCCAACATCCAGATCCAAGTCGGGCAGCTGAGCATCGCAAGGCACGGTGAAGCCACCAGCCTGGGCATCGTTCTGGGCGCCCTGGACCTTGGAGTAGTAGCCCTGGACAATGATGGGATCGGCCAGCAGCAGCGTGGTGCCGGTGTCGGCAATGGCCTGGCCGCCGGCCGTGGCCTGCTGCGTCGCGCCGCCGTCGACGGCAAACGACTCGCTGCTGAACTGCCAGAAGCCCTGCGAGTTGTCGACGTCGACCCAGGTCAGGTCGCCCTGGAAGGCGGAGGCGTCGACGGCGCCAAAGGTGTACGTGCCGGGCTGGCCCTTCTTGAGGTCGGCCGTGAAGACGGGCTCGGCGAGGGAGCTCTGGACGTTGTCGAGGAACGTCTTCTGCTGCTGCGGCTGGACGGTGTTGAGCTGGGAAAAGGCGAGGCCCATGAGCCCGTCGTTCTGCTGGTCGTCGACAAACTGCTGCGTGACGGCGGTGGCGATCTCGACAGCCTGGGCGTTGAACACGGCGCCGCCAACGTCGACAACGTCGGTGCCCACAACGCCCTCGGCGCCGGAGCCGTCGCCGTACTGGACGAGGAACTGCGCGCCCTGGATCTGCTTGAAGGTCTTGCTCTTGGTGGGATCGTACAGGGTGTGGCCGGCAGTCAGCGAGGGGTCCATGGCCGTGTTGAAGACCCAGAGGTCAGAGGAGCCCGTGTCAAAGTCGAGGTTGAGCGTCTGGCCGCCGATCTTGACGGGGGACAGGAACTCGACGTCGTTGCCTTCGGGGGTGTTTGTGACGCTTCCGACCTGGCCGGAGGCGGGCTGGGCCGGGGCCGGGGCAGGCTGAGTCTGGTTTCCTCCAGCTTGGCCCTGACCTTGACCCTGACCCTGGCCTTGGCCTTGTCCTTGACCGGTGCCGTTACCGTTACCATTGCCGTGGTGATGTCTTCCGCTGCCGCCATTGGCATTGGCATCATCATTTCCTCCTCCATTGCCTCCATTCCCCCCAAGCAAGCCAAGCTCACCCAAGAGATCCAGCAACGACCGCCTGCTCTTCTTCTTGGCAGCAGCAGCCTCCTGCGCAGCCACAGCCGCCGCAGCCCGACGAGCCTTGACGGCCGCCTCCCGCACCGCCAGCGCGTCCTTGAGGTCCTGGGGCATGGTCCAGCCGAACTTGCGGTACGCCTTGGCCATGGCCTTGAGGCCGTCGTTGCCGGTGAAGTTGGGGTTGGCCCGCCGCTCGACCTTGAAGGAGCCGCGCTTCTGGTGGATGGGGATGGCCGAGGCCGAGACCAGGGCGATGAGGCCCAGGAAGAGGGCCGTGATGAGGAGTCGTGAGTGCATCGTGGATGAACTTTTTGTACTTTGTTTGGCTTGGGTAGGATATACAAAAAGGGTGGTCGTAGGACTGGGAAAGAGGAAAAAGAGAGTCGATTTGAAGTGAATATACAAGAAAGGGTATAAAAGAAACCACACCAGGTGGTTGTTGAAGAGAACTGGAGAAGAAGGGAAGAAGGGAAGAAAGGAAACGAAGAAAAAAAGACTTTGTTGTTTCGGTCCCTCACAGAGGTCTGGCCAAGAAAAAAGAAGAAGGGAGAGACAGAATCGAAGAGAGGCGTTGACATATATATATATATCAATCTACATGTTTACTTGGCGATACTTGGCGATGGACGATGGGCGATCGGAGCCAGGGGAGGCACCACAGCAAAGAGGAGACGCGGACAGTCTCAGCATCGACCAGCATCCTTCCCCTGTCCACCACTGACAAAGCCTCAATGTGCCCATCTTTCCAGCTTCACCCGTAGCCTCTTGTCGCCTCATTTCCTCGCATGAACCAGCCATACGGCCGTATCGCCATGTAAGTCGTCCTTGTTGTCGTCAACGGGGCCACAGTACTAGAAGCCCTGCCCGGGGAGAGCCAAGCTTCAGACAAAGGACGCCTCACAATGGGTGGGGCCGCGAGGGCCTTGGGCCGGCAACTGGCTGGCCTTGGAGAATCCTGGTCCATTAGCCTGGGGGGACGGAGTCATGGGCCCGGTTGCTGCTGTGCCGTAGATCCGGAGGAGGTGGTTTTGAGGCTGGAGGTGATATGATGAGTGTAGCCACAAGCATGCCCTGTGACGATGCAGTTCTACCGTGAGATGATGAAGCAGTATGTGGTTGATGTTGATGATGCTACTACTGCTACAGAGGTCTGCGTGTAAGAGCATAAGCACAGTAGCAGAGTTGCGGATGTTGGAAAAGCAGCTGGTTTAACATACCAATTTCCGGCTGTTCATGCCCAATTTCGGGCCAATATGGCCTACAGTGTAAATCAGAGCAGCACAAGCACAACAACTCCTCGATATCCTCAGCCCATGTGCCCACACGCAGCAACTAATACGAGTAATCCAATCTTGTTCATCTTACGCTTCCACGAGACGCTCACTCTCAACCAGCTCCTCTCCCAAAAGGACGTTTCAAAGCCAAGCGATTCAACCCCGAGCATCAAAATATTCCCGAAGTGCCTCCCCAGCCAACCAACCCGCTTCCACGGAGCCCATCGTCCCATTTGATTTCAATGCTAATGTTTCGGGGAGGCTGAAACAGCGCCTAAAATCTGCGAATCCCGGCGCTTCGCGGTTCGACGAGACCCCTGTCCTTCTTGAAACAGGCAACGTAGCGCCCACTCGCCATATTACAATACATATTGAACCACCATCACCAAAAGCCTCTCGCTTTCCTCATCTCTAGTACTTCCGGCAGGACTCCGTAGATTGGCTTAGTGATGTGATCATCTCCTCTAGCCTAGTAAAGACCTTTATCGAAAATAGGCAGCTTGAGAGAAATAAGTCGTTTTGAGTTGGGTACAACCTTCTTAGAAGGGCCCTTGAAGCCGGCGATCGTGTCATGCATCGTTTTGACTCCGTCTTCTTATTGCGATCTAGACTGCTGCTTTGAGAGTGTGAGAGAAGTAAGCTTGTTCATGCGGCGGCTCGATTGATTGCTGCTTAATCTTGTCGGTTTCTGTTCCGGATGAATTGATGCTGCCGAGGGTACAAAGAATGTGAAACTCCTTCTTTTATTAGAATGGTGGACGATGATGCTATGAACCAGCCTCAGCTGATTGTGAGATACCGATGGAGGGTGATGTCTGAACAACAATTCGCTGCAGTATATGCCCTACACCAACCGAGGCAGCTAATGGCCATGATTTCATATGCTTCGATTGTATCTTCAAGACCCTGTTCCACCCTATCGTCTTTGCCCGTGGATTTTTTGATAGTAAGTGTAGGGTACGTCCGAGGCAAGCCTGACAGAAACATGAACATATTTATATCTACTTAGGCAGTTGGGTGCACCAAGTCATGATCTCATCTGATAATATGCCCCTCGAATATGATTTTCTATGTGTGTTCCTATAAAGCCCGTTTGCAAGCCGACAAACTGAGTCAGAAGAAACCCAGCTTTCCTCACAGCTGCTTTCAAACTCCAGCATGCTTCATCACAACACTCGCAGCACCAGATATTGAAGACAAACAGCACAATTCAACCCTGTGACACTCTAGATATGCCTCGTTCTATAGAGTCCTTCTCTCTCAATTCTGCTGACCACCCTTATACTCACCCTTCCCAACCCTCTCAATCAACTTCTTCAACGTCTCCGCCCCATACTCATAATCCCCCAAATCCAAATACACCTGCGCGCTCATCCTCACCCAAAACCTCTTCCCCAGCCAAAACATGGGCACAATCGTATTATAGTCCCTCGCCATCGTGCTCATCATCCACACAACCACCCGATCCCCATCCTCCTCCGGCACAACAACATCCCCCTGCTTCCCCTCAGCCCCCTCTCCCCCTTCCACAGAGGCATCGCAATGTTCGCCATCGGGCAGTTCGTCAACGTCCCCTTACTATTCTCCAACACCTCCGTGCCCATCCTCTCCGCCACAAGCTTACTCCCCTTCTTATTCAAATCCCACAGATACGTCAGAATCCTCTCCTCCCCACCCAGCACATCCCTCCGATACGCAACCGCATCCTTGACACAGAAATTCGGCGTATAGTCCCTCGTCCCCGTAAACTCAAAGTTGCTCACAAACGCGCTCTTCTTCCCAGTATCGTCATGATTCCCAGCAGGCACGCTCCTCTTCCCCGTCAGCGAAGCATACCCATGACTCGTCGCCAGCGTCGACGGCAACAACTTCTGATTCCGCACGGGCACGTAAAACACCGCGCACCCCCTCGGCGCAAACAACCACTTATGACAATTCGACACGAAAAAGTCCGGGTCCGCCGCCCCGAGATCCAGCCTCACCATGCCTATCCCCTGCGCGCCGTCCACGAGGCTCAGCACGCCCAGCTCGCGACACGCAGCCACCATGCGCTCCCAGGGAAACACAACCCCCGGCCGCGACGACACGACGTCAAAGATGCAAATCTTGGCGCGCTTCCCCTCGCTCCGGACCTTTTCCACCGCCGTCCGGAAGCGCCGCAGGATCTCGTCGTCCTCCATCGGGTACTCGATTTCAATCTCCCGGCTCGAGAGACGCCCGTCGCCGTGGTAGTCGTACAAAAAGTCAATCGTCTTGCCGCACGCCTCGTACACGGTCGAGAACCAGAGCGCCACGTCCTTGCCGTCGGCGTCCCACTTGATGTTGCGGAAGACGGTGTTGACGCCCTCGGTCGCGTTGTTGACGAAGACGACCGTCTCGACGGGGGCGTTGAGCACGCCTGCGACGGCCGCGCGGGATTCGTCCGTCAGGCGGGCGTGCTCGAAGCGGATGAAGGGGTCGGGACGGGCCTCGATGTCGTCCTGGTAGCTGCGCAGTTTCGCCTGGATGGCCCTGGGGATGGTGCCGTAAGAGCCTTGTTGAAGAAGAAGGGCATCAGCAATGAGTAACCCGATGGGGTAGGTAGAAGTATGAAGAAGGGGCACTCACCGTGGTTGAGGTTCGTCCACCCGGGAGCAAACAAAAAGTCCTTCTTCATCTCGCCGCCAAACACCTTGAAGCCATCCTCGCCAACCCTCGCCTCTCCTCCTTCACGCTGATGAACGGGCAAAGAAGCCATATTGTGGTCAAAGTAATCGATGGTTTTTAAGACAGATTCTCGAAGCAATGCCTGCTTTGTCGTCTGATCCCAGCCTGGTAAGTGCCTGCGGCAGCGTCAGTATTTATCCATCATCCGCAGTCTCAGCTCAATGCGTCACTCACCCTCTTAAACTTCCTCGGCGAAAAGACTCACTTCCCTCCCGAAACCGGTGTCTCAATCAATAACAGTTGAATCCTTCAGCTAACAAGCGAACTATATCACGCTTGAGAAACAATGACAGGTCGAATTCATATCTCAATTGCATGCATTGACAAGTCTGACTCTTCAACATCTCACGCGTCTTCATCCTCTCTGCCCCGCCTCCAAACGAGCGGCTTCGGCCTTATCTTACATACATCCACCTCCCCACTAGGTAGAGCTTAAAAGCACAACGAACGGGATCGGGTCAGTAGTAGATTACGCAGATTTCACGCCCACTGGCCTCTTTTGGCACTTTGTCAGTGAATCACGGACACGGTGATCCAGTCCATCCCGCGTATGACCGTCGTCGCTAACATCAAGGCTAAGGCCTAAAGAGTCAAGCATCTGCGCCCTTTGGTGAGGGGAAACGACTGCATCCTCTTGGCCAGAGTCATGGCCCGTCACTAACCGATTGTATGCCACCAGCACGCGTAAGAGGCACATCAGACATGTGAAGAGTGAGACCACATGGGGATCCAGATGGAATTCTGCCGAGTCTATGTCATCTGTAAACACCTATAAGCAGGTAAAAGGATGAAAAGAAAGTAGAAAAGTGCGAATATGCACCACGCCCAGAGCCTTGTCTAACACCTCTGCTATATCTCATGACTTCCGGCCTGTGTGCCCCATGAACACGAGAAAGACGACGAAAAAGGCACGACCTCCCGTATCCCTAACCCTGTCCTGTCAAACATCATGATAACCGCCAACACCGGTGTAAATGCTCATCATATGTCGGCTCCCTATGGTATCGCTGTCCGCTGTGGGTGTCTATCGAAAACTACAATCCATATCAAAAGAAGGAAGCCAAGAACGAAAAACTTGGAAGATAACCTTGGCGTGCAACGAGGAAAGTAAAAGAGAAAAAAAGACCAAATGTCATCAGCGGTAGAAACACCAACACGACCTGCAATCCTATTTCTTGCAGCTCCAAGTGGCCGCCCAGTTGGCCAGCTCCGGAAGGCCGCCGCCAGACACTGAATGAGCAATCTCGGCCATCATGGGGCTGTTCGTCTTCAGGCCCGCCAGTGCGAGTGCCGCGTTTGCCTCAGCCTGCGCCTTGGTTTCCATCTGCATCGGGAGGAATCTCTTAGATACGCGCCGCTTGCTGCGCTTGGCCTCGCCCTGCTTCGCCTCCAGCGTCTTCCACTGCGGTGCCTTTTCCAGCAGTGTCACCAGTGGATCCTGGATGTAAAAGGCCTCCGGTCGCGCAAATGCCGTTGCTGCTCGTACATTGACCGAGATTGACGCCAGAGGCTCATCCGCTGAGCCCTCTGCTTCCGCAGATAGGGCTGCCACCGGTGATGCTGAGATTGGCTCCGGCATGGGGCGCAGGGGCGGCAGCTCCTTCGTGTCGTCCCCCGGACCCTTGTACAGGCTGTCCACCGCGCCGCGCTTCTTCCCAACCGCGGGAAACACAAATTCCTCTCCGTCAATCATCTTCCTCTTCCGTATGCGTGGGTTAGACTTGACAGAGTGGAGGATCGAGCTGAATTCCTCCACCGTGCTGGCGGGCGGCTGGCTAGGCGTCTCAGGCACCTCCTGCTGCTGTTTCTCTTTGGCCTCTGCCGCGGGTCTCTTGGACCGGCCATGATTCGGATTCAGTGTCGACGGCGTCCGCTTAGGCCTGTCCATGGCTCCTGTTGCAGACCTACGCGATCGCTGGGACTTGGCCCTGGGCGTGCTTGCGCGCGAAGAATCCGTGGCCGCAGCTCGAGGGACAGCCTCAATGGTCGTCGGGGTCTCGGGTGCCGTGGTTTTGGGATGTGTGACGGCGGCCGAGTCACGGCTCAATGGCGGCTGAGCGACTGGTAGGGGTGAAGAGGGAGGAGCACCTGCAAGGGTGAGAGCAAGGGAAAGGGAAGAAGGAGGCGGAGGGGACGTGTGTGTGATCCTGCGTAGCTCTTTCAGGATTTTCAGCGTGCAGTACGCGCCATTCACCTTTGTGTCGCGCAAGGCAACCGGGTTCTGTGCAGGCGGTCTCTTCTTCTCCTCCCGACTGTCGTCGGCGGCCCCTCCCGAGTCGCGCTTCTTCTTGGGCTTTGGCGGCTCCGGATCTTGCCAGAGCTTGGGGATGCGCACCTGAAGATCGCTCACCCACGCGTCACAGTCCCACTGGATCCAGTAGTCGATGATGTCGCCCCAGGAGCTCTCCGGCGGCTTGGTGAAGTTGACAAAGACCACCTTGCCGCCGCGGCTGTGCACCGTCTTTGCAAACTCCCTGACCAGGACCTTGAGCCCGTGGACTCGCAGGCTGGTCCCCAGGATCAGGAGCATGTCCGGGTACAGGCCGAGGTCGTGCGTCACAATGGGGCTGATGAGGTGGGCGCTGGGGTGCTCCTCGCCATAGAGCACAATGTCGGGACGCAGCTTGCCCACGCCCAGCGCTCGCTTGCCCCTTTCCTGACGCGCTTCCGTGGCGCCAACGCAGTGAGGACATTCAGGCTGCAGGCCGGACAGCGTCTCCACCTCGCGGTCGTCGTCGTCCCAAGAGCACACCTGCCCGCACAGGAAGCATCGTAGAAGCTGCAGCGAGCCATGCAGGAAGACGCACTCCACACCAGACTGCGGCAGCTCCTTTCTCGGGGCCGACTTGGGGCGATCTGGCGGTGTGGTGGTGGTGGTGCTGCTGCTGCTGCCAGCACTGTCTTCCTCTTCCGTCTTATCATTGGCCTGGGATGACTCTGCTGATGATTGCTCACTCGACCCGTTCGATGATTGGCTGGACGCGTTGGCATGGCCAGATGCGCCGCCCTCACCGCTGGATACTTCTTGCACCATTTTGTTGAGCTGCGAAGCGTTTGCCGTCGCCTTGCGCGAGAAGCGTCCTCGACTGCCCGGCCCATCCTCCAAAGACGTCGACAGGCCGACTTTTTCCTCAATCTGGTCAATGTTTTGTGTATAGCATCGCACTAGCTTGCCTCGATCCCTCAGGTGGCTGATGAACTTGTGGGAGCTTGTAGGCTCGGCGTCGCGGACCTTTTGCCGTAGAGACGTTGCGAACTGGTAGAAGACGGAGGTTCTCGTAGGATCCGACCATATCGAAGCGTCGAAGAGGTCCTTGCCCTTCATGTTGGGCAGGGTCGCCTTTCCGAAGCTGGACGTCTGGGAAGCGGGCATCGCATTGGGCAGGTTCTCTTCCGCTTCCGATGGCGTAGTGCTGCTACGGCGACTCCTCTGTTCGTCAGAAGGAGAGGATGGGTGAAAAGGATCGAAGAGGACTGGCGGCGGCGAGGAGAGAGGAGACGAAACGACATTGTGAGAGACGTCGGTGATACGCTTACGATCTTCAGTTCGCAGATTCGAGGACGACGACCATGACGGCAAGGGAATCAGAAAGTCTTCTCGGGGAGGAGATGAGAGGGGAGACGTCGTCGGCTGGGGTGTGGAGGGAAGCGTGGGCTTGTGACGCGGAGTGCTCAAGCAAACGCCGTCTGACGCGTTTGCATCCGAGGCGGCCACGGCTGGCTGCGTGCCGGCGGCTCGACTGGACGCAGCGGGTATTTGGGACTCGGCGCGCGCTTCAATGTCCTCTTTCAGCTGTCGAGTAACCTCGTCCAGATCTGGGGAAGCCTCCCGCGACGTCATTCCATGTTTCGGCGGGCGAGGCTCCTCTCCGCTGTCGGCAGTGCCGTCAGCCTTGCCTCGTTCGGCCGGGCGCGTAGGCTGGTTCGCAGCGTCGAACTGGGCCTGGATGAGGGAGTAGAGGCCATTTTCGGAGCGGAAGTCCTGATGAGCAGTCAGCATGCGCCAGATCCCAAGCACCTCTGCCTGGTTCGAGGACGAACCGGAATGCCTGAGTTGGTGCTGATGCCCGCGCCGGTAACAACGACCACCTTTCGCGCCTTGAGCAGAGAGTTTGCGACATCTTGCAGCAGAGCGTGGGACTCGGGCTCAACGTGCTGCGTGGGCATCTTGAAGCGGGAGAAGCCAGCCGCCGGCAGGCGTGGAAGATGCTATCAGGAGAGCAGAGAGACGAGATGGAGGCAGAAGCGGGAGCTTCAGCCAAGGTAGTAGTATCACAGCGCCACAAATTCCAAGGCTGTCCGAGCAATAGCGCCCGGAACCGCGCCCTGTAGCTGTATCTCTCGAGGCTTTAGACTTGTATCGGGTTGATCGAGCGCACAGCAGGAATCGGCATCGTGGTGACGGGCGGTTGCGGTTGCGAGAGTGCGGAGAGGAGGCGGCTGGAGGTTGTGCGAGACCCTTGCAGCTGCGCCCGGCCAGATTGTTCGGGTAAGGCGTTAATCCGAGCGAGACTTGTATCTGGAAAAGGGATTCCCAGCTCCGGCTGTGGAACTTGTCGGAGACGAATTGAGGATCTGATATGCAGACAAGGAAAATTGGCCAGAGGTGATCTTTGTTTTGGGGCGCGCGAACCGAGAGGCGCAGGTGTCGTAGGCGAGAAGCCCGTATATTCGGTGCAGCGTCGTTCGTAACGAAAAGAGAAAGAGGAAATCGATGCAGAAACGATGCAGAAGCTATGCAGAAACGAGATTGGAGTCACTGTCGGCACGGGATGCCAGAGAAACGCGCGAATCTGCACGAGGTCGAGCTGAGCCCCCGGTCGATGTCGGTGAGAGCATTGGAAGCATCCGACGCGCCAACGATTTCGAGGTTCAGAGGTCGCGCGGGTGTTGTCCATTACCGAGGCGGGCTTAGCGGCCCCGGCGGTTAGGGGCCCGCAGGCGCCGTCAGTGGCCGTCCGGCGCCCTGCAGCGCGTGGCTAGCGACCCTCAGCGGGCCTGGGCTGCTAAGATGCGGCGGCTTTGGCGGGGGTGAGGCCCTGTGGGAACCGCTGGAGCTCTCAATAGCGGTTGACAGCGCTAGAGCAGTTCGGGGCATGGCTGGAATTGCCCGTCGATCTGATATCTTGATGCCTCCATCACATCACTTTCAAGGTTGACACACAGCTCTCGGATGAGCCATTGATCTTGCTAAGTATTCTCTACAGCACATATCTTCTCACTTTGATTAAATAGAAACTATCAACTCATACATTCACCAACACCTCCATCAGCTTGTCGAACCGCTTGGGCACGCCCAGCCCCGTAATGGCATCCCAGCCCTCGGCCGCCGGCCAGCCTCCCGGTATGTCGTCGTCGTTCCAGATGCAGGACGCGCTCTGGCCCGCCGTGATGTCCTGCAGCACGGCCCTGACCTTGCTCGAGTACAGGTGCTGGTTCAGGAAGCCCAGCGACTTCTTGCCGGCGCGCATGCGGGCGTCGTTGATCAGGGCAATCATGGCGGCGAAGACGGGGGCGCTGGCGCTGGTGCCCTGAAGAGACTGCGGGAAGCCGCCCGAGATGATGCTGAAGGCGGTGCCGACTGCTGAGACGTCGGGGATGGCTCGCATGGACTCGTTGTAGTAGCCGTCCAGGTGCCCGTCAAGCGCCTTGATGTAGCCCTCGACGGCGTCGTTCTGCCATCGGGGCCGGGCAAAGTACTGCGAGAAGCCACCGGTGCTGAATCTGGCGCCATTGGGAGGCTCTGCAATGTTGGTGACGGCGCCAATCGACGTCACCCACGGACAGGTGGGCGGAAAGGTGGCCATGGTGACGGGACGCTTGCTGCCGTCGTTGGTCAGGCAGCTCGAGGCTCGGCCGCCGCGAGCGCCGCCATCGCCCGACGAGAAGATGATGGACGTTCCGCGGGCCGTCAGCAGGCCCAATAGGCTGCAGACGCGCTTCGCATAGTCGCGGGGCACGGACAGCTCGTCGTCAGAGTACGACAGCGAGAGGACGTGCGGCACCTGGCCGTCGGGCTTGGCCAGCAGGTACTGGAAGAACTCGAGGTACGGCTCATTGTCGTCGTCCTCGCCCTCGATGGGCTTTCCGTCATCGTTGAGCTTGACGCCGCGGCCTCCGGTAGAGTAAAAGGTGACGTTGGTCGGGAAGCCCAGGGACACGGCATAGTCGACGTCCAGGGCCGCTTCATAGCCAGACTCGCTCAGCTCTTGCGAGTTGACGCCGCCGTTGACCAGCTCGACGTTGATGGTGCGGCCCGTCTTGGCCACGTTGGGCGCCGACTGGTTGAGGAACTGCCGCAGATCCTGGAGGTTGGCGTTTTCCTCGAGGAAACCAGCCACGCCAAAGATGACGGGCGAGCTGGTGTTGGCGGGTGAGTAGTTGATGTTGTAGAGCTTGGAGAGGCACGACGGAGTCACGCTGCCGGCACAATAGGCCGTCGTGTTCCATGGGAGGACGGCGCCCTTTGACGGGGGGAGTCGGAAAGTCAGGCCTCGTTCCCGAAGGCGCGCCGACATGAAGTTGTTGAGGGGGTTGATGAAGCTGATGGACTCGGCCACGGAGTCGGGGATGGTGTACTTGGTCGTTCGCAGCACCGCCGGCTTGCCTTCGTACGAGAAGCGGCTGAGCTTCATCTTGAGCAACGGCTCGGCTTTGGCGACGGTCGTCCAGACTCGAATAAAGTCCTTCTCGACGACACCGTAGAGGTTGTTCTGCGCCAGCCAGTGCAGCACATTGTCAATGTCCTTTTTGGCGGGAGTCTGCAGCTCCCGGACCTCTTCCACTGACAGACGGTTGCCCTTCTCTGCCATCTTGGCCTCCAGGCCGTCGATATAGGGCTGCTTCACGGCAATCGACAGCCGTATATGCTGGGAAGGGTTGACGGTATCGTTAAGCTGCGTCCATCCTTCCGGGACCTCGAGAAGCTCGTCATAGTTCTTCCCGCAGGCACCGAGGCGTGCCAGCAGCGAGAGGGGAGCCGCCCAGAGCAGAGCCGACTTCATCTTTGCTTTGCTTCACGAAAGCGGTGCTGAGTGAGCAGGACAAAGATGTGGTAAAGAGGAGGGACGGAGGTATATAACGACGACTTCTGGAGACCAGGCCGCAGAGGTGTCATTGCTCAGTTCGAAACTCGCTCCCCTCCCCCCTTCACCCTTCCTGCCTCTGCTAGGGAATGCGAGCTTGGCAGCCTGCGTCCCGTGCAATGGCTAGCAGTTTGTCCTAGTAGTACTGTAAGTACACATTACCTACCTTGTGTGCCCGCGTTATGTGAGACATCGACAAGGGCAGGTCGTGACGAGGGCCATGTTTGCCAAGAGAAGACGGGCAGCGCGATGCATAGCAAATGTTGGCAATGCCGAGCTTGGCCATTCACGGGCATACAGTAGCAATCCGGGGGGCCACGAAGGAGCAGATGTCGAGATCCAAGCGGATGCCACCCTACCCTTGCCCTTTTGGTGAGATGCGGCTGGACGGCGCGGACAAGCCAATGGAGGAGGAGCAACCTTGTGTGCCTCAGATGGTGTATCTCACGGGACGATGCAAACATCCTCGGCTGCGACGCTGCAAGGGCGCCATATTACCCTGATTGTCGCCATAGATGGCCTGCAAGTCTAAATAACGGAGTACGGATAGTATTTCTTCATGGGGACGTTCAAAGGCATGCTAGCCGTAGGACCAAAAGTGCATATGTCAAGATCGTTTCGCCATTGGCTCCCAGGCGAGAGAGGGCAATTCCGAGCTGCCCAGCTGGGGTTACGCCGGATCGTTTTCTCAAATTACCCCAGGAAGCACGTCTCCGTGATAGTATAGGTAGATGGACTATTATCTCAAGGTTGGATTGGCGAAACTGGGCATTGGATGCGCGGACAATCGCGATAGAGAGTGGACGATAGGTAGACAACCAACATCAGACGGAGAGAGATCGGCAGGGCCCGATACACGTAGGAAGCTGCCTATCTTGGAGTATTTCCTTAAATAGCGTCTTTGCGAAATGAATTGTGGGTTCCCCGAGTTTGGACGTTTTCTGTCAATAGGCAGGAGGAGAAGAATAGAAAACGGTGAACCTGTTATTGAGGGATATTCAAGTCATAGCGTCTATACCATACCTTACAATCATGTCCATATACTATTCTAATCCATTGTTCTATTCGTCATTCCAAGCATCCATCAAGGACACACCTCAGCAGAGGGAGTTTCACAGCCATGGACAAGGTAGGTGAGTAAGGAAAGACAAACTGTTGGTTGCCGCCGCTCCACGCCATCCTGGGCAAATTGTCTCTCATAAAGTCCACGACTTTCTGAGACAGGCAGGCCGCGCGGGTTAGAGGGTTGAACTACTAGTTAGCACTCGGAGATGCAGGCCAGGAAAAGGAGGTCGAGGGGGGAGGAACTTTTTAAACCCTCGTTTCTTGGCTTTTAAGCTTGATTTGACACTGCCGCTACTCTATCTCTTGGCTTTGATTGCGGATCGACAGGGGGACGGGGTGTGTGCGTGTGACTTGGAATGGAGATGATGAAAGATGGAGATGGACAAGGAGTCTATAGATGTAAGTGGCTCACGTGTTGAGATAATACCGGTGGAAGACTCTTGGAAAGAATATCAATCAAGGAAAGTGTCATTAATAATGATATGTCGAATGAATCCATATGCATACCCATCCAAACGCCTAATGCTGTGTATCTGACGCTGTATTACCCATGTATCTCGAGGCAAGACATCCCGGAGTCTTCCATAACCAACTACACACCTCCAATCCCATCAAAACTTGAGCATTACATCACCCTCATCACCGCCGCATCGCCGCCACAGCCTCATCTCTCGGCGGCTTGATATACTCTGCAAGGCGCTGCCCAAACGACCTCCCCGACAGCTGCTGCTGCTGCTGCTGCCCCTTGGCCCTCGCCGCCCCAGCCGACGACGGCAAAGAGGGCGAATAAGGCCGCCGCTCGAGATCCAGATCGTGGCGTCCTCCTCCCCCGCCGTTGGACGACGAATAGTACCCGCTGTCGCGATATTGGCTGCTGCGCGCCGCCGCTGCCGCTGCAGCTGCAGCTCCTCCCTGCGTCTGGGACGCCGCACGGCGCAGCCGCTCCTCGCTCTGCGCGGCGGCGATAAAGGCAGCATAGTCGGTGGTAGTATCCCGCCCGGTCTGAGATGCAGCATCCTCGTGCTCGGCGGCTTCGGATCCGGTCTCAGTGTGGACGTATAGATGGCCTGGCGCGACGTCCCTGAATGGTGACGGAGCGTGGGGGTTGAAGCCGGTGTCTTTGCTCGACGACGATGGCTTGTTTGACCGAGGACTTCGCCTGCTCTGCTCGCGTGGCGATGATGATGTTCTCGCGAAGCCAGAGGCCGCGTTTTGGGGGACGTAGGGGCTCTTCTTGACGGGACTGGGCTGGCTCTCGTGGATGATGTCGTCTTCGCCGTCGTAGTTTGCGCTGGTCCTTGTCCAGAAGCGATCTCGGAAGGACAGTCGATGGCGGAGCTGTGACGGTTGTGTTGCAGATGCGGGAGCTTGTGGTACGGCGAGTTGCCGGTTGTTTGATAGATTGTGTTGCATGATGTGCGACAATGTTGGGTTAGGTATGTATAAGGATTCTGGGCTTGATGGAATTGGGAAGAAGTCTATGGGTGAGGTTGGCGATGGAGATGATGGAAGAGCAACGACAGCTAATCGAACAGATATATATGGAAAACGAGATGACGATGATGATATAGCAAAAGAAGGGAGAGGAGCAGAGATTGATGCCTCTGCAAGCTGCCGTCACCTCCCGCCAAGGAAGATGAGCGCACTCCGACTCAGCGACCCAACACCAGAGACACTCGTTTGATTGCGGACAGGCGTCGGCCGATCAGTCGCAGCCTCTCATAAACAGGCAGCCTCTTCAGCCGCCGAGCTGTGGATAGCGGTCTTCATCCGCCTCGTCAGGCGATGGCCAGCGAGTTGCGGTATGTATAGCCTCCTCAAGGCTGGCTAATAGGAAATCGCAGAGCAAGAATCAAGGCCTTGAAAAAGCTCCGCGTGGTCGTAATAGGTGGCGAGATGCCCGCGATGGTTGGGTATCTAAAAGGCAATAATCGGAGGGCCAATATGTTGAGCCACGCTAGGACAACGCCGTACATGAGCTCGATAGTCGAGCGATAGGAGAGGCTATCGTAGAGAATGAAATGTCTCTGATGTTGGTCCGATCATGCAGTTTCCGTCCACTTTCGCGTGTGTTGGCGTACTTGTAATCTCAACGTCTCAGACCGAGTCAAGCCACTGCATATAACAAAACCCAGCTTTCAAGACAAGGTCAACGGTCTGGAACTGGGCATCAACGGGGTTAAGAGGCGCAGATGGAGGTGCGGATAGACAAAGTCACGGGCACAGCCTTCTGACGAGTAGCCGCATTGCGTTCGAAGCAAAAAAGATGGTGTGCAAACTCCATATCTCCCCTCTCACGCAGTACATAACATACAAGTTGCATGTCAGCTTCATATGACTCGTCAACATTTGAAGGGATGGCCACATGCGCGTCAGCCAAAGACGCTCATAGGCCTCGATACGCGCATGAGGCGAAATCACACACAAAGGTGACAGGTGACAGCTTGAGTTCTGCCTGGTGTGGTGTCCAATTTACACACAGTTTCACCGATTCTTCCTATTCTTCATCTCTTTTCTTCCTCGACCAGTCCGCAGGATCATACTAGAGACAATTGCTCGGAGTGAGGGAGCTGATGGCTGCGAGAGCTTCTCCGCAATATGAGTGGACTTGATAAATCTGGAGCAAATCTTCACCATTTTTCAGTAGTCTGGCCCTAGGTCGAGGAAGCGCTGTAAGATGCGAGACTATGGCCACGATCCGCCAATAACCTCAATTGATTCCCATCGAGCTGTCACTGGTGCCCGCTCTAGCCGTTCTTCGCTGGCTTTATCGACTTCAGCCGGCTGAGCCGTTGCCGGACGCCAGCAGTCTGTTCCCTGCAAGGGGTGCGATAATAGGGGATCGCTTTCTGTGATAGCGTGTCGACGATACCGTATGTGAGACCGTTTGGTGTTGCTGATTTCGGAACTCTCGCCATTTTCAACTCGATTCATGGTCACCGTTTGCCGTCAAGTGTTTGCAGGCCAAAATGGCAAACCTGGTCTAGGCCATGCGTGTAAATACGCGATGTGCAGTGGCTCGTTCTAACCAACACTGAGCTGTCTACGTATTACCAGACATGGTAGAACGTTGCTATTTGCCACCTGTTTCGTAGACCAAACCAAAGAGAAGGCAAACTGGCTGGGTAACTAGATGCTTAATCAGAACTTTGGTCTGGTAGGCGAGGCTGGCTTGTCCATGCAGAGGTGGCCAACCCCAGAAGACCAGCATTCAAGTCATGGGCGCTTTCGTGGTGTAAGCTCGAGGTTGAAGTACTACCTTCGGTCACTACACAGTCCAACTGCTTCTAGGCGTGGCCGGATATTTTACTACTTATATATCATTCAGTTAGAAAACAGGCTATATACTGGCTTCCTTTTGTAGATGAGCTGCACATGTACAAAGTTCAAGAATATAAAGAAGAAGAGAAGTTTGTCATAGTCAAGGCAACATCATAGCATCATCAAGACCCCAATTGTAACGCCCAATCCTACTATAACTCCCATGCTTGCAAGCCGAGTCGACTTAGAAGCCCCGTTTGCCTTGGCTCCAGCCGTCGGCCTCGTTGCCTTGACCCAGATGTTGCTCGCCAACTTGTCCTTGTCCGGACTATATTGCTGTGACGGGAAGCCACATACAGACATGATGACTTGCATATCTGCATCACTTGGTCAGTCTCAGCCGATCTCAACAAGGAGAGTATAGGTTCTGAGCACTTACTGTTCTGCGTATCTGCAACCATTCCTATGCAGCTTGCACAGAGTCCGGCAATTTCTGCCACATTGAAGCTCGTGTTCAGGCAAACACACCTCTCCTCTGCGTTTTCTATCTCCTCCATTCCGTCAGTCATCTTGCCATCGCTTCCACTAGAGCCTGACTTGGCCGTTGAACTGGGTGTGCGATGCCCAGAAGTAGTCGCGGGTAAGCCAGCCATTTCCTTCTTCGCCTCCATGGAAGCGGTGGGTGGTTGTACACTCGCTGGCGTGGTAGAAGAAGATGCTACGGGAGGTGGTGCTGGAGACAAGCTGTTGGGTGTAGTAGTTGATACAGCCGGAGCCGGAGCCGGAGTAGACTGAGGCTGAGTCGGAGGAGCGTAGTTCTGTGCCGGTGGTTGAGCCGGCGCTGCTGGTTCTTCCCAAGATGCTGGAGACGATGCCGGGACATGCGATCCAGCTACCAGATCCGGAGGAAACGTCGTCGGAGCTGGGACAATGACCGAGAAGCGCTTCTCCCTCCTCTCGTCTTCAATATATTCCCCATTGTATCTCCTCGCATGCCCGCCGTGTGCTTTCACTTGCAGTTGGCGGCTGTTCATGTCTGCTAATGACCTCTTTGGGCTGCACAATGAACTCAGCTCGACAATTGGCCCGCAGATGGCGGCACACATGACGGGGACCGCATCAGCGGGGAGCGCTTCGCCGGCTGCCACAGCGAATAGGACAAACAAGATGGCCCTCATGGCACAATCTGCTTTTCTCGGGTCTTCAAATCACCAGCCGCGAGATGTCAAATGTCGTGTGGTCTATGTTGATCGTAGCAAGATGCGTTTCATGCATGTAATGCGAAGCCGGAGAGGAGGGACAAGCCGCCACTCTGGTGATAGTCGACGAGCCTTCTGAGGCAAGACGAGACTTTCTCTTTCCTAGCTTGCCATCCAGGTGACGTTGTCTTTAGATAGGAATGGGCGTGATGACAGCTCCATTACTCGTTGGCCTGGCAGGAGGCTGTTTCACTGAAACGTGGGCGGCGTGGCTCGATTTGGTCCATCAACTTGATACAGCCATCTTATCCGGCATGTACCGTGGATGAACCACTCTAGTGATTCAAGAATAGGAGAACTATGCCTAGTGGACAACTCGAACATCGGAACCTCCCTCCCTCCTGAACAGATGCATTCGCCCACTACACGAGTCAACGCCTACCACGTGGACATGATCGAGCTGATCGAAAATGATAGCTCCTCTGCCGACTGTAGCATTGCTCGTAGAACGGCATGCGATAACGCATCCACGTAAAGGGAGCGAAGCGGTGCCCGAGACTCCCTGACAGGGCTCTGAAACAATCTAGCTGCGAGTGATGACAGCCCAGCTGAGCCGTGACGGGGTGAAACGGAATGCGAAACAAGATCGCGGCGGCCGTTTGCCCTTTTGGGGGAAGAGCCGTTCAAGATTCTTTGCATTTCTGCCAGGCAAAAGAACAAAAGACGAGAAAGGCCATGGAGCGGCGCCCACTGATGAACGATTAACCTGCACTTATATTTTTAGAGCTTGAGTCGTGGTTGGTTAGGTCGTACGAAGCTGAACTGCAACAAAAACCGGCTTACACAGACACAGCCCACAACACCACAAATACCAAGCGACGAATGGAGAGACTACAAGGATATGACACGAACAATATGGCTGTAGTACAAGTATCATTGATTTTTTCCATTCCTTGATTGATTGGTTGTCATGTAAGTTGTCGTCATGGAGAAAGCGAATCAGGCGTCGCTGGGGAGCAGCTTGGCTCCTGACTGGCGAGGCCGGGAGTGGCTTCATGCAAGCTGGACAACAAGAACAGCAACATCAGATGCCCACTGGTTGTATACGCCGCACTTAAGAGAGGAACATAACTCAAGCTTCTCATGTTGCCATCCCGATTTCCTTCCTCGGCTGTCTTGAATCATTCGGTTGTCTGTGTGTCCAGTTGGTAATTTGTCCGTCCCACCTGAGAGCAGCACAGTCTCGCGGAAACTAGAAATTTTGCTGCTCGTATGGACTACGTATATCATGTGGGCCATTCTTGTTCCTGACAGTTGCAGCTAGTATTCTATTTCGCGGCTTGGACGACTTCTTTAACGAAGACGGCGACGACGGCGGAGACAGCGAGAGTGACAAGCTGAGATGGAGGTTGGCAGAGATGGAGGCGTGGAATGGTGAAGAAAGAACTTGCCAAACCTATACGCAGTCTCTTCCGTGCACTTATCCTTTATGTTACATACTTGACAGAGCAGAAGACAAAGTAGCCTTACGTTGATGAACAAGCCATCACTCAGCAGCTGGTGAAGTCACCTTTCAGTGCCGTGGGTATGTTCCTCTCCAACTCTTAGCTCAAGCACTTGGTCAACCAAACCCGGCACCGTGCCACGAAGCAAACCATAACTACTAGCTCGCCCTTCCAGTCTAGAAGCCAACAAGCTTTTGTTCCATCTCCTCTCAACACTTTACCCAAATCACAGAATCCAAGCACTCCGGCATGCCTCAGCGTCACTACGGTAGACTTTCATCTCTATATCCATCAAGTGTCCCTCCCAACTCAAGCGTCCAAACAAGCTCCTCCAACTCCCCAACATGAGAGACAGGAACCTAAAACTGTCGCCCTAGAAGAAAAGCCTCGAGGCACTAAAAGAACGAAATGCGCAGCGTTAATCCCAAAACGGCTTCATGCCACGAACTCGCCAGCCAGGAACACCAATCACCGTCAAGCCAACCACAAATGCAAATCATCCTCGATCTCCCCTTTTTCTTTCCCAAATGAACTAGCAACGGGTTTGAAGTCCCCAGAGGGGAGTTTATTCCCTTTACGGCATTATACCACGAGCTGATCATCGCCGTTAGGCATTCGAGCTATGTACATCTATCTTCCAACTCAACACCAGGCACTCAGCTGAACTTCAACAACCTTCTTCAGCGTATATGATTCGTCCATCCTGGAGCCTGGCAGTGCAGAATGCCCCTTGTGGAGATCTAAAGGAAGAATATTCCGTAATCTCGGGGGATTTGCTTACCCCTACCCTCTCGGACGCAGCCGCAGCCAAGATGCGTTTTTCTAGATCGAAGTAGATGGCTTGCTTCTCTTGGACTTGGTGAGTAACGATGTCGGCGGTGGGCTTTGCATCGGTGTGATGACTTGAGGCAGGCTGGGTTTGAGAGGTAGTGGATAGTCAGTACGTGGCTTAGATATCTAGTTTAAGAAGGGGTTGATGCCCTTTCGTTCTGGTCCATGCGTTCAAGTTCGTTGCAGATGCTATCCGAGCGTTTCCATACTGGATGTCTTTTTATCTCAAGTAAAATTACCTTATACAGCTACTATCAGTCTTTAACAAACTCTTAAAAGTTCCTTCTTACCTCACACCATAACAGGGAAAGATGCTCAACCCTCACGAATCCGTGGGCATAGCCCTCATCGTCTTCTACGTCCCCATCGTCCCGGCCGCCATACGGCTCATGTACCGCAACGGCCAGATCCGTCCACGACTTGCCTGGTGGCCTCTCATTCCCTTCAGCCTCAGTACGACCTCCTCCTCTTTCCTCTCTGATCAAGTTCCCCCAATAACACCGAAAGCGAACGGTTTACGTTGAGCAAATACTGATCCGTGATGAATGGAAACAGTTCGCATCGCAGGCGGCCCGGTAACAATCGCCCTCGAGCAATCCTCCAACCAGGAGGACCTCCTCTCCAACATGGGCCTTTACTCCGCCGCAATAATCCTCCTCAACGTGGGCGTCGTGCCTCTCATCATAGCAACGCTAGGCTTTGTCCGCATCATGTAAGTCCCATACCCTCCTTCTCCCCCCCTCCCCTTTCCCCTAACTCCTCAAAACAACAGAATCAGGTATTGATATATGTGATAAATACAGCCTCCTAGACAACCACACCACCCCCTCCCGCGCCAAAACCCTCACAGGCCTCATGCGCGGCGCCCTCGCAGTAGCAATCTGCCTCCTCGTCGCCGGCGGCGCAATTTCTTCCTTCGACACCCCCTTTGAGATATATCTCAGCCGCACGCTCACCCTCGTCGGATACGTTGTCTTCGCGGTGATGCACGTCGTACTCATTGCCATCATGGGCTTCTACTGGCGGAGAAGGAACAATCTCCTGTCCAGCAGTCGAATCGTACGTCAACCACCAACAACAACAACATCCACATCCATATACATTATGATGAGAACCCACTGCAAGTGAAAATATATAAACTGCTAACAGTCAATCTTATAATAACGCAGATCCTCCGAGGCGGCCTCCTCGCAGCCCCCTTCCTCATCACCCGCACCGTCTTCGGCCTCCTCGAAGTCGCCCTCCAAGACGACTCCTCCTCGCCCTTTAACCCCGTTACCGGCAACGCCGTGGCCTTCGCTCTCATGGCTCTGCTGCCAGAGTACGTCGTCGTGCTCGCTCACATGTATACCGGCTTCTCGATTGCCCCTGACAGAGGGGTTGCAGCTCGGGAGGTTGTGGAAGAGGAGATGGTGACGGTTACGCAGGAGGCCGCTAAAAGCAATGCCTGATTGTTTCTTCATTCATCTCATTCATCACTTGCCTAGATAGCTTAATTACTGTTTACTAGTATACATCAATTCACAACGAGGTAACTCATTATAACAGTTATTCTTGTCTAGATTGTTGAATCTATCTCTAGAAGTTGTAACCAAAGTCACAACCATGTATGGTGGCCGTAATCAATAATTCCTTTTCTCTTCCATTTGGCCACCAAAGCCAGCAACGCGTATCCCTTCCCATGCCATGCAGTGTTTGTCTCACATCTGCCGCCGTACAGTGTCATCCCAATGTTTATTAAAACAAATACAAGGTAGTTTTTGTTCTAGGCCCGCTGCATAGCCTTTTAAAGAAAAAAGGAGTAGCCAAAGGGACGCAGCGCCGCCCTTTTAACAAGAAGTAATAAAATCCATCGACATGCTATCAAAACACCCTTAGAATCGGTGCTGGCGGCCGACGCTTTCGACGCGAACTCCCAGCTTCACCATTTCGCGGGAGTCAATGACGCCACGGCCGTCAAACACCCATCGGGGCTTGGCCATGGTATCGGCAATGCGCACCCAGTCCAGGCGCTCCTTGGGCTTGTACTCCTCGGCGCTGCCCATTCCGGTGGCGAAGCCGTTGTCCTTGCTCTCGCGGGCCTGGATGCAGTCGGGGCAGTCCTCGGGGCAGTCGGGCTCGACGTTGAATCGATCCAGGGGATCGTCAGAGGTCTGGCCGTCGCGCTGCACCAGGTGCTTGTGCAGCGCCAACAGGTCGTTCTCGGTGGGGGTCGACTCCTTGAACGGTCGGGGGTCGGACTTGGGGTTGGGCTTGCGGCCCAGCATCTTGGGCACGACCTGGTCGACGGGTGCGGGAACGGGAACGGCGACGGGCTGGTTGCGGAACTCGTCAAACTCGGTGGCGATGACGACCGCCGTGCTGTCCTTGCAGGCATCGTAGGCGTTGCCGTACACGTGGACGCTGGCTGCGACTTCGGGGCCGAGGAGGGCCTTGATCTCGTTCTTGACGACGAATGGGTTGCAGCACGGGTCGAAGACGGCAATCTCGCGGGGCCGCTCCTCCAACAGCGTTTTGATCATCTCCAGAGCAGGAGCCTCACGCGTATCGGAGGTGTTCTTCTTGAAGGCATAGCCCAGGATGGTGACCTTCTTGCCGACAAGGGTGTTGTTGAGGCACTTGATGACGCGGTTGGTGAAGCGATCACGAGCGTACTCGTTCATCTTGACGACCTGTCTCCAGTACTCGCCGACTTCTGGCAGGCCCATGGTATCGGCCAGGTAGACGAGGTTGAGAACATCCTTCTTGAAGCAGCTTCCGCCGAAGCCAATACCGGCCATGAGGAACTTGTTGCCGATACGGGGGTCGACACCGATAGCGCGGGCGACCTCGTCGACGTCGGCGCCAGTCTGCTCGCAGACGGCGGAGATGGAGTTGATGCTGGAAATACGCTGGGCCAGCATGGAATTGGCGACCAGCTTGGCGAGCTCAGAGGACCACACATTGGTGGTCAGGATACGGTCGCGAGGAACCCAAGCGGCATAGACCTCGAGCAAAGCCTCGGCAGCTCGCTTGCCAGAGGGGGTGGGAGCAGAGCCGATGAGGATGCGGTCGGGGTAGAGGAGGTCGTTGACGGCGGTACCGGCAGCCAAGAACTCGGGGTTGGACAGGATCTCGAAGTGGACGCCGGGGCGGTGCATGGCGAGCTATAACGAAGAACGGATGTTAGCATCATATCATGGCAAGAAACCCTTAGCCACGGAGCCGTGCAGGACGGAGTTTGCTGCTGCTACTTACCGTGTCGGCCACCAGCTGTGCGGTTCGGCAGGGAACAGTGCTCTTCTCGACAATGATGGCACCCTCGCGCGCATACTGGGCCACGAAGCCGGTGACGGCCTCGAAGGCGGTCATGTCGGTTGCGCTACCGGCACCAACACCGCGCTCCTTGGTAGGGGTGTTGACAGCCACGAGGACCATGTCGGCCTCGGCGATGTGGCCGGCGACGTCGGTGCTGAAGAAGAGATTGCCCTCGCGGCGGGCGACCTTGACGTCGCCCTTCTCGGAGGCGGTTCCCCCGCTGGGCTCGCCCGAGATGCTCGTCTCGCGGCCGCCATCACGGGCAATGCGGACGATGTCGTGCAGGCCGGGCTCGTAGATGGGGGGGTGGCGCGAGTTCCATCGGCGGATACGGGTCACGTCTCGGTCGACAACGGTGACCTTGATGTGCGGGTTCTGGAAGGCAATGACCGCGGCGGTCGGGCCACCTGTTGAGCGAGGCCTGTCAGTACAGGATGGCACTTTTAAAGGGGGATATGACCGTGTAATGAATGAACAGATGGGATTGAATGGCATCTCGGCAGAGTTGTGCAGAGCCGGCCGGCCACGACGTGTCCTCTCTGCTCGCCCGGCGGAGTCCCCAGGACTCGCAAGGCTCCGTCCAACCTACACAGACGAGGACATATAAACGAGGCAGAGGCAGGGGTGACTCACCGACATAGCCAGCGCCGACGCAGCAGATGTTGCGAATGGCAATCTTGTCGCCGTTGACTTGCTTTGCGGAGCCATTGAGGCTCAGGGACTTGACCGAGTCGACAACCGCATCGGTAAGAGAGGCCATGGTGTAGGCTGGTGGATCAGAGGGCAGAAAAGAAGGAGAAGAAACGGGCAGTATCCGAGCAGCAGAAAAGGCAGGCTTCAACGAGGGGAATGGGGATCCTTGAATGAGGGTATATGGATCGAGCCCGGAACCGTCTGGCTTTGGTTTTGCGAGATATAAACGAAGACACAATGCTGGCACTAATAAAAAGCAGAAGAAAAGGAGTTGGGGATCGCAAAGGCGCGGCTTGGCGGGAAAGGCAATAGTCGGGCCATGTTGGGTGCGAATTAATCAGCAGCGCTGGGAATCACACGCACCGCTATGCCGAGTTTGGCAGCAGCCCGTTATCGATGGGCGCGGTCTTGAGGAAGGGTCCTGTAAGTTGCCCTGTAGATGCCCTGTAGAGCCTTGTAAGAGCCTGGTTAGCGCCGTTAGACTTTTATCCTTGTTGGAGGGGTCAAAGTGCCCAGATGATCAGATGGTGGTGATGGACTCGAGCCTCAGACCCCTGATGCTAACGCAATCGGACCCGGCCGTGACATGTGAATGTGAATCCGCGGTATTATCAACTCAACTGGATCAGCTTTAGTCGCAAAGACTTCAGATGCCAACAAAGAGCGATGCCGACATCATCCATCACTCAGCGTATCGTCGCTGCAGGTTTGCAAATCAGGCACTCACACGTACCTTATGTACATACTGCACCAACTTCCGGGTGCGTCGAGCAGGTGCAAATTCGTCCCCGCCGTGTCCGGATCCTGCAGGGACGCCGTCGCGCTAGGGAATACGGAGGGGCAAGCCACTCGACCCCGACTGGCGATGCAATAGGCTGGAGGCGTCGTGTTTTGATTACATACGAGAACAACATGGTGGCCAAGCTGGTAGCACCCGGTTCCGCGGTAGAGCATTGATAGTATTACGAGTACGAACTGCTGGTGGCTGTTTGGCTGTGTTGGCGTCTGTTTTCCAGGTACGAGGTGCCCATCAGGAACGGCATCCAAAAATATCCGTGATGCCACACAAAAGCGGTGAGTTTACTGCCAAGCCCCGGATCAGGCAGCCTCAACCAACGATTGGTTCTGTCTTAATACTTCCAATCTGTGCATCTCAAATTTCTCTTTTCCAACCCTCTCCAAATCACATCTTGTGTTCCAGCCTCGTCCTGGTTGGCTTCATCAGTCAACATCCTGCCATCCGGCGACCGAATAGACACCAGCTGCGAGCGCCTCATCCACACAATCTGCCAGCCTACCAGCCAGCCAGCCAGCAAATAAACCCGGCCCACGCACCGCGGATACACACGTGGTTCCTGCGTTGCCGCCTTCGGGCTTGCGCGCTTTCGGACGATGGTGGCTCAGGGAGCTTATCGTGGAGGGTCGCTCGGCATGACAGGCCTGCACAAGTGTGACGATGATGAGGGCACATGGCTTCGTTGAGAAGGAAGACTACCAATACAAACTTCTACCTACGAGACCAGGCAGACCACCAGCAGCAGACAGAAGAGAGCTCCAAGCTCATTTGTGTGAGTATGTACATGCACCGGACGACATGCGTACCCGCATCCCGTCCGATGTTATCCACACCATCGTGTAGGACCCCTGTTGCCTCCCCATACGGTTACGCCATATCGAGCGGAACGACCGTGCGCGCCTTGAAGATTGCATGACCATGCCCATGCCATGATACGGAGGATTGGCGGGAGTGCGAACGCGACCATCACTGCTAGCACCGCAGCTACAGGGCTCACGCGACACGAGTCTCTCTGTTTAGGCAAGATGCGACGATTCCGGCGTTTTCTCCTTTACAGCAGCCTGTTGGCGGGATGACAGGATGATATCGCGTTGTCGAGAGCTGATGTAGCAAAAGCTGATTCAAAAGCTGTCGCAACTCGGTGTCTCACACAAGCTACGAGAAGTGAAGCTTGCAAAACACGTTGTCTTACCAAGAGCTGCTCCGCCATGCATTGTCTCCAAGACAAGTGGGTGAAGCAGTGAGGACACGATGCGGGCGAGTACCGAGCTGTCAACTGACGCAGAACTCTCGCCATCTCCGAGACGAATATGAAGGATTTTTGACCCTTGTGCTCGCTAAGTGGCGTTAGTCCTTGATGTCAGGTATATGAGGTATGTGGTCCGGACAGTCTCAGGGCTATTCAAACGCCGTGGCCTCGTTGTTCTAGGTTAGCAGGCGGCAATCCGCCTCGACCGTCGTTATCAACACATCTCCCAAAGCTCATCAGCAATCACATGCTAGGCCAGAAAAGAGGATCGGAACCCCCAGACAATCAGGCTCTAGTCCATCAATCAATGCACCCCATGCGCGGCACGAGAATTGTACATGCTGCACTCCATCCACCTTCAAACCTGCTCGTGGCCAGCTTCACCAGTTTCCGGTGTTTCAAAGACGCCAGTCACTTGTGCAAGGCATCACACGTGACTCAACTTGAACGCCTCTTATCTCCAAATTCACAAAAGCCCTCGATTTCCCACGATCTGTTCTTGCATCAAACTCGCCCAGGTCCAACCAGACGAGACACGAGGGCTGTCCTCGAGGCTGTCATTCGCAGTTTCATCATGTTCAAGCCCGCCACAGCATCTGAACCCGCACGACGTCCTTCTGCCGCGCTTCCATTGGTCAGCGCTAGCAATGTGGCTGCGCTGCCGTCGCTGATTCGCCCATCTGGACTTTGCGGGAGATCTCGCGAATATCCCGCTTCGAGGCTTTATCTTGACTTACACAAAGGGGAAAAAGAGTGTGCACAATGCACGATGATCCTTCAAGAGACATGCCTGTTGTGGTATGGGCTCCAAGAAGAGAACATGGGGCAGATGTCTTGTGCCCAAGGACATGTTGAAGTCGCAAAGGATGCAACCTACTATACACAGCTGATGAAGAGGATGAGGATGGTTCGTCTCTTGTCAACAGCTGTGCTGCTGCCTCACCAATAGGCTTCTACTATAATTACCTAACATTGGGGTCAGCCCTACATCGCAGAAAGTGGTGTATAGGTAGTATGCCTGGGAGGTATGAACAAAGAAAGGAAGAAGAGACTGCCAGGGCTCTCCAAGGCATGAGGCACTGGCAGCGTGCTTACCTCGCCACATGATGGCCGGCCATGCCATATACAGAATCTGGGGCAAGTATCATACAAGGATCTGGCTCTCTCTGGCTCTGCCTTTCTCTCCTCTCTCCTCTCTCCTCTCTCCACGCATTCACTAGTCGTCCCTCCGTCTCGACAAACTGCGTCCAGAGCCCGTTCCTCGTGCCCACTCCTGCGCCGTCCTATTGCAGCTTCCCTTGACTGACACCGAAGCCACTCCCGTCATGCGCAACATATCAGGCCGATCCACGTGGGACTGGGACTGCCCTGTCCATATTGCGTCGTTGGTAGCCAAAGTTGCGGCGTCTGGCAAGACAAAAAGCAAGCTCACTCGCCCTGTGACCGTTGTGTGTACCTATATCTCATGTAACTATCCCTCGTAGACACTCATCCATCTTTCATCTCTACCTATCTCCTATAAGCCACTCCCTAAAAGCAGAGTCCTTACTCCCGTCCCTCTCCCCTGCTCTCCCATCTCCCTTCTTTAAACGCAAGAGCCATGGCGTCAACGTCGCTCGCTGCGTCCGAACAGGCGCAGTATCCAGAGCATGATCTGTCCGAGTTCCCAGCCGCCCTCAAGGGGAAGCGCATTCTTCTCTGCACCGAGTCCTTCGGCCCCGTCAACGGAGTGAGCCGGACAACCCTCATGCTGGTCAACCACCTGCGCGACCACGGCGTCCAGGTTGCAGTCGTCGCTCCTCACAACCACACCAACCACAACACCTTCTCACCTCCTCCGTCTCCCAGCCTCTCCCCCGTGGACAAGCAGCCCGAGGTCCGCCTCACGGGCTACCCCTTGCCGTTCAACCCCGAGCTGTCCATTGTCTATCCCGTCCGCAACTCGACGCTCTACGCTCGCACCTTTGGCAGTGATGCGCCGCCGGACCTCATCTACCTCGCCTCGCCGGCTAGTCTGGGCTTCCAAGTCATGCTGCAGCTGAGACAGCAGCCCAAGGAGAAGCAGATTCCCGTCATATGCAATTTCCAGACTGATCTGGCGGGATACTGCTCGATTCTGTTTCCTGCACCGCTCAGTTACGCGGCTGTCTTTGCCTTTGACGCCGTGCAAAGCTACCTATTCAGACACTCTTCCATCAAGACCATCTTCTACCCTTCCAGATTCGTCAGGCGGTATTTGGAGGGTCAAAGAGTTCAGCCTAGCAAGCTCGAGATCCTGACGAGAGGAGTCAACACAACCATGTTCAACCCAAGCCGCCGGAGCGAGGCCCTCCGAAAGGAAATTGCACCCAATGGAGAAATCATCTTTGTCACCGTCTCACGTATCGCGGGTGAAAAGGGGTTTGACTTCCTCGCCAAGGTGGCGAAAGAGTTGGATGCCAGGAGCCTTCCCTTCAAGATGGTCATTGTCGGGGGCAATCGAAATCCGGATGTCGAAAAGGAAGTTCAGGAGCTTTTTGAACTCCTCAGGGAAAAGGGCACCGTCACATTTGCCGGCTTCAAGGTCGGTGAGGACCTCGCGACGTACTACGCCAGCGGCGATGTCTTTTTGCATTGCTCCGTCACGGAAACCTTTGGCTTGGTTGTGCTCGAGTCCATGGCCAGCGGCGTTCCGGTGGTCGCCCGTGACGAAGGCGGTCCTTCAGATATCGTGGCCGACAGCAAGACGGGCTACCTGGTCCCCCCTGACGACCTAGACGGATTCGTCGCCAAGGCCGTCCAGCTTGCCGAAGACCACCAGCTGCGCTTCAAGATGGCCAAGGAGGCTCGTCTCGCTGCCTGTGAAGCTACCTGGGAGAAGATCAACAACAAGGTCGCCTGGCGCATGGCCGACACCATCTCCCAGCGCGAGCGGGAGCAAGGATTCAAGCCGCAGCCTACAAGGGCCGTGACGACCACCGCTCAGCAGCTGATTCCCGTGTACGGCTGGCTCATGATGAACAATGCGCTCCGGGAGACGGTGACGCGCGGCGTCGTCGATGCCAGGCTAATGGGCGGCCTAGGCATCATCCTGAGCTTTTGGGTCGTTACGGGTGCGTATGTGGTGTTTTCCGAAGGGCTTTTATGGGCCAAGGGCAGGATTCGCAAGTCGACGCCGGTGAATTGATTTTGTCAGTCATGGTAGGGTGTGTGATGATTTCGGTTTGGGATTTGAAAGTTTTGAGCATGAGATTTATGGGCTTGGATGGGCTGGTGCTGGTGTTTAGGGCGCGTTGTATGTGAGGCTATGGCAATACCATATTTCATACATGTATGTTTCTTTCTCCCTCCTCGTTTTCTTTTCACTCTTTTGTCCTTGTACATATATTTGTGTACGTGGTATTATAGACCTTTGAGTTTTCTTGTAAAGCAAGATATAGTCGGATATGCGGTAGATGCACGTCTTGCGACGATGGATTAATGGCTTTCCTTGTACTGCTACTCTCTCTCTTTGTATCTCTTGTTTATTCCCTTTAAGAGTGTTGAGCGGATGGTGATCGCCTACTGGATATACCCTATAAAGACTGAATTCAGATGAATGGCACTCACTTCTTCTTAGTTGATTTAGATCGAGCTTCATATTTATCGATTTCATATGTACATACACAGTTGTCACTGAAGACCAGGAGTTGCGCCTCTGTCAGTTTCCAATGAAGTTTATGATCTTTTTGAGTTGGAGTGTAATGAAATGCCATGCTATGGAGTGCATATGTGTGTAATGGTCAAAATATATAATGTAGAAAATGCCATGTACGCCTGGGGAATCATAACCATTCTCACCCGTAAACCCAATCTTTTTTATCCCAAAACAACGCTCAGACTAACCAACCCATCCACTAGGAATCTCATCCTTCATCGCCATCCTTCCAAGCGGAGCCGATGACGTGCAATCTTAAAAAGTCCGGTAAGCAGCCGCATCCCTCGAAGCATGCATAGCCCTACGCTTATAAGCCGCAACGTGCTGGATGCGCTCATACGTCCCGAAGCCGTACGCCGCGAGGCCAATGGCCAGCCAGACGGAGGTGACGATGAGTCCCACGGGGAAGATGAGGATGTTGACGCCGGGCAGGATGAAGGCGACGGTGCCGTTCTTGAGGGCGTCGTGCTGCTGCGTGACGGCGAGCTGGGCGGCGGCAAAGTCGGAGAGGACGACGTCCGTGGAGAAGACGCCGACGAGGAAGACGGCTTCGTTGAGGGAGACGTTGGAGCTGATGCGGCCGTTGGGGGTTTCGGCGGAGAGGGTGAGGGTTGGGAGAACGAGGGCCTCGAGGTCGGCGCTACGGAGTGTTAGTTCTATGTTTTTACTTGATGATTTTGATGACCATGTGCTTATATATGTCGATTTACGTAGACAAGTATGACGCATGAGTATATGGAGTGAGAGGGGGGTTTTAAGACTTACATTGACAAGTTAGTTTTCATGCGGTCCTTGTCAATCTGGCCAACCAGCATGTACGACTGCAGCAGAGTCGGGGAGCTGGATTGGACATCGGCTCTCTTGGTGACATTGACAGATGGACTTGACCCAGACTTTGAGTCTGCCGGCTTCATGGGCGTCACGCTGGCGCCCTTGTACACAACGCCGACCTGGATCTCACTCGGCGGCACGCCAACAAAGTCGTCTCTGGGGGCCGAGATGCGGTACAGCCGCAGATCGGCCTCGAACATGCCGGTGGTGACGTCCAGCATGGGCAGGTTGTAGCAGATGCAGTCTCCCGAGGGGTTCGATGTGCGGGTGATCGTCGACAGGCGTTGCTTACACGCCACATCTGTGAGGTTGTTCCAGGCGGAGAAATCCAGCGATCCGTCGGGCAGCAGTTTGACGTCAGACGGTATGCTCGAGTTTGCTGCAGCTCTTTCGTCCAGGTCACGGGCTACAGCTGCGCTTTCTTCTGAGAAGCTGAGGAGTGAAGCATAAGACTTTGAGAGGACATCGTCGGCGCGGAGAACAGATCCTGCGTGGAGTGCGTTCTGGGCGACGGCGGTGGTGGCAAGAAGAGTTGCCGCCAGAGTGAGTCTTGAGAACATCTCGGTTGGTGGGTTATGAAGGTTTTTGATAGATTTTGAAGACTAGTTCGATAGCCTGTGAGTGGATGCTTCCAGAGCGAGGCAAACAAGGGAAAATGAAACGAAAGAAAACAGCAAAAATATTATTATTAGAAGATGGTCCCGTCCAGCGGCGAATAGGAAAGAAAGTAACTCGTTTGCTGCTTCGATTGAGCTTGCCCAAGCAAGTTGACAAACAGCAAAAGAACCAAACAAAACGAACAAGATATATGAGCAAAGGAAGAAGAAGGAAAGGAAGACCGCCGAGATGCACGGTTGAGGCGTGAAACGAAAGGCCTCGCTTAAGACACTTCTCAGATCCGACTCGACACGATTCCATCAGAGGATTAGCTTCACATTTCCCTTCTTTCCCCTTGTCGACGGCCTCGATCAGGCCATTTCGACAAGCGCAATGGCTTTTCCAAAGCTCTTCACGGTAAGTCACGAAGCCAAGGCGACGTTCACTCGCCCCCGGCCGTCGCAGGTGGGTTTCTAGGCGGCGTTAGAGAACTCCCAGGGGCCCGGTCTCCAGGGATGTTGCCTCTCTGAAGAGTAGCACTCCTGCTCCAGCTTCGTATATACTCGTACAAGAGACGCGCGGGAGTCGCGGAGGACATCGAGCGGTGTCTTGCGTGGTGTTCCATCTCGAGCTCCATATCCCGGCCGAGCCAATACGACGGTTCATGCAATCCTTTTGGCTGCCCAGCTTGTACCTAGTCGCCGGTTTCGCTAGCGCTGCTAATGTTACGCTGGCTGTTTGGGAGGAGTGGCACTGCCTCGGGCTGGTGGGGGTTTTGGGCTGCGCAGCCAGTCGGACGGCTTCATCTCGCTGTTAGGCGCTCAAAACCCTGAGCAAGGGAACAATTGGCTTTCGATCGCTGGGTCGGAGAAAGACCAGAGATTGCCCTCCCTCAGCGTGAGATTTGTAGCCATTCGCTGTACGAGGTATTACACGCAGCACTGATCCTGTGCTGTGCCCGATGTGCTCGATCGCAGGAGCATGAAATCCAGGCGATGCGATGAACATCTTGCGACTCTCGGAGCCTCGCAGGCTTGGAGTCTCGAGTTCGTAGTTCCGCAACTGTGGTTTCTTCTTCGTCTTCAGTTTCGCGTCAGATTCTGCTGCCCACATCACATCGTGTCTGGTCTTCTCATGCAACGTCTCAGGCCAGGAGCTCAAACCAAATCTCCGACGCGATGCCCTGTAAATTCGCGGCTTAGCGCCTCCGCCACCCCGCGACGGCCTCGGATTGGTGGTTTCAGGCAGTCGGGCTTTTTCACAGCTGCTTCAGTTTCTCGTGTGAAACCGAGAGAGTTGCCAGCCGCTGGTCATGTTTTTTGGGGGAGATTCAGGTTGAACGAAGCACAGCTGCTCGTCGTTTCGTCCTTATCTGCTATCAGTTGCTCCTACACCTGCGGCAGCTGCGGCCATGGCGGCTTCCCTTTCACCCGCGATAGCATCACTTCCCAATCCAGCAACTGTTATCTGCATACTGTATATACACTGTGCATATCTCATGCCCTCACTCATCCCGTGCTGGCGATAACCGCTCCCCACAGTATCGATCTTTTCCGCAGTGCTCTCATAAACCACCAACAGCCTTCTCACCATCTGTCATTCATCCTTCCCCGCGATTGTGATGCGGAGAAGCGTCTCTTGATTGGCATACAATCAGCGCCTAGTCTGTTGACGAGCACCGGATATCCGAAATCAGGCTGTTATGACACCCTCCATCCCACGTCTATCTTGCGAGCCCGATACGAGCGGATGAGCAGCAACGGAATCCCTCGGCACGACCATCATTCCGATGGACGTCTGAGGAGAATGTCGACTCTGCCGTGCCATGGACCCGAAGGCGAAGACGATTTGATAACGGTTGGAGACGCGGGACAATCACTTATCATGGCGGGGACGAGCATCTGGAGCCTGCCGTGACGAGAAACGATGCCTGTTGACACATATATCCGTGGTGATGGCGATAGTCACCATGCATACACACTCAAGCAGCACGCGGCTACCAACGGCCAGTTATCAGCCTCTACAGAGCGTTGCATTGCAGGATCCCACAGGTTTCACACATATATATGCCACAAGTTGCATCCTGATCGACCAGAGCCATTGAGACCATCTCATGTAGTGTCACCAAACCAATCAGGACACCATGCCGGGCAAGATTCGAATCGCGCAGACCGTCTCTTTCGACACTCCAGCCGCAGAGCAACCAGCTTTGCATAACCGATGGCATCCCGATAGTGAGTTGTGGCCTCATCATCGACTACGCACCGAGAGGTTGGCTTAGCACGGAGTCATGTTGACCGTCCATAGTCCCTGCAATTGGCACCATCCAGCCTGGAGAAACCGTCAAGATCGAATGCGTCGACTGGACAGGTGGTCAGATTGGCAACAACGACAGCGCCGAAGATGTACGCACGGTTGACCTCAGCAAGATTCATTACTTGACCGGTCCATTTGAGATCAAGGGCGCCGAACCAGGTGACCTCCTGGTAGTCAATATTACGGATGTCCAGCCGTTTGAGGACGCACCATGGGGTTTCACGGGAATCTTTGATCGCCAGAACGGTGGAGGGTTCCTCGAAGATCACTATCCCAAGGCTGCCAAGGCCATATGGGATTTCGATGGCATATATTGCACCAGCCGACACATTCCCGGAGTGAGATTTGCCGGCCTGATTCACCCTGGTATCCTTGGCTGTGCACCATCTCATGAGGTTTTGGCTGAGTGGAATCGTCGTGAGGCTGATCTCATCTCCTCATGTGTCCACAGTCATCCTAATAAGGTGGTCGCACAACCACCATTTGTGACGAATGCGCATGCTGGACAAGCCACTGGGGATCTCAAAGCAAAGATTGCCCGTGAGGGGGCCAGGACTATCCCTGGGCGCCCGGAGCACGGAGGAAACGGTATGTCCTGAAAGAAGCAGCAGAATATATGTGACGCTCTCTAACAGTCATCAAGTGGACATCAACAACATCTCGAGAGGATCGACGACATATCTTCCGGTGCACGTCCAAGGGGCCAAGTTCTCAGTCGGCGACCTCCATTTCAGCCAAGGCGACGGCGAGATTAGCTTTTGCGGTGCGATTGAAATAGCAGGGACCATCACGATCAAGTTCGATCTCATCAAGGACGGTGTCAAATCGCGAGCCATCAAGAGCCCCGTTTTCCGACCGGGCGATGTAGCCCCCAATTTTGGCCCCGGACGGTATCTGACGTTTGAAGGATTCTCGGTTGATGAGCATGGCAAGCAGCACTTTATGGATGCAACGGTGGCCTATCGGCAAGCATGTCTTCGCGCCATCGAGTATCTCAAGCAGTTCGGTACGTCATTCGGGTTTTTTGCGTTGACATACCATCGTGTTCCATATATCATACAGCTGCTGACAATCTCATCATATGGCACAGGATATTCTGGAGAGCAATTGTACCTCCTCTTATCGTGCGCCCCCATCAAGGGGTCAATTGCGGGGATCGTGGACATTCCGAACGTCTGCACAACACTGGGGATTCCAATGGACATTTTCGACTTTGACATTTCTCTCGAAGCCGAACCAAAGAAGCGAGACCTCGGATCATGCCCGGTTTCAAGCGTGTAGCAGCACTAGGTTGCAAGGTGCTAGTTGATTATACTGCTTGGACAGAAATGAAGCACTGCCAATGACAACTATCCAAGAGCAAGTCGAATGCCAAGCTCCATCCTTCATCTCAGCCGCAAAATTTCCGGTGACGTGAAAGAGCCTGGTCTTCACTGTTATGACGGCAACAAGGCTGTCGCGTAACCTGGTTCATGAGATATCGCTTCCACAGCGAACCGGCATTTTGATTGGTGTAGAATTGTCCTTGCGGGCTGATTGTCAGAAGCCAAATGCTCCCGATCCCCTCAACTTGACGATGCTCTGTGACCCTCCTCCATCGTCCTCGGCAGGCTGTTCCGTTCGCTTTCGAAGCATCTTAGACTGCAGATAGTGTCTCTCCAGTCTACTAGCTGGAATATATTGCATTCGAACATGCGGGGAAATATTCGCTTTCAGCCACCAGGCACAAGTCCTCAGGGCGTCCCCATATTTACCCCGGACTCTGAAGAGATTCGGTATAGACGAAATATCCGCCAATCAGGCCGACGAAGCATTTGTCCGCCAATGGGACGAGTCATGCTCCTGTCAGCATGGACAAGTTGGGAAGGAGATCTCCTTTTTGGCTATGGATATAATGAGGAATCTCCTTTTGTGAGAATAGATCTATTTATTCGTGATCTAGCAACAGCTCCAATTGGCCTTGTGCTTGCGTCTCATCGTCAAGAGGTTGCTGCTGCTGCTAGTCTGCCCCTGACAAGCGACAAGCGCCTTGGACTTGGGCAATTGGGACAATTCGACTGACAAGGGCATAATCATGAAGGTCAACTCTTTGGTGAGCCTTGCGGCTGCGGCCGCGGGAGTTGCGCGAGCGGCTTCTTCGTCGGATGATGATCTCGCGCTCTTTGCGAAGCGGAGGACTGCGGATCTCGCGCAGTTTCCTGATCCTACGTGGTTTGCAAAGATCGACACGTGGTTGTCCTCTCAAAAGGACGATGGTACCTGGTCTGATGTAAACTATCTATCTGGATGCCCTGCGCGTAAGTTGGCCATTACCAACCGTGTTCTCATTGACTTACGGAAGAGCTGACATATGCGGTTGCAGAGCGTGCCAATTGGCCTATCCAGGAGCATTGGAACAGGTTGATCACCTTTGGAGCTGCGTGGAGCGGTGTCAATCCTGTAGTTTCGAGCAGCTGGGCCAAAGACCCGAAGCTTCTGGCTGCTGTGCAGAAGGGTCTGGATTATTGGTTTAGCAATGACTATACTCCGGCTGACTGCATGGGTGACGGAGGAGACGCGTAAGTTTGCCAGATGCATGCATCATTGTGCTTTGGTAAGGCGAGTCAATGCTAATGGGAGCTTAGATCCAAGGGATGTCCTTGTGGTACGCCTGGTTTGTGGAATACAGTATGTTTCCATCTACTACCAAGGATAGCAGCCTCATGGGATATTCGCTGACCCATGCGATAGAACTGGTATGACCAGGCCATTCTGATCCCCCAGCTGTGCTCGACTGCGTGCCTTCTTGTCAAAGACGCAAACCTCACCGAGACTCAGCGCGCGGGCTGTGAGCGTATCCCTTATCGGGCATATGCTCTCCGGGATGGCACCTACGGTACTGGTGGCCGCATGACCGGAGCCAATGTGAGTCTGACCTGCCCTTACCGCTGGAGACATGTGATACTGAACTGTTGTGTAGATGGTCCTGGTTATGCAGAATTCAGTCACCTTGGCTCTGTTCACGGACAACAGCACAATCTTGGCGGATTCTATGACTCGAGCCATGTCTGTGATGACTGTGAGTGAAAGTCGTGGGATTGATATCTTTGGCTGGATGGGGTCAACTAACTGGGAGCTAGTTTGAGGATACTGCTGGCGCAGATGGTATTCATCGAGATGGCACGTTTCTGCAGCATGACGGCCTCTTGTACAACGGCAACTACGGAAAGGACTTGGTGAGATTTACCTCGGCCTCATGGTCAGAACTCATACTAACGCTATATCTAGTTGAATGCCTTCATTCAGCTCGAAGGAGAGGCCATTGGTACCTCGTTTGCCGCCGACAACGACACCCGAGAGGCCATGTCTACTTACATCAAGGGCGACGAGTGGATGATCTACACAGACTCTGAGACCAGGACCGAGCACTGGGACTTTGTAAGTGCTCTTACTCCCTTGGACAAGAGAAATTGTCAGTCTGATATTGACCATGGTAGAACGCCATTGGCCGCTTCGTCTCCTTCCCTACCGTCGACTTGCAGGCCAGCGCAGACATCAACTTCAACGTCTCCAAGCTCGCCGCCGCCGTAGCCGACTTCACGGGCTCGTACGCCGTCAACGACACCATCCGCCGCCTCCTTTCCAACGGGACCGAGAAGCTCACGGGCAACAAGGGCTTCTGGGCAAGCGACTACATGGTCCACCGCAGGCCCAACTTTGTCCTCACGAACAAGATGATCTCCACCCGGTCGGCCAACTCAGAGAGCGTCAATGGGGCCAACCCGTACGCCTACCACATGGGCCAGGGCACTCTCTATTCGTACGTCACGGGTACCGAGTACAAGGACATCATGGGGGCGTGGGACTGGAACCTCGTTCCGGGAACGACTACCCTGCTTGATCAGCCCAAGCTTCAGGCTTCTCAGGTAAAGTATGATGGGTTGAAGGACTTTGTGGGTGTCGTTAGCGATGGCAAGTTTGGTGCGGCTGTGGAAGACTACGTCGATCCTTTGACGCAGAATTTGTCGTACCGCAAGTCGTGGTTCTTTGTCGACGAGGGCGTCATTGTCATCACCACCGACATCAAGAAGAACGCCACCGCTGGGAACGCCCCCGTCATCACCGTGCTGGACAATCGCGCTGCGGAGTCTTCCAAGACCAAGGCATTCGTCAAAAACGGCCCCCTTGCACAGGCGGGCGAACAGCACGTCGCCACGGACACGCTCTACTACGCAAACAACGGCTACCTTGCCTACGACACGCCCTTTGAACTGACGCTGTCCGTGGGCAAGCGCAGCGGCAACTGGTCCGAGATTTCGACCTCGACTCAGGGCGTCGAGACCGTGGACATGTTCTCCGCTTACACGACGATCAAGGGCGATAAATTCACCTACGGCTTCTTCCCGTCCATTTCCTCCCAGAAGCTGAACAAGGAGCTGTTGGAGCCGACATGGACGCCCATCACCAAGAAGGGCATATCGGGCATCTACGGCAAGGACAGGGCCAGTCTCGCCTTTTGGCCCGGCGGCGCCAAGTCCGTCGAGCTGGACCTCAAGGATCTTGGCTGGGCGAGCGCCGGCACGCTGACTTTTACGTCTGATCAGCCGGCGGTGTATCTGCTCAGCGCGAAATGCAAGGATAAGGGCAGCTTGCGATTGTCTGTGACGCTGGCTGATCCTACGCAGAAGCTCGGCGTGGCTTCGTACTCGATTAAGATTGCGGGACAGAAGCACAAGGTGAGGGAGATGGGCAAGATGAGTGAGGGGATTGAGAGGAGGGGGGATGGGGGGATTGGGTTTGGGGTGAGGTTGCCTACGGGGGGGTTGGCTGGCTCGTCGGTGAGTCGGGAGGTGGTTCTGGAGCTGAATTAGGGGAATAGTAAATGAGTGGTCTTGGTTATTTGATACAGCTAATGTGTTTAATGTGAGGAGAGGGTAATGAGCTTTACTTCAAGGGATTGAATAACACACCGTACCCTGCAAAGGCTTGGGGAGATGCTTTGTATGGACAGTATGAACACATACTTTTTAGCACGAAAGCGATGAAGCCCAGTTATATGGCACCCACATGGATTGTATGCAAGCAGGGCTAGAATTCTAGAAGGAATCCTGTCTCGCAGATGTTCCTCGTGTGCTCACGTCTCGGTCTGTTGGCCGATTGGCTTGTTGCATGCAAGCACATGGTCACGCCATCCCGAGTCCCTTTCCCTTTTGAACCCGTACCCGTTGTGCTTTTCACTCTGGGGTCTCTACACAGTTTTCTCTCTAATACGTAGTATGGGTTCTAATACGTTGTATGGTCCGACGATGGTTCCTGGGACGCCAAATGACTGTCCTATTATGGCATGAAGTAGCAATTGCGTGATGCGCTAGGCTATCGAGGCGACGGTGGACATGGATCTACAATACATGTGCAGTGGAGTTGCAGCGGCACAGACGGGCCGTGAGCACTGCAGTCATGTAGACGGAACAGACTGGAGACAGCAGTCAATCTCTCCGGACCTACCTATACTGAAGCGTCGTTGGGTATTCTTGAGGCGTTATTAGGAAATGTTGAAGTGACTGACTATATTGACGTGCTTGGCTATAGAACAATCACACATGAGGACGGCACACTGGTAATTCGCATGCATATTGTATCCATGTCATCACACTGAATCTCCCCGGTGATGCATCGATTCCGCCCCGGCGAGTCCGCCGCCACTCCATACCTATCATTTACAAAGATCCGGCCACCAAATTGGTACTTGTACACCTCAAGTAGAGGAGAATACGCCGTGTTGATGCAGCAATTCTTCCGTCAGATCAAGTAAAGTCAATTGGAAAATGCGGCCAAATCCGGTGACAAGGGGGGCGGCCGAGGGCACACCGGCTCGAGAGCCACAAAACGCCACAAGTTTCCGTTTTCTACCAAACTTCTCTCCCTTGGCCACTTTCGGTGACTGTTGCATAGTTTTCCAACGCCTACTGTCTTTACAGTGCTACGTCAATTGCGGGCGTTAATAGGGGAGAGCTCGGAAGGTTGGAAGAGCTGCTATAGTAGGTGCAATGTATTTGTGCCCCCCCCTGTCAATCCTTGGCATGGCCATTCCGGTGAGATGCAATCCAAGCCTCGGCCATACAATGTTCGCTTGACAAGGAAATGAAGAAAGACAGAAAACATGAATAACCTGGTCTGTTAGAGGAAGGTAGATAGTCAGAAGAAACGACATGAGAAATCAGAGATGCAGGGCCTGTGTTTGATATTACATACTACTCGAGCGCAGGCATCTAGGGTATGGGGCGCACTTCGTACCTGTAAGATTCTCGACTTCCGGGCCCTGGCGATCTGCGATGGGGCGGGATCACGCCCGCTGGAGTAGGTACAAGTATGTGCTACCGAGGCCAGGGCGACTTGTGATGATGATGGACTCGTTACGTTATACGAGGAGCAGCCATGGAGAGCGAGAGTGTAAGGTACATACATACGTGCAAAGTGTCCTACAAGTGACAATACCCAAGTACACTTGTAAAGACCTTCTCGTGGAATAAAGTACTCTCCTTTAACTACAGGGGACAATCACATGCATCCCGTCTTCCCCAGCTCCAACAGCTCTGCTAGACTTGGACTATCTCCTCTGCTTCACGAGACCCACGAGCTGAGTCTTCTCTTCATCATCAAGCATACATTATTATTACTCTTACTCGAACTACTCGCAGATACACACGAGTCTGTCCCCTGCTGAAAGCACGGCCTGGCCGACGCCTCGCCTTCCCTCCCCCTCCATCTCTCCCGCAAGCCACCGAAGCTGCCCCCCAGAAGCTGCCGATCCCGTCCACCAACAGACAGGGCTGGGACGCCTTTCCCTCCCGGTGGTCCCTGCACGGGCATCTGTATCGTGATTCGTGCCCAGGGCAATCACCAAGAGCTGCACGATATTGCGCCATCGTCATCAGCCAGTGACAATCCCAGCTCAGCTGCCTTTTTTGAAGTTGGGACGCAGATGCTTGACATTTCGTACATGCAGACTCTCGTCTTTTGGTATTGTCAGGCAGACGGTGAACCCCCTTTGACAAGTTGACAAGGGGGAAGAAACCCGAAAAAAAGGTGGATGTGAAGAGACTTTTCCGGCTGCCGTATTGTCACTCTTGGTCTCCATTCTCGGCCGTGTCTTAGCGTCTGCGAGATCAAGGCATCGAGAGAGGAGTGATAGAAGCCTAGCGTCATGTACGACGGGCCTCGACAGGAGCAGTATAATAGATAGGTAGCATCAGCTTGTCCGGGTTGCTTGAAGCACCACCATCTTGATTCGATCGTGTGCTGAGGTTACATTGCACGGATCCTCAGCCCGCGTACATAATCTTCGCTCCGTCGCGTTTTTTTACGTCTTTGTTTCTTGATCGATATCAGAGCGACACGCCGTGCTGCGACTCTTCTTCTTCTTGTTGTTGTTGTTGTTCCTTCATCATCGCCAGCTTCTCGTCTCCCCGTTCTTTAGAGTTGAGGCTTGTCTTTGTGCGGACTGCACTGCAGCTCCTTATTTATACGGCAGGAATTCCCTGCTTGAGTTGCTTTACACTCTTATTTTTTTTTTCTTTCTGTATATTCTGGTGACACGGTTCTCTTCAATGGCTGCTTCGACGGACGACAGCAAAAAGGCGCCGGCCCCGGATCCCGTCGAGACGAATAGCATTTCGGCCAGCAGCAGCGACGACGATGTCATTCCCAAGGGCGCTCTCGATCCCGTGTACGAGGCAAAGGCCAGGGTGCTGAATCGTGCTGTAAGTCTTCGTCCAGTCTCATGCGCCGCACTTGTTCAGCAGCAACCAACTGACACACGGCCGATCCAGATCCAAGACATCGGCATGGGATGGTACCAATGGCAGCTCTTTGCCGTCGTCGGCTTCGGCTGGGCCTCCGACAACCTGTGGCCCATCGTGACGTCGCTCATCTTCACGCCCGTCAACAACGAGTTCTCCCCGAACCGCCCGCCGCTCCTGACGCTCGCGCAGAACATCGGTCTCCTGGCCGGCGCCGTCTTCTGGGGCTTCGGCTGCGACATCTTCGGCCGCAAGATTGCCTTCAACTTCACGCTGGGCCTGACTGCTCTCTGGGGCCTGGTGGCTGCCGGAGCGCCCAACTTTGCGGCCATTGGCATCTTTGACTGCTTCTGGTCCTTTGGCGTGGGCGGCAACCTGCCCGTCGACTCGGCCATCTTCCTCGAGTTCCTGCCCCAGACGCACCAGTATTTGCTGACGATCCTGTCGGTTGACTGGGCCGTCGCCCAGGTCGTTGCCAACTTGGTGGCCTGGCCTCTGCTGGGCAATCTGACGTGCGCGCAAGATGAGAAGCCCTGCCTCAAGCACAACAACATGGGCTGGCGCTACTTTCTGATTGCCATGGGCGGACTGACGCTGCTCATGTTCCTGGCTCGATTCCTGCTCTTCTCTCTGTACGAATCGCCAAAGTACCTGATGGGCAAGGGCCGGGATGAGGACGCCGTGCGCGTCGTTCACGAGGTCGCCAGGCGCAACGGCAAGACGAGCTCCCTGACCATCGAAGACCTCAAGGCTTGCGAACCCGAGGGCTACGTCGCCCAGACGGATCTCTCCACCGCCGTCAAGAGACACTTGATCGAGCAGATTGACACGACGCACGTCAAGGCTCTGTTTTCCACCTTTAAGCTTGGACTGTCCACCGGCCTCATCGCCGCTATCTGGGCCCTCATCGGCCTCGGTTTCCCGCTGTACAATGCCTTTTTACCCTTTATCCAGGCCAACAAGGGTGTCGATTTTGGTGATGGAAGCACGTACCTCACGTACCGCAACAGTCTGATTATTGCCGTGCTTGGTGTTCCGGGAGCCCTAATTGGAGGCCTGCTCGTCGAGCTGCCCCGGATCGGGCGCAAGGGAACGCTCGCCCTGTCTGCAGCTCTCACGGGCGTCTTTCTGTACTGCTCCACGACTGCGAAGAGCAGCGAGTCGCTTCTTGGCTGGAACTGCGCCTACAACTTTTGCAGCAACGTCATGTATGCCGTGCTCTATGGGTACACCCCTGAGATCTTCCCGACGCCTCAGCGAGGTACGGGCAACGCCATTGCTGCTACTGCCAACCGAATCTTTGGTATCATGGCTGTAAGTGTCCACAATCTCGAGTATCTGACTAGTATGAAGCATGAAGCTAATTGGATGTGATAGCCGATTATTGCCATGTTTGCCAACCTCGAGACGTCTGCGCCAGTGTACACGAGCGGTGCGCTGTTTATTGCTGCTGGCATTCTCACCCTTTTCTTACCGTTTGAATCGAGAGGCAAGGCGGCTCTGTAGGGTTCGAACGATTCCTTAAAGGAGTGGAATGTTGGATAGAGGGCTTGTATATAGAACAAAACAGTGTGGTGTGGTGTTAGTCTTGGGTGAAGGAGTGGCGAGGAGAGAAGTGATACCCTGGGTGAGGCAGTTTCTTTGATGCATGTTTATGTTCATTTGGCATGGCTGAAGCCAACTTGAACCATTTAATTCTCGCAAGGTTCCCGTGAACAACTATCCCGTTGCTCTACACGTCAGAGCTGAACATCTTGTTGGTGTTACTCTGGTTACCCTCATATACTATTTCCCAGGGTCTGTCATCAACAATATCTAACATCCGATATGGTGTAGTGGCTAACATCGCTCGCTCTCAGTAATGAACCGAGCAGCCCTGGGTTCGATTCCCAGTATCGGAGTTTCATTTTTTGCCTTATTTTTGCCCCTTCTCTCGAAGCGTGCCTCTTCTTTTTTTTCGGCTCTCGGTTGTAGAGCGAGGCTGTATGACATGGACTTACACCTTAGTCAGCATCTCAACTTCCGATATGGTGTAGTGGCTAACATCGCTCGCTCTCATCCAACGAGTGCCGAGCAGCCCTGGGTTCGATTCCCAGTATCGGAGGCGTTTCTTTTTGCATTTTCTCACATGTAGATGGTTGGTTGAGTGAGATGAGACATTTTGCTTTCCTGTGAGGGCGTTTGCTGTGTGCATTTATTATTGCGTGTGTGTTTTGCTGGAGTAACAACTGTACTGAGAGAGGAGGCTTGTCAATATGAGGCTGCCGATTGGCTACTTTAAATGGTGGCCCTGACCGGAGATCTTGATCCATCAGGGACAAAGACAATGAGCCCGATTGAGGCTAGAAAAGGGGAAATGTTGAATATGGAACAGATCATGCCATGCTGTGAAATACCCATAGGAGCCCCTTTGAAATACGAGCATGATGTAACGATCCGGTCATCTATTTTGCTCATGGAAATAATGTCTGTACGTATTCATCACAAAGTCACAACTGGCTTCAAAGGGGTTCATTCAGCATGCATGAAGCATCACGTGAGCCTCGGAACACCAAGCACAGGCAATTGGGTTGAAACTCGACCTGCAGGCCTCGAGCTGACCGAGGCGGTGACACGACCAGACCCTCCTCAATTGATCTCATAAACGCGTATATAGACAATCTGAATATCTCAAACCCCTCCTCATCATCTACATATCCCCTTCATCCCCCGCTCACCAGCCTTCATCTCATCTCATCTCATCTCATCTCTCCTCATCCCCAGCCATGGCCGAACAGACGGCCCCCACGGCCGAGCCTCGCGTGATCTACTCCTCCGGCCGAGTCGCCAGCAGCAACGGCGCCGCCGCCTCCGAGGCCCCGGACCTGCGGATCCTGCACTACAACGACGTCTACCACGTCGATCAGGCGAGTGCCGAGCCGGTGGGCGGGCTGGCGAGGTTCATGACGCTGTGCAAGGAGTACCGCGACGGCGAGCAGTACCGCGGCCAGCCGGAGCTGGTGACGCTCTTCTCGGGCGATGCCTTCAACCCTAGCCTGGAGAGCAGTGTGACCAAGGGTATATATATTTTCTCACTCTCACGGGGGGGTTCTTCCGGGTAGTGGTTGAGTTCTTATGTTCGAAGGGGAGGCTTACTGTTAGCTTATTCAGGTGCGCATATGGTGCCCGTTTTGAACGCTATAGGAACGCAGGCCACTTGCGTCGGAGTAAGTTCTCATATATATGAGTCTGCTTATACAAAACAACCTCGGACAGGATCAAGACTGACCGAGTCCCCTCATCTCATCTCAACCTTCAGAACCACGACCTCGACTTTGGAGTGAAGCAATTCGAGCACCTGGCCGAAAAGTGCGACTTCCCCTGGCTGCTGGCCAACATCCTGGATCCCGCCCTAGGCGAAGACGTGCCCCTGGGCAACGCAAAGCGGACGCACCTCATCACCGCCTCCAACGGCGTCAAGATCGGGCTCATCGGCCTCGGCGAGCGCGAGTGGCTCGCGACCATCAACAGCCTGCCGCCCAACATCATCTACAAGTCCGCCTCCGCCGTGGCCAAGGAGCTCGTGCCGCAGCTGCGCGCGCAAGGGGCTGAGGTTATCATCTGCCTGAGCCACATGCGCGAGCCAAACGACAACAAGCTGGCGGACCAGACGGACGGCATCATTGACATTATCCTCGGCGGGCACGACCACTACTATGCGCATAGCTTCAGGAACGGGACGCATGTGCTGCGGTCGGGGACCGACTTTAAGCAGCTCACGTACATTGAGGCGCGGCGGAAAAAGGACGACCCCAAGCGCTGGGATTTCGATCTCTGGAGGAGAGATGTCACGTCTGAGATCCCCGAGGACAAGCCTACTGCTGAGTTGGTGCACGGCCTGACGTCCAAGCTGCAAAAGTCGCTGTCAAAGCCCGTCGGATGGACCGCCATGCCGCTCGACGCCCGCTTCGTCACGGCCCGCCTGAAGGAGTCCAACATGGGCAACTTTGTATGCGACATTATGCGTTCCTATCACAACGCCGACTGTTCGATAATGGCGGGAGGCACCATTCGGGGAGACCAGATTTATCCCCCGGGAGCGATCCGCATCAAGGACATTACGACCTGTTTCCCCTTTGAAGACCCCGTTGTGTTCCTGAGGGTAAAGGGACAGGCTATCTGGGATGCGCTGGAGAATGGCGTCTCGCTGTATCCCGCTCTGGAGGGCAGGTTCCCGCAGGTTTCGGGCATCGAGTACGAGTTCAACCCGTCGAGGCCGTCGGGCGAGAGGATCCTGTCGGTCAAGATCAACGGCGAGACATATCAGCCTGAAAAGGACTATACTCTTGCGACGAGAGGCTACATGGGTCGTGGAAAGGGTACGTTTTTCACAGACCACAAACCAACGTCTTGATGCTAACAAGCGGCAATATAGACGGCTTCACCAGCCTCCTCGTCCAGTCCGAAGGCGGCCAAGCCGAGGAAATCGTCGACGAAGAGGCCGGCATCCTCATCTCCACCATGCTGCGCCAGTACTTCATGGCCCTCCGCACCGTCGGCCAGTGGAAGAAGCTGTCCGCCAACTGGACCAGCATCGTCAACGACTGCAACCACACACGCCTGCCCTCCGAGGTGCGCAACAACAACAGCAGCAACAGCAGTGACGGTGATGCCGTCCGGCGCGATCTGCAGCAGGACAAGGGCGCCGCCGTGGAGGCCGAGCCGTGGCGCAAGTTTCTGCGGAGGAGGCTTGGGTATAGCAAGAAGCCGCATAACGACAACGACGACGACCACCATTTTGATCCGACGGCGGCGGCGGCGGAGAGTAATGGTAGTAGCAGTAGCAGCGATCAGTCGGGCAGCGATTCCGATAGCCAGATCGATCTCGACATATTGCTGATGAGAAAGTTTTGGGGTCGCTGGGCGCGCAGGGCGGGCATCAAGGCGGGTGTTTGCGGCGATCCGCTCAAGGAGGCTGAGTGTGCGGTTGACTGGACGAGGGTGATTGCGCCGGTGCTCGAGGGACGGATCAAGATTGTTGAGGCGTAGATGCTTCTCCTCATCAATGGCATGTTCCGTAGAGGGACAGGAAGGAAGTGGGAGGATTATCTACCGTGCATTGGTCTAGATTTGGCTTGGATCAAGAGCTTTGGGTTTCTGCTTCGGTAAACCGATCGATACACCAGCCATATACTTGGGTCATATGCTTGACACCTCCTTTTTCTATACTCATCCGCAATCATCCCACTTCCTATGCTTCATTCACTGCAATAGACGTAGCAGTTCCGTCTGCCCTCCCGATTTATCCACGACACTCTTCATATCCGGCCCCTCAGGTGCTGCATCTAGTTCACCACTGCAACACTCCAAGTCATCAGCAAGTCACACATCATTGGCGGCAATTTGTATGCTTCTTAAGAACATGCTATCATGACCTTTCAAGCAGCTTCGGCAGCATTCGACGTCTCAAAAGGGGGCCCAGGCGGTGTAAGTCATTGGATCCTGTCCTTCGGGGATAGGCAAGGTAGTTCCCCTTAAAGGGTCATCCTGAGAGGTACGAACTTCATCCAGAATCACTCTTTTCGTGAGATCAGGGGCAAGGACGTGGCGTGTTAAGAGATACGCCAGCCAAAGATAGCTGCAGTTGCAACTCAAAGGTTGTAAAAGCTCGTAAACCTTGTCAAAGCGCTTGCCTGCCGCATCATCGGGCATCTCGCAAGTACGGTCTCTCGGTATTACATGCTGACCATTGTTAGATCAGCCAGCAGGCAGATCATAAGAGCATCAACATCTCAAAGTCGGGTATTGCTTAACCATCGCACGTTCGACATCAATCCCGCCCCCCTGCTCATGTCCATTAACCGCCCGTCGCTATTCCATTCGGCATGCCATCAAGAAAGAGATGAAACAACAATATCAATAACAATACTTCGATCTTGAAACCTCCTCATGGCAAATGGGTATCTAAAAGCATATGCTGCTTCTGCGCCGCTGCACAAACTCTGGTCTAAAAGAACAACAAGGGGCAGCACCACCGAATTACATTTTGAGAAGCACATCATTTTCGATGATCCTGTCCTTCCATCCCTCACAAGCCACCTTGACCATTGCTTTGCCGACTTGAGTGGTCGTGATGGCGCCGTAGAGGCTGCCGACAAGCCTTTTGGACAAGGGAGCGTTGGGTTCGATGAAGCCAGACGGCCGTAAGATCCACGTCTCGAACTTGTCGGCGTTTGCGTCGGCGATTTCGCATAACCCTTTCTCGACCTCGCCCTTGATACGGCGCGAATCGGCTAAGAAGAGAAGAGGCCTCTTTTGATTCCACTCCGAGTACTTGCCGCTGCAGAAAACGAAACGGAATTTCTTGCCTTGTGGGACTTTGTCGGCAAGGTATTTCAGCATCGCCTTCGCAGCCGCCAGCGTGAACTCGACGCCCACTTTGCGGCACAGTTCCTTGTCGTTGTTGAACTGGTTCACCCTTCCACCAATAGCCCTGCAATGCCTGCGTCAGCAAGAATCTTGTCAAGTAGTCAGACTGACAACACCCAGTATCAAGCATAAGCCCATTCGTGCGCTGGCCGTGTTTCTCGCACCCCCTTTTATGCCAAGGAGTCGTCCTTACCATAAGCATGCTTCAGCCCCTTCAAACCGGCGCATCATGTCCTCCGGATATTGGGAAAAGTCCTGATGCATGACGACCTCGGCCTTGGGGTGGCTTTCGATGTCGATCGAGACCGCTTTCCTCGTCACGATGACGACCTTGGTGATGCGCTCGTCTGCAAAGCAGTGGTTGACAATCTCTTTGCCGGCATTGCCAGTCACGCCAAATACAAGGACTTTCATGGTGATGATGTCTGTAATGATGCTGGGCCTCGCTCTGTCGATGACCTGTAATTTTGCAATCGTTATGGCGCGTACTTGGTGTAGCTTCGTCTCAGTGGCGATGCTCGACCCGTTGTTGATGGGCGGCGAATAGAGAGGCCACGATGACTGTGATGGCCCGGGGCCTGCGAAACTCGGTCCCGACGTCCAACTCTCGCTCGCTTTGGCAGCGGGCCCAGCTTTATTTATATCGAATGAGCAGCATGATTCTCGAGCCACGGCGAGGAAGGGTGGGAGCAAATGGCAGGCTAACCGGGGCTCGCTTGGTTTATATTAGCCTGGCAGTTGACAGCAGATCGCCTTGTAGTTCGACGAACTAGCACGAGTAAATTAAATATTTCTTGCTTGGGAAGCTTTCAGAGCAAGGGTCCTAGTGTTGGACCGAGCCGTGTAGCCGACTGCAGCAGTGCCGGGGTGGGTCGAGACGACACAATTCGACTCTGTTGGTGCACTGCTTTGCTCATGGGTTGAGAGCCGCGGTGGTGGTAGCATGCAATTGCGGACCGCTGTCCTGTCGACAATGTCGCGAGCTTGAAGAGAGCAGAGAGCCCAGTTGGAGATCTGACAGCTTCGTGGCGCGTCTTTGCGCCGGAGCCGATTGGGCCTTGTCCAAACTCCGGTCTCGAGAAATGACATGCTAACCGCACTCCGCACTCCCAAGAACTGGCCACGGCACTTCCCTCCATAAGGGATCTTTTCGATGCACGAGACTGGCTGCCACCATCATCAATGCAATCAGCCATTGGCTTGGCCGCCTAGTGTCACGTTAGTCGTTGGCCCTGAATCAGTCGGCAACGGAGCAGGAGCTCGAGCTCGATGGGCGTCTTCGGTTCCAGTATCCGGCCTGAGGTGAGATGAGACGAGGCAGCGATGTGCGGAGATGGATTGGCGTCGGCCGCCACCCATGCCAGCAGCTGTGCTAGCCTGCAAGCTGCAGCCGCTCTGCACCGCAAAGTGTGCCCACGCGAGCGACCCTGGTCGGCCGCCTGGGTGGCTCTCCTTTCTTGGGCATCACTCCCTGTGCTCCATCTCGTCCGACACACGGTTCAAGCGTATCTCGATCGGCTGCGTGCAAGGATGCGATACTGTATGTCTGTGTAACTGCTGAGCTCGCCTCGCTTCAATCGGATCGCATCTTGCGGTGACAAGACAAGAGAAGAGCACTCGACAGAAAGACACTGAACGTATATCAGCCAGCGCACGTAGGACGAGATGGTAGTGCAGGCAACAGGCAATACGAAGCAGTAGGAATTAGGCTTGCTCCATCGCACTCCGTATTTCGTATCGTAGAATCCCTGAGCACTAAGATTCTGGTTGATTCTCTGCGTCTCTGCTCCTGTTGCCGGACGTTGGGACTGTGCGGCTTCTCACGCGGCTCTGCGACCGGACTGGGGGTGATCTGACCGGACTGGGCCTATCAGAGGGAGCTGTGATGCCGTATTTCCGTCCAGCTCTGTCTGCCTTTATGCCGCCATTTCACCCTCTGGTCCGTCGATGCGTTGCGGTAGAGTCGATAAGGACGTCGACAGATACGACGGGCCGTGCGGCAGCTCCGGGTGGCGACGCGAAGGCATTCGAATCGAGCAGGGATCTGGCTTGACACGCTTGTGCTGAATGAAGCCATCTTCAACGGCTGGCGTACGACAGGACAGAACGATCCTTGGAGTACCTTATCTGCCTCAGGTACCTGATGTTAATCTTGATGAGTAACCCGTGCATCAAAAGATGGTGAAGCTTACAAAGGTCCGAGACCCTGGATCTGGCAGGTGCGATCGCTGGGCCGTTCCTGAGCAGTGAATCTGGGGTCTTGGCGGGCAAGCAAGTGAGCCAACGGGATCCGCGGGATTCAGCAGTAGAGGCTTGGCCTCCCGCCTTGGCGTCTTGGCCGCTGGCCTGGAACATCTTGGCATTGAATGCAGGAAGGCGAGAGGGCGGTTCTTTCCGCGACCACACATCATGGACATCGTGAGACTTGTTGAGCAAATTCGTGGTGTTTCTTCCTGAAATCCCATCAAAGCATCTCCAATCAGGGTGAAAGTGCTCTGGCGTTTAGCTATTGGTTCCGTCATAATCCTCCCGGTGGAAAGAATCACAAGATGGATGTGCATACTACTTGCTACACATTTCCTGAAGACATCGAGAAGCAGAACAAAGCGAGCTGAGACATCAGATCCAGTATCGGTGTCAAACTCATCGTCTCCTCTTGATCTATTCTTTCCATGGTGTGCAACGGAGTAATTTACATAGGTATCTGACCCGTTTCCAGTCACAAGCGGCATTCAGCAGATGAGCTTCGATGTAACGCACCATCAACTCAAGGCGGGCCATCCTGGAGCACTTTCGACAATGGCGACGCTGAGCTACGGGATTCGGCCGAGCACAAGCACAGAATCACGGGTACCTTTCGGTCAATTGTCGAAAGTACAGTCCGCAATGCAGCTTGGAATGCAGCTCGATTTCAGTCATACTCGTGGCAGTATCGAGCCACCTCTTCGTACTGCTTCTGCTATCACTAGGACGTAAGATTACTCACGAGCAGCAAGGCCCGAGTTGGCCCGCGAAATTTGCCGTGGAATCTCAACGTCGTGTTCCCAAGAGCCGCGATCCAACACTGGCCATAATTTCCCCTTTTGTTCCCCAAGCTGGCATCCGCCCTGCCATCTCCCAGCAACATCGTGATGAGGAGTTAGGGCCGCCGTGATATTTGGCCTGAGCAGACCCAACGCAGTTGATGCTCAGCTCTCGTTCAGATGGCTGTACCATGGCGCGACCCACGGAGACGCAGCCTCATAGGTATCTGCTTGGGCGGCTCACCTTACTCGCAGCTTCGGACCCGATGCGAAGAGTTCGATGTCCGCTGGGTCGAGGCTTTCGAGAATGCTAAGCATACCTGAGTAGGCTGCAAGTTCTGGCCGGAGGTAGTGCGGTCAAGTAGCGTTGCGGATGGACCGGCGGATATTTTGCGTGTCCTGCGGCAACAATAGCTGGAGCTCAGAGCCTGATGCGTTCCGAGGGATAGTCGGAGGGCCGCTGCAGAGGTTTAGACTGCAATGAGGTAAAGGTGAATCACGTCACTAAAGACAGTCCGTCACTCTGCAGTCTCTCTCCCAGCAGCGTAACGAACATCCAGGCCGCCTTGGAGAGGTCCTCAGTTACGTCTCCGGCCTTCACCATCTTGATTCGGGACTGCGAGAGGACGAAGCCGCCGCATGAGATCTGGGTGACTCGCACGCCCGGATGGAACAGATTTAGTGCCATGTGGTGGTCGAGATGATGTGCCAAAGCTTCCATCAGAGGATACGGGTGCTCGTCCTTGTTCTTCAGCCATCCCCACCCATCATCAATGTGTGGGCCAGCGAGCCTGCGCCGCTCTCTGTCATCATGCTCCCATGAGGCCTTGTTCGACGATATACTCGAAGTCGTATTCGAAGCTGCCCGCTTGGACTTCTGCAAAGACTTTCCGGCTCGTAGGAAGCGCCTCAGGTCCGATGCCGAAATGCTGATTTCCATGCTCCTCAATCCGGGCTCGGTCACCTCGTTTTCGTCTCCGTCGTCGCCATCGGCATCTCCGCTGGAAGGCAGTACAGCTTCTCGGCCTTTATCTGTCACCGGAGCGTTGAATGCCAGTGTCAACACGAGGTCCGCTTCGGCTCGGGGTAGTCCAGTCTCTTGGATCCAGCCCTCGAGAACATTGACCAGTGTTCGGGTGCCTAGATTGAGCTTGGTGACGCGACAGTCAAATGTTGTTGATAGCCATTCGCCAATGACTGCCTTGAGAGGCTGGGGCATTCGAAGGAGCAGCAAGGGCAGGTGAAGAAACTGGCTGCTGTCCGCCTCGCCAATGTCAGGCTGATCAAGGCTCATGCTCCACAAAGACGCGGTTGGCTTGTGTGATTGTGACAGTCCGGGCAACAAAAGCGCGACGTAGGCTGCGTTCTCATGCCGCATCTCGATCCACAGCCCCTTGTTCTGCTCATCCGACAGCTCGTCGCCGCCGTCTGAAGTCTTATCACCGAGGACATCCGTTGCTCGAAACCAGCGAAAAGTCACTGCCTTGAGCGGGCCGACCTGCCCCATTGGTGTGTCTGTGGCCTCGAGCCCAATCTGAACGCCGCGGACAACATCGCCAACCAGCGTGTCGCGCAACCGGTGAGCGAGTCGGTCGAGGCGAGGCTGGTCCAGCTTCTGCGTGCCGATGTAGAGCGGAGACACGCGATGAGTCGAAAATGTGGTGTTGAAGAACTGCGGGACTGCGATTTCTTCGGGTTCGCCGCCTTGATGCCGCTGATTTGCTGACTCTCGCTGTGATGCCTTTTGTTGTCGTTGAGCCGAAGTCTGAGCCTTTTGGCGCGCCATGTTTCAGAGCGCGTTTCAGTGGACGAAAGGCTGAAGAAAATGAACAAAGACTGTTTCCTACGATCCTTTATTAATAGAATCAACGCGCTGACCAGCCATTGAGGGAACAAGGCGGAGCTTTGTGAGGTGAACGAGGTTTGTGGTTGTTCACTCGCGCTCAAAGAAGACGAGAAGTGTTGACACTGCTTCGCTGTGCTGACTAATCGGGCGCAGCTATCCTTCGTGGGTTGTTCTCTCCGGCATGATGGACAACGGATTGGGTAACCAACAGAAAAGGGGAAAAAGAAAGGGAAATCTCTACTTACCTGTTTTGAGGGTATCTTGCTAACATTGTCTGATAGTCAGTGACTTCAAAGTTGACTTTCATGGCGATGTTTGTCTGCCCTCTTCAGCTCGGACAATGCCCCTTGCTTTTACATTCTGATACAAGTGCTTCGCCAAACCAAAGAACGAAAAGGAGAAGAAAAAGAAAGAAGAATATGAGACGAAAAAGAAGGTACTAAGCTGTTCAATATCTGGTTCTTTTAGAATTGCCCCATCCTCTTTGTGCGGCAAAAGCCATGTCCACGCCGAGGCTCTCTCTGGCTCACCCTCCGGTCCCGAATACAAGGCATCGTATGAACAATACTGGATCGGCATGGCGGTCAAATCGTTGCAATCTTTGTGGCCATTATGAAGCTGCCCACCTCTTATATATCGGATATATTAGCTTCTTATCGTCAGAGGTTTGTTCTTCATGATTCCAATGGGGACGCTTAACGACGTCGACATTATCAGGACTACCAACCCTCTACTGGATCTAATCCATCATGTCAAATACACATCTCGGAGAGCATTTCGCGAACTATGCCGACGAAGCCCATGCCATCTACCTTGGGAAGAACCGCCGGCTGGCTGATCCCGTCTTCTTCCCGGCTCCTGGCGAATTCGCTTCAACTCTAGGCAAGGCTCAGAGGATGGTGGCTCGTGAAGTAGACGAGCATCCGGACGGAGGGCTACAATACATACAAGAACTCACGTGGATATGGGGTATTGGGCGCCAGTCGAGGCTTCCACCCGGCGGCCCAGCCCCGTCACTGAACGACTACGAGAAGGCCATGAAGGCAATGGCCACTGAGGTATACCAGACCTGGAACAAGATTCAGACGCTGGTCAGGAATCACGAAGACGAGATCCAGACTTGGGTGTTAGCCAACTATCCGCTCACAGATACTGACAGAGCAGAGAACCCCTTGCTTGACCTTCTAAGTGCCAGCTGGGCACCAACGGTCCAGGAGTTCAACAACTGCCACCCAGACATCCGCAAGTTCATGGAAAACAAGGACGTCGAGTCTGATTTCCAGGTCGACGTCCCTGTTGTCAGCGGGTTGCCGCAGAAGTTCCCCTTTGCGTTCATCAACCATTTCTTTCACAAGTCTGGTGAAATTGACCCTCAGATGCAGATACCACTTCGACAACACTACTCTGTCGTGTATCGCTTTCCGTACAACTTTTTCGACTATCGAGGGTCAAGAGACTGGCCTCATCCCACGGAGCACCATAGCTTCATAAAGAACGGAGACATGTACAACCACCCGGGCTCTCGCGCATGGTACAGGCGCAACCGTCTCTCGTTCTTGGTCCCCAACTTGACCCTCAGTGAGCTGGAGAACCCCATCCGGCTGCTGTCCTTCATCCACGCCCGCGGCCGGCAGCACCCTTCCGTGTTTGCCAAAGCCGACAGCGACATGACCTATATCGGCAGGAGAACGTCGTTTCTGGCAGGCCCTTTCATTGCGAACCGCATGGTGAGCTTTGAACACTCTGGCCCGGATTCCGCAAGGGGTTTCCAACCAAGGCTGTGGAGAGGATGGGCCGGCAAGTGGGAACGTGGGTGCGATCGAGCTGTTGCAGACGAATACGCCGATCTTTGGCATAGAGGACAGCTCTTCGGGACGGCGGAGGCCTGGGTTATGCTTCAGGGCCAGCGAGCCACGTACCTCTATCTCTGGCATCTCCTGACTGCCATAGCAGCCACCGAACTGAAACTGAACCCTCGCACGAGCCTGACCCCAAGGCCCCCTCACGAGCAGCAGCAAGTTTTCACCGCAGCCAGGGAGGTCGTAATCTCCCAGCAGAGCAGACACCTGAACCGCTGGATGGACTACACCAGACAGCAGCTGTATATGTCCCCGCCGACAGCAATCGACCATCGGTTTCTCAGCGAGCTGCAGAGCAAGGTTGAGATTGCCGAGGCCCATCTCCAGGACCTGTTCAGCGACCCTGGATACTTCTTCGACCGCATCCACGAGCTCCAAGACCACCATTGGGGACACATTGGGATGAAGAATGACGCGACGAACCCGGACGAGAGTGATGAGAAGGCATTGTACCTGGAGCACTATGCAGACGAAAAGACTCGCCATGTACTCTACTTTGACTTGATCAGGGGGGTGGTGAGGCGGTCCATTTTCGAGTTCTACATGTGGCATTCGATCCACAGCCGTCTCCTGGAGTTTGACAACGCGATGAAGGACGAGTTTGAAGACTACGGTAGGAAAGACGACTCCGACTCGGACGGCACCAACATGCTCCAGCAGCCACCAGTCTTCCTCTCCCCGCAGAAGAAGCCCCAGCACGACTCCATATCAGACAAGTACCTCGCCCTGATTGTCATGCTCCGGTATCACGCCGTCTTCTTCGTCAACGAGTTCCGCAAGAAGGGCATCCACGCCGGCTCCCCTCACATGAGGGACATTGCCTACAGCATCGGTAAAGTCCAGAAACCCACCCCGGACCGCATCTGCAACATTGTCAAGGAGCATTACGGAGCTCCCGACCTGAAGCACCTGTCGAAGCTCCGAGAGCCGTGGCGGAATCTCAGCAAAGCGGAATACGATAAGAACCGATACTCCATGTTTGCGGCAATTGACAACTTCATCGCCAACCCGCTCGACAGCACGAATACCGGCATCAAGGACGCAGCGGCCGTCCTCCAGAGTGTGACGCAGGTCCAAAGGGGGGAGCCGAAGGACATCTTCACAGAGCTCCTGGACGATACAATCGATGGCCTTGATCTCCTCTCGACGCTGGCTGACCACTTGGAGTACCTTTGGCCGGCCATGGATGTGGTCGGCGGCGCGGACGCAACCGAGGCCGACCGTCGAAAGTGGTTCGATATGGGCAGCAGGGACGTGTCCATCAACTTTCTCAACTTTGACGCCTTTGACTTTGACGATAAGGTGCCGATGAAGCGCCTCAAGCGGCTGTTTCTCTTCTTTGACGAGCTGCAGGGCTTCAAGACGGAGTCTGTCTCGGTGGGACACGCCAAGGGCGATCTCAGGAGATTCGGGGCCTCGCTGCTGCGCAAGCTGATATACCCCGTCAACGAGGCGGCAGATGAAGATAAGGCCAACCAGGAGGCCATTGCCCGGTTGGAGAGGACCATGAACGTGACCGGAGATGAGTACATTTACCATGCGCAGGAGCAGCCGTTCAACTTGGACGAGGAGGAAGCAGGATTTGGAGTGACGGTGTCTCTCGTGGACCAGCCGCGGAGTTATCGCAATATTGCTGCTCGTGAGCGGCAGCTGGCAAGGGAGCGCCAGAAGAAGAATGACGAGGTAATCGAGCAGCTGATGGAGCCGTCCAAGGAGGAAGCAGCGAAAGCAAAGAAGAGGGAGAAGAAGAAAGCCCGCAGGAAGGACAAGGCGAGGAGGCGAAAGCTGGCATCCGGCGACCCTCCGTCTGAAGACGATGATGGAGATGAAGACGAGGAGATGACAGACGTGCAACAACAGCCACCGAGCACAGCAGCCCCCAACGATCCACGATGGGAAGAATCGCTCCATGCCATGCTGCAGCAGTTCCAACTGCCCTCGCTCCCGGAAACCCGTATTCTTCCCCTCTCGGGGACACAAGCTGCGCCGGCGCCCTCAACCAGCAGTTCCTCCAAGCCCCTCCCCAAGGCCCCCGACGGACGCCCGAAGCGCGTCATGAAGAAGCGCGAATGGGCCACCCTGGAAGCCATCTACGGGATCCACGGCAGCGCCAACGCGGCGGTGTCCTACGCCCAGCTGCGAGCCATGATGAGCGCTCTGGGTTACGAGGAAGTCGGGCGAGGGGGGAGCCACATGAGCTACAGCAGGGTGGATGGGAGATGGCCGCATAATGCGCTGCCGAAGGGGGAGACGATCCAGCTGGCGAGGACGCATGGGAGGGATCGAGCGGCGGCGGCGAAGGGGAAATCGAGGGACTGGGGGAGGAGGTTGTGCGAGAGGGGGTTGACGTTTGAGTTTGTGAAGCAGTGGTTTGTAAAGGGATGATCATTGGGTTTTGATAGGAGGATTGGTGTGTTAATCTGCGTCTGACGCATGTTTGGGTTTTAGTTTGGATTCATGTAAGTCTTCATGGTTAAGTGTTTATTGCTTCATCTTCAGTTTGGCGAAAGGGGTTGGATATGTGCGTTTATTCGCGTCTTTTTCATGTTCAGGGTGTTTGTCTAAAACCCGGATCAATAGAATCATTATAATGCAGAAGCAGATGTTTTTGTGTGACTGATATGCCCCAAGTGAAAGAGAGCAAGCAAACATTCACCTCAAGGTAGTGGACGCACCTTCAACGCCCATCCCAAAGCCCAGTCCCCTCAACCCTCCAACCCCTGACTCCCAACCCCATCATACCTCATCCAATCAAACGTATCAAACAGCTCAAAACTGAAATCAAGCTGCACATCATCCCGCTCCTCCGGCCGCCAACTCAGACCCTCGCTCGTCGTGTTGAGCACATGGTCCAGCACGCGCCTCATGACCGCGCTCGCCGTCACGCACATGTCGCCGTTGGGCCGCGACGGATCGATCCACTCGAGGAACGCAATGAGCAGGCTGAGCTGCTGGATGATGTTGGAGCGCGTGATGGACGGGTCCTTGGGGTGGCTTCCTTTGAAGGTCGGGTTGAGGAGTTCCATGCAGAGGATGCCGCCGCTGGGGGTCGCAAAGGCCATGACCTGGAGCCACAAATAGCTGTGTAAGTGAACTACCTTAACTAGAAAATACTGAGTTTTTAAAGGGGGTTGTATCTCTCTTACCAGCCACTCAAAGTCGTTCCGAAACGGCGCAAATCGATCCTTATGCGTCCAAAACAGCAGCGTCAACGAGACGAGCTGAAAGGAGATCAACAGCATGGCACCCTCGTCCAGCTCCCCATGCTTCAGAAGCAGCCTCTCCACGAGAAAGAAGTTCTGCAGCTGCTCGAGCTGCAGCAGGAGCCGCGCAAAGATCAGATTGACGTTGGAGTCAGGGTCGAGGATTTCAGAGGGGTTGTAGGCCAGGGATGGGGGGAACTCTTTGACGGCCTCAATCTGCCGCTCCTTGAGGTCTCTGTATCAAATGAAAGATAGGAGCTTAGCAGGGGCTTTCTTCTATACATGGAATCATGGAGCTCACCGGAGCAGAGCGCTGGCTACCTTTTGCCTCGGCTTGCCAATGCCAATCTCAACCAGCTCATCCCGTATCAGCGCAACGATGCACCTCGCCCGCGTGACCGTCGCAGAGTATATCTTGCCGCCCGTGTTCCATCCATTCTCATCCAGCCCTTCCACAGCCCTCTTCAGAGCCTCTCCGCCCACCAGCAGATCCTCGTCTCTCAGGTCCAGCGGAAGCGGCGTAAAGGCATATCGATGCGACAGCCGCGGCGGCCGCCCCGTGAACAAGACGCCGTCCTTTTCTCCCACAAACAGCTGCGCGAAGAGGCGCCGTCTCGACTCGGACGCCAGCGTTGGCTCGTACGAGGGCGCGTTCGATTCGGCATGCATCCCGAGGAATGTCACCAGGGCGACGGCCTCTGCTGTGCACCTCCATGTGGAATAGCCTGCGCCCTTTGGTTAGCAAAGTGTGTTTTTGATAAACACCATCACCGTACATCGGAGCTGGAGTCACGAGAGAGAGCCCCAGACTATTGGTGCGAGTCATGGAGGAGGAGAGATGTTCCCACTTACTGGCATCTCCAGCGTGCATCGACTCAAGCGTCGCTCGCCGGTGAGAGAGCTGGGCTAAAAGGCCGTTTGCTGAGGCAAATCGTCTGCTCAGATCCATGCAGAGGCCAAGACAGACGCGAGAAATCTCAACCCATTCCTTGAGGGCAGACTTGCTGTCGAACCCGCCGTGATCTGGAAAGACCAGGTCGTTGAAGCTAAAGACGAAGCCAAGAGACTCCCATCGTAGATTCGGTCCCGTAAACTGGCCAATCCACTTCTCAGGATCCGGCTCTAGTTCGTGAAAAGGCCTGGTCGTGTTGTCGCTCAAAAAGAGCGCAATCTCTTCAAGCTGCGAGTCCAGGCGGCAGGGCCCCAGATATGACCCAAACCGTTCGTGTAAGTCGGCCAGCACACGCTGAGCCATGACCCTCTGCCAGCCATCCCGATAAAAGGGAGACTCCTGGACAAGCTCAATGTAGCACGTATTCGGCGCGGGGATGGCCCGGAGCACCACGAGGCACATCTCCTTTGTCGGCGAGTAGAGGCATTTCGAGAGCTCATCGGCGCCCCCCTGGCGTAGTCCATCGTTGATCGGCTGCGGCAACCAAGCGTGGAATCCCTGCAGCATCGACAGGCTGTTTTTCGTCTCCTCAAATACGGACGAGTAGCTCGTGAAGCCCAGGTATCCCGGTGCCTGGTGCAGGGGGCTCGATGCCCTCTCCGAGGGAAGATGGCCCCCCGGGGTCGTCGTAGCCGAAGCGCCAGCCTCACGACGCCGTAGGGGAGGATTCAGCGGTGACGACAATGACTCAAAGCGGTATCCCTTGGTAGCTCTGCCGTCGTGAATCCCAACGCTGGCCTGGCGCCGAGCATCTGCACGGCGGAGTGACCTGTGCTCCTCGGCAGCCATCGGCCCCGTCCCGGCCGCCCTCGGAGCTGCAGCCCCAGCACCATCATCAAGACGCTGGCTCGTCGACGCCAACCCAGCCGAGGGCCCGGCCTCACGGGGGGACGCCCGCTTGTTACTGGTAAACGGCCCCTTGCGAGGCAGCGAAGACGTGTAGACGCACTCGGCCTCCTGGCCTCTGTCCTCGCAGCGCCTGCACACGGGATGCCGGTGGTCACAGGCGACCTTGCGAGCTCTGCAGTTGTCGCAGGCCACGGGGCGGCCGTTCGGTCTCCGGAGCAACACTGGCGATGCTGACGATGCAGCCATCGTAGGTTAGCTCGGAGATACGACGCATTCGATCATACGTCAGTTCAGATACTTGTTGCAATTTGACATCTCAAGGATTGTGCGTCTTTCAAAGGAGTAATCGATGGTGCCGAGCAATCACAATACATACGGAAGCTGTAGCAACTGCAAAGCAAGCCGGCATCAATATAATACGCACGGCTTCGGGCTCGGGCTCGGCTTGAGACCAGCTCGGAAACACTAGTCCCCAGTCTGGCAGCATTAACGCCCAGCAAGAAAAACGACAGAACAAGGGCGCGATAGTGGACCGAGACAAAGCGATGCCGAGCCAATCGGTATGACGACTATCGCCCAAATAGCCTGACGACTCATCCCTAGCGATGACTGGACTTACACGGGGCCACGCCATCTGATTTGATTATTCAGGTAGGATATCAAATACAGTTTGCTGGCGGTCGGCTCGATGACTCAGGCAGCAGCCGAGCTGGTGATTCCGAGCTTGTGTGGCATGCAGGAAGCCCACACGGGTGAGCATCCCGGTCAGCAGGCTGAATAGAGTTCCGTACGGGATGACTGGAATTGGGCGTGTCTGATGTCGTATATATGTACTAGCAGATGGATAGATATATATATATCGCCTCTGTCCTCCACTTGATTCAGTTGATCTCCAATCTACAAAATAAGCTTACATCCAGTTGATATTGCCCGAGACATCAGCCTTACAGCTTGCGCCCTGCTTCCTTGCCCACATCGAGCTCCCATACCACTTCGATACCACATACCAGCAATTTACAACGATCAAATTAATCGACTCTTTCATCACCGGCCGCTCGACGAGAATACTCGTTTCTCAACGATATCAGGATTCCTTTTACATATAAGATACCACACACACATACATCATGCCTCTCCGATTCTCATCGAAAAAGAGCTCTTCTGTGGCCACCAAGCCCGAAGCAATGTCGTCTGAACTCACATTGGTCGACTCTTCAAACACACCAGTCAATAAGAAAGCCACAGCTGGTTAGTAGCCACTTTCATCCGCCCGACTATGTCTTAGACCAGCCAGCTTACACCGACGTCCAGGTCCATCCAAGCACGCGAAAATGTCATGGAAAGAGGCACAAGAAGCTTGCAAAAAGGATCGAAACTGGGAAGCTCGAGTAAGTACGTCGATTTGAAGCCTGTATATATATGCATCTTGCAACATGCTAATGATCTGTGTAGGCGCGTCTCTATAGTGTGCTCTGAGTCGAGGACGCGATACCGCAGATTCGAACTCGGCAATTTTGTTTTGGTTTATCCTTCTTTGGCTTTTGCTTGCCTGGCTAATGTCTAATTATGATTACGATGGATGCGTCCTTGATATGAGGCTGCTCGGTTTGGTCTGCACAGATCCTGCTATATAAATGGGGGACTGGCTACATGCGTGTAGCCCAAGTTTCATCGAACGAAATAGTTAGGATAGATACCCTTTTGGAGTTTATAAAAGTTCTTTTGCTCTTCATCCTTGATCTTCTTATCAACTACATGCGAGATAAGCCCAAAGCTGTGTCCCTATTCTAGCATATAGTGCCAAAAGAAAGCCGTCTCGCGGCTGTTTCCAGGAATCCCTCTGTACAGAAACTCATCATAGCCACCAAACTGGAAGCCATATCGCTTGTAGAAAACGCACGCCGCAACATTGTTGGATTGAGACTCCAGCCGAATGCCAGCAACTCCAAGCTTCCGAGCCCACATCACCACTTGATCCAAAAGCATCCTGCCGTAGCCCCTGCCCCGAATGCTCACGTCTAGCACGATCCAACGAATCTCGGCCAAGTTGTTCCAAGCCTTTGTTGCATGAGCATATCCATATACTTGCTCATCTGTCGCCACAACAAAGAGAACACCATCCGGTTCTTTGATATTCTCAAACTCGGCTTCGTCGAACCCAAAGTCCTTCTTGACAAGTTCGACAGGCGTAGTCACAATCTCCGCACCAAGAGCGAGGGCTTCATACGGCTTGGCCACTTGTGACGATATCTCAAAGGAGAAGTCCCGGCCGGAGACGTCCTTCTTGGAGAGCTTGGTGACTTGTCGTATCTCCATGCTGACTTGCAATTGATTCCACATCAATGTCTGAACGATAGTTTCTTCCTCCTGTCTGTGGGCACGCCAGGTTACATCTATAGGCTACGTGTCCATGCATACAAATTACTCCCAATGATTCAGCCTCTCTGCTCGTGCATGCGTAGCTTGATTGGCTAGCGGCATTAAGCATACAATTAACCATTTTCTGCTCCATTGCATCGGAGTGACTCAGACCGAAGCTGCAAACTGCAAACTCCACCGGTCTATTAATCTATCTCTTCATTACAAATTCAGCGCTGTAAACGACAGTCACCATATCTATAATTGGCACGGATTCCACATCGTGGGTGGTCCGCTAAAGTTCAGCTCTCAGCTCTCGGAAACGATCAAAGCCCAAACCGAGCGAGGCTTTTGGTCAGCACAGACCGGTGACGGACATCAATTGGACATCAAAAGACCTGCTGACTCAAACACCATCTTGTCTTCTATTATACTCTATAGTGAGTTTCCCGAAGCCAAGACGCCGGAGTCGTGGGTTTTCGCGGTTTGAGTCCCATGTAAGTGAGTGCGGAGTCGGAATAGCATCGACGCAGCCATGCAGCAAACAGCAGATATCTGCAAGACCGATTAGTCACACTTTGCCAGAACATCCGTAGTTGGTGTATTTTTCTTTGTATCTTTTTTGAACTTTGTTCTTTCTATTTTTCATTGCCGTATCGCAACGTGTTGACTCTTTGCATTCTTTCACACGACCAAGCAGCTGTACAAAAGATGGCATCTGCAGCGGGGCCGTTCCGCGAGGTGGGGCGCACCAACCACCAAAATTCCGCGCTTTTTGATGGAGCGGCTTATCGCGATCAAGGAAAAAAAAAAACTTACACTATCTGGACTTTGTCGCTGCGAGTCTGTCCGTGATATCGCTTCAGCGCCATCTGATCCGCTCAACCGAACCGCATATCAGCCATCCTAACCGCTCCAATGGCTCCTTCACTCCGTTCGCGGAAGCGGAAAGAAGTTTCCGAAGTCGTCGAATCCGACGACGACCTCAGCGGCGCGGAACTCGAGGGCATCCTGTCCCAGAGCGAAGATGATGAGAGCGATGTGGAGGACACAGGCTCAGAGGGCGAGGAGCCCGAACTCGACGAGGACGAGGACGAGGACGATGAAGAGGCCGATCTGAGGAGCGACGACGAGCAGGCGGAGAAGCCCAATGGCAAGACCAAGACAAACGGCGCCAACAACGACGGTGCAGAAGATGAAGACGACAAGCCCAACTACAGAGTCGTCAAGGACGCCAACGGAGGCGTGCGCTACGAGTACGAGGAGATCGACCCCGTCTACGACAGCGACGACACGGACGCCCAGGGCCCCGTCAACACCATCGGCAACATCCCGCTCTCCTTCTACGACTCGTACCCGCACATTGGCTACGACATCAACGGCAAGAAGATCATGCGGCCGGCCACGGGCGAGGCCCTCGACGCCCTGCTGGACAGCATCGAGCTGCCCGAGGGCTGGACCGGCCTGACGGACCCCGAGACGGGCAAGCCGCTCAACCTCAGCCGCGAGGAGCTGGAGCTGCTCAAGAAGCTGCAGATGGACGAGGTCCCCAGCGACGACTACGATCCCTATCCGGTATGCTGCCTTGCTTCGCCTTGTCCAGATACACAACCCGCTAACATAAAGATCACACAGGACATGATCCCCTACTTCACCAGCATCGAGGAAAAGATGCCCCTCAGCGCCGCCCCCGAGCCCAAGCGGCGCTTCGTCCCCTCCAAGCACGAGGCCAAGCGGATAGCCAAGCTGGTGCGCGCCATCAAGGAGGGCCGGATCCTACCGTACCGCCCCCCCGAGCCCGAGGAAGCGGAGCAGGAGGACAAGTACTACGACATCTGGGCCAACGAGGAGCCCCAGGAGCGGCACGTCATGCACATCCCCGCGCCCAAGCTGGCGCCGCCGGGCTACGACCTGAGCTACAACCCGCCGCCCGAGTACCTGCCGACGGCCGAGGAGCGCGAGGCCTGGGAGAAGCTCGACCCGGAGGAGCGCGAAAAGGAGTACCTGCCGGCCAAGTTCGACGCCCTGCGCAAGGTGCCCGCGTACGGCGAGTTCGTCAAGGAGCGCTTCGAGCGCTGCCTGGACCTGTACCTCGCGCCGCGCGTGCGCAAGAACAGGCTCAACATCGACCCCAGCTCGCTGCTGCCCAAGCTGCCGCGCCCCGAGGAGCTGCGGCCCTTCCCGACCGTCTGCCAGACCATCTTCCGCGGGCACGCCAGCCGCGTGCGCAGCGTCGCCTTCAGCCCGGACGGCGAGTGGATCGCGTCCGGCAGCGACGACGGCACCGTCCGCGTCTGGGCCCTCAACGGCCACCAGGAGTGGTCCGCCCAGCTGAGCTCCTGGGACGAGCCCGAGCCCGTCAACGTCGTCCGCTGGCGGCCCGCCAAGGACACCTTCATCCTGGCCGCCGCCGCCGGCGAGGACCTCTTCCTTATCGCGCCGCCTCTCGTCAGCGACGCCATGGAGCAGGCCAGCCGCGACGTCCTCGACGCCGGCTTCGGCTACGCCGCCAACAACAACGGCACCTCATCCGCAACAACAACAGCAGACGGCGCCAAAAAGGAACCCCCCGCAAAGTGGTCCCGCCCGGCCTCCTCCTCCCTCGTCTCCTCCGGCGTCCTCCTCAAGCTCACCGTCCGCTCCGCCATCAAGGCCCTCACGTGGCACCGCCGCGGCGACTTCTTCAGCACCGTCTCCCCCTCTGGCCAGCGCTCCTCCGTCGTCATCCACACCCTCTCCAAGCACCTCAGCCAGGTGCCCTTCCGGAAGCTCCCCGGCCTCGCCCAGACGGCCCAGTTCCACCCGTCGCGCCCTTACTTCTTCGTCGCCACCCAGCGCATGATCCGCTGCTACGACCTCCAGCGCCAGGAGCTCGTCAAGGTCGTCCAGCCCGGCGCCCGCTGGATCTCGTCCATGGACATCCACCCGGGCGGCGACAACCTCATCGTCGGCTCCTACGACCGCCGCCTCCTCTGGCACGACCTCGACCTCTCCAACAGGCCCTACAAGACCATGCGCTTCCACCCAGAGGCCATCCGCGCCGTCCGCTTCCACCGCGCCCTGCCCCTCTTCGCCGACGCCAGCGACGACGGCACCCTGCAGATCTTCCACGGAAAGGTCGTCGGCGACCTCATGGAGAACGCCACCATCGTGCCCGTCAAGCAGCTCAGGGGCCACAAGGTCGACAAGAAGCTCGGCGTCATGGACATCGACTGGCATCCCAAGCACCCCTGGATCGTCAGTGCCGGTGCCGACATGACCTGCAGGCTGTGGGCGTAGAAGTGGAAGGGGACAAGGGAAAAGTTGGGGGGAAATGTTTGGGTTCATTTTGTGATGCATCACTTATAGTTACGGTTGATATTGTAGTAATAAAGCATAGAAAGTGTAAAGACATTCATTCAATTGTGTGCCTTTTGTGGACGTGGTCACATTTTCAGGTCTTTCAACATAATAGTGCTCGACAGGATCTCGGGCAACCCAAACACACGCACACATAAGCGTTCAACCATACGCACTTATCAGCGCCCTTTTGACGTACTGGTGCATGACAGGATGTGAGGCGATGAAGCACACGCACACATGAATTTTCAACCATACGCACATTTCAGTGCCTTTTGACCAACATACTGGGTAGCTAAGGTATCCAGCATCTTATCATGTTACTTCCACAACATTGTACGTCCTTTTGGTATGACCAAATACCTGGAATGAAGAAATTCTTGCAAGCGTCATCACATTATTTCAGTAAGCTCTACGTGGGCGTAAACATCGCACACAAGTGACGTTGATCAACACTGACATGAAATGCAAACGTTGGTATTGCCGTTACTAAACTAACTAATCATTCGTCAATCGTGGCCATCCCCTACCGCCTTTTGTTGCCAATCCATTCCATCGCCCATAGCTCATAAAATAGGAAAAGAAACATCGCATAAGACCACTCTCATCGTACACTTGGCGGCCGTGTCTTCCCCTCTCGGTCGCCCTCCTCCTCGCCTCGCCTTTGCATTGCTTATAGATATGTCAGCATGATTAGGATATGCGTTGCTGGCCATTTACAACTCGTTTCGCAGCTTCTCGCTCTGCTTCTTGGCTTCAGCCGAGGCCTCGGCAGCCTCCTTGCGAGCGACCTCGCTGCCCAGGTGCAGCTGCTCAGCGACCCATCTCCAGCCCTCGCGAGCCGTCTCTCCGAGCTTAGCGAGGACGGTGCCTCCGGGCGATGATGAGCCATATCGGAAGTAGGTGGACTGCTTGCGGGCCTCGGCGCGGAGCTCGTCAATCTTGGAGTTCTGGGGAACGGGGACTCCGTAGCTGTCGAGGTAGGCCTTGAGCTCGCTCTCCGACCAGGTGTCAAAGGCGTTGTGCTTGGCGGCAGCCGTCACGGAGGCGAGGTAGCTGGTGGCAGAGGCGTACTGGGAGCCGCCGGCGGATGAAGCAGACGAGTAGGCAGACTGGGCGGCAGTGACAAGCTCCTCGCGAGTGGCATCCTTCTTCTTGGCGGCGGCCTTTGCGGCGGCATTGCCGTTCTCCAGCAGGTAGTTCTTCAGGTTGTCGTAGCTGAAGTCGTCAAAGGTCCACGCCTGCCAGCCGGAAGAGGCCTTGTGAGCGTGCTTCCGAACAAGAGCTCGGAGTTCGTCAGTCTTGCTGGCATGGGGGACAGGAACGCCACGGGCATCCAGATAGGCCTTGAGGCGAGTGTCGGACCACTTGTTGATGGCCTGGTCGAAAGCATCCTGAGCGGCAAGAGAAGCACTGTCAGTTGCCTTGGCATACTGGTTGGCAGCGTTGGAAGTAGCGGCGCCAAAGGCAGACTTGGCAGTGGCACCGACGGTATCGCCCAGGAGTTCAGCGCGGTGCTTTCGAACAAGAGCCCTCAACTCGTTGACCTTGGTGCCCTGAGGAACCGGGATGCCGTTCTTGTCGCAGAACTCCTTGAGCTGGGACTCGCTCCAAGCGTCAATGATGGTGTCAGTCAGGTAAGCATACGCAGCCTGGATCTTCTCAGCAGCAGTATCAGACTCGCTCTTGGCCTTGAGGTAGGCGAGACGAGAGTTGCGGCGGACCGAGGCAATCAGCTTGTCGCGGGTGGTTGGCTGAGGGGCAGGGAAGCCGTGGGTGTCAAGCCACTCCTTGAGGTCAGACTCGGACCAGGTAGAGTAGAGCCAGTCTCCGGGGTAGGCAGCGGTTTCTCCAGCCTTTTCAGCGGCAGTCTGGTAAGCCTCGCGAGCCTTCTGGAGAAGAGTATCACGGGTACGCGGCTGAGGAACTGCAGTTTCACCATCGTCAGCATGTGTACGCTACTAACCAGTGTAGTCAGGGATCAACATACCGGGAATGCCGTGCTTGTCACAGAAAGCCTTGAGGTGAGAATCGGTCCAGGTATCGAGAATCCAGTCCCTGGCGTTGGCCCAAGCCGAGTTGGCGGCATCCTCAGTCTCATACCAGTTGGCCTTGACCTGGGACAGCAAGCTGTCCTTGTTCTTCTGGGCGCCCTTTACCACATCGTTGCCTTTGGACTGCAGATAGGCGCTCAGCTGCTGAGTATCCCAGCTGTTGTAGGGCTCGACAACATAGTTGTTCCAGTGCTTCGAGACGAGGTCCTCCAGGTCCTTGCGGTCGGCCGGAGTGGGATAGGGAATGTTCTGGTCCGAGAGCCAGCGCTCAAGCTCCGTCTCGTGCCACTTGTTGTAGACTGCGTCACCTGTTGTCAGCTTTGGGGTCAGACTCGCTCATCCTCAATCGACGTGCGAAGAATGAGGGCTAGCAGGTCGGTACTCACCAGTCTTGTGGCCGGGGAACCAGTTGCTGGCTGCCGCCCCCGACACGGCGAGTCCCACGACGAGGATATCGCGAAGGCGCCACATGATGAAGCGTGACTGTATTTCCCACTAGAAGATGTGTCTTGCTTCGCAGCTGGAATGCACAGTTCGGTATGCTCTTTCTGCTGGTGTTGAAAATTCGAGGTGAAAGAAGGTGAGGTCAGTTACAGGGAGGGTTTCAGGCGTGAGAGGAGGAAATAGGATAAGAATCAGAGTTGAAATAGCAGTGACGTGAAGGCGGGAAAATCAAGGAGACTTTGTTTGCCAGCTGTCAGAAAGAAAAGAACAAGAGATGAGGTAATGCCCTGGTGCACCAAACACGTCCATCACGTCACTGCCATGACACCAAAAGCCGGGCATCTTCTGCCCAGGTCAGCTCGAAGGCGCAATTCACACAAGCTTCTGCAGCTGGCCCAAGTACCGCCAAGGTACCACCTCCACGTGCGCAACCCGCCAATTGCACGCATGGTGGCTGCCTGCTCCCCGTACCCGATCGACAGCAGTTACCTGGTTTGCGAGTTGCAACTAGGCCTTTTTCCCTGCTTGTAGATCGAGGTTGAGATCGAAGAGCATCGCAGCCACTTGGCGTCACTGAAGCTCTGCCGTGGTTGCGCTCACAATGACGTAGCCGCCGGTACTGCGCTGGGTGGGGAAACAGAGGCCGACCAACCAGGAGGATCTGGTCCGGCATCAGCTCGCCACTGGTACATGTAATTGCCTTACTTGCCTACCCTAGAGCCGGGATGGATTTTGCGGCGCCTTTTGGAGGTTCAGAATGTTCTGGATAGTTGTTTGAAGCACAGCAATTGTCTTGCCTCCTAGTTATCGAGACCGGTTGCCAGGGTGTTTATGCTTAAATCTTGATTTATCTGGATCTAGGTGACGATGGGAATCCCAATCCGGATCACGGTGAATACACCGGGGCACTTTCAACGCCGTGAATAGCAACAAGTGAACTTACATATCTCATACGCCATCCGGCTACTTACATATTAAAACACAAGCACATCAATCAGTATTCTACTAATCACAGTACTCTATTCGCTTTTGCAAACGAGGGCATCCGTCGCTCATCTACCGAGAAACGGCACGCCCACGCCAGGAATATCGTCACATACATCCTTCCCGGCTTTGACCCTTTCGTCTATGCCAATATCATGTACCACGCCTTGTCAGACGCCAGCCGCCCCTGAGCATCCTTCCCCATGCACAGCCTTGCCATCCCCATCTTCTTCCACAGATTATGCGTAAAAGTTGACAGTCTGCGTAAGAAACCGTTAGTGACTCGAAGCCAAAACAGAGAGACCGACAACGTAGGATATCCGTCACAACTTACATCCTTCTTCTTGGCCTGCACCTCGGCAATGGCGTCGACGTAGTGCTCGTGGCCAATCTGGTTCTTCCCTGACCGCAGAGCAATCATGCCGGCCTCGACGCACACAGCCTTGAGCATGGCACCGCCAAACTCATCCGTGCTTCGAGCGAGCTCTCCCCAGTTGACGCCGGGGTCGACCTTCATTTTGCGAGAGTGAATCTTAAGAATCTGCGCTCGGGCCTCCTCGTTCGGCAGCGGAAACTCAATCTTTCGGTCCAGACGGCCGGATCGCAGCAGCGCAGGGTCGAGCACGTCGACTCGATTGGTGGCGGCCAAGACCTTGATGCGGTCGTCCGAGGCAAAACCATCCAGCTGGTTGAGCAGCTCCAGCATGGTTCTCTGCACTTCTCGATCACCGCTCTTCTCGCTGTCGAATCGCTTTGTGCCAACGGCGTCTAGCTCGTCGATGAATATGATGGCGGGGGCCTTCTCTTTCGCCAGGGCGAAGCAGTCACGCACCAGCTTGGCACCGTCTCCGATGAACATCTGTACAAGCTGAGGTCCTGCAAGCTTGAGGAAGGTTGCTTCTGTCTGGGCTGCACAGGCTCGGGCCATGAGAGTCTTTCCGGTACCGGGAGGGCCGTACATCAGAGCGCCTGGGTAGTTCGTGTTAGCTTCGTCTCCTCAAAACACATTTTCTTCAATGAATATCCCTTACCCTTTGGTGCCTTGATGCCAATCTTCTTGAACCGCTCAGCCTCCTTCATGGGCCACACGATGGCCTCCACCAGCTCTTCAATCTGCTTGTCCAGACCTCCAACGTCGGTGTACTGCTCCGTGGGCTTCTCGTCAACCTCCATGGCCTTGACTCGGCTGTCGTACTCGGCTGGCAGCGTGTCCAGAACGAGGTACGAGTCCTTGTTGACACCGATCAGATCGCCCGGCTTCAGCTGGTCGGAATCAACGAGGCCGATCAGCGGCAGGAAGATGGTTTGCCTTGTGGAGGTCTTGATGACTGCTGATTTGCCCACCCGCGTGGCATCGAGATCGATGTTGGCGCCCTCTTCGGAAGACTCCGCGGTGGGATCCAAGTCTAGCAGCTCGACGACGTTTCCGACCAGGTACGGAAGCTGTCTGTATAACGCCCATCCGAGGTTAGCCACATGACAAATGAATCCGGTGGCCAACGCAAGCAAAGAGGAGCTCTGAGTGTCTCTCGTGCATCACGCTCAGGACTCACCTGTTGTTTGCAATCTTGTCCTGGTTCTCCTTAATCTTCTCGCCCATCGCAGCCTTCTCGTGCGTTAACCTCGAGAGCTCGCTCTTCATGATCCGCGAGTCGTTCTCCAGTAGTCGCTTCCGGGTCTGGATGTCTTGTGTGCTCAGGCTCAGGATCTCGTCGTCGAGAATGTCGTCCTTCTCCTCCGCATCCTTCATCTCGTCGTCGCCATCGGTGACCGTGGCCTTCTTGCCATTGTTTCTTCTCTTCTCCTCCTTCTCCTGGCGATCGAGGTCATCGAGCTCTTCGAGGGTCGACATGGTGGCAGCAGGCCCTCGGCTGGACTGGGTCTAAGCTGGGGAAGTCGGTTGCGGTAAGGCTGTGGGTGTGGGTGTCGAGAATAGAGCAGAAGTGCAGATAGAAGCTGCAATGGATATCGCAAGGCTGACGGGCTGGTTGGCTTTGGTGGAATGAGGTGGAAGAAGCAGGTGCTGCGGCTCCGATGGTTTGCTGGCCAGCTTCCAACAGGTTGAAGCTGCAGGGCAGCAGCAGGTCCAGTCGCGCGCAATCAGTCTGGGTGCCTGGGGAGCCAGTGCGGCAAAGTACTGGGAGGTACTTATGGATGGTAACACAGCACTAATGTGCGCATAAAACTGCCCCTCTGTACTTCTGGGCACCTTGATTACAATTCCAACGCGGAGCGGCGGGTAATTGATCCGATGATATCCCAGCTGGTGGGGCCTGAAAGTTCGCGAGAGCCTCGTCGAGATTCTGGTTCGAAATAATCGTCAGACGATCAAAGTCCACACACGTAGGTTTTCTCATGGCAATTCTCGTTCCTCGTAAAATAAATACGAAGGCTGACTTCGGCAGAATGACAAGAATACTAAGTCGGGCAGCTCGCCCCTGCCTGCGACGGCTCAGCCTTGAAGCGACACCCGTGCGAGGGGCTTTCGCTCTCGGCTCCCACAACTTCTCGACATCAGAGGCCCGACATGCCTCGCCCGGCGTGCGATCCGTCCCCGAGGGCGTCCCGCTGCCCATTGACGTCGTCCCCGCGACGAAACCGCCCAGCGCTCGCCCAATTGATACCCGAAAGAGCCAGCTGATTCGAACCTACACCTCCCTCCTCCGCACCACGCCCCTCATCTTGTTCTTCCAGCACAGCAACCTCACGGCGGTGGAATGGGCCGCTGTAAGAAGAGAGCTGAAGAAGGCTCTCGAGGGTGTTGCGCCGATTGTCCCTGCGCCGGGCGCCGAGCCTGTCGATCTGTCTCCGCTGGTGCAGCTGCAGGTGCTGAGGACGAACATGTTGAACGTGGCGCTGAAGCTGGTGGAATTCTACAACCCCGAGATCGCAGCCGCGTCAAAATCCACGAAGCGAACGACCAAGGGCCCCATTGTCCATGACCTGTCCGAGGCCGCCTACGAGCAAGTCAAGAACGTCGAGATCCCTCCCAATTCCGCCTATGCCCAGATCGAGCCTCTCATGGTCGGACCCCTGGCCGGCCTCATCATTCCCGCCGTGTCTCCCGCACACGTCGCAGCGGCACTGAGCATTCTCGCGCCGGTGCCTGGAAAATTCCCTGCGCCGACACGGAAGAAGAGCCCCGGATACTACGACCCCACGTTCCAGAACGGCCTGGCGAAGCTGGTGCTGATAGGAGGGCGGATTGAAGGAAAGGTCTTTGACCAGGCGGGTGTTCAGTGGGTTGGTGGCATCGAGGGTGGCCTTGACGGTCTCCGCGCACAGCTGGTGGCCGTTCTGCAGGGCGCAGGTCTGGGCATTACGTCTACGCTTGAGGGTGGCAGCCGCAGCTTGTGGCTGGCGTTGGAGGGTCGCAAGGGACAGTTGGAGGATGAGGCGAAGGGAGAGTCCAAGGGAGAGGAGCCTGCGTCTGCATAGATGTGTGTATGATGGAACGAACAAGGTCAAGCAAAGAGCCAGCGGTTTGGACATAGGCTGTAAAAGTATGAGTATACATGTACATTATCGAGGACGCTGATAGAGGTGTAAGGACAGAGAAAAAAGAACAAAAAGTCATGATTCTAGTTCGAGATCTTAATCCATCATCATCTCCAAAATCATACAAACGTGGTCCATCCTCCATCTTCAACCCAGGCAAAAGTACCCGCCCCCATACGCAATCCCCAGCACGGCCTCCTCCCACCAATCCCCAGCGCCTCCCAGGCCCTGTAGCTCCAACAGCTGTAGCTCATCCCAGCGCCCATCCAAACCCCAGCTTTAAGCCTAAAGCGACCTGGACAGCACCTCACCCAATCGCGCCAGGCTCATGTGATGCCCTTGCTATCGCAACCTCCACCTTAAACAGCATGCATATGCATCCATCCCTCTCTTCTACCTTACCTTGAGATTCTCCCTCACTTTTTCCCCTCCAGAATACCTGACGCCTCCTTCAACCCTTTGCAAAGCCCAACAGCATTCCTATCTTCAATCAACACCTCTTGCAGACATAAACCACATGCTTCCATAACAACCGTCCAACCAAGTCGTCCTACAACCCGCCCTGCCTCGAACGTCCTCGAACCGACCTCGAAATCACCACAAGCAACACCCATCGCCAGATCACTCAAAACAACAGCACAACAGACACACGACACCCCCAAGAAGCAATGGACTTCGCCCCCTACCAATCCTCCCCCCCAGAACACGCCCGCTCCCCGCTCTCCTCCCCCCGCGCCTCCGCCGACCTCGCCCGCCGCCCATTCTCCCCCGTCACGGCCGCAGCCAAGGCCATCGCCCGCAGTCCTCCTCCCTTACAGCATCCCCAGCCCCAGCGCGCCTGGAGCGGCGACCTCGACGGCGCCGCCGCCGCCAACAGCGGCAACTTCTTCAGCAACAACAACAATGGTCGAGCAAGCAGCAGTCTATGGGGCGGCTTCGGCGGCAGCGGCAGCGCGGGCGCGAATTCCCCCATGCCGGGGGCGTATCCGGCGGAGGTCAGCGAGTTTGATACGAGTCTGGGGCTGAGGCTGGATTACGAGGCGTGTTTGGCGTATCTTGCGTTTCCGCCTGTGGGGGCGGTGATTCTCTTGATTCTGGAGCGGAATAGCGACTATGTCAGGTACTGTTATACCCGTTGTTATCCTAGCGATGGGGGGGTTTGGCGCATTTGAGACTGACGGGTCATGTCTGGTATAGGTTTCACGCCTGGCAGTCTGCCCTGCTCTTCACAGCCATCATGGTCTTCCACGTCTTAATCTCCTGGTCGTCCTTCCTGAGCTGGATCTTCTTCCTCGGGGACATCGTCTTGATTGGATTCCTCTCGCTGAAAGCATATCAAGACGCAGAGATACTAGACAGGTAACTAACCCCAAAGCACCCCATTACACCAGATCAGAACCCCAGCTTACAATTTCGCAAACAGATACGAATTTCCCTTCTTTGGAAGGATAGCTAGCAGATTCCTAGACGACGAGTAAACGCTAGAGCGCGCTTGTAGTTCCGTTTGTAACTCTGGGCTGGGTTGGATGTGAATGGATGGGCCTCGGTTTTGGTGCGGCTTTGATTTCGTGTTGTTGGACATTTGGTTGGATGCGCATGTTCTGTCCCTACTACTACACTTATATACCCCTGCCCTCTGGCGAGCATATACAACTGTCTTCAGCCATTCGACGCTCCGTATAATCTATGTGATGTGCTTTTCAATTGGCGTGATTTACATACATATCATCATACCGTAGGTATATAGGCGCTCTCAACCTCTCAATATGAGACACAGCATCTCGTATCAACCTACGGCTCTTGCTCTTCCCATGCCTATTCTTTGCTCATAACTTTTACAACGCATGCTTCGAATCAAACAACCACTCATCCTCCCCCTTACCTGGACAACACACCCTGAACAAACCCCTTGACGACAGGCTTCTCCGCAAACACCACCTCCTGGATCGCGTTTCCTTCGCCGCCGGCCCCCTCCTCCAGCCACTTGGCCAGCAAATCGTTGCTCTCCTTTGGCTTCACCGAGTTGTCCCGCGTTCCCACCGTGATGTGCGCCACCCGGTTCACGCATTCCCACTTGTTCTCCTCGTCGACGATGCGGACAACAATAGCCATGATGCGGTCATCAAACACAACCTGTGGGTCAAACGTTAGATGGAGGAAACTCAAAACACATGCACTTCGCATCGACTTACCCGCTCAAGGACCAGATCACACTCTCCAAGCTTGGCATCATCGCCCCCCGCAGCCTCGTGGAGCTCGGTATACCGCTTCCACAGCTCCGGGTGCATCGGCGCCGTGGCCTTGTGCATCAGCGTAACGTGAAACTTGCGCTGCACCCTCCTCGTGTTCTTGAGCTGGAAGAAGAATCGCGAGATTTCAGGCCCGACTCCCTTGAATGCCTTGTCCAGAACCTTGTCGATCGCATCCGTTGCCGTGTTGATCGCCATGTATTCGAGCGTCTTCTTCTTCGGCTGGGCCTTCTGCTGCTGCTGCTGCCCCTGCTTGGCGTGATCCTTCTTCCCGCTTCGGTCAGGAATAGTGTGCTTGAAGTCGGGGACGTAGCTGAGCGCAAATTCAATGGCCTCGTCGAGCTTCTCGGGGCTTGGCATCTCCTTGACCACGTTGGGCAGAGACAGGTGCAGCTCCTTCACCACCGTCTCGAGGTTCACCCTGCTGCCAACCGTGGGATCCAGGTCAATGAAGAGGTCGAAGCCGGCATCCGGAACGGAGTTGGGGTTGCATTCCTCGAACCGCTTGATGAATCCTTCCATGACCTCTAAGAACTTGTACTGATCTGTCGCAGCATGAATCGTCTGGTGGTTGTCACCTCGTTCAATCACACGCTCCTGGGTGACCCGCCGAATCTCATCGATCGACTCTTCATCGTGTCGGAAATTCAGGCAGACGATCCGAGCTTCAGGGTTCTGTGTCTTGACATCGGCTATGAGCTGCTTCCTCTCATGCCTCTGTGCGTTATTCCGATCCGCAAACACAACAGGACGGTCCTTCAACTGATCCATGATGGCCTTGACAAACCTCGGCGGGCGTCCTTTGCCCGAAATGTTGTCGTTCTGGACGTGGCCCCAGCCAAAGAGGTGCGTCAGCGCCAGGGCCAGCGTCGTCTTTCCGCAGCCAAGAGTGGCAATGGGTGCCAGGATGACATCCTTGGTGACTTCTGTCATGACAACACGATCCAGGCCGTCGAGGTTTGCGGCATCTGCTCCCTTGAGGTTCTTGTACGCCAGGAAGTCGTCTCGTAGCTTGATGATGCCGTGGTTCTGGTTGTAGAGCTTGGACAGCTTCGGATCCGCCGCCAGCTGCTTCCGAGCATAGCCCAGGTATTCCTCGGTGATCTTGACGTGCTTCTTGAACTTGGGCTGTTTGCCAGAGATCATAGCTTTGGTGCACTCTCGCCACTGTCGGTACATCAAGTAAGGCTCATCAAACTTGTACTTGAAGAACCAGTCCTGGTAGGGAATCTGGGAAGGATTACGGGACATCTTGCACCGAATCACAAACCCCTCGACATCACGGCCGGAGTATGATCCCGTCTTGGCGACGTCGTCCAGAAATGTCTTGACCTCTTGCACGTCGTCCATCACCAGCAAGTCAACCTGGAGGAACCCCCACTGTTTAGCAAACTGCTGCACCTGATTGCTTGGGTAGGTTGCAAACTCTGGGAGGTTGAGGTTGATCCCGTGAAGGTATAGGCCGGCTTTTTCATTCTCGTAGGCCAGGATATGCTCCTCAAACGAGTCATCGCAGAGCTCTGCCACGGCAGTGACATTCCGGGACCGCAGCTCCCGTGCAAGATCCTCCTTTGTCCTGCCCAGGGCAGCCAGCTGCTTCTCAAGTCGAATCTCTCCGGCTCGCGCATGGCTGATCTCGACGTCGCTGCGGTCACCAGTGGAGTGCTTGCTGCAAACAAGCAGAGTGTCGTCTTCGAGGCCAGCCACGAAAATGATGCAGCCGTTCTCCTTGAGCGTCAGCTCGTACGGCCCCTTTGTGTTCTTGAAGATGGACTCCCACTTGGTGTCATCGGTTTCGCTGACGTTGAAGAACTTGTCGTAGCCTCTGACGGCGATTTCCGGTGTGTTTTTGCTGGTCTTGGTGGTAAAGAGACCACGAGCGTACGTGGGCAGGTTCTTTTTCTTGTAGTCCCAATCCTGCATGCGCCACGAGTCCACGGTGATGCCGTCTCGAGACGGCTTGACCTGGAAGGTAGTCTTTTTGCAGGAAAACCCGCCGTGTCGCTTGTCTTTCTTGGCCGCCTCCAGAGCTGAGATCATCTGGGAGACGGCAGATACATCCTGCGGCGCGTACGGGGCCTCCATTTTCTTCACTCCGTATGCTCTGAAAGCTAGAGCAAGCTGTTCGAGAGGTGAGATAGAGGTTGGAATGGGAGAGAAGCTGTGAAGGACGAGATGGCGAAGTCGATGTCCGGTCCGTAGCGCAAAGGTCATACACTAGCTTTCCCCAGCTGTTGCTTCGATGGTTTGTCCACGACAAAACGAGAGACGCCTGTTCAGTGATCCAGCTTTGAACCACAGCCGAGTCGTCTTATTTAATACCCTTTCAGCTCGCCCCCTGCGTTGTTGCAAGGCACACACGGCTTTCCCTGCAGCACGTCTCGAGCCGGTTAGTCGTACCAAAACACTGCCCTCTTTTACTCAGCCCTGTAAGTTTGGTGAGTCAGACGGGGACTAAGCGCGGGTGGTGAGCTCAGGATTACTCCTCACCGAGAGACTTGAGGCAAGCACAGACCCGGCAGACGACGATGGACCAGGATTTGAATGACTTCTCTGGAGAGGTCAGATGGTGAGAGAGGCGAGGTTCTGATGTCTTCCAACAATGACGAGGGAGATTCGATATTTTAGCTCTGAGCCTGTGGGTCAGCGGTCGAAAGATCCGGGCCTGTGCAGATCGCCTGTTGCCGCCTGAGGGCGCCTGGCGGTCCCTAGATTCGGGCAGCAGCAATGCCCACTACAGCGGTTCGAGGCCCTGAAATACAGGAGGCCCGAGGCATCCAATCAGCCAAATCGATGCATGTCACCTGCAGTCACTGTCATGGTGGGGGAGGGGCAACTTCAAGATATTTTTTCCTAGACGAAATTCTACCCCTCCATAGGTATCTGCCAGCCAACGTCGTCTTTGCACAACCAGAGCTTCTCCCGTCTAGCTATTTTACACACAAATCAAACACTGCCATGGCATCGTCAAACCCTTTCCTGCTGGCAGCCGACAACAGCCCCGCGCTGCTGCCTCTCCTCCGGGAAAAGCCTGCGCTGGCATCGGCCCAGGACGAACACGGATACTCGCTAGTCCACGCCGCCGCCAGCTACAACCATCTGGACCTGCTCCGGGCGCTGATTGAGGAGTTCAAGGTCGATGTCAACCTCAAGGACGAAGACAACGAGACCGCGCTGTTCGTCGTCGAGACTGCCGACGCCGCCAGAGCTCTGGTCGAGCTGGGCGTGGACGTGCTGCACAGAAGCTTGGAGGGGCTCACGGCGAGGGAAAAGATTGAGGGCGAGGCCGACTTTCCGGAAGTCGCCGCCTATCTAGCTACCGTGGAGGCGGCAAAGGCCGGCGAGGAGCTCGAGGCCACCGCCGCCGAGTTCAACAAGAATGCCCCCGAAGGCATGAAGGTCACTGTCGGCACCATGGACGAGACGCAGGACATCCCCGCCGAGGTCGATCCCGAGTTCCGCCGCCGAATCGAGGAGCTGGCTCAGCGGGAGGACTTTGACACGGCAGAGGGCCAGGCGGATCTGCGCAAGCTGGTGGAGGAGGCCCTCTCCGACCAAGGATTGGCCGAGGAGCGAAATGTGCGGTCTAAGCAAGCCTAAGCTTTGTCTCTTCAGTCTTGACTTTTAATCTCCCACAGGAGGAACTCTCCTGAGCGTTCGGGCGGCCGTAGGAAAGTGAGCTCGTTGCACCCGCCAAGAATATTGCGAGAGAAAGTGGTGCTACTAAGCGCGAACCACGACTGCGACGGGCAGGTGGCGATAACGTCGATGAACAGGCTCCGTAGCCAGCTCGAGGGGAAGAAACCTTGCCAACTCAGCTTACAGACTGGCGCCTGGGGCACGGCGCCGTCGGCTTCTGGCGGTGCATATCTCGAGAGATAGGGGTCAATGTTGTCTCCGGCTACCACGCGAGGGCTTTCCAGTCGGACAAGTGACAGCCACTCGTATATTTCCGTTGCGGAGTATTCAAGGGCCTCGCGGTCTCCCTGAGCGAGGATGGTGGGCTGTACGTTGAGGGGAATCTGGTTGATTCCGGTGTCTGTAGAGAGGTCTGGCGACGACGTTCTTTCCGTCGCGTTCAGACTCTGCAGGAGATCTGCATTCATAGCTTGAATACCTAGTTAGCATGTATATACTTGGACAATGGAGAGCATTGACCTACCAGAGCTGGAGGCGTTGCAGACAAGCCATGTCATGGGCTTGTTCAGCACCTGCTTGCATGCATAGGCCAATCTGTCAAACTTCTTTCTGCCGTGCAGCATCGACTCTTCCCTGAGGTTATATGACACTTCTGTCGTACGAATTAGAAATTCCTTCTGCAGACGGGTGAGGACAACTCATGACGTACTCCACCTTGGCTTGGAGCCTCGGTCACCCTTGTTGCCGTAGGGCTTCCCTTCAAGGCCGGCGCGTTCATACGTCTCTCTATCGAGGTAGAGGTCCAGAATGCCCTCTCGAAGGGTGAAGAGGTTTCCGATGGTCGTTTTGCCTTCCGAGAGCATCATGATATTGCCTGATGCAGATCAGCATTTGTACCACGAAAGTGGATGGACGCCCTCAAGCACAAGATAGCTCTATGGACGCACCTAATTTGATATACTGAGTGAGGAACTTTGTCTCGAGGACCTGGCCCAGGGTCATGACGACTCTGTAATAGGTCGGCGTTTCACGCTCAGCCATCTTTTGGACAATGGTATCGCATATGTCTTGAGGAATGATCAAGTCAACCTGATGAAGATCAGCAAGATGTCATCGCACGACAAGTGTTTGCTTAGCAACCGAACTCACCTTGTGGACAAAGTCGAGCTCTGCAATGGCCGTCCACGGCTTGCCTTTGCTCGGGGGCTGCTTCGGGTCGACGTGCCCCATGGTGCCGTACGTGACGAAGCATTTTGGCGATTGGTATATTGAAGGAGCTTGATGCCGCATATTGACGTTCTTGTCAAGTTACTGTTGTATTGCCAAAGTAAAACGATGTTTCCAAGTGTTGTAACTATAGCTGTAGATCCTGACAGATGGTGTCGGTTTGAGAGGGAGAAGCTAAGATGCACGTCAAAAAGACGAGGCGCAGAGTACAAGGGTGATGTACCTCTTGAGAAGCAATCCACCGAATGAGATTCGGCGCCCCAACCTTTTTTTCTTGATAGCGGGGCCACCACTTTTCATATACTCTCAGTTCATAAGACACGACTCTCATAGACTTTTACTCATCTTCAACGACATATAAATTATTGGTCAGTATGATATGATGCCCCGAAAATATCTCGATAGCTACTAATATCTAGTATAATTTTATAGGAAATACCACTCTCATTGATCCAAAATAGAATCGACACAGCTGCTACAGCAACATTCCTTCTCAGATCTATTCTCATATAGACGAGCATCGCCCTGACTTCACGATACCCTGAGACTCATCACATCCATTTCAACCCACCCAAGACGAGGCCACCACAGCATCAGAGCGCACACCCAAGATGGACTTTCTCATAAAGTTTGCTTCCGAGCATGAATCCTTCAGAGTGCCCGAGATCGAAGCCCTAGCCATCATCGAAAACCTCGATCTCAAAATCAAAGAATACGACCCCCAAGTAAGCCCCCAAACCTCACCATACCTGTCTCTCATATATCACCACCACAATATACTCATCACTCTTCCAGTCCCCCTTTTGCGTCGTCCAACTCCCCTCCGTCGACGCTGCAAAGAAGCTCCTCCGGCGCTCCGTCCTCGCCCACTCCATCCACGAGCTCTGGGGCACCGCCCCCTCCCTCTCCGCCCTGCACCCCATCATCCAGTCCCAAACCGCCCACCTCTGGCCCCGATACAAGGACTGCTCCTTCAAGTTCGTCGTCGACGCCTACCAGGGCGCCCACTCCAACAAGGAGCGCCTCGCCATCATCGACACCTTCAGCTACCTCCCCTTCGACGGCCCCATCCGCATGTCCAACCCGGACGAGACCTTCACCGTCTTCGAGCTCTGGCCCTTCAACAGCGTGCCCCTCAAGATCCAGCACCCGGACTCGGTCCGCCTCGGCCGCTTCGTCGCAAACTCCGCCCGCGACGTCATCCACCGGTACGACCTCAAGAAGCGCGGCTACATCTCCACCACCAGCATGGACGCCGAGCTCTCCCTCGTCACCGCCAACATCGCCCTCGCCGCGCCGGGAAAGCTCTTCTACGACCCCTTTGTCGGGACGGGTTCGTTCCCTATCGCCTGCGCGCATTTCGGTGCCATTGGATGGGGCAGCGACATTGACGGCCGGAGCATGCGCGGAGAGGGCGACAACAAGAACAAGAGCCTGCCGGGCAACTTTGCGCAGTACGGCCTCAAGGCGCAGCTGGGCGGCTTCTTCTCCGCGGATCTCACCAACACGCCCATCAGGCGGAGACGCACCTGGGACGGCATTGTCTGCGATCCCCCTTACGGCGTGAGAGAAGGGCTCAAGGTCCTGGGCCTCAAGAACCCTGAAAACGCCACATGGCTGATAGAACTCGGCATAAACGAATGGCAGTAAGTCCATTTCCAACTTCAAACCTATCTCTCATCTCAAAACCCAGACAAGAAGACAAGATGAGTAGTACATGGAAAGAAAGAAGAAAGTCGGGCTGACGGACTACCCCCGTATAGATCACCAGACTACGTGCCCCCCAAGAAACCATACAGCTTCCTCGCCATGCTCGACGACATCCTCGCCTTCGCCGCAGACACCCTCGTCGACCACGGCCGCCTCTCCTTCTGGATGCCCACCGCCAACGACGAGGAGCAGGAGATTCCCGTCCCCACGCATCCCTGCCTGGAAGTCGTCGTCGTCTGCGTCCAGACTTTCAACAAGTGTATGTGAAAACCTCGCCAAAGCCCCCCTCTCTTGACCCATTCTTCCCCCTTGAAGTTTTGGCATGAAGCTTTGAATGCTGACTTGGTATTCTTTTCGTTTCTAGGGTCAAGAAGATTAATCACGTATCAGCGGCTTCCTGACTCAAAAGTCTCCAGCTCCGACCTCGAAGCACACGAGAAGCGGAGACGAGAAGCAGCTGCTGCAAACACAGGCACAACAGCAGACGACCTCAACCCCTTCCGCCGAGGGTACTTTCGGAAATTCGAGACTGAAGCATCATAGGTAGACTACAAGATCCAATAGAAAGATACACCCCTAAGCTACCAGACCACATGCTAAGTTTCAACGAGCAACATGGCGAAAACCGCCTAGCACATCGTGCTCACATCTCCTTCCATCATTCATCGTTCAATGGTCATGAAGCCCCTTGTATTCCATACTTCGTCACGCGTCATTCATACCTAGCTGAAATCGTACTCAACAGCCCTTCACGACAGCCCTAGAATACTAAATTCTCGGTTCCAAAACAAAACTCTTTGCAGTGCCATCCCGACGTACCTATACTCAAAAAGCCGAGCTCCTTGCACGCATGCTATGTATCCCGTAGAACACCACTTCCATAATCAATCCTCCCAAAAGACCAAACAGAACTGGGAAAGTATGTCAAAGAGTAGAAACCAAAGATGTGAAAGAACAGAAGAAGAAACAAAAGGAAGGAAAGCCACCCCTAGCGGACGTTGGTGTCCCTGAAAGAAAACATCCGCCACTAATTAAGTCAACCAGCATGCGACACTCCTCACTCGACATGGACATCATCACCGAAATTCCATGGCACTGAAGCATCCCCGATCAGGAACATGCTTCAGCTCCAGCTGTTGAAACCTGTGCACAGAGCAGTTAGTCTCACGGTCACTCATGAAAGCATAAGAGGAGGCTTGGAAAACGTGGGGGTGGCTTACTTTTCGCTCTTGGAGTGGAAATAGATGCCGCTAATCTCTCCCTTGACCTGATTGAAACAGATGTAGTAAAAGCCCTCGAAAGAGGCCCCAGTGATTGTTCGAACCCGGTGATCGGGAACCAGGAAGTGCTCTTTCCACCGCATAAAGATGTGGTCTCGTTGTGCGAGGTCAGTGATGGTAACGGGCCCCTTGCGGGCCATCTTCTGGTACGGCCGGAAGGCGCCGAACTTGGACCAGTGGCTCAGGTCGACCTTGGAGTTGGCCCCCCAGTCATCGTGCTTGGTGAAGAAGTTGTACTTGGTGCCAATGATTTCTCCCTCAAAGTAGGTGGTGAGGGTTGGGTGGTCCTCGGTCAATCCTATCAGCGTGGGGTCAAGCTGGTTAGCCAGGTGCTGCTTATGACGCAATGGAGATCAAGGAATGCATAGGCTGGGGAAGACAAACCTTGAATACGCAGGTAGCCACAGAGGAAAGACTCGCGCAGGTCGACGTGCTTGATCTCGACCTGGACTTCGTAGACTTGTCTCTCGGACTGCTGTGTGCCGCGGAACTTGCTCCCGGGGCGGAGGAACGATGACGGTGAGATGGGAATTCTCTGTATCCAGCGTTAGCATTGCCAACCATAGGTACCCCATCGACACAATATCCAGCAGCGGTATCCCTTACTCGTAGATTTGTGCAATCGGATGGCATGGCGGGCGAGCTGTATGCATCCTCTTCATACCACTCCAATGCGTCGGGCTCGCGTCGAACCGCAATCGAACTCTCGACTTGTGAATGCCCCGACACGGTGGACGACTCCCGACTGAGGCGATCGCTCGTGCCGGCTCCCTGGTGCTTGAGGCTGTCGTCTCGCCCACTCAGGGTGGGAGATGTGGCAGTCGTCCCGCTGGACGGCGGTCGGGGAGACGCGGCGTCGATAGGCGAGCCCCCCGCAGACGCCCGGCCGTCGATGAATACTGTCTCTTCCGCCGCAGGGCCGTCGCGAGCTGCTGCGGATGAATAAGCCGTCGAGGCAATGCTTGTGGACGGGCTCTGGCTGGTGTCCATGTCTGACGTCGGTCGCGTGGTGTCTTGCGCCGGCCGGGAGGATCGAGACACGTGTGGCTGATCCTCAGGACATGACGAGAAACTGTAGGGAGGCGGCGAGGATTGGTCGGGAGGCGGATTGGAGGAGGGAGTTGGCATTGTCGGAGCTGTGGACGAAGATGGTTCGGTTCGTGGCAGGCAAGGCTGGTGCAGGAAGCCGAGAGGAAAGAGCAGGAAATGCGCAACAACAGGAGAGGAAAATCAAAGACGAAAATGATAATTGTCAATCTCCTTCTCTGGTGTCTCGCAGGAAAATCGCTAATTGAAGACGACAGATGCTTCAGCTTCAGCCGGCGTCGACGTGACGAAGGGCCGTTTCAAGTCCGAGAGCGGATCGAGTTGCGATTCGAGCGGGAGGATGGCGGTGATTAACTTGAAGGCCCCCGGAGCAGCAACACGTACAAGTACAAGCACACAAGCAGCAGGGCGACCCACGAGGCCGGGACGAGGGTCTTCAGGGATGGCACGCAGCGTGCATTTCGCTGTCAAAATCCCACACAAGACGGGAGACGGCGGCGATGGCGACAAAAGAGGCGGATCAGCGGAGAGATAGAAGCCAGGGAAAGCCACAGCGCGGCCGGAGGAGAACTGCGGATGGATGGCTTTTCTTCGGGAGGCAAAATCTGGGAAGTTGGGCGCTGGACTATAGAGATGATGAGGCACTACCAGTATAGAGGTCGGGTGCAGGTTCAATCGCTGAAGACGGGAACCAAGGCGGCGTATCCGTACCCGATACAGCGCCCAGCCCGCGCCCACTTGGAGCGCCGCCAAGTATGGGGTACTTGTAGGGTTCTGTGTTGTAGTATCGCAGCGGATTTGCCTTTGCTGGGCACCAAAGTTGTCATTCAATGCTGACCTGGAGACTTAGGTAAGTCGTTGTGACGAGGGGTGTCAATGCAAGGTGATTGACGTCCAGTGACAGTTAATGGATGTACTGGTGAGAAGAAGTGGAAGTCACCTCGTCGACCTTGATGAAGCTGGATTTGGGGAAGCTGGGGCAAAAACACGTGCGAGTATCCGGTACTTGGCAGACCCAGAGGTGAGATGGGCTGGAGTTGGGATTTTTGCGGAGGTGCTACAGTGACAGATTGGACAACCGGCAGATGCTGTGATGTACTTGTACTTGTTGCACGGTTGGGCAGCAGACAATTGCGATTTGCAGAACTGCAGACCAAGGCGAGACCCTGTCCGCCATATGATTGGGCACGCAATGAATTGATGGAGGGATGATGAGCGTAGAGAACATTGAGTTGATGGCAGATGCCGGCCATGGTCGTAAACAGCCGAGACAGAGTCGCAACTTGGATTGTGTCTCGTTTACCGCAGTGTCGCGGCACATGATAGTCCTGACGACGAGGAAAGATACAGCCCAAGTCCCGCCCAAGTGTCAAACAACGCTTGCTGTAAAGCCACGGCTTGCTCAAGGTTCGGTTCTGTGTCTTACCGCAAGGTAAAGCAAGGGGTTCTGTCGTCGCACTCAATGGTTTGCATCCCGAGTATAATGTAGCCAGTTTGTGGCTTCCTGTGGCTTCCGTTCGGGTCATGACATGCTAGGGGTCTTACTGTATCACTAGTTTACACGTCTGATAGCGCTTACTTTGGCCAAGTCGTGGAATCCGAGGCCACATGAAAGAATCTAGGGCAAAATATTATCCTTCTTCAACGCCCCGAGAAAGTCATTCTAGGTACCCTTTGAGCTGTAGTCCATATATGCTAATTCACAGAATCGCCCCTAATGTCCGCATGTAGCTGCTGCCGGTGAATCAATAAGCTGCTTTTGAACCGTCCTATGCGCCACCCTAGACTGGGAATCTCTTCTCGGGCACGGCGCGCGAATCGCTGATGCCTCCTTGAGGCAAAGGGTATCATAACTCTGTTCTGCCTCTGTCTCCAGCGTGCAAGTCGACTCAGATAGGCTTGATCTTGAAGTGAAGGGCTATCAGGCTAAACACAAGCGCCTTCAAGTCCTGCACAAGGTAGTAAAACACTCGCAGGCCCTCGGGGTCGGCGGATTCGGTGACATCAACCAATGATCCAATCTTGGCCGTCTATCTAGGGGTTAGCATTGCATGTCACTGCCGGATTCTCCATGAGAAACGAACCTCGAAAGAGATGTGGTCGCCTCCTAACCGAATCTCCAACTCCTGGCGACCGTCCTTGTTCTTCTGCGGCCACTTGGAGTCGTCTTCCTTGATGATTTCGCTCTGCTTGACAATGCGCTTGATCTCGTCGATGACCGCGGAGCTAACACACACTATGGCCCCATGTATCAGTTTCCATTTCTTCCTTCGGCAATGTCTGTGATAGAGGATGCAGTGTCCCTTACTCTCTTTCCGGATCAAGCTGTCGTTTCTGTAGTTGGAGTTGTTTGCATATCGGGCGACTGCGCTGCGGCCATCCCCGACGACGCGGAAATCGAATTCTGCCGTACATTGTCAGTACCCAACTGCGAATCGAGAAGCAGCGCTGAGCCTCGGTGGACGGTTGGTGATTTGGTCGTACCCAAGAATTCGTGGCCGAATCGGCCCATGTGGCCCGAACTGACAGCATAATTAGCAACTAAACTCAGCAATTCCCGTATGTCAATCTCAGAAGAGTTTGCCTTACTAGTATCGGATGTAAAACTGGTCGTTTGGTGCTGCCATCTCTGCTGTTGAGGCCGTGTCGAGTTGCACCCAGATCTGTCGCGAGGCTGGAGCAGGGTCGAACTCCAAGTCGTTCATAGGCCAGCTTCGTCACCGGATGGTGGGGCGCGGCAGAAAGCGGCGGGCGGTGAGCGAGTCCCTTGGCCTTAATCAGGTCCAACTGCTGCAATTGAGGCACCAGCTCCGTCACGTGAGCCCCCACGCCTCGCTCCAACTGCTGCTTAGTGCCACCTTTACCAGCGAGCCATCGCCAGTTAAAGAGCCAGATTGTCTTGAAGCAGCAGCAGCCTCACAGCAGCATCACTCCCCCCAGTTCGCCCGCCTCTCTTCGACGCTCTTCTCCGGCGACTCTGGCTGCTCGAGCCCTGCAATTGGTGCGGTAGCGACTCTCCGGCACATGGCTCTGGTGAGCTCTCCGCTACTCGACGCTCCTCCCGCGCTCTCTTGAGGCCCCTTATCTCTCCTCATCAACACCCCACCGCCGCTGCTTCGACGAGCCAGAATCTCTCGCAGTTGCTCCGAGTTCTTACACGCCCCGAACGCCTCGATTTCACCACACAGCCGGCCGCCATGTCTGGATTCCTCGAGCACGCGTACAGCCTGGTGCACCAGGACAATGCCTCGGACGTGCCCTCGCTGTCCGACCTGCGCATGCAGCTGGAGAAGGGCACTGACGAGAGCAAGGTCGACACCATGAAGCGTATCCTGACCATCATGCTCAACGGCGACCCGATGCCGTCGCTGCTCATGCACATTATCCGATTCGTCATGCCTTCCAAGTACAAGCCGCTGAAGAAGCTCCTCTACTTCTACTACGAGATATGCCCCAAGCTTGACTCTGCTGGCAAGCTCAAGCAGGAGATGATTCTCGTCTGGTTAGTCAAAGCCATGAATGCCATTGGCACTTGTTGAGAGCCAATTCGTACGACGGAGGGCCGACTGACCACCCCGCAGCAACGGCATCAGAAACGACTTGCAGCACCCCAACGAATACATCCGAGGCAACACCCTGCGATTCCTCTGCAAGCTCAGGGAGGCAGAGCTTATTGAGCCTCTCCTTTCCTCAGCGCGATCCTGCCTCGAGCACCGACATGCCTACGTCAGGAAAAACGCCGTCTTTGCGGTGTCATCCATCTACACACACTCGCCGTCTCTCATCCCCGACGCCGCGGAGCTGATTGCGACCTTCCTGGAGAGCGAGACCGACGCCACATGCAAGAGGAACGCCTTTGCAGCGCTCGCCAGCATCAACCACGATGCTGCTCTTCTATATCTCAGCTCTGTCTTTGACGGGATCCCCAACGCAGAGGAATTGCTGCAATTGGTCGAACTGGAGTTTATCCGCAAAGACGCTGTCCAGAATTCGCAGAACAAGGTAGGACTCTTGCAAGACGAGCTTTGTCAGTAGCTGACATTGGATAGGCTCGATACCTGCGATTAATATTCGACCTCTTGGAGGCCGGCGCATCCACTGTCGTCTACGAGGCGGCGTCATCGCTGACTGCCCTGACAAATAACCCTGTTGCCGTCAAGGCTGCCGCGTCCAAATTTATCGAGCTGAGCATCAAGGAGGCCGACAACAACGTCAAGCTCATTGTCCTGGACCGGGTCGATCAGCTGCGCCAGAAGAATGAGGGCGTCCTCGACGACCTCGTTATGGAGATTCTCCGGGTCCTCAGCAGCACAGATATTGACGTCCGCAAAAAGGCCCTCGAGCTGGCCCTGGCCATGGTCTCCAGCAAGAACGTCGAAGAGGTGGTCCTGCTGCTGAAGAAGGAATTGTCCAAGACGGTCGACCAGGAGTATGAGAAGAACACCGAGTACCGATCCCTCCTCATCCACTCGATCCACCAGTGCGCCATCAAATTCTCCGAGGTTGCTGCCAGCGTGGTGGAGCTTCTCATGGACTTTATCGCCGATTTCACAAACACCTCTGCTGTCGATGTGATTAACTTTGTCAAGGAGGTTGTCGAGAAGTTCCCCGAGCTCCGAACAAAGATTGTCCACCGTCTCGTTTCCACCCTGAGCGAAGTGCGGGCTGGCAAGGTCTATCGCGGTATCCTGTGGATCATTGGAGAGTACTCGCTGGAAGAGAAGGACATTCGAGATGCTTGGAAGGGTATCCGAGCCAGCCTGGGAGAGATTCCGATTGTGGCATCGGAGCAGAGGCTGTTGGAAGAGCAGGATGGCGATGACAGCAAGGACGACCAGGCCAACGGCCACTCCAAGCCTTCAGCGCCCACTGGTTCCCGCAAGGTGCTCGCTGACGGCACTTATGCGACCGAGACTGCGCTCACCAGCCAGTCTTCTGCTGCTGCCAAGCTGGAGGCCGTCAAGGCCGCGCAGAAGCCGCCTCTGAGACAACTCATCCTCGATGGCGACTACTACCTGTCAACGGTGCTGTCCTCAACGCTGGTGAAGCTGGTGATGCGCCACTCAGAAATCTCAGCCGAGCATGCTCGAACCAACGCCCTCAAGGCCGAGGCCATGCTCATCATGATCTCCATCATCCGAGTCGGCCAGTCTCAGTTCGTCAAGGCACCGATTGACGAGGATTCCGTCGACAGAATCATGGCTTGTGTGCGTTCTCTTGCAGAGTTCACCCAGCGGAAGGAGCTGGAGGAAGTCTGGCTCGACGATACGCGCAAGGCATTCCGTGCGATGGTGCAGGTGGAGGAGAGCAAGCGCGCCGCCAAGGAGGCCCGCGAGAAGGCCAAGACGGCTATCCAGGTCGACGACGTGATTCCCATTCGCCAGCTGTCCAAGAAGAATGCCACCGAGGGCCTGGACGAAATCGAAATGGACTTGGAGAGGGCAACGGGTGGCGAGGGCGGCGCCGAGGACCTCACATCCAAGCTCAGCCGTGTTGTCCAGTTGACTGGTTTCTCCGACCCCGTGTACGCCGAGGCGTACGTCAAAGTGCACCAGTTTGATATTATCCTGGATGTGCTGCTGGTCAACCAGACCACGGATACCCTCCAGAACCTGTCGGTTGAGTTTGCAACCCTGGGCGACCTCAAGGTTGTTGAGCGACCGACGACGCAGAACCTGGGACCCCACGACTTCCACAACGTGCAGTGCACCATCAAGGTGTCGTCAACAGACACGGGCGTCATCTTTGGCAACGTGGTGTACGACGGCGCGCACTCGACCGACACCAACGTGGTCATTCTGAACGACCTGCACGTGGACATTATGGACTACATCCAGCCGGCGACGTGCACCGAGACGCAGTTCCGGACGATGTGGACCGAGTTTGAGTGGGAGAACAAGGTCAACATCAACTCCAAGGCCAAGTCATTGCGCGAGTTCCTGGACCAGCTCATGGCCTGCACCAACATGAACTGCCTGACGCCCGAGGCCAGTCTCAAGGGAGACTGCCAGTTTTTGAGCGCCAACCTGTACGCTCGCAGTGTATTTGGTGAGTACCTATCCACGCCTGGCGAGGCTTAGACGTATCTTGTAAAGAAAGGATCCGTTACTGACTTGTTTACTGCAGGCGAGGACGCGCTGGCCAACCTGAGCATCGAAAAGGAGGGCGAGGACGGCCCCATCACAGGCTTCGTGCGGATAAGGAGTAGATCGCAAGGCCTGGCGCTGAGTCTGGGCTCACTAAAGGGCCTTAATAAGATTGGCTCGACCGCTTAGATGTCGGAACGGAAGCCAAGAGACGTGTCGCGCGCGCAATAACTCAAAAATACTAGATAATTGTTACGAATTCCTCTTATATATCTTTTCTTTTCTTCTCTTCTCTTCTTCTCTTCGCGTGTTCTGTTTTAGTGTGTTTGTAGACAAATGGCTGGGTAGATGGTGGTGGTATAGGATGCTTAGCGTTCAACGTGGTTCAACGAGACAATGGCTTTATAAGGGGAAATGGGGGATATACAAAAGAGTCGCTGAATAGTGTGTGTGTGTGTCTTCTCAGGTCTGATGTGATGGAAAAAGGGGTGAGGGGGGAACTTGTGCCCAAAGCCATGATGATGAAATGCCAAGAAGGGCGGTTTTGAGTCTTGTTATACATGTTAACACAGATCCATTTCTTCATCTTCAGTTTTTATGATATTTGCTATGACGGTTTGTTTGACCGCCAACAGATGGTAATGCGCAATACATAGCAAGAAAAAGATCTTGTCGAGTGACATTGTCCTCCTTCCAGACACTGCTGTTCCCATTCTCCCAACATGACATGACCACCGAGCCCCCTTCCATTGAAGAACAGTAAAAAGATTCCTCCGCATGGAAGCACTTGCACGTAAGCAGCAACGAATCTCCGCGCCTTGTATCCCGTCCTTTCGTTGCCCCTTCGATCAGTGATCATCAGCCCAGCTGCCTCCGCCCTTTCGATTTGGCCCGTCCAGCCGTGATATGTGACTTGTGTAAAAGGTGAAAATGTGCAATTTATTGTGGTGTGGGTATATATACACGCTCTTGCGTGTAGGGGATAAGGAAGACATTACAAAAAGTAGAAGAGGCCGGGAAAAGAGGATGCCTCTCAGATCAAAGGGGGGCCAATGATGTGGAAATTGGAGAGAAAAAATAGGAGAAGAAAAAGAAAGAAATGAAAAAGGAGTAGATGCCTCTCAGATCAAAATTGCGCCGTTATAACTCCATTCTCGAGCCTTGAACAAGGACACGAAAGAAAACAAAGATGGGGGTATTATCCAGAGGTGAACCAAATGGAGGTATATACAAGATGACAACAAAGTGTCGAGTATCCAGAGTTCACAATGATGAGAACTGAGGGTGGAAAGGGAAGGGTAGAAAGTAGGATGAAAGGAGTGTAGGCGGAGGTCATCGGTTAAAGACCAGAGCATTGATAACGTGGCCGGCGTGCCAGCCTTGGGCCTCGAGGGAATGGCTCTCCTTGAGCATCTTGCCCATGTAGGCCAGACGAATCTTCTTGTCCGCGGGAAGCTGTGATAAGTGTTAGCTGACCAGTCTAAAAAATAAAGCAATACAAACCAAGATGAACTGACTGATGACGACTCTGTAATCTTCCGAATCACACTCCGTACATTGTCCTTCTTGGCCACGGAGACCTTGACGTCCACGCCCGTCTCGCTCAGGCGCGCGCACAGGGGCACCATTTCCACCTCGCCAAGCACCCCCTTTCCCTTCTCCTCCCGCCGCCTCTCCGAGTCTTCGTCGTCGTCATCCTCGCCGGCCGTCTCTTCGCCAGCGGTGGTGTCGCCCTTGGCATCCGGATCAATGTCTCCGTCGACCAGGTTCTCCGGGTCCGAGACGACCCATTCGGGCAGCGCATACAGGTTGCCCAGGGCATCGTAAGCACCTTGGGCAAGGTCGCCGGTCGGCAGCGAGATCTCGGCGGCCGTGAGGATGGACTGCGCCGTGGCCAGGGCGTCGTCGTGGCCGCCGTCGTCTTCGTCCGGGCTCGACTCCCACAGGACCTGCAGCGCGGCGTGCAGCGTCTGCCAGATCTCGGGCCGGCAGACGACCCTCGTTTCGAAGAACTCGGCGCGCTCCTTGTCAATGTCGCGGCGGGTCCACGCCTGCGCCGACGTCCACTGGTGGCGGCGCAGCGGCCGGTTGATGTGCTGGTCCAGAGGGCGCGGGTCCCGGCGGCGATGGCGATGGCCCATGGTGGAAGCTGACGGGCCGCTGGAGAGGATGCCCTCGGGCAGGCTCAGCGGCGGCGGGTTGGCGGCGCGCGAGGAGGCATCGGGAGCGCCTCCGGGGTAGGGCGAGTTGGGACCCGCGGAACGAGAGAAGCAGCAGCCCTGCGAGCGCATCGTCAGCATGTGCATAGAGGAGGTGAGTCGGGAGGTTGAAGCGCACCATGATGTCGCCGCCTGGGTGTATGTGATGGATGAATCCGGACCTTTGTATGTCAAATGTCGGGTCTCAGCTGGTGGGCAGAACGGCAGCGCTTCGCAACGAGACGGCGACCAAACGCCATGCCAAGTCTGGCTGCAGATGCCAGAACAGAACACACACGGAGAGACAAAAGGAAGTCGTTGCGCTCGGAGAGCTTTGGAAGCTGGGCGCGAGGTTACGGTCAAGGTGGCGCTGCGAATCCACGTGCTGCAATCTCTTGAGCTCGCCGCTGTCTGCTGCCGCCGTTTTCTTTGTTCTCCGAGCTGCCTCGACAACAGGGTCCAGGCTGAGTTGGGAGAACGGCGAATGGATGAAGGCGAAGCGTTTGTGCTGGATCCGCAGGTTCGACAGCTGGCTGGCCGGAAGCTGGCCGGGAAGCTTGGTCGGGAAGCGGCGCCGCTGACTGGCGCGCACCAGCGCAAACAGTGTGTGGCTGTGGAGGGAAAGGGAAAACGAGGCTTATCTTGGCTCGGTTCTGGCTTGGATGTCGAGCCGAAGTGTGTTGAAGAGGCGTATTTCGAGGATGGAGGGCCGGGGTTCGGGGGAACTGAGGAGGAGGCCCAAGTCCGGTTGGCTGCGTATTTGAGATGGGATCAGCCTCAGCAGATGGCGATGATGATGACTGAGACAGCGGCAAGAGATGGATGGACACTGTCTGTCTGTTGATTCCAGTCTGGAAGACAGTGAGGCTGAATGCAAAAGAAAGAGGGGGAACATGCACAAGGCAAGCAAGAGGAGAGAGTCCGTGATTTGCCATGCCGGCGGCCATTTACACGTGCTCGTCAGCTGCAGCAAACGAGGAGCCGCAGATGCTCAAGCGAACCGTTTGTCAGCCCGGTAAAGCTTAAGGTGAGACCTCGCTAGAGTTACAGCGGGGAACTTGCACGCAGAGCCCACTGAAGACAGTCCACTAACGCACTGAAGCTCCAGGGAACCCGTGGGGACATGGCGTTCGTGTTGGCGCTACCTAGAACTACAGATTCGATGGATTGGATAGATGATGCTTCTAGCCCGAGTGGCGGCAACGAGAAGCCGTGCTATTGAGCTGTTGTCCTTTTTGTAATCTTCCAATGATCCGGGCTGTGCGGGGGATGGAATTATGCGGAAGTGCCTCTCTGGGTGCGTACGTTGACCTGGCTGTATCTGTTAATCTGAGTGCTGCATCTTATACGAGGTACAACTGGGAGCTGAGACTACAGATTCTCAAGCCTCGTATCCTGTTAACCAGTTGACATGCATACTTACCAAGACAGAGATTATTATATTCAGTCAACACAGAATTTGCTCAATCGACTCCTTTCTAGTGCATCACCTTTAGACGAGCAACAGAAGCACACCAACTCGGCCTGGTTACTTGCCCCCGGTTGCTCACCGGCAGCTCCAGGGTAGGTGACTTGTCTCAACATGGGCAAAACCACCCGCCATCTGGCAAGATTTGCGCCTGTGGCCATCTCATGTCTACTTCATGCTCATAACGCATCCTCATTCAATGCTGTGACTACCGTACTGCCTCGTACTTTACATTGACAAAATTTCACCGTTTATTAAGCCATATATTCCTACAGCTGATTGAAGAGGTCATGATTGATGACCAGCTTCTCCATCTCATAAGAAAACTCAACATCATAGGCGCATCCATCAAGTGAGCAACTCAAGCAATGGAGGCCGTCACGAGACAGCACTTTTTCTTCCACGACCAGCCGGTGAGTCGTACAATCACAATAAATGCACTCTGCTTTAATAAGAAGAACCCAGAAGACAAGGCTGACGCTCAAGCCAGGAATACGCGGCCCAAAGAGAATCCTGCCACTTCTGCCAGCTCCGCGCCTTTCCCACGCACAAGACCATCCCCGTCACCATCGTCAACGAGGTCGACAACGCCGTCATCCCGCCCAACTTCCGCTTCATCGACCGCATGGTCCTGCGCCCCGGCGTCGAGCCCGCCGAGGATAGCTTCCGCAGCGGCTGCTCGTGCGAGTCCGACGACGCGTGCCAGTACACGGGCTGCCTGTGCCTCGCCGACCTGGACGACCAGGACAGCGGCAGCGACGAGGACGAGGACGACGCATATCGCATCGCCAATCAGCTTAACGGTGATGCTTTCGACGCTGGGGGTCCGAAGAAGAAGGACAGGACGAAGAGAAAGGCGTATGCGTACCACTCGCACGGGGCCAAGGCGGGCCTGCTAAGGTCCAAGATGCTCAACTCCAAGGAGCCGCTGTACGAGTGCCACCCCGGCTGCTCGTGCTCGATGGGCTGCCCCAACCGGGTGGTCGAGCGAGGGCGAACCGTCCCGCTGCAAATCTTCCGCACCCACGATAGGGGATGGGGTGAGTTTCCCTCCTTTGAAGCAGATGCCTGTAAAGAAGAACCAACAGAGAGAACATTTTTTCACTAAAACGCTACGAAAAAAACTAGGAGTCCACGCCCAGGCGGCCATCAAAAAGGGCCAGTTCGTCGACCGCTACTACGGCGAAATCATCACCTCGGCCGAGGCCGACCGCCGCCGCGCCGCGTCCGCCTTCTCCCAGCGCAAGGACGTCTACCTCTTCGCGCTCGACAAGTTCACCGACCCGGACTCGCTGGACGCGCGCCTCCGGGGCCCGCCGCTCGAGGTCGACGGCGAGTTCCTGTCGGGCCCGACGCGCTTCATCAACCACTCGTGCGAGCCCAACCTGCGCATCTTTGCGCGCGTCGGCGACCATGCGGACAAGCACATCCACGACCTGGCGCTGTTTGCCATCAGGGACATTCCCCGCGGGGAGGAGCTGACGTTTGATTACGTGGATGGGGTGACGGGGGATTTGGGCGGCGTGGAGGCGCATGGCGAGATGGCCAAGTGTTTGTGCGGGAGCCGCAAGTGTAGGGGGTATCTGTGGTGATGCTTCTATCCTGACTTTTTTTTTCTCGTTGTTTGATTGTAGCTGATGGCATAGTGCAATGCGTTTACTTGAATACCGTTGTGGCGGGTATCCAGAGGCAGTGAATCGTTCTCATCAACACTGGTCAAAACTCCCTCACCCTAATTGATCAAGAGCATCATATTCGTCTGAATGCCACTCGCCAACCTTCATCCCAAGTTCTGGATTCGGGCTCTTACAGAAATTCTCGTCACTGAGACATGGCCGTGGTAATAAGGTTCGCCGGGAGTTGGATTGTGGTGGTCTTAGTCTGCGCCATCCGGCCTCACCTCAACCGCATCATCAACATCCCCCCTCTCCTCTTTTCCTACCAGATGTTCATTCACGTCGCTTCAGCATAACAAAAGGTCGACCTCATCCCGTTACATCACAGATACTCGTTTGCAGCCACTTCACCACATTCAAACCCTTTCCTGTCGCCGAACACGCAAAAGCGCACAGCTTCCGGATCCGGTCCCGTCATGCCCACGTCCGCCCCCGTCCCCTCCCGACGTGGCGGTTCCTACAAGATGTTATAAGGCAAGCTAGATAGAAGCATCGCCAATCCTCACACAAAGAAACGCTCTACGTCACGGTCCTACAATGAAACACCTACCTCGTCCAAGCTCCTCACCATGGTCAACTATCACAGCGACTGCACCACCTCCTCCTCCCCCCCGAGCCCCGTGCGCCTCACCCTCCGCCGCCGCGACAGAGACGAGCGCCGCCGCCAAGCAGAGCACTTCGCCCAGGGCCGACCTCATCCCTCGCGCACCCTCTGCGGCAACGGCAGGTGTCTTTTGCGCTGCTGCAACGTCTTCGCCACGAGTCCGCGCTTCCTGCCCGTCTTCCTCCTGGCCGATAGCGAGCGTAGCGCAGATGGGATTCCGGTGAGAGACATCTGGACGGACTTTGCCTATCTGGCGAGCACGCGGATGTGGCCCTCTTCGGAGGAAAAGAAGAAGCAGAGCGAGGCGCTGCTCAGGGCGCAGTCCATCGAGGCGTTTGCCGCGTCGCCGCCGGTCAGGGCGGCCTATCTCGACTTCAAGGGCCTCTGCGAAAAGAACAACTTGGGCTTCACGGCGGAATCGCGCCTCCGGGACATGCTCTCCACCGCAATGCCCCCCTTTTGCGAGATCCTCGCGTCACTAGACGCAGCAGCAGCAGCAAAGTCCGACGCAGCGTACACTGAGCAGCTCGTTCACCGCACACTGCAAGGCTGTTCCCTACAGCAGCAGCCCGACCATCAGATGCTGCACCCGGGAGACAGACAGCCACTCCGGTGGACGCACGAGGCCTGCATCATGCGCTTCCTGCTGACGTCCGAGCTGTGGCGGCGACACGACGGGCGACACATGCGCCGGCGCGGGTGGGCGTGGGGAGGGCGCTGGAGGGTGGCGGAGATGCTGTCGGGGGTGGTGCTGCAGTACTGGCTGATGGATCGGGAGAGGTGCTTTGAGCGGGTGTCGTGCCGGGGAGGGGAGCAGTGCGATGAGGTCTGGCAGGATTGGGTGGACAAGTATCCGCTGCTGGGGGAGGATGATGATGATGACGATGGTGGTGGTGGTGGTGATGACAGTGAAGAGGAGGAGGAGGAGGAGCAGAAGAATAGGGCAGTCAAGAGCCCTGAGCTGGTGCCCAAGCCGCTCGGGCTCATCAAGGGGCTGGACCTGGAAAAGGACGTGGGATACGTGGGCGGCGTTGGGACGGCGCATAGGGGGCCGTTGTGGATTGAGAGGCGGCAGAGGCATGGCGTCGACGGGCTGCCGCAGCATTGACCCCTGGATGGAGAAATACTGGTGAAAGGAGCATATTTGATGTTTGAATCGCGAGTTTCCCTTGTTCTGTTAGTGATGTTATCATAAGGAAGCTGTCTTCGGCTAGGAGGAAGTTGATGGGACGCCCGGTTGCGGCAATGCTCGGGAGTCGGCAATTGACGGCCCTTGATTCGAAATTACACACACCTAATCCACGTCCAAAGCAAACCAAGAAGACACCCAAAGAAAAAGAATTTTGAAATACCATGAAAAGAAAGTTTGCCATCCTTGTAACATAGCTTAAGCTCTGCTAGATCCGTAAGACAAAAGGGGGGAAAACAATAAGAAGAAAAGAGGATGCGATTCGATGTGTGTATGTGGTGCGAGAGGTTGCATGTGTAATAGTCACACGATTGTTGTCGCATCGGCAGCCAGAATCAGGCCAGCCATGAAACCACATCACATCAGAGTGAACCAAAAAAAAAAAAAAATAGCCCCTCTTCCGACGCAGCAGGAAACAAGGCACAGCTGCCGATGATCTGTATGCAAGTATGTACTGACGAGCTAGATAGAAAGAGGAATTGTGACAAGTCGAAGCATTGCTGCATGATGCACATGCGGGCATCGACTCAGACAGACCCAGGCCTTCTTGCAGCAAAGTGCACCCTCTTATCGACTAAGACGTGAACACAACTGCCTCGCCTCTCCTTTTCCCCGTATTACTTGTACACACAACTTCTGTGCCCTCTAAATGAAACCACCACCACCACCAAGACAACACACAAGCCCAAGTTCCACCAAAGGCACAGACAAGACAGACAAGACACATGAATAACCTCGGAAGAAGACAGACACAGCAAGCTAAACAAGGGGCCCCAGAATCTCCACGCAAAAAGGCCCAACCCTCCCCGCGTTGTCCCGTCGAATCGGACGCCGCGGCTAATTCGCACGATCCCTGTCCCGACCCTCTTCTGTATAGTATGGGGGGCCGGTATGACGGCGTGTCTGTCGTGCGCAAATTGGACTTGCCTCGACTCATATTGGCATATGAAGAGCGAAGCCAGTGAGTGGTTCGACAGGTGGCCCTTAGGTAGCTGTTAGGCCTGAGGTCTGTGTGTTACTATATAGGAGGGCGGATGGAACATCCGGGGGCTCACATGATTCCCCCATCTGTCTCTCTTCTACTGTCCTGTTTCTTCTTCTGTGGATATGTATGCAATGGCAAATGACTTGAGCTGAGCCACCATTACACTCGACACCTTGCCCATCTTTTCCTCCCTCCCTTCCTTTTCTCCTTTTGAGACAAGTTTATATAGCCGGTGGCGCACCCAGACTACCTACCTGAAGCTTCCAAGCATATACTTAAAAAGTCCTTTAAGACCTGAAGCTTTCCTTTTTACCTTAACTTGACACACTACTTCAACTTACCTCGCCCGCATCGTGAACAAGCTACCGCCAACAAACCGCCACCACCACCACCAAAAAGCAACATACACACCTACAGCAACCAGCGCTCAATCTTACAACCCACCCGATCGCTCAACGCCATTCAATACCTACACTACATACACTTCATTCCTCCAAAATCAATTTTACTCTCGGACACCAAAATGAATCCCGTAACCAGACGCTTCTCAACCGCCGCAAGAGTGCACCCCTCCATTTTGCCACATCTCCACGCCTCACCTCGCCGAGCACCCATCCGACGCTGGTAAGTCCCCTTCTATACTTCTCTTCCCCTTTCATAAACAAATATTATGCCCTCCGACCGATTACATACACATATCACAAAGAGAAAGCCTTTACTGACCCCGATACCGCGTACAAAATAGGCTCAAAACAGCAGCCGTCATCTCCGCCGTCGTCTACGCCTCAAAATCCTACCTCGACTTCACCCGCTACTCCTCCTCCTCCTCCTCCTCGTCACATCCCCCCTCCCACCACAGCCACCACGCAGCAAAGGACATCCGCGCCGCCCTGCAGGAACAAGACAACGAGTCCCTGCGGAGACAGCGCATGATGGAGGACCTCTACGGCGGTAGAGAGAGCCTCGAGGATCTCGAAAAGGGCGTTGCCGAGTATGCGAGACGGTAGTCGCCTCACATCACACCACCACCATCACCACCACCACCACGAACACACCAAGACAACAACAGAAAACCAAGATAAACGGGACACGAAAGGAAAAAAGGTTTGACGAGATGAGGAAGGGGGGCGTTCATTTGGTAGCATCGGGGCTTTTCTGATGACGGGGGTTGATGCCTCTTGAGAGCGAAGCATACCAGGCATGGGAGTTTTCATATATCTGGCGACTTGGGCGTTGCTAGGTATCCGCCTAGATGGGCTTCTTTTGTTGGGCATGAATGAAAGGGGGGCATCGTGAGATGGAATTTTTTCTTTCGGGTGTCTTCTTCATCCGTTTCTACCTGTACATATTGAGAGCAGCAGTGCGATGGCTGCTCATGATCCAGTCTCCCAATCCATCGCCTTTCCATATACTGAACTCGCGATTCTAGCACGCTGTGAGCGACTTGGCGCAAACGAAACGGTAGCCGAGTAGGGATGACTGATGCTAATAGTGGTAAATTGCAGCATTACCCTGCATAGCTATTCATCTTGCTATTCCTTCAGCTCATGCAAACCTCAAGCCGAAACCGGTGTAGCAACTTTTCTCCCTTAAACACCAGTCCATGGTCTCGGTAACCCTCAGTTCGCTCTCCTCCATCCCCAGCAGACTCGAACTCTCCCCATGTGCCTTCACCATTCTCCTTATCATCACCCTCCACCGCTAAGGACCACCTAGCTCCTTGCGCTTCACCTTGTGCCTCGCCGCCAGCGCCTCCGCCAACTTCCTCGCAAACCCCTTGGACACCTGCGCCACAAACATGGGCCGGTCCATCACCTCCTCCACGTACTCGTCCCACGCATCATAAGAGACGCCCTCGACAAAGTACTCTATGATGCGCTCCGACAGCTCCCTCTGCACCGCGTGCCCCTGCTCCAGCGCCTCGTACCCGTCGGCGAAATCCCTCATCAGCGCCTTCTGCTGGTCCTTGTCCGCAGCCGAGCGGAACAGCGCGCGGTGGCCGTCCCCGATGCTCGTCCGGATGCACTTGAGCATGAAGTCGCCCATCTGCGCGCTCATGAACCGGTCGCAGAGCTTGTACACCTCGATGAAGTCGCGGAGAGGCGTGCGCACCGCCTTGGCCTCTGGATTCTCCGACGGGGCCGGCGGCGTGTGCGGCAAGATGGACGAGTAGCTGTACGCCACGCCCAGGTAAAAGGCCATGTATCGTGGCTCAATGTCGTCGAACTGCACCACGCCATCCGCCTCGGCAAAAGGTTTGTTTATGCAGGTGTCAAAGTACTCGGAATGCTGCTTGATGACACTCATGTGGACTTTGAAGGTTTCATTCTTGCAGATGATTTTGGCCGATGGCTCGTCGGATCTGCCTTGTCCGTTAGTTTTCAGCTGCTCAGGCGGTTGGCAAGGCATCAAGAGCTCAGCAGCCCGTTGCGAAACTCGGAGTCGTTGCGAAACTCAGAAAAAGGATGAAAGAAAATCACGTCAGGTTGATGCAAAAAGGACACGGAAATACATACGCAAGGAGCCAGGCAGTGCGATAGTCTGCCAGAAGCACCGAAGCGCCTCTATCATCTGAGTGCGCATTTTTTGTCCTCTTCCTCGCCGGCGCCATGGCAAGCAGCAACAGCGGAGAGGCTGGGCACAGACGGTACAAAACTATCGGCGCGACGTTGATATCTGTTATGGAGCTGGAGAGGACAGCCTGTTTTGGTGGGAGAGAGGTGAGCTGCCTCTTGAGAGTCAGGCTGATGAGAGTCAGGTTGGAGCCCCGGTGGAATCGAGGGCTGAGGTGCGTGCGTGCCTGAGATGGATTCTTATCCGCCTGCAGATTGTTGATCCGGGGTCGGGGTGCCTCGGCCTCGCTGCAGCTGCCGCTACCTGCTCCGTTATGAGGGTAAGGTGAATGGTTGATAATGGGTCCTCGAGGGCGATTCGTGGGTGAATATCGCCTGGCCGGAGCGTTCAAGCGAGCGCTGTCGGGGCCAGCTGGCAGACAGACGCCAGTTGCCAGAGAAACCTACCAATTACAAGCACCACCAGCACGGTACCATGGGAGCGCAGCAGCAGATGAAAGATTGTAGACCATCATAAGCAACCCATCTCCCATGTGTCTCGAAGCTGTGCACTGCCTTCATCGCGCCCTGACCTTGCGAATCACCACCCTGCTTCCCTCCAGGTCCCAGCCAACGCCATCACTCTTCGTCAGATCCGACCACTTGGAGCCCGTCGTCTTTTCCAAAAAGTCCAAATCCACCGACAGATATGTCCTCCCAAAGCACTTGAGCGCATGCATCCTCACATCGCCCTCGGCCCACTCCATGAGCTTTGCCCGATGCCCGTCCACACTCCTCTTGACTTTCTGGAACAAGACGTAGTTATCGTGTGCCAGTGCTGATAGTGCGGCGTTGACTTTGGTATCTATGAGAGCGTAGTGCCGTCGCAGTGCATAGGCTTCCGCCAGCTGCCCCCGTCGGCAAGCCGTGTCCAGCACGAGGTAGCTCACCACCTCTTGGAGCTCGACGGACGTGAGTGGCTGCTGCGGATGGATCGACCGCAACAGATGGAGGATGGCTGGGTGGTATGACTCGGGATGCTTGACCAGTATGGACAGTCGGATGCAGAAAAGATAGGCCTGGACAGCAAAGTCGTCGGCCCGCTTAGAGGCGACGATGCCCTCCCTGAGCTTTCTGAGGGCGGCCATGACATCGGACAGGGCCTTGGTATTAGAAGAGCTCTGCAGTGCTTCATCAGTGACTGCGGGCAGAAGCACGCGAGGGCTGGCCGGGTCCGGGCCTGGGGCTGGGGCTGGATCAGAAGGTGAGATTACCAACGACGAGAACCTCCGAAGGAGTTCATCCCGCTGGCCGGCATCAGAGCAAAACGTCATGTACCGCTCTACTATCTTGGTATAGTAGTTCTCTTGCGTCTTCAGATCCAGCAATCTAACGAGCAACAGTCAATGGAAGTCCTTGGTGGCACACATGTGCAACGTGTAGTGTATGGCGTCTGCCAGCTCACCTGGTGTCGCCTTTGGACGGAAGGCCGATACTTTCGAGAGGGTCCTGCTCGACTGGCTTGAGGCGCCCCCACGGGCCTGAAGGATGTCGTCCGCCCTTGGTTGGCATTATGATCTGACCATGCCTTGCTGAGTGAGGACGGAGAGACGAAAGTATGAAGAGAAGAGTCAAAGTAAACAACATCATCAGACAGGTGAAGTTCCCCGCCAGGCAAAGGCTTATCTAAGCAGCAGTTTGTTGGTCAAGTACGACCTCGAAACCTCGATGCAGCAGCTACATTCACCAGGAACATAATGGCATGTGACGAAAACAACAAGACTCATAAAATTGAGAAACACAGAAAACGAGTAAGTTGAAAGTTGAGTTGCAAAGTTTCAGAGCCAAGGTCTGCATCCTTGAAAGTAGGCGTTATTCCAGTCAACCGACGTCCAACTACTAGCAGATGCCTCGCCCTGACCATCGTGATCTGCCTCAAACAACCTACCTGAAGTACCTTTGGATCCAATGTGCTTGTACTCATTAAGATGCTTTCAAAATCTTTAAGTTCAGGCTTTAGGCACGTATGTTGCTCCAATTGGGCTCACAGGCCGAAGGGGCATCGTCGCATTGGGACGACCCGAACTGCCAAGAGGGTGCGGGAATCATCGGCAGAGACTCCCAGCCTAGATATGCTCGTTCTCTTCTTCTCACTACCTGAATCTACCTACTGACGGTTGAAGCAGATTTTGACACCAAATCAAGCCAGTTTCTCGGCTTCTCTGCATCAACAGGCGGTGTGTCCAACCCAGACTGCATAGCCGTTACCCATGTGGTCGTTTCCATAGCACAATCGACTCCATGTTCCGAATGGCTTCGCTCGGCGCCGGCTCCAAGGTACCTGCATTGGGAGAACTCGGGACGAGCCCCATGTTCTAATTAGTACAACTAGTCTATTGCCTCCACTGATTCTGGATGTCCATGGCCATATCCACTATGATGTTGATATTTGTTGAAGCATCACATCGCTAACGGCACAACCGAAGAGAAGGTGAGCGAACAGTTGCGATGGTTGACCTGTCTTGCCCGTCAAGCCCTGCTTGCTCGCCAGGCAACAGAAGGCAACAGAGGCAACAGTCAAGGCATTTGTATGGGCCCGAAGGTTGTCAGTTCTGTCTTTTTCCACAATTGACATCATGGCCATGTCAATGTACGAGTCGGCCACAGCAAATCATTGCACATCATTAGCAATTCCGGCATCCCGCATGTTTCCGAGGCCCCAAGCTCCAGTTGCCGGCCAGCAGGAGCAGCGCTGAGGTCACACGTTTTTTTTTGGGCTGGGCTCGCTGGAGCTGCTCTGACGGAAGCGCCCCGCTCTTCTCTTGGGTTCTACAATCTAAATTAATACCGGCATCACCTCTTGCCAGTCCCGTCAACTCTTCCTCCTTCATCTTCATTCCGCAAACTCTTGTCTACGCCTATCCAACGACGCTCAATTGCCTGCCATCCAACAAAGCAATCCAACCATCTACTGTAAGTCTCAGCCATGTTCCCTCTGGCTTCCTCTTATGCCCTTTCATCCTTCTGCCCCTCCGCCATCCCACGTTGCCCCTCCATCCATGAAGCTCTGCCCCACCATGATGTCTTCCAGCAGCAGCGACAGGACGGTCAGCATTCGAGCGACGAGGAGACGGGCTGGGAGAGTCAAGAGCATCAGACGGGGGAGAAGAGATGCGATCGATCGAGTCGACCGACTTTGACACGATAACGCGACACGACGATGCTGAGAAAGAGTTGCTGTGGATTTGGCTCGAGAGGCCATGACGACAGAGGCGGGACGAGGCAAATGGCAGCTCGCTCGACTCAGGTCTGCCCTCAGCCAGCGGCATGCCATCTCCACTCCCACCGCGCTGATGGACACTGGACGGCACTTGACGCAAATCTCTCAGCCTGCCCTGTTCCGTTCAACGGAGATGCCCCTCCTTTGGTCCCCTCCTTGGTCCCCTCCTTGGTCCCTGCCATTTCATCTCCCTTTATCGATAGCTCGAAGCTGAGCCTCGAGATTGAAAAACCCCGCGCTCTTACGAGTAGCCATTACCATCCAGCAACTAGCTTTTTTTTCTTCGCTTCCCATCACCGCTTCCTACGCTTCAGTCACACTATTTAGAGACCCCTCAGCTTGCTGACTTGGACTCTTTCATCTTACCAGCTTACAGAACCGAAACCTACGAATTTACTTCAGACAATCAATTCCACATCCTCGCCAAAATGGGTGCCACTGATGTTTTGAGCCGCAAGTCTGGTGTCATCGTCGGCGATGACGTCCTGAGACTCTTCGAGTACGCCCGCGAGCACCAGTTTGCCATTCCCGCCATCGTACGTATCGAACAATAGCTCCCTAGAATTCTTCGCAGCTAACAGAAGCTCCTCCAGAACGTCACCTCTTCTTCCACCGTCGTTGCCTCCCTCGAGGCCGCTCGCGATGCCAAGTCCCCCATCATCCTGCAGATGTCCCAGGGCGGTGCTGCTTACTTCGCCGGAAAGGTAAGAAAACGCCTCACTGTAAATGAACTTGTGCTCTGAATTCGCGTTGCTAACCTGGAACAGGGCGTCGACAACACTGACCAGGCTGCCTCCATCGCCGGTGCCATCGCCGGTGCCAACTACATCCGATCCATTGCCCCCGCCTACGGCATCCCCGTCGTCCTGCACACCGACCACTGCGCCAAGAAGCTGCTGCCCTGGCTCGACGGCATGCTCACTGCCGACGAGGCCTACTTCAAGGCCACCGGCGAGCCCCTCTTCTCTTCCCACATGATCGACCTCTCCGAGGAGCCCGTCGACTGGAACATTGAGACCACCGCCAAGTACCTGAAGCGCGCTGCCCCCATGAAGCAGTGGCTCGAGATGGAGATTGGCATCACCGGAGGCGAGGAGGACGGTGTCAACAACGAGGATGTCGACAACAACTCCCTCTACACCCAGCCCGAGGACATCCTCAACATCTACAACACCCTCGCCCCCATCTCCCCCTACTTCTCCATTGCCGCTGGCTTCGGCAACGTCCACGGCGTCTACAAGCCCGGCAACGTCAAGCTGCACCCCGAGCTGCTGGGCAAGCACCAGGCCCACGTCAAGGCCGCCATCAACGCCAAGGAGGACAAGCCCGTCTTCTTCGTCTTCCACGGCGGCTCCGGCTCCTCCAAGCAGGAGTACCTCGACGCCATCAGCCACGGTGTCGTCAAGGTCAACATGGACACCGACATGCAGTTCGCCTACCTGTGCGGTATCCGTGACTACGTCCTCAACAAGAAGGACTACCTCATGACCACCGTTGGCAACCCCGACGGCGAGGACAAGCCCAACAAGAAGTACTTTGACGTAAGTTGGCGATACCAGATAATTTTCCAAGACCGGTGACTAACTGCCATATAGCCCCGTGTTTGGGTCCGCGAGGGTGAGAAGACCATGTCCAAGCGTGTCGCCGAGGCTCTCAAGGACTTCAACACCGCCAACCAGTTGTAAGCGCCAATCGATTCGCTGTGCCGTGGGAGGTTCGTGGTAAGGTTCATCTGAGGATGCTGCACCCTTTTGGTCGCGCTGAACCATCTTTTTTCAACTACTCATCTTGTGGTATCCTATGAGACGCCCTCTGGAATACTCGACGTACCTGAAATATTGGTATATCGGAAAGGGAGCACCTGCGGATTGGCCTGTGGTTGACTGGAATGAATGAAGAAAAAAAAGAAAGAAAGAAAAAAAGTCAGATACGGTTACAATCAAAACATAGTAGTGACTATTCATAGGATGAATAATGCAAAAAGAGTAAAATGAACACTCTTCGTCTCTACATTAGAATAATTACACTCCTGTGAACCATGAGCGTACTCGAAGACCCATAGGTAGGCAGAGCTGACCCATCAATTTCTTTGCCTGAATCCGTCTTTCCAAGATTCGATCCGTAGCCCTTCCTCCATCAACGTGTACCGCAGAAGCACATCCAATGCTGGCCCTGTGTTCGCCTAGGACTGCTCAATCATTACTGAGCAGAACGGTTCAATTGCACTATCCTTTGACCCTCTTTTGCCCCTTTCCTTCTTTTCCTTTCTTTCTTCCTGCTTATATATCTCAAATCGATGAAAAAAGAAGAAAAAAAAATGCGCCGTCTAGGTTGCCCAGCTCATCATAGGTTATAAAGCACACACAATTCCATCCATCTACTGCCCCAGCATCTCCTTTTCGATCCGCGCAATCTGCTCGTCGGTGAGCTTCTCGGCGTCTGCCTTTGCGGCTTTCTCGGCGTCGAAGCGCCACAGGCCGCCCGTCTTGTCCCTGTCGCCGTCGAGCGGGACGCCGGCGGCCTTGCCGAGCAGGGCGAGCGTCTCGTCCTCGGCGACGGCGTTGAAGTAGCGGCGCTCCCAGGGCTGGCCCTCGGCGGACTCCTTGGTGCGCAGGTTGCGCTGGGCCTGCTCGATCTTGGTCTTCTCGGCGGAGACGGAGTCCATGTCGCCGCGCTGGATGGCGTCGGCGACCTTGCTCCAGGCGCGGCGGGACTCGAGCGGGTGCTGCTTGTCGATGGGCGCAACGGCCAGGTCCGTCTGCTTGGTGCCGGCGGCGTCGTACGTCGTCACCAGGGTGGCCTTTGAGTTCTTCTTGGCGGGGCCCTGGTAGATTTCAAACTCCTTGGTCCACTGGCCGGTGACGTTGTAGAGCACGTCCTTTTCGTTGTCGGTCGGGTAGAGGGTGGCGACGACGGTGTTCTTCTTGCCCGAGAGCCAGCCCTTGCCGCTGTAGTCGATCTTGGCGGTGTAGCCGCTGGAGCTGGTGATGAGGCTGGAGCCGTCGAGCTCGACAAAGGGCGCGCCGAAGATGAGGCCCTCGATGTGCAGCGATGGCAGGGTGATGAGGTAGCGCTCGAGGTGCTGCTTGTCGTCTCCGTTGCCCTTGACGGGGACGGTGAGCACGGCGTGGCCAATCTGCTTGACAATGATTGTGCTCTTGAACGTGGCCTTTTGCGCGTTGTAGCCCTCGAGCTGGATGCCCGTCTTGTCGTTGCGCACGCAGTAGGCCGTCGCGGGCGGGTGGTGGCTGACCTGCTCCGAGACGAGCGTCGTGGTGCCGGCCTCGTCGGTCCACGTGCCGAGGAAGAGCTCGCCGAGAAAGGGGTTGAGGGGCTTCTTCTCGTTGCCGTACTGCTCGCTGCGCGAGGCGTACTGGTGCTTGAGCGTGGAGAGGAACCACTTGAGGACGAGCATGGCGCGCCGCGCGGGGTCGGGCTCGGCGGCGGCGGCCGTGAGCAGCGGCGGGTGCGTGGCCCAGTAGGACGAGAACTCGGTCAGGGACTGCGACGAGAGGATGAAGGGCGGCGCCGTCAGGGAGGAGAGGTCGCCGTTGAAGGAGGCGATTGACTTGAGACGCCAGTCTTGTTAGTACGGGGAGAAGAAGAAGATTTGCGAGGGACGGGGGGACGAACCTTGAGGAAGGCGGACCAAGTGCCGCTGCTTGCCTGTGCGTCCGCCATCTTTGTGGTTGTCGGTGTTGTTGAGGGTTTCGTTAGGTCGCGTGTGGGAGGGAGAGATAGCGAGATTGTCGGAGGAGGGAGCACGCGCAGAGGACAGGACGCTCGCTTGTATCGGTTATAGGAGGCCCGAGAGCGGGAGAGCTACTAGTCGCAGCGCCAAGCGGAGTCGATGATGCGACTGAAAGGATAAGTAGCAGTCGGTGATGGTAGCAAGATGTCGTAATGATGAAAAGTGAATAACGGTCGATTATAAGGTTACAAGGGAGAAGATGAGGTATTGTAGTCGGAGGGGCAACTCAAGAGAAGAGAAAAATGTGAAAAAGATAGAGAAGCCGAGGGTCCAAAAAAGGGAGGGCAGAGGATTGCGGACTCTTGTCTGTCTTAGAAAAGAGGTTCTGAGATGAGATGAGACTTGGTGGTGGTTCTGTTATTAAAGGAGGCAAGCCCACTATCCGTGTGCAAGGCCTGGTTTGGGCCTAGTTTCTTCCTGTCGAGGAATTCTTCCAGATTGCCTTGGTTTGATGCTTGCCTTTGGTTCATCAAGGGCGTTACGTTGTTGGCCACAGTTGCCACGGTTCGGGATGGACCAAACAACCTTAACAAGGGTCTATCCCATTCTGAGGCATAGAGAAGAGGTCTACCTAGTGAATTGGAATCACCCAGTTAAAGCGTGTAATCGATTGCAAGGCACAGCAAGACAAGAACCAACAGGTCTGGTTCGCTGAAGCGATACCCAGGCAGCTCCAGCTTTCCAGCACGTCACTCACTTTTTGGCCACGCGACAAGCCTCCATCGTCATCAGGGGAGATCGATGTGACCCGGCCTTGGGTTGCGCGCCGTCCGTGTGGGGTGCGTTAACCTGGGATTTTTAGTGCGTTGCTGCCGCTGCGATTGGGCGGCGCTTCAGGGCATCTTGCAGGCGCTGGACAGAATACGAGTACGAGTCGGAGTTGCAGCAGCGGGTTTTGGGGAGGGCTGATTCGGGATGGATTCCATGTGGGTGAACCTGGAGTGGACATTGTTTCTTTGTGTTTGTCTTGGGATATGCAATTCTTGGGAGAGACGCTGAGAAGCATAAGATGATGCTTATCATCAACAAGGTCGATCCGTTGGTTTGACGGCTGTTGCTGCTGCTGCTGGCTTAACACTTCACGGCTGTTACCAGATGGTCAACCATTGGAGGTGCGAAACAGGGCAGCAGTGAGGTCACCCTGTCTTGTCACATGGCAGATGAGGCTGGAAAAAATGAGCTCGTCATGATTTCCACAAGAGGCAATGTTCCATCGATCATGCAGTCTCTCAATTTCGGTTCGGATTTAGCACCGCTTTGCGAGAGTTGCATGCCTTCAGCTGTAGCCGTGCAATTGCTCTTCACTTTAGTCAATAGGTACATTGGAGCTCGGTCGTGCTCTCTTGTGCTTGTCTCTGGCTGCTTGCAACGATGCACTTAGAATAAAATCGAGAACGACGATGCCAGAACCTCGCCTCATAGAGCAATCACCTGAAAACATAGCATTTTCCTTCCAGATATTCCTGCTGTTGAGAATACGCCCACCATGTCAGAAGCATCAGGTCAGCGAGGCGGGTCCATGTTGGCCCGAGATTCGCCCCAGTTCTCCCGGCACTGCGGCTGCACCTCTGAGGCGCATCAGATGTCATCCGCCTTCAAAAGATGCTCGCGTCACTCCTTCAACCCAAGTAACCATCTCCATATCCGCGGCGACTTTCGTGACGAGCACAGCCCAACTGGCCGTGTCACACTGCTAGAATACTTGTATAATCCAGACTTTCTTCCGTTTCCCACTTCACTGTGGCGGGCATTCTGTGGAAAGGCGCCACTCCGCCGGCGGAAGCTGTGGGAGGTCCGGAGAAGCGGGAGCCGACAATGTCGCAGCCTTCCGAGCAGCCTCACCTGTCGCCTCAGTTCTGCTTCTCCTTTGGCACGGTTCGTGGTATGTGGAATATTGAATGGATAACTGCCACCTGCATTCATGCTGATTGATTTGTCCAGATTTCTTGCGACTGTCTCGAGCTTCAATAGACGATTCCATCACTCAGAACCTCAATGCCCTGGTAACGCCGGCGCGGACGGGCTTCGATCCCAATTCAACATCAAGACGCACCCCGCGATCCTTCACCGACCAAATCGATCCTGAAGCATGTCAAAAGTTCAAAGATGAAGTCCTCTTCCCCTCGTGGAAGGCCAGAGCCGATGTTCTCAGCTATTGCGGGATCGTTGCAACCAGCCCGGATCCCTCGGACCCAGAGGCTGCCGTGATCGCGTTAGAGACTCAGAAGAATCGAGAACGCATCGTCGACGAACGGCTGGATCCATACTCAGGACGCTTCTTCCCTCGGGAACCTCGAACACAGTCGCTGGCCCTTCTCATGCGCCAGGAACGAGCCGTGGAGAATATCGTGCGCAGCAGAACGTGGGACGTCATCCAAGGCAGATGCGGTGCGTCCGGACAGAGCTGGCAGGATGCTATGGGCGACTGGGAGGCGCAGAAGTACAAGTGAGGACATGGTGATGGGCCTATGACAACAGACGTCATAACGGCCAGCAGCGATATCCCGGTTGCCGCGGGTCGTGGTGCTGCGTGTATGATTATGGGCGTGGACTGAACATATGAAATGGACATAGATATCACACTTGTATATAACGACACATGTAGTATTAGGATAACATGCACTCTTTGAGTGTGAATGACATATACCCCGATCTTAACTCACTCCCGAGCTCGAAGCTGTGTCAGCTCCACATCATGCCACTTCTCTCAGTCCCTCATTGGGGCACCAATCCTATGACACAAAAGAGCCAACACTTTCTTCCCTCGCTGATGGGCCATCCAATCCCTGTCTTTCTGATTGCCAACTTACAGTCGCATACTAGTCTAAAATCCTTCGAATAGAGCGTGTACAGGCACAGGACAGCTGGAATCGACCCGGACAGGCAGCTGGAGCTCTTTTGGCGGGGTTGGAATCATTGGCGGGGTGTCGTTCCGCCTTGCTGGCTCTGATTTGGCGGAGCAACCTTGGAAGCCAGCGCCGAAGTCCAGCCGGCAGCCATGCCCACTGACCTGCCGTGCCTGCGCCGATTTCTGGCCTCCAACTCAGGCACTGCAGGCACCCGCTCAGCCCTGACGAGAAACCGCACCGAAGCTCGAGACGGCCGTTACCTAGACGAGGGCAAACCCGACACCTCGATTGTGCACAAGAGACGCCGTTCTGTTGCATTGCCAGCTCGCAATTGGCCGCGTCCGCCTGCCTCTGACCCTCGAGCCCCGCGACAGTACACACAGCCTTACGTCTTGGGCTCATCTGGCTGAAGCTCGCCTCATCTCGACTTGAGACAACAAATCCGCTGGTGCTTGGTTAACTGCCTTTCGAAACCACAACCAGCATTTTCCATCGCACCTACACCGAGTCCCTTTAACGAATCGTCTCTCAATCTGAGCTGCCGCCAGCAATCTCGTCACGATGCCTCAACCACTGGCGCCAAAGGAAGCGGCGCAGTTCCGCACCATCATCCGCAGCTTCGAGGACAAGCAGTACAAGCGAGGCCTCAAGACGGCCGAGCTGATCCTCAAGAAGCATCCCAAGCATGGCGACACCATGGCCATGAAGGCCCTGATCCTCAACAGCCAGGGCAAGCCCGACGAGGCCTTCCCGCTCGCAAAGGAGGCCCTGACGGTGGACATGAAGTCCCACATCTGCTGGCACGTCTACGGCCTGCTGTACCGGTCGGTCAAGAACTTTGAGGAGGCCATCAAGGCATACAAGTTTGCGCTCAAGCTCGATCCCAGCTCTGCCCAGATCCAGCGGGACCTGGCCATCCTCCAGGTGCACGTTCGCGACTACCAGGGTTACATCCAGAGCCGGACGGCCATGCTCCAGGCGAGGCCGCAGCTGCGTTCCAGCTGGACGGCATTGGCGATTGCGCATCATCTGGCTGGCAACCTTGCCGAGGCGGAGAATGTCCTCACCACATACGAGGGGACCCTCAAGTCGCCGCCCTCCCGATACGACATTGAGCATTCCGAGGCCGTCATGTACAAGAACTCCATCATTGCCGAGCAGGGCGACTACCAGCGGGCCCTAGAGCACTTGGAAACAGCCGCCAAGCACAACCTGGATCGCCTGGCGGTGCTCGAGTGCCGCGCCGACTACCTGCTCAAGCTGGGACGAAAGGAAGAGGCCGCCAAGGTCTACCGACTCCTCCTCGACCGCAACTCGGAGCACACCCTGTACTACGAGAAGCTGGAAGAGGCCCTGGAGATTCCTGCCGACGACGTGGCCGCACGAAAGGCCATCTACGACGAGTATGCTGCCAAGTTTCCCCGCTGCGACATTGCTCGACGAGCCCCTCTCGATTTCCTCAGCGGTAAGTACCCAGTCTCGGTCGAGAATGAGTGTCTCTTTCGAAGCACTGTCTAACAACTTGTTTTGTAGGCGACGAGTTCCGGCAGGTCGCGGAATCATACCTAACGCTCATGCTCAACAAGGGGGTTCCGTCTCTGTTTGCCAACCTGAAGCACCTTTACTCCGACTCGTCCAAGAAGGACACACTGAGAGAGATTGCCGAGAAGTACATCACGTCACAGGACATCGACTCCGAGAGCAAGGACAAGGGAGAGGCCGCCGCGCTTTACTACCTGGCTCAGCACTACAACTACCACATGAGCCGCGATCTGGCAAAGGCCCACGAGTACGTCGACCGGGCCATCGAGAAGGACCCTAAGAGCGTCGACTTCCACATGACCAAGGCCAGGATACTGAAGCACGAGGGCAACATCAAGGCGGCGGCAGAGATGATGAACACGGCCCGAAAGCTCGACCTGAAGGACAGGTACATCAACAGCAAGTGTGCCAAGTACCAGCTGCGGAATAACGAGAACGACAAGGCGCTCAAGACGGTTGGCCTCTTTACGCGAGCGGAGACTGTCGGCGGCCCCCTTGCGGACCTTCTCGAAATGCAGTGCATCTGGTTCTTGACGGAGGATGGAGAGGCCTATGCCAGGCAGGGCAACACCGGCCTTGCACTGAAGCGATTCCATGCCCTGAACAACATCTTTGACGTCTGGCAGGATGACCAGTTTGATTTCCACAGCTTCTCGCTGAGAAAGGGTCAGATCCGGGCCTACATCGACATGGTTCGCTGGGAGGACCACTTCCGGGACCACCCAGTCTACACCAGAGTGGCCCTTGACGCGGTCAATCTCTACCTCAAGATGGCGGAGAAGCCCTCTGCCAACGGAACCAATGGGGTGAGCGAAGAGGACGCCCTGGAGAAGAAGAAGGCGGCCAAGAAGGCCAGAAAGGAGCAGCAGCGTCTTGAGCGCGAGGAGGCGGAGAGGCAGGCGAAGCAGGACCCCAACAAGGGTGGCCAGGCAGGCGATGCGAAGAAGAAGGACGAGGACCCTCTGGGCTTGACGTTGGCGGCAACGACAGATCCCCTGGGCGAGGCCATGAAGTTCCTGGGACCGATGCTGCAGTCGAGCCCGAAGAGCATCGAGGCGCAGATTGCCGGGTTTGAGGTTTACATGCGCCGAGGTAAGCAGAAACTGTCGAACGCTCCGAAGAGACCAACGCCTTAACAGATTTTACAGGAAAATACGTCCTCGCACTTCAGTGCCTGAACCGAGCCCTGGGCATCGACGCCGAGAATCCGAGAGTGCACGAGCAAGTCGTCGCCTTCCGGAAGCTGCTCGACAACCCTCCGTCAGACCTCCCGCCCAAGGTGGTTGAGACTTTGAAGGCGGAATTCAAGCCTGTCGAGGAGACGGCGGACCTGAGCAAGTTCAACGAGGCCTTCCAGGCCAAGCACCAGGACAGCCCCCTCCATGTGCTCTCCGCCATCAAGGCCAAGCTGCAGCTGGGCGTTGAGCTGGCAAAGTGCGAGAAGGAGGTCACTGGCCTTGTCGAGCATGCCAATGCGACATTCTCCGATGCCGTAGCCGCTCTGGAGACTCTCAAGTCCTGGAGGAGCGCAGAGGTCGATGCGTTTAGGCAGGCAGCATTGGCCAAGTGGCCCAATGTTACAAGGCTATCCGAGTAGGATATTCCTATCCGTGAAGAAAGCGGACATTCATGGTGGGAAACGGAAAAAGCGTGGAAACGATGTTTGCAGTCTGGTATTCTGATAGATTATGTCGATGGAGGCTACTGCACTCGAGAGATGATAGGACGAGCGTATGAAGAACGCCCACACTGATGCGGCATACATATCTGGTCTACGACGGTTTGTCGATAGAGACCCCCCCTGAACGGACGACTCTATGGGCAGAGATGGGTTATTAACTGGGGAGGCTATTTCTTTTCGTTGGGGGGAAGGACGGATGCAATACATAAAAGTTGACCTTGGGCATTTACTGGGGTTCAGGCTGGATATGAAGACGAGGACAAAGACGGAGATGGAGAGATGTGAGTGTAAGTAGGTACTGTGTGTTTGTCTGTTTGCACAGCATCATTGGACATGGAATGCGAGTGAGCAGAGGCATCTGGCTGATCCGAGCGTCTTTTGCTGCAGAAAGATGACATCGTGACCGATCTGGGTGCTCGATCGTTGTTGGCCTTATGTTGCGTCATTGTGCGTGTTGTTTAAGAGCGGCTACTGTTGGATCCCCTCGAGATCAAGCCCACACAGAACAATCAAACAGTGCATCGATAGGTTCCTGATAAATCTCGTGAGAATATATCACATTTCACCACATCTAGCAAGCCCTCCAATGGGAAGCCGGATGCAGCTTCAACAGGGAGCCTTGGAAGCGTCCCCTCGGAACGGCGGCTCCCCTGTGGAGAAGCCCTGAGATGCGTCACTCCATACAGCTGCAGGGCCCTCGTTAGTGCTCTCTAGCGGACCCCTTTCAGGCGCCTTATCCCCCCTTATCGGAGCTGGTTGGACCGCTAACAACGGTTTGAATTGATGCCGGGTGTGAGCACCTCACCGACAGCTTCAAGCCTGTCACCTGCATCACCAGCTCGTTGTTTCGTTGCGTTGCGTTGCGTTGCGCGTCCGTCCCATCCATTTTACGCGTAATAACACAGGGGTGTTTCTGAAGCTTTTTTTCTTTTCTTTATATCTCTTCTTCCCTTGCCTCCCGCTTGTTTCTCCATCTTTTTCCACCGCTTCATCCTCTCGACGAACTCTATTCCAACCTTAAAATCGTCACTCGTTTTCAACACCAAAATCTCACGCTCGCTGACGCTTCTTCAAGATCTTACTCGTCATCCTTTTTAATCTCCCTCCTTCTGGCACTTTTGGCCTTTTCAAACTCTCTTCTCCTGCATTACTCTCCCACTTTCACTCGTTCACAAGGGCGTCCCCTCATCAGCCGGGCTCTCTTTCTGCAATTTCCCACCAACCCGCGAAACGACCTTCTCGGGTCCCTCGGCCGCCGAACGTGACGCGAACCGAACCGTTTCCCTCCCTCCCTCCCAAAAACAATCACCGGATGCAGAACGCCGTACGCCTGGCGGACATGAACGGCGCGACGAAAATGGGAGCGTCAGAGGCAATTGGCATGCGTCTGGGCTTGGGCGGCAACAAGACGCTGACGATTGGCGACAAGGACCTGGTCCTCTTTGGTACGCAAAACGAGCAAGATCACCGCGAATTACACAGCCACAGTATAGGACGGAAAGCTGACGGACGATGATTCCCACAGACCCAGACGGCAAAAATCGTAAAAAGGCAGCCAAGGGCAAGGCCGGCAAGCAGCCCTCCGAGGACCTCTCCTGCTTCGGTTGCTTACCTTGGCAGGCTGCAGACGGCAAGGGAAAGCACACGATCCCTCTGTACAACGTCCTGTGGGCCGAAGTCCGCGACAATGCCCTGGTGGTCGACTATGCGGCCCCGCGCAAGTCGTCGCTGAAGCTGCAGAAGTGGACGTTTGCGCTTCCCACGCCCGAGCTCGAGACCGGAGACCCGTCGCCCGAGGCCTTTGTGGCCGCACTCATCGCCGCCGCGTACGGCGAAGCGAAGCCCCAGAAGCGAGCGTATGTTCTCATCAACCCCAACTCGGGTCCTGGAGGGGCGCTGGGCAAGTGGAAGAAGCATGTCAAGCCGTTCTTCGAGGCGGCGAGGATGGAGTTGGACGTGGTGACCCTGGCCAGGGGTGGAGAGGCTACGGAACTGTCGGAAAAGGTGGACATTGAAAGGTTCGACACCATCATGGCGCTGTCGGGAGACGGTACGCCGTATGAAATCTTCAACGGGCTCGGAAAGCGGCCGGATGCTGCCAAGGCGTTGGCAAAGATTGCGGTGAGCCACATTCCCTGCGGGTCTGGCAATGCTTTCTCGTTAAACTGCAATGGAAGCAATGACGCTGGCATATCAGCTTTGGCTGTTGTCAAAGGCGTCGTGATGCCGCTGGATCTCGTCTCCATTACGCAAGGTGATCGCCGTGTTCTTTCATTCCTCTCCCAGTCCCTGGGTATCATTGCCGAGAGTGACCTGGGAACCGAGAACATGCGGTGGATGGGCAACAAGCGGTTCGAGGTTGGCCTTGCGACACGCGTTCTGAAGAAGAAGTGCTATCCCTTTGACCTGTCTGTCAAGGTGGAGGTTGACGGCAAAGAGATGATCAAGCAGCACTACAAAAAGCACATCGAGGACCACAGCCTCTTGAGCGTGGATGGGGAGACGAACGGTGCAGAGGGCTTGCCGCAGTTGAAATATGGAACGGTTCAAGACGAGGTGCCGACAGATTGGGAGACGCAGTCATACGACAACATTGGCACATTCTACGTTGGAAACGTGAGTTCACAAAGCAGTTGCAAAAACCTTTCGAAGACTAACCCCAGGGAACAGATGGCTTACATGTCGCCCGATGCCAATTTCTTCTCCGCTGCGCTGCCTACAGACGGCCTTATGGATCTGGTCATGATGCCGGCCAACGTCTCGCCAATGGCCGTCACCAAAGCTTTGCTCAGCGTCGAGACTGGCAAATTCTTTAATAACCCCATTGTCACCTACAAGAAGATTTCGGCGTACCGCATCACCCCGAGGAACCAGCAAGACGGCTTCATCAGCATCGATGGAGAGCGCATTCCGTTCGAGCCGTTCCAGGCCGAGATCCACCGTGGCCTGGGTCGCGTTATTTCCAAGAGGGGCGTGTATGAGGCAGAGGGTCCGACTGGATGGAAGGAAGCCTAGGGAGCGTTCTGCCGGATGGTCGGATAGTATGCCTGGCCGTCGGGAGTCGAAGGATACAACGACGAGGCCGAGGGTGGGTGAGGTCGACAGGGGAGGGGGCTAGCGAAACTAATGATATGCGTGTATGGCTTAAGCAGCAGAAGAGGCTGCTGTGAGGTTGGGAGAGCGCAGGTATTTCGATGCCGCGTTTCCGTCTTTTCGTTTATATTGTTCCTTTTCTTTTCCTTTCATGCGAGCCATGATAGTATACCCAGTTGAGGAAGGTGTTTACCCTCAGGCTAGACATAGTCGTGCGGACTTGTTGGAATATTGAGCGAGAATCATTCAAGACGAGCATTGGGCCAGTTCTCTGAAGTATGTGTGATGATGAGGTCTCTTGTTTTGTGCTGATGAAACGAGAAGAGAGTTCATCTGAAGCAGTGCGCTGAGCAAACAGCATGAAGATGAACTGATATCACATTGAGATGTCCAAACCAGAGAAAACTGTGCTTATCATACACCTTCCCTCCGATGGCTCTACACTGTTTTTGTTAATCTGCTCTTTGCTCCGTTAGTCCTGACTTATAAGCTGGGCAAGAGGGGAGAAGAGGATTCAACACCTGGGCTTTCCGTCTGAGATGCCCAACCCTCTCTTGTTCCTCCCCTGAATCGTTCAGCTCTCCTTCTCCGTCTCAAATTCTTCCGACGACTACTTAAAGCGTCTTCTCCGCGAAACAAACAACAACAAACTTGTCTTTCTTCTTCACCTCCTCCTCTCACGCCACTCCAGCTCTACCCTACCGATCACTCTAGCATTCTTACATATCACTGTGCTATTCCCAAATATCTCTTATCCAAAATGCACTCCACACTCGTCTTCCTCCTCGGCCTCGCCATCCTGGGCTCCGCCTCGCCGCTCGCCGGCGTCGTCCCCTCCTCCAACTCTTCTACACCATCTCCCCTCTACAACGTCGTCGTCGCCATCAACGACTTTGCTGCCAACAACAAGACGCTCGCCACCAACAGCACGATTCGCCTCTCCGCCGCCGCTGCTGCTGCTGCTGCTGCTATCCCTCAAGACGATCCGCCAGCCAACGCGCCGAGCATCGACGACTTGCCGCCGTGCTGCGTGCCGTGCGTCAAGGACGGGATCCAGAAGGAGACGCAGTGCGCGCTGGAGGATGTGGCTTGTATCTGCGAGAACAAGACCAAGATTGGCAAGGCGGCCAAGGATTGCGTTGTTGAGGCCTGTGGGCTGAATACTGCCATTAGTAAGTTGCCTTTTTCTTTTTTTTCTCTTGAGATGGTTTTCGGGAAGAGACTGTGATGGATGGGAGTATGCTGATGACATGGTTTGTTGTAGAAGTCGTTGGGCCTGCGGTAAAGAAGTTGTGTGATATGGAGGATGATGATGTGGAGGCGTGGGAGGCGGACTGGTGAGGGCTGTGGGGGAGGAGTAGCAGGATGGAGAGGAAGTGCGAGGCATCACCTAGAGAAGACGCATGGAGAAGATGTATAAAGAGTCCTGTGATGATGTAGCTGTGTTGCTCCAATCATACATGATTCCGAGACTTTGCGCTTGATCGTGATCCATTTCATATGAGTACTCCATGTTGCGGAACAGCTGACTGACAAGATCGCTTCCTGATTGTTTGCCTCGTCTGTGGTCGGCTTCTATTTTGGTGTATATTGGCTACGACGAATTGCTTGCTGAATGCAAGTGTCAACATTGGCGTGTCTTGACATCAGCCGCCTCCAACATTAAAGAATTACTGGAAACTCAACACTTGTTGACATCGATAATATAGGGCTCTAAGCTTACATCGTTCCCCTCGTTCCCCTTTATCAAGCGTTGCAATAGGGTAGGTGGGCTACGTCGGGATAGAAGAAGAAGTACACTGCTACTCGTTGGCTCTGACGCGTTGACAACGGGGAGATGCCATATTATGTAGCTGATCTTAAGCATCACCGCCAGTGAATATTTTCTCTGTGTCTGTTGGGAATGATGAATTTGAGGAGAGTTGTTGATGGCTAGGAAGGTAGGGTAGGTAAACGTCAACATGCTAGTGAGCACACAACTCATTAACACAAAGCCTAAATAATGATCATAGGCAACGTGCTTTATTCTAGATAATGCAAGATTTCTTCCGCCAAAAGATACGATTTGTGTGAGTAAAAGGGTGGTCAGGATGAACCATGGATTTGTGCCGCGGGTGTGGTGATTGTGAAAACCTCCCCCCCCCCCCCTTTTGATACTATTATCTTCATAACAATTCAGACTTTCTTGTTCCTGGTTTGGCTGCAAAATCAGGATACCGATGAAGTGATGTAAAGAAGCATCTCGTGACGAAGAAATGCTATGAGATGTGGGGGTACCATGGTAGACGTCGAGTGCAAGCAGCTGTGATTTTTTCTTTCCTTTTCTCCTGAGCCGAGTAAGTTTACCGATAATTAGGTATTCCCACACGTGAATCAGTGTCCTTACCAGTGCACCACTTGCTTTCACAAGCAAAATAACAATCTGTAGTGGTAACTTGTTGAAAAGGGGTATAGGTTCAACGAAGGTTTGGGGCTGAAAGGTGGAAACAAGCTTAGCATTACCCCCTTAGGGAGATAGATCAAAGCCACCTCGAAGACATCAGATACAGCCCTATCTGCCTCTTTCTCATCATGCCCTAACAAGACAAGTGCGCAAGGTTCGCCTTAAAATTGGACGCTCTCGACTGTCCAGTGTTGTAAAATGGCATCTTATAAACCGAAGTCTGCCCCTGAATCTGCGATGTTTGGCCTCCCGGTGAAATACAGCTCAACATCATCTTACAGCTCAGTATCTCGACGACTGAAGGCCGTCGTATACTGAGCTCCAAAAAGCATCCCAAGACATGAGCTCCCTCACCCAGGTCGGCTTCCAGAGGCGCCCCATCTCAAATCTCTTCTACGGGACACCAACATCTCGACCTACCTCGCGGGTATACCATCCCCTTCCGCCTCTGACCATCCGCCTCCTGAAGGTGTTGCCCGCCGCCAACGACGCGGACCCAATCGCCCTTCAACTGGAAACCACCCTGCTGGAGGATGCAGGCCGGTATGACGTCCTGTCGTACGTATGGGGGGACGCCGCCAGAGACGACAGCAGAGTCATCCTCCTCAACGGCACGAGCGTGCGCGTGACGAGGAGCCTTTACAACGCCCTGCTTCGGTTTCGACACGTCTTGGAAACGCGAACGTTTTGGATCGATGCTCTTTGTGTGGACTTGGCGGACTTGACGGACCGCAGTCAGCATATCAGTTTGATGATGAATATATACGCAAGGGCAGAGGCGGTCGTCATGTGGTCTGGCGAAGGGGGCGATGTGAACATGGGGATGCTGTTCAAGAGGGCCAAGGCGAGACAGGAAGTTGACAGGCACAAGAAGCTTCTCGAGAGGCCTTTGGAGGAGTTTCCGGTTGTTTTCTGTAGCGAGGGGCTGGAGTTTGTGAGGGCTTTGGTTGGGGTGAGGGATCGGGTTTTGGTGTTGGGGTGTGGAGCGAAGGGGGGGTTGGAGAAGAGGTTGGAGGCGCTTGGTGTTGATGATGCCGCTTTGGAGGCTTAGATTGGGAATGGTGGATGAGGACAGTTTCAGGTTTGTTCAAGCGGGTTATATAAATTGCTTTTTGGGGATGGAGTCGAAGGTCCATAGGAGTTATGGCATGGGTGGTGAAGGATGGATCCTGTGGATGAGCGTGGAGTTTAGGATTTAGTTGGTTTATCTGCTGGTACGAAGGCTGGAGTCAAGGGTATACAAAGCACCAGTAAATCATGATTTCCAGGAAAGCAAAGATACATTTATTCATCATTCATGACGACCATGACATGGAATGGGAGACCGTTGAGGGAGTTGTTATTCAACAACTAGGTGAACACATTACATCCGCAAGAATCATCCTCCACCAATAAGGTGTAGTATTATATTCAACTGCAGTTCACTGCGTTTATTGCCCAAGGAGCATAGACAAATCGATAGGAGGAAATCCCGCCAGGCCAACGACTTCGAGGATATACGTCAGATCGTATCTCTTGATAGGAAACACCTCAGCAATAAGATCCTGTCATCCGTCAGTCACATCTCCAGCAACATCACCTGAGCTTCAATCAACATACCTGTGGAGTCTTGATGATGGTGTTCCCCAACAGCTTGACCAGCTCAGGCTGCCACAAAAGCGAGTCCAGTCCAACAGCAGAGTCCACGACAGCATTATTCTCCAAGATGGAAGCCGGGCGGAACCCAAGATGCGTCGGAATCCTCTGGTCCTCAAACAAGCTCCTTACCCATTCCACCTTTGGATTCCCGCCGAGGCCCTGCAGCAGCAGGCCGTTCTCCAGGGCCCCGACGACGATGGACCGCGCGCCGCACTGCTGGTCGGGGTTATGCGCAATGTCGTACAAATCGCGAGCCGTACGGGCGGCGCCAATGACCTGCGGCGTGACGAGGGAGTAGTTCTGCAGGACGGCCAGGGGCACGGACCAGATGGTGGCGTTGAAGTCGTTGTTGTTGGCCGTCGAGGCGTCGCCGCGGGCGAGGCTGCAGTCGTGCGAGATGAAGCCGTGGTTGGACAGCTCGCGCAGGTCAAAGGCGGCGAGGCGGTACGCCTTGAGGAGCTCGGCCGCGCCGATGACGAGGCCGATTTCCGGGGAGGCGTGGAGGCCGGCGTAGGTGCCGCGGAGGAGGTCGATGACTGTGATGTTGCGGCCGCTGCGGGGAGGAAGCCGTGGTTTGCGAGGGAGTTGAGGCCCGGGCAGGGGCCGCGGGCTTTTTATAATGATGGTTAGTTGGGGGAGGGGTGAGGGTCTTTTTTGAGAGTTGAGGTTGGGGGGGCTTTTGCTTACAGTCGTCTGGTCCGGGGGGCTGCCACTCGTTGAACCTGGGATCGAGGGGGTCGAAGACGGGAGGGTCGAGGATCTGAGCAGCTGTGATGCTGCTTAGATAGATGACCGTGAGGGCTATGAGCAGCTGCATCTTGAATTGGGTAGTATGAACGAGGGCAGTTGAATGTTGGGTGTCTTGCTCTGCGCTTCAGGAGCCGTGTCTGGAGATGCCAACCTTGTTATACCTGCAACTCAGCCTACTATATAGCATCCTGATGCTGATTGAGCTCACACCATCTCCGCGGACGGTCATTTCAGTCACGATTCAAGTAGGATCATTGCGACTTTGATTATATTGCTCCAATCCTGAGGCCAGAACAGATACACATGCTCGAAGATCACAACGCCAACCCTTCGGACGCAATCTTCAACTGTGCGGTTGCCACAAAGACCCCAGAACAGATATGAGAATGACATGACTGTTGCAACTGTGATATAAGATCAACCTCCGGTTTCCGATTCTTCCCTTGCTCTAGTTGTTAGTCAAAGGGGGAGAATATACACCAAAAGGTAGACACGCAACTCACTCCTTTACAGGACGGTTAATATAAACAGCGCTACTCGTGATATATCGAATTGGTGTGTAAGCTCATATACAACCCTTTTTATTCGTGGCATTGCAGATCCAAGCCTGGTCTTCACACAACCTTTTCAGACACATGCATAAGCAGGTTTCCGTAGAGGCTGGGAGTGATACGCAAAAGAGGCTGCAGGTGCGTATAGCCGACGTCGTATTGTATGCTGCACTGTCACCTCAGAGGCGACATCACCACAGGCAAGGCATGGAGAGGGGAAGGCCGCAAGTCATACAATCGAGAACTTGAGGCTCAGCTCTTGTGTTCCCAAGCTCACAGGAATTTACAAGAAGTATATAAAGCTATTGGTCATGTTACTATACAGCATGCTGTTGTTATACTCTCTCGCCCTTTCATAACCAGTTCAAGCTGTGAGAAACTCTTTGAGAACCTCTTTCAAGATACTTTACTCGACAAAATCTATCTTCTATATTAAATTGTCCCTGTATCCGAAGTTGAAGTGTCTTTTTTAGCGCTGGAGGAGAAGAACTAGCCTCTAAAAGCCAAAGGGCCGCCGGCCCGGTCCGTCGCGATCTCAGCTGGCTCATCATGCCAGATTAAGCAATAGACATGGCAAGCATACAAATACAAATACAGACAATAAGTTCAGACAGAATTATATGATATAGTTTACAGTCTCTAAGCATAAAGGCTGGGTATTAGCTTATACTATAGCCTTTTAGTATTAGAATTTACCTTAAGTGCATTTTCTTTATACCTTATTCAGAAATTAATACTACTAATGTTGATATATAAACGAAGATAGGAGTGGCTATTAAGCAGAAGATTTAACTATCCCTCAAAACTCTCTGCCGCTATCGCTATATCAGTCTATTCTTTGCTACCATCTTGCTGACCGCCAGTGTTCTCTTTCACCTCGTTGCCTGTATGCCGACAATGGGGACACTCGCGATCTGCGGGGTAGCAGAGGCAGTGCTTGTTGATCCATCGTGCCATTCATGAAGAGACTGAACTGGCTTCTGCCCACTCTGCATCTTAAATTAAACAACTACCTGAAAGCATTAGCCGGGTGCGACATGAGAGGCCAACAACTGGAGAAGCCGCCCAACGGTCTATCCATGCAGCAGATATGGGATGCCGCGGCCAAAGACTTCGAGAGCATCTGCGGAGAATCCCTGCAAAAGGGCCAAGTCAAGAGCTTCGACGACGTGCAAAACAAGATCAGAACCGCCAACCAGGGGCCGTCCCAACAAGATGGCGACGAAGAGCAGAACGCCAAGTGGGAAAAGGCAAAGAGCGTGGGCCTCGAGTCGCTCAAGTACCTCAAGATGCTCGTGGGGGCTGCGTCTCAGGCGTCGTCGTTTGTATATCAGCATTCTCGTCCAACTGGAACAAGTTGCACCCACTAACAGCTGTATACTAGATACCAATTCCAGATGCGGCAGCCAACATCACCGGCTCTGCCCTCTGCTTCGTCTTCGATATCCCCGAAAAGATCAAGGGGTACAACGACGCCGTCGACCAGGTCTTTGGCGAGGTCTCCTCAGCCCTCTCCCAGTTTCACATCTACAAGACTATTAGCAATGCCGACCCCCTGCTCATCCAGCAGATCCATCTGGTCCTGGTCAACTTCGTCAAGGTCTGTGCCCATGTCGTCAAGTATCGCCAGGGCCGCAGACGAGACCGCGTCTTCAGGCAGATCAAGTCCGTCTTCGATGACGACTCGGGCTTGTCCGCACAAATGACAGACTTTCGACGAGCTCTGCAGCAGCAGCGCGACGTTGAAGGGACAGTTACGCTGGCAGCGGTCGTGGAGACACGACAAGACATTTCGCTGCTGCTCGAGCAGTCCATCGTCTTTGGCAAGACGGCCCAGGAGACACACCAAGCGGTGCAGGAGACGCAAAAGGGGATGCAAACCCTCAAGGAGGACCTCGATCGCATGAAGGCGCTCATCAAGATCCGTGACACTCTTGGTGTGCCTTCGACGGTCCGCCTCGACACAAACACCACGCAGACGTGCAACGACCTCATAGGCAAGTGTCGCAGCAAGACGGGGTCGTGGATCTGGACGCACGAGGCATACACTGCTTGGGCATCACCCAGGGACAAGGACAAGAACAAGGACAGAGACAGAGACCTGCATCGGGTGCTGCTCGTGACTGGCCCCCCGTCATCGGGCAAGACGTTTGTCAACGCCCTCATCACCAGGAGCCTAGAGGAGCAAAAGGGCCGCACATACTCTGCGCATTACTTCTTCCCGACCAGCACCAAGAAAGCAGACGACGACAAGAACTCGATTCAATCGGCACTCAAGTACATGGCCTTTCAGATCGCGCGCGTTGACGTCGCCGTGCAAAAGGCGCTGAACAAGGCCTGTGACGAAGAGCCTGCTGCTTTCCGCCGGTCAGCGAGCGTCGACAGTCTAGACAGCCTTTGGGAGAGCCTGAAGATTGGGGCATCCGGCTCGAACGGCGCGTACTACTATCTCATCTTTGATGGCCTGGAGAATCTACCCGAGCAGCAGGTCAAGATGCTATTAAACTTCGCCTTCAGCCCCCAGATGGCAAGAACATCGGGAGAGCGTGTGCGAATCCTTTTGAGCGGAACAGACGACCAATTCACAGGTTGGCAGGGGGCCAGGAGCGCTCTGAGGATTCAGATGGAGAAGCACAACAAGCCAGACATGTGCATAATCATACAGGAGGCGCTCAACCAACGAGGCATGCTGCAGAATCCGAGGCCCAATTCGGACCAGGAGAGGGCTAGAGACAAGATTCTTGATAAGCTTCCGCAGAACGTCGAAGGAAGCTACTCGCGGTTGCAGTTTGGCCTGGAAGACGTGATCCGCCTCTTGAGCACCCGTACGGCCATCCGGGAACTGGACCGGATGCTGGACCAGTCGATGAGCAGCCACGAATCAGCCATCAAGAGTTTACAGCGGTCGTTGACGGCAGACGAAATCAGTGAGCTGAATGAGTTACTGAAGTGGGTGTTGTTTAGCAACGAGCCCATGACGCTGGAAAAGCTCGAAGCTGCCATGGTAAGTGACCATCTGTCGGAGCCGAGATAAAGGCTAACCGTTCAGTACCTGTGCTCTGAGACAGAGTCGCTTGCGTCCATGGAGTACATTATCAAGAATAAATACTCGGCCGTCCTGAAGCTCGACGGTGAATATGTGTTTGGCCAGGACGGCGTCAAAGAGTACTTGCGCAAGGACGTGAATGTCTCCGGCCGGTCAGCGCACTCCAAAGATCGGGCCACCATCAGCATGACCATTACCATCAACAACGTGGACCAGGAGCTCTGCGGACACTTCCTTTGGGACCTAGCACACAAGGCGATCCGGGACAAATTCAACTTCAACCTCGATGACGAGGCCGCCAACGCCTTCCATGGCGGTAGCAGGGCCACCATTGCTGTAGACGAGTTCGAGGCGCATCATACGATCGTAACGAGGGCATTTGAGTACTTGAGCAAGCCACATAGAGAGCAGACAGAGGAGATTGGGACGTACCTTGTTGGCTGGCTACCGTATCACCTGAGCCGCCTCCGCCAGCTCGAAGACGACGATCAAGGGGCGCTGATGCCGAGCGAGCAGTTTGAAATTGGTCAGAACCTATACAAATTGTTCAAGGGCGGGGAGACCTTTGAGCGTCACAAGACGAGTTTCCAGGGCATGTTATGGACGGTGGATGAGATGATGGACGTGCAGAAATGGCTGATGGACTCGGCAGTCATGCGGCGGCTCGATAAGAGGTGGCGGGACGAGGTACAGCTGGCCTCAAGCCCAACAAGGGGCTTCCTGAAGGAGTGGGTGAGAATCGTCGTATGCGGCCTCTTGAGGGAGAGGAGCTGGAACGTCGAAGCCGCCTGCGACTGGCTTGAGCAGTTCATGAAGGCTGTAAGTTGATGTCTCGTATGAGTTGCCGTTTACCTGGATACTGAGCACTGAAATATGTGAGAGCACAGGACGAGAGAAGGCTCGAGAGCCACAATGAGCCTTCTGATGCCGGCTCGGCAGATGGCAGCGAGGTGGACTGGAGCCGAGTAAGCGACTGGTGCCGAGACTTCCTGGGGCTTCTCGACACAGACATCGACTCATTGTGGTATGAGCGCCTTGCCGAGGCAGCGGCCTCGCAAAACAGCGAGCCAGAAATTACCATATCCCTTTACCAGCGGGCCATCAAGGAGAAAGATCCCAGCTGGCGGTGCCACCAGGGGTTAGCGATGGCATATCGTGCCGAATATAAGCTCGAGGAGGCCATCGCTGAGGTGGAATTGGCGCTGGAAGCCGCCACACGACAAGGTGCTGCGCCAAAGCCGGAACCAGCAGATATCGCTCGTCTGCATCTGCTCCTGGGACGGTACGCGTGTGACCATAGTGACTATCGGAAAGCAGACCAGCACTATTCGATCGCATGCGAGAGCGACGATGTAGCTCAAGCAAGAGACGGGGAGCTGGGTCGGCTAAAGGCGAGGCTATCCTTGTCGAACGCAGACGAAGTGAGGCAGTGGCTCAAAGGCGCGCTGGCTTCAGACAAGGGCAAGGACATCATGGTCGCGAACCTCGAGAGGATGGCTCGAGACCTGTCGCATCGCAACCTTGTTCCCATGCTGTTCACTTTGACCAAAGAGGATCCAGATCTGCTCAAAGCCATCGTGGCGGCCATGAAGGCAGCTACCGAGAACCTCACGCCGAACACTGCGAGGGCGACTCAAGAGGACGAGCGCTTTGCTGAAGACGAGGCCCGCGGCGTGCTCCTCTGTCACCGAGGCTTTGCGGCGTACACGTATGGAGCCATCACGCCCGGCGGTGCCGATCCTGTTAACGAGGCTCTGCGGCTCTGGAGGGAGGCCCGCGAGGTGCTGGCCCTCGTTGGCGGGAGTAATGCCCTGGTGACGCGCCAACAGGCTACCACAGCGCTGTCGAAGCACTATTTTCAGCTCATCATGGACGGGTTGCAGCTGGACCATGGCGATGCCCTCACCAAGCTGATCGAGCTTGCCGACTCCGACCCCGACCGCAACTTCTACCTGAGCGACGCCATTGGCTTCTTGGGAGTCGTTTCCGTGCTGCGCGGCAACAGAGAAGCGGCCAGATCTCGATTGCGGCCGAGGATGAAGCAGGGACTGCAGATTCTCTCAGATGACATTCTCGACAATGACAGGTTCGGGCTCGTCCTCGTGCAGAAGACGCTGGAGCATTACCAGGACTACAAAAACGCGGTTGTAGCCCTGTCTCTGCTGGGACAGCCAGATCTCGTGACGGAAGCGCTGTACTTTGAGGCTAGCGACATCACGGAAGAAGTCGATGGCGAGAGCAGACAGCGAGTGTTGGACCTGGTCTCTGCGCTGGCCGAACAGGTCATCCGTCACACCAAATCCCGGAACCCTGACCCTGAGCAGCTGGTGGACCGCATATACACTGCCAAGGAGTATGTCGAGGCTCTTGTAGATGATGCCGAGGCAGAAACGAAGAGGTCAGGAGTTGAGGGAGCCGATGCCAATGGCGAAGGCGAGAAACGGAGCCTTCATGACATGGAAGCGGCATATGCGTACCGCCTCGTCCAATCTCGCGTCTCGTCCCTTCATGACAGCCTCTATTCCAGTGGGATTATAACTCGACCGTGGAGCTGTGACGGCCGCGCGCCGAACGGTAACAACTGCTCCAAGTTGGGGCGACTCAACGACGTCGTGTATCACTGCGTCTATTGTTCGGATCAGAGCTTTTGCGGCAACTGCCTCGCGCAGCTTCGCAGTCACGAGTCTGGCGTCAAGATCACGGGGTGCAGCGCAAAGCATAAGTGGCTGCAACTCCCGTGCCCTGGGGATGATTTCTTCAGGGGCACGAAAGCCAAGACCGTGAGGCTTCCGATAGATGTGAGACCGCTGGAGGATGATGACAGGATATTGAAGGCGGTTTATGCTGAAGTTGGAGATGGAGAGATGTTAGTGGAGGCGTGGAGGGAGGGATTGGCTGCTGAATGGGGCATTTCGCTGAAGGAGATGATGAACGAGTCGAGCGAGGCGAGTGAGGATGGAGAGTGTTGAGCTTTAGAAGTTCTCTAGCGACTATATGTATAGGTAAGTAGGCAGTAATAGATGCTTTTTACTAAAATTAGAAGCATATAGCCATAGTAGCATAGAGGAGATTATGTTAGTAGCAGTAAGTAATAGTAGTAGCAGTAAGTAATCATAGTGGTTATAGTAGTTGTAATAATAATAGTAGTTATAGTAGTAGTAGTAGTAGTAGTAGTAGTAGTAGTAGTAGTAGTAGTAGTAGTAGTAGTAGTAGTAGTAGTAGTAGTAGTAGTAGTAGTAGTAGTAGTAGTAGTAGTAGTAGTAGTAGTAGTAGTAGTAGTAGTAGGTAGTAGTAGTAGTAGTAGTAGTAGTAGTAGTAGTAGTAGTAGTAGTAGTATATAAAGAGCTTATAGCAGGAAGCTTTATATATTATACCTTATAAAGGAAGCTATTAAAAGAGATATCCTGTAAAATGCAAAAAGTAAATCTGCTAGTCCTAATTAGGACTAGCTTAAGGCCAGGTTTAATAACTAAGCTTATTCTTACTATTAAGGCTAGGCTAGGCTCTTCCTTCTATTATTACAACCTTCCTCCTTTATTAACATAACCTTCCTTTATTATTATAATCTTGCTAGCCCTATAGCCCTATAGCTAGCCTGTTAGCTAGACTAGCTGTAGATTATAGCTAAGTTAGTTAAAGGTATTATAAACCTAATTTTCCTATTTAATATTATTAGCCTAGCCTTCCTAATACTTATTACTACTAGCTAGTTTAATAACCTTTTTAATATGCCTTAGTATTTATTTAATCTAAGCCTAGATAGTTATTTATAAAAAGTCCTTTTAAGCCTAAAGCTAAGCCTAAATAGCTACTAATTAATTTTTAAGTGCTTTAAGTTATATAGTTTATCTTTTTAGCTATAGCTAAGCTAGCTTAATTATATTTAAGTTTAGTAAATTTAAACATTATAATAACTACTGCACTTAATATAAGTTATATACTTATTACTAAATATAATAACTATAAGCTAAAGCCCTGTCTTTTTAAATAAAGGCATTAAGGCTAACTTCTTTTATAAATAGCAGTAGCTTAAAAAGTAAAATCTCCTTTTAATACTAATATTAATTAATACCTTCCTTCTTTAACTAAGTAAGCTTACTTATTTTCTTTATTTACTTTTATACTAGCTGTAGACCTAAAAGTTAATAAAGTTAAATATTTAAGCGCTATATACTTATTTATAAGTATTACTACTCTTTTATAATAAGCTCTAACTTTTAATTTAATTATTCTAGGTTTTTTAAGGCTGCTTTTCTTTTTTTAGCTATTTTAGGCTTTTAATAATAATAAGGCCTTTTATAATTATATATAAAGCTGCCTTAAAATATAAACTTAAATAACCCCTTTTACTATTTTTAAATATAGCTTTATATAAATCTCTTATTAGCCTACTATTATATATAATAGCTGCTTTATTAATATAGTAAAATAATTAATATTTTATTTAATTAAATTATCTTTTTTTAGTTTTTTAAGGTCTAATACTAGTAGTTTAAGTATTACTAAAGCTAGGCTGCTTTTATTTTAGCTATTAAACTAGGCTTTTTTATTAACTTAGTTTTATAATAGCTAGTACTTTTAAGGACCTTTTATACTATTATAGCTAATACTAGGTGGCCTTTTAAGGCTATTTTTTTAGCTATATTAGTATATAACTTTTTTTAGCTATAGTAATCCTATTAGACCTTTTTTATTATAGCTTATTAAACTTTAGTAATATATTTTTTTAGTTTTTTAGTTTTTAATTAGTTAGCTATATAAGTATTTTTAATAATAACTAGTTAAACTAATAGGTTAAAGCTAGCTTTAACTGCCTAGGCATAAATTTAATTAACTTACTATACTAAAGATTTAAAAATAACTAATATTTTTATAAAAGTTAAGTTAGTTATAGCTTTTAAGGCTAGAATAGCTGCTTAAGTGGCTTTATTAATTAGTATATAGCTTATTATTATATTATAATTATAATCTAGGTGCCTAGCTTTATTAAATAGGTATATATAAAAAGGAGGTTAGGTTATAATTACTACCTAACTTACTAGGTTAAATTAATCCTAGCGCTTATTTTTAACAAGGGCCCCTGGTTAGGCTATAGGATATCTCTTTTAATAGCTTCCTCTGTACTAGAAGTAAAAATAGATCTAGGATAAGAGTTTCTTAGAAACTAGCTGGTCCTTTAGCAAACTTTATTGCCTTAATTAAACCTGCCTACTGTAGTTGATATTAGAAGTATATGCGTGCCTTGAACTCATTCTGTTATAGCGGTGCATCAAGACTGCTTCTCTCTTGCCTCAGTAAGCCTCTTCTTCAACCCAGCAACCCCGAAATAGATGGAGATGATGCCCTCCGACATCCAAGCCGGCAAAAACGACAGCAGCCAGACCTTTGTCGAAAGCCCTCCCGCCCAGAACCAGTCCGGCGTGCCGCCAATCAAGCCCCCCAGATACCCCTCGCCCCTGAGCGCCGCCGAAACGAGCTTCCTGGCAAACACCTCGGTCGGCACGGTGGCGTTGTTCTGGCTAAAGACGAGCCTGCGCTGGAAGTAGTCGTTGACGGGCAGGTAGAGCGACGTGCTGGGCAATGCGCGGTGCGGGTGGCTGGCGATCTGGGAGCGCACGGTGCCGGCCATGGCGACCATGACGCGGACGCTGAAGGGCTTGAGCTCGAGGCGCAGGACGCGAGAGTAGCTGTTGATGGCGCCCTTTGTGGAGGCGTAGACGGAGCCGAAGATGTAGGCGCTGAGGGAGCTGACGGAGGAGACGTTGACGATGAGGCCGCGGGCGGCGATGAGTAAAGGGGCAAAGGCCTTGATGGTGAACATGGGGCCGAAGACGTTGGTCTCGTAGGTCTGGCGGACGTCGTCGATTTCAATGTCCAGGGCGGGGATGGTGTGAGTGCGGCCGCTGGGGTGTTGATATCGTCAGTCTTGGATCATGAGATAATAGAAACGGATGCAAAAGAGATGTGAGTTTCCGTACGCATTGTTGACGAGAATGTCGAGCTTGCCGCCGGTGATGTTGGCGACCTCGTTCCTGGCGGCAGTGATGCTCTCCTGATTCGTGACGTCGAGCTGGACGGCGCTCATGCCCATGGCAGCGAGGTCCTTGAGGACATCCGGGTTGCGTGCCGTGGCAATGACGTGGCAGCCTATGAATGATGCCAGACTCACGAAATCAGCAAGGCCCTTGGGGAGAATCGAAGCATTTCTAGACGTAAATGCGTAGACGCACCTCTGCTGTGGAACTCGAGGGCGAGGGCATGCCCAATGCCTCCAGGCGTACAGCTACCAGTCATCGCATTAGCAATGCTCAAATGTGAGAATTCCAGTGCTCAAACATACCCTGTAATGAGAACAGTCTTCTTTTCAGATGCCATCTTTCACTTCTTTAATCTCGATGCAGAAGAATCACGTCAAGTTTGGTTGAGATGCGGGGAGGAAAGAGATGGGTTTTGGGCTTGAAGCTCTCCCTGCACATGTAATTCGATGCGTGTTTATCAAAGCCGGTTACTCGGCACATGTTGATAATCCGCACTCGGTCCATTCCGATTGAGGGGCTTCTGATTTCTAGCGCATACAAATCATTTGTTTGCCTGCATTTCTCAGGGCTGGCGGTCGACATTTGGCGACATGTTGCAGCTTGCCTGGCGATGAGGCTGTATTTCAGAGGAATCTTATATGAGGTTGACGAGTTGTAAGTGAGAGGGTGGTTTTCGAGTCAGATTCGATGTCAGATTCCTTGGCAGGGCGAATCTCACATGCGGCATCGACCAATAGTACTTACGACCACACCCGTTTCATCTAGCCGAACGTGACCATAACACGCTCATAATATACTCGCGCCAGAAACAGACATCGAGAGAAATCAGAATATTTCTCTTTGTACTCCTATCGTGACACAAATTGCAAAAGAATCCTTCACTGATTCAGATAAGGTAGTCAGACTTGGTTGCACATCAAAATCGCAGTATATCCAAGACAGGACTACCCTAACATCGCAGAAATGAAAAACGCCACCAGCCTTTTGGGTGTATTTCTCCCCATGCTAAACACCAAATCCTCTTCATAAAAATGACTCCCGGCTACCATTAGGACAAGGCAAAAAAATGAACAAAGAAAGAATCGTCTCGTCAGGATAGCACTCAGCCACCGCGCTCCTCCGACTATAACCTCCCCTGTGGCCGGTCTGAAGGCACACTCCCCGGCACCTCGACCGCCCCCGACGACACCTGCGACACCTGCGACACCTGCGATGCCGTCGCATCCATCTCAAACACCATCCCCGTACTGCCACTGCTCCCCTCAACACCGCCCAGACCCTGCGCCTGCAGCGGCAGCACCATCTCCGAGCCCGCCCCCGTCGGCGCAAGCGGCCCCTGATACGCCCCCTGCGCGCCGTCCCACGTCGCCGCAGAGTACCTGTAGTCCGGGCTCTGCAGCGGCGACACCCACGACGACGACTGCTTCACCTCGGAGGCGTAGTTGCTCAGCAGGCCCGGCGACGGCGTCGGTTCTGGTGCTGGCGGCCGGCCGCTGAACTGCTGGGCGTCGTCGCCGTACTGCGGCGGCGGCAGCATCGGGTGCCGCTCCTCGTCCTGCTTCTTGGCCCGGCGCAGCAGGAAATAGACCAGCCCTGCGATGGAGCCGACGCCGCCAAAGGACGCGCCCAGGGCGATGCCGATGGTCGCGCCCGTTGAGAGGTTGCCCTGCGTGGGAGCGGCGGTGCTGGAGCTTGTCGGCTGTATTGTGACGGTGCTGTGGATGTGGACGTCTGTCGTCGTGGCCGTTGCCATTGTCGTCGCTGTTGTTGTTGCTGTTGTTGACGTCGTCGTCGTCGTCGTTGTCGTCGTCTCCCCGTTGACGGCTCCGTAAAACTCGCTCGGCGACACGTCCAGCGGCGTATCCGAATCGGCACACGCAGACACCATCGTCTTATACACGGGCACCGCGTCCTCCTTGTCGCTCTCGCCGATGCACGTCGCCGCCAGGATGACAAAGTCGTTCCAGTTGCCGCACAGGCAGTTGTTGAGGTCCGTGACGGTCGAGCCGATGCACTTGGAGGCCGCGGCCGCCTGGTTCAGGCACGGCTGGGCGTTGGTCGGGTAGAAGGAGAAGTCGGCTTCGACGACGGCGAGGGCGGCTGGGGCGAGGAGGAAGAGGCAGAGGAGGAGGGGCGTGGATGCCCATACTAGTCGTCTGCGTGGCATCTTTATGTGTGCGTGCGTGTGTGTGATTTTGTCTTTATGTTGGGTTTGTAATTCTCGAGGAAAGGATTCAATTGAGTCCTCCTCCTGATCCTCCCCCTTCTGTCGTGCTTTGTTGTTGTTGTTGTGGTGTTGGTTCCCGTTTGTTTTGCTTTCTATACACCCTTGCTGCTGTGACTATTTCGGCCTATGCGTGGGAGAGCTTGTAACCGTATTCAGCCGTCGTTGCAACCGTAGAATCGATTCCAGCGTCGCAATCCGCCCCAGCTGAGACACGCAAAAGAGATTGGAGCAGGAGAAAAAAAGGTGTGAAATTCGAGGTCGGTCAGCACTTGTGGGCGAAGATTGTATTATCCGGACGTTGTATTCGGGCGGCTTGAGGCGCGCAGGTCGAGCTGTTCCAAACACCACGAGGCAAAGGAGCGGTCGCACAGAACGGGCCGTGGGACGTCAGATCCAGATTTAGAGTCGTATTTTTTTTTTTCTATTTATTATTACGGGGAAGAGGAAGACTGGCGAGGTGTGGATCGCGGATGGAGTTTGGGCAGAAAGGTGAGATTGAGAATGAAGCGGTACGAAGAGGACAGAGGCAGAGAGAGAGAAGTCTGTGTGTGGATGTGAGTATGAGGAAGAGATGGAGGAAAAGAGAAACAAGAGTCGGAGAGCTGTTGGCAGGCCTCGACACGTAAAATGCAGTTCCTAGAGGCCACACACACAGCACAAGTCAAGTCGCAGACGGACGCCATGCAGCTTGATACGAAGGCCAGCCGTGTTACGGTGTGTTGGTATGCACCGGATACCTACCTGCTTGTCCCTCTTCCCTCTCCTCTCTCACTTAGAGCCGCATGTACTGTATGTACATACTTGGACACATCACCGTCATCACATCATATGTACGTGCAGAGTCAAACGGAGCCCCCGTTCCCTTTGATATGACGCCTCCAGTCCCCTCTTCCCAGCCCCAATCATGCATGGTCGGTCGGTCGGGCTGTCCAGTTGCTGCCAGATGGTGCTCCGCGAATGCCCTCGGCTCGCCAAATCACAAGCCGCCTTGCCCAGCCACCCCTCCAGGACAATTGAGCATGGGCACTAATAAGGCAGAGCGGAACAACAAAAAAGCTAGCAAGGAGCAGTATGTATGTAAGAATACATGAGGCAAAGAGAAGCGAAGGCAGAAAAGCTGCAGGGATCGTCAGCCGCAGCCCGACGGGGCGCAGGCTCACCAACAAGGTCCAGTCAGAGGCCACCCGGACAGACAGTGGAAGATTAAGAGAAGAGACAAAACGGAAATCAAGGAACGGAAACGAAAAGAAAAATAGGCGATGGGCGATGCGATGGTTACCAATTATAGCTGCTTGGCGATGACGATCGCGAAGGGCGGGAAGAAGCTTTTCCGCTGTTGGGAGTTGGTCGATCAACCGATACCTTATAATACGAGGTGCGAAAAAGGAAGTGTGAGTGAATGAGTGAGGAGAAGGAAGACGTCCATCGGTTTGTTGATGTTCCACGGCGTGATGCACCCTCCTGATGCGGTGGCTCTTCATGTTGGCAATGTTGCCTTCTTTGGGCAGTTTCCTCTATTGTCCGTTTCTGTATTGCATATGCTCTCTGAATCCAAGCTTCCGTTTCTATTCTCAATATATTATCTGGTATCACAAGTCTATACGAGTACAGACAGATCGCCAACGTAGCTCACCTCAGTCAGTTAGAGCCCCGGAAGAGCACCTATAAATATCTCGCAACGGAGCAGTCCCTCGGAAACTACAAGCCCCCCTTGGCCAACTTACCTTGAATTGTCAGCATTCTGATGTGTTCTAAAATACTCTTGAAAAATGGGCATCCAACCCCGCCCATACCGTCCTCTTCAGTATAAGCACCAGCACGGCATGGTATTATAGCACGGCGCTTGACTGAGCCACTGAAAGAAGAGGGCGCTTCTGGTAAGGTACGATAGTTCTCTGTGAAATACAAAGTTTGAGGTGAGGGAGTGTAACAGTCTCGCGGCAAACTGGCATTGCGCCCTATCTGATGATTAATGATGTGACTCCTTCAAGGTGACCTTCAAGGTGAAGGAGGATGAACAGCCATCTCACATCAGCATCTTTGTGCCATGAGCCCGTATTTCATCTGCATGTTTCAATGCCTTCCCCTGCCCGAACCGTCACTGTTACAACCAAAAGAGAATTGCACGTCTTGAGTCAAAAACAAAGAACGTCAATTCGCAGCTACATAAGGTCATGTCATCTAACCACCGCCGGTATCGCGGTAGTAGTAGTGTCTCTGGTTGTTCCGCTTCTTCGCATACGACCACTCCGTCTTCCTGGCCCGGTAATGCTCCACGTCCCGGTTGCGCTCCACGTCCCTGCGCACTGAGCGCTTCACCGCATCATGCACACCAGCCATGCCAATGGCGCCGCGGGGAGCCATCTCGCGCCTGCGGTTCTTGATGACGGCGACCTGGCTCTCGCTGTTGGGCTCGACGCCGTCCTCGTTCCGCCCAGCCTCGAGCAGCAGCTGCTCCTCGCGCTCCTCTGCCGACGGGTGGTTGTACAGGTTCTGCCGGTAGTATCTGTTCAACGAACGGTGGCCCACGGACCGGCCAGACGGAAGATGCAGCTCGTACTCGTCGTAAAAGGCTGCATGAGTGTGCTTGTGGGCCTTGGAATGCCATCCGTCCGCCTGGTGATGGCTCCGGGGATCATTTGTGCTGTGGTGGGCGTGCTTGCTTAGCCGCTCGAACTGATGGATGTGACCCTCGGCGGGAACTGCAGTCAAGTCCTCCGAGTCGAGAGACGAAGCGGAGCTGTCAGTCTCCCAGCCATCGGCATCTTCTCCCTCCTCCAACTCTTCTCCGTCAGCCCCGGTGGCCTTGGTCTCCCGTCGACCGCCCAGTTTGGCTCCTCCATTGCCGTCCTCCGTTGAGCCGCTGTCAGACTCGTCGTCATCCTCTCCATCGGAGTAGGTGCTTCTGAAATCGTAGTGGTCGCCGATAGCCAGCTGATCCTCGTCCGTCGTGTACGGAATCTTGCAGTGGCCCTTGTCCCTCATATGAGTCTGCACGGCAAAGAGGCTGTTCTTGTACTTGCCGCAGCTGAGACACTGGTGATCCTCGCCAACCTTTTCTTGCAGATATCGGATAAGACCCTCCAGATCGACGAGATACGTCTTTTCCGGGATGAACATGCCGTGGATGCGCTCCATGTGCTGCGCATTTGTCTGAGGCGAAGAGGATTCGTGGTTGCAGAAGACGCAGGTGTTGACGGTCCACACCCGGTCAGATCCAGATTGAGCGGGGGTCGGGGTAGACTCGGTGCGGGTGTTTTCGCTCTCAACAGGAGCAGGGTGGGGGTTTGACGGCCGCTTCACGGGCGACGGTCGCTGCTCAGTAACCTTTGCCCTCTGGAGACCCTCAATCACTTGGTTGAACTCGTCCTCGGCGGCAGAGTCGACGTCCTCGCCCGCAGCAGATGCCGGATCGCCGAGCGAAAACGTCGAGCTCATGACGGAAGTCGTCTCGTCATCGTGCTTCTTGGGCGGGTTGGCCAGGTTTTGCTTGTGCTTCTGGCTCAGCAGGTGGTTCCGGTAGGCATTTTCGCTGTAGTACGTCTTTCCGCACGGCTCGCAGGCACGCTCAAACAGCGCCTTGTCGGCTTCGGCGGTGGTATCAGCACGGGCCTTGAGGACTTTTTCGGTGAAGATTTCGGCGGTGATGGGAGGCAGAGAGGCGACTCGTCGCTTCAGGTTATACCGGCTAGATGTCGAGTTAGCAACGGCGCACAAAACAGCAGAGAGATGCTCAAGCAAATAGCATCTCCAAAACCAGGGTCGCACTCACTGCCAGTCGCTCTTCATGTGAGTCTTCTGGAGATCGATATTGCGATAGGCGACCTGACAAGAGTTGCACGTGTATGGGTGCGAACCCGAGGTCGCCTGCCCGGCGGTGGCGGGCTGGACGCTCGCCATGGTGAGAACCGAGATGAGCAGAACCAGTCGCGGTAGATCTGGTGACCGAACGACGCTCTCCTAACGTAGTCAAATGGGAGGCAGAGCCTTATAAAACAGGGATAGACCGTCCAGAGGTGTGACTCGAACCTGCGATGGTCTGCAAGAATTATTAATTCTGGTGGAAATTTTGAGTGGCCGGGGGTTTCTGACGTATTTGTGCCATCGCCGCCAGGGTGGGTCGTACCCTGCATTTTTTTTTTCTGCAGCTGATGACTTGGACTTGGACCTTGAAGTTCGGGGGCAGTTCAAGGTTGGAAGCATGTGCAAGCCACGAGGTACCTGTACATGCTGCTGCTCCCGACCTGCGTGGGAAAGCCTGCGGCCACGGCGGCGCCACCCACGAGCAGCTTGTACCGGGACTCGGCGATCCGCACCCCGTCGACGCGAGGCCCTAACAGTCCCCTAGCAGCGCATCTGCCGGGGGATCCAACAGCGCAGATAGCGCTCGCTGTTCTGCCCGGGGGGGCGCTGGACCAGGCCTGGGGGCTCAGATCCGGCCTGGGGTTGGTTCAGTGGCTTTTGGGCGGCTGGAGTGGCTCGCCAGGGAACCCGACGGAAGACGGAGCGCCTCACTGGACGCCTGTGGCAATGCCTGGACTCTGGAGCTCGGACGAGAGGTAGCACTGGTAGCAGCAAAAGTAGAGAGTACCTGACATTACATGCTTGCTTGGTTAGTACCCTGGTAGAATATCGACACCCCAGCAGGTACCCTGTACCAGCACCGCTGCCGCAGAGCACCAGGCCCCACCGCCCACGGCCTGCTCGTCACCCTTCAGCCTTGCTAATCTCCAGCCGCTGACTGGGCTCTTGTTCCGGTTTACTAACGAGCCGCCACCAAGGACGTCCTTGATCTTACCTGATACTCGATCCGTCCGTCATCCTCTCGCGCATCCCCTCGTTCCGGCGTCCATCGACCGTCTCTGCTCCGTACAGCTTCACAGCATCGTCACCACCTCGCGCAGCACTCGACGTTCTCTCTCCGCACTTTGTCTGCTCACCACCAAAGCATGGGCTGTTGAGAAGCCCCGGACTCCCAGCGGCTTCCACGTCAGCCATGAGCGCGCCGCCAAAGCCCTCCGGCTCCTCAGCAAGGGGCCTCGAGCCCGGCCATGCCGCCGACGCCCGCCCGCGAGGCCCTGAAGCAAGCGGCGAGCTGGATCTGCTGGCCGGGCTCTGGCAGGTCGCGCCGTTTGCTCGTCTCCCGGCCGATGCGCCGCCCGAGCTCAGCGCCTACGTCCAGGATGTCGAGAATCCCCGTCGGGTCTATGCCATCCATCGAGCCAGCCGCCGCCACGACTTCCAGCAGCTCGTCGACAAGTACGTGCTCTCGCGTCCCTTATATCCCGTATATCCCGCTCTCGGCCCTGTGTTGCTTGGTTCCCTGGGATCGCCGCAAGCAGATGTGCTAACGTTGCCGTCTCTTCCTCGTCTATAGGTATATCTATCAGTTGAGAACCGGCTGTGGTGCGCCGAATTGCTCCACGGCTACTTGCTTCTCCTGCCGCAAGCGCCTCGCTGGCAAGGCGCCTATCCGCCGATACAACCCGACAAGCGCGAGGACGCTGGCCGTCTATCTTGCCAGCCAGGATAACCCGTACTCCGGCCTTTGTCCCTACCTCGGCTCCCCTCGAGAAGTTCCTCCCGCGACCAACAGCCTGATCTTCTCCACTCGGCCTCCGCCATCCCAGCACGGCAACCGCAAGCCCTCAGACATACAGACAACCTCCCGGCGGAAGCCAAGCTTGGAGTGTCTTGCCAAGGCCCCTCCTTGTCCTACGGCAACAACAAGATCCCGCTCACCGTCTCTGGAGAAGCAACGCTTAGGCAGCCAGCCCGGCGAGTCCAAGAATGATGGCGCCTCCCCGCGGCCTGCCCAGATACCGGCATCCCAGATCAGCGTCACCGAAAAGACAGTGCAGAAGGATTACAGGTCGTTTGCCGTGGCGACTTTTGGCACCGTCGCATTCAAGATGTTGGAATGGCTTACACCACAGTCGATAGAAGCCATGACCGACAAAATCTCAGAGCTGGGGGGTTATCGGCAGAGTAGCAGTACTGCTGCTGCGGCTGCTCACCATCCCGCTGGTCCGGCGGACCCTGAACAGGCTACTGATCTTCAGAAAGATCATACTGACGCACGTCAGCCTGTTCCTCCACCAGCTTCACAGCCTCAACGAAACAGGGCGCCGAAACCAACAAGGACCTCGAGCCAAGACTTGGCCGAACCGCCAACGCCCATGAAAGACGTGTCCTCCAAACCTAAGAGGAACTCAAAGACGACTCTCCGCTCCTCTCCATCCAAGTCGACCAGGAGGACAATGGATCCTATGGCCATCTCAGCAGGAAACGAAGAGGCCAAGCCGACGTCACGCCCACCCAGTCTGAACGGCTTCTACCCCGATAAGTTGGCTCGGGCCGGCAAGACTTCACCGGCCATCATCACTCGGGGCGTGCCGGAAATACCATCGAAGCCCGCCTTTTTCGAAAATCTATCTCCCCCAGCCCCTACTACCACAACCACCGCGGAGGTGGAAGATGTTGAATCGGGGTCATCGGATACAGAAACCCTCGATGAGAAGGACACGCCGAGTAGTACCCCTCCGACCACGAGAAAGGAGCACGTTGACCCCCATGCGAAGCCGAGGCCTGTATCACCATTACCCGAGACAGACTTCTCATCGGCCAAGTTACTGCTTCCACAGTCCTTGTCCACGCTGAATGTCGATCTTGTCGAGTTTATATGCGATGTCTTCCAGGAAGACCAGACCTACGAAAGCCAGTTCTTCGGGCCTTTGGAGGCTCACGCCTCGTATCCTAAACCACAGAATCTGTCAAGGAAACTGGTGAGGCGGCGGTCGACGTCCCGTGCCACATCTGCCAGCCAGTGGAAAGCCTTCAACGAACAGGCCCTCTTCACCGTGCTGAGCGATCCTCATTCTCTTGTCCGGTCCTTTTCCCGGGATGGTAAACTCTACGACTCACAGACGCTCTTCTACTGCATGCTCCGGATGACGCGAGCGGCGCCGACGCTGGTCCTCCACAGCCTCTGGATGGCGGCAGAGTCCCTGTTCACAACGCCAAAGTCATTCCAAGCCTCGCAGTCCCGTCCCGCAAGGGCACTGCCCAAGAGTCGGAAACCGCTGTCCGATTTTGAAGCCGGCTGCGTCGTGTCAATCTGTCTGCACGCTCTCGTTGCAGTGGCTCCCTATGTCTCAGACTCCAAGACCTTGTACGACATGTCGCGCATACGATCCACGGGTTTGGCTCTGGGCGGCAACAGTCTCTCGACGAGACAGCCGCAGGCGATATGTCTCGAGTATGAGGATGTCTTTTCCAACGACGTCGCCATCAGGCTAGCCCGCCGTGTGTTCTCCGCCGTGTCTGCTCGACGATCTCTGGCAACGCTGATGCGCATGGATGGCAAGAACAAGGCCGGCCAGATGGACATTCTCCAGCCCTTGCTCAGCCAGCTCGACCTTGTGCATTCGGGGCCGCTCCGCGTGCTGGAGTTTCCGACAGCCGAACGCCTGCTGCACGAAACCCGCGTCCCTACTCTCCTGCTCGATTGGGCAAGGACGGTTCTCTATTACGAATGGGATGGCCATCCCGAGATTCTCTGCGCCGGTGCCTTCCACGGGGCGTTGTCTCTCATCTCCACAATGTGTAAGTCACGAAAGCTCATGGTCCATTTACCCGTGCATGCTAACAGATTGCAGACCAAAACAGATCCAGACTCCTCCTGGGAGACATTCAGTTTCGCGCAGACTATTTCTCAGAGCGCTTGGATACGATGGAAATGCCAGTGTCATGGGCCGAATCACCCTCCTCGCGAAACAAGGGGCACATGCTTGACTATCCGTATCTCTTCAGCCCAGAGTGCCTCGTCACGTTCTTCCGATCCATCAACTTTGCAAGGATGAGCCGCATGTTTGAGGAGAGTAGCTCGCTCAAGACGAGGATGAGCGCCATCGTCGACCCAGGCAGCCTGGTTGCGAATCCCCACCACAAGATTGTGCTGCAGGACATGCTCAAGGTGGCTTCGTCCAAGTATCTGATCCTGGACATTGGTCGAGACAACGTGCTGCGAGATGCCTTTGACCAGCTGTGGAGGCGAGAGCGACGCGAGCTGCTGCGCCCCCTCAAGGTGCATCTGGGCGAGCAGAGCGGAGAGGAAGGCTTCGATTCGGGCGGTGTGCAGCAGGAGTTTTTCCGCGTAGCCATCGCCGAGGCGCTGGATCCTAAGTACGGCGCCTTTACGATAGACGAACGCACGCGCATGGCGTGGTTCGTGCCCGGGTCCGTCGTCGAGGAGTGGAAGTTTGAGCTGATTGGCGTCATCGTGTCGCTGGCAGTGTACAACGGCCTCACGCTCCCCGTCACGTTCCCCAAGGCGCTGTACCGGAAACTCCTGGGCGAGCCGGTGGAAGAGCTCTACCACATTGCAGATGGTTGGCCCGACCTGGCCAGCGGCCTGATGAGCTTGCTGGAGTGGAATGAAAAGGACGGCGCAGTCGAGGACGTCTTTGCGCGCACGTACGAGTTCTCCGTGCCCAACATTGGGGGCAACGTGACGCGGGAAATGACCAAGGACATGGCGCAGTGGCCGCAGAACCTCGACTGGAAGATGCGCATCACGGTGCCCGAGGAAACAGAGGGCGACCACGAGGCGCCGCTCGTGACCAACGAGAACCGCGACCAGTACGTCAGCGACTACATCCGCTACCTGACGGACGTTTCGATCCGTCCGCAGTACGAGGCCTTTGAGCGCGGCTTCCATAGTTGCCTGGACCACAAGTCACTGTCGCTGCTGAGCCCGCAGATCCTGCAGTCGCTCGTGGAGGGCGTACAGGAGATTGACATTTCCGAGCTGCGGCGGTACACCCGCTACGTGGGCTGGGATGCTTCCCACCACACGGTCAGGGATTTCTGGTCCATTGTCAAGCGCTATGACGACCGGATGAAGCGCAAGCTCCTCGAGTTCGTGACGGCTTCTGACCGCGTCCCTGTTGGCGGCATGCGCAACCTGCAGTTTGTCGTGCAGCGCAACGGCGACGGCGAGGACGGCGGGAACCGGCTGCCTACGGCGTATACGTGCTATGGGACGTTGCTGCTACCGGATTACCGGGACAAGGAGATGCTGAGGCAGCGGTTGACTATGGCTTTGGAGAATGCTTCAGGATTCGGCTTTGCGTAGGGGGTTTGCGTTGCGAGGGGGTTTTCTTTTTCTTTCTTTTCTTGTTTCGAAGCGTGCTTTGCATTGATTTTCAATAGCTTCTTTATGCGGCTTCTCGAGTTTGGACTACAGTTTGACTGTGGAGCGATTGTTGAGCGTTAGAATTTGCCGTTTTGGCTTTGGGTAGGATATGTAGCCTGAGGCTCATCCATTATATATCATACTTATATATACATATTATACATCCTGTCTGAGATGCTGATTCTGTACTCGTTATCGCTCTGTTAATATGCTGTCATGGACGTTATTGTTGTATTAGTATCCAAATAGTATCTATTCCAAACTCATCTCATCTGTCGCACGTTGAGATTGATCCTCTTATTCTGCATCCACCCCTTCCACTCCTCAAACTCCCCGTCCTCCCTCCCGGCAGGCCAGTCGGCGAGATACTCGGGACACGTGCCCTTCATGACTTTGGGCACGCCGTGCCATGCGTAGCGGGACTCCTGCGTCATGTAGATGGCGTCTCCGGAGCGGAGTCTCAGCAGGAGGTATTTCTTCTTCTTCTTTTCCTCGTCCTTCTTGTCTCCTTCATCTGTACCCTCTGCGTCTGTGTGTCCGTCGGGCCCCGGACTAGGCGCAATCATAAACAAGCAATCACACCCAAAACTCAAACTCACCAACCCCTTATCCACCTCCTCGCTAACATCCCTATGCATCATCATCGTATCCCCGGCGTATAGAAATTGACAATGGCCGCCTGGGCGAGCGTCTCTGGGAACAGGGCCTTGAGGAAGGCGGCCAGGTCGGAGGGGAATTCCGGGGGAGGGGCGTCCTTGGGGTAGACGCGGGCGGTCCAGTCGTATTGGCCGCCGAGGGTGACCCAGTGGAGGCGGCGGGAGAGGACTTGGGAGATGGAGAGGGGGTTGTGGATGGAGGGGTCTTTGGGGGTGAATTTCGTGGGGGAGGAGGGGGGGAGGGAGAAGAATGATGCTGCTGGGGATGAGGGTGATGATGAGGGTGATGAGGAGGAGGAAGGATAGGGGAGGTTGTAGTGGAGGTGGAGGTTGGTTTGGTGGGTTGGGTTGGAGAGGTCGCGGTGGATCATGGTGTTGAGGAGGTGTGTCTGGACGGCTGGCGGGATGAGCGAGGGGATGATGAGGAGGCCTAAGGATGCGGTTAGAGTGAGTTGATAATACTTGTTTGTATGACTCTGAGCTTGTAGGACACACCTGGAAGCAAGGGATGGTGCAGAATAGGAGCATCCCCATCCTCCTTGCCCTCATCGCCATACTCGGCTCTCAGGTGCGAAAAGGCCTCTGCAATCTGCGACCGCGGGATGTGTCCCGACAGACGAAACTCTGTCTCTTCGAGGGGAAGACGGGGGTCGTCGAGGGGGGTCTCGCGGAGGAGAGTGGCTTGGTCGAGGCGGGCAAAGTGTTTCCATTCGGCCTTCATTTGGTCGGATGGCTGTTCGTGGGCGTCGAGGTCGAGCGCGCCGGGGGCCATTTTAACGATCTCCTTGGATTCCCTTATGTGGCTTGAGAGATGGGATGTATATATTTATGAGTTGTGTATGTGTTTGTGAAGATGAAAACGTGGGATGAGTGAAGTGAAGGAGTGAGGCTGTACATGAGTCTCATCAAGGACTGACATGATCAGTTTTGATGGTTTGCGATGAGTGGGTTCCTTTACAGTGCGATAACTATACATACTGTACGTCTAGTAGAATCACTCGCAATGATGATGACGTATCGTGTATATATAAAAGTAAAGAGAGAGCTTTATCTGAAGGGATGCGTGTACAGAATCATCAAATCTAGAAATAATTCCTATAACTTTGGTATTATAGCCTCGCATCATCATCATTGATCGAGATACATCCATTACTTTGAACGACGTCGAACGCCCAGTAAGTTATAGTGGGGCTAGTTCTACTTACACCACCAAAAGAACTTGAACCTCATCTCATCCACTCAAACTCATCACCGTCAGAAAATCTCACATCAAACATGCCTCCGTTAACACCACCTCCTCTACGGCGTATCTCGCACTTCACTTTTCCTCTCCTAAAGTCTCATTACTCAGCATGCTTTAGCACGTCCCTCCCCCGCTGGCCTCGCCTCCGACCAAGCGCAAAGCCATCTCTCAGCCGCTCAACCAACCCCGAGTCTCACAGCACCCACCCCGACTCACCACCAACTCAACCCTCAACGCCAACAAAACCATCACCAACTCCTCCAAATCAAACACAACCCCAAACACAACTCCAGCCAAAGGACGCCTCAGCAACACCCCCCAAACGCCCCCCACCAATCACAAAATCCCATAAACAAACCCTCTTCACAACCCCCCTCATCATCCAATCCCCCTCCTCCTCTCCCCATCTCACAACAACAACAACAACAGCCACAACCTCCCACAAATCCCATCAAGACGCCCAAATCTCCTCCGCAGCATCCTTCTTCACACAGGGCTTCCAATTCCTCTACTCCGCCGAATCCCTCAAGCACCACCCGAAAAACCTCCACATCCCCGAAGTCATCATCCTCGGCGCCTCCAACGTCGGCAAATCCTCCTTCCTAAACGCCCTCGTCAACAACCCCTCCGCCGCCCGCGTCAGCGCCCGCCCCGGCAAAACCACCCTCATGAACGCCTTTGGCGTCGGGCCCCTCCCCAACATCCCCCGCGGCACCCTCGAAGCAGGGGAGAAACTCCCGCGGTATAGCCTTGTCTTGGTGGACACGCCGGGGTACGGCTTCAAGAGCCAGGCCAGCTGGGGGGATTCCGTGTGGAAGTACATCCGGGCGCGCAAGATGCTGCGCGGCGCCGTGGTGCTGCTCTCGTCGGAGAAGAAGCTCATGGAGCAGGATAGATGGATCCTGAGGACCCTCGCTGAGGCGAATACCCGGACCATGGTTGTCTTGACAAAGGCCGACAAGGGGGGCGGCTCGTGGACGCAGCGGTGCGGCGACATGGCGACCCTGGTGCGGGACGAGCTCAAGAAGATTTCGCGGTCGGTGGGAAATGGATGGGGGGAGGGCTCGGGCTGGATGCCGGATATACACGTCACGGCGGCGGGCATGGATCATGTTCCCCGGTTGGGGAGCGGAGGCGGCGTGGGAGGCGTCAGGATGAGCATCTTGGAGATGGCGGGCTTTGATCTGCAGGACAAGGAGGTGAAGAGGAAGGATGAGACGGTTACGTATGGCGGGCCGGTGGTTTCGTTTGATGACATCAAGTGGAAGACGGGGTGATCCTGTACGACTATGGATTTGGTAGGCATGAAAGGTAAAAGGAGGCTATTTCGATAGACATGAGCGTATTACAATTTTGTATATTGAAGGATAATATCAAGAATCCGGGTATGAGATGTGATGGATTGAAAAGGCAGACAGAGAAACCCCCGGTAACGAATACTGAATCCCGCAGCTAGTGATGATTGTAGCCAAGATAAAAAGACATGGTAAATAAAACCCAATGAAAGCAAAAAGAAGCAGCAGAGAATTTGAGTCATCGCGCACACCCATCAATCCCCCTTAATCGACCGTGTTGACTTGTGCGACTTGATCGAGTGCGGAGTCTCTGGCCGATTGCTCACCGATTTCCGCAGCTTCTTGGTATCAAACAAGCTCTTCACCTTGCGCAGCCGCGCCCACCGTTCCTTGTCCTTTGCGTCTCTCGTTGCATCATCGTCCTCCTCGTTGATGGCGAGCGAATCAACAGAAGCATTTGGCGTATGATGGGGAGCCTGTCGAGCCGGCGTCTTAACAGGCGTCGACGGGGCGGCAGCAGCAGCAGCCGGCTTGGACGAAGGCTTGAGCCTGCCTTCGTACACACGCCGGAGGTCGTACTCGTTCTTGATGGACTGCAGCAACATCTTCCACGCTGGCACGTCGGGCGCATCGTCCTTTGTGATGCCGTGCCCTCGGCTTTGAGCGGCCGGGTTCTTCCACGGGCAGAAGAAGCGGTGCTCCCGCTCGGGGTCGAGGTAGTCCATCGGTGCTGGTACGACGACATTGCCATTTGCATCCACCTCCTTGCTCTTGAACATCCACAATCCGAGCCGGCGCTGGCAGGTGTGACATGACGCTGTGTTGGGCACAGCGCCAATGCGAGTATTGTTGAAGCCCTGCCAACCCACGAGGGCCAGAGCAAGGGCTGGTCGGACTGGTTCAGGGGTGGGATTGCGGCCTGTGAAGAACTCTGGTGGAAGCTGAGAAATGACATCGTCCAGATTCATGCCTTCCGGCAGATGGAGATTGAACTCGTAAGGAAGAAAGGCTGCACGGGAACAGAGCTCCTCATATCGCCCCTTGAGAGCTTCGATGGCGCCCTTTGCGCTCACGAATGAGATTCGAAGAAGTGAGTCTTGATGAACATGGTTAGTAAAAGTTGCATGGCCAGAACTGTCTCAAAAGCCTTACCATCGCATCCACGTCTCTTCCAGAGGCAATCTGACTGATGCGCGCTCACAATAAGCTCTGCGTATTTGTCGACCAATGCGGCCTCTGTGCCACGAGTTAGCATTTCACCCCCCCTTGACAATAATCTCGCTCTCAGTGAGTCGACTCACCAACTTCAGCAGCCGTCAACCCATCCTCACCCTCCGCAGCCTCCTTCTTGAGCTTCACCACCAGCTCCTTGTGACACAGCAAGCACCGCACCCTCTCCTTGCCCTGGCAGATCCAACCCCTCTTGGCCCATTCCACCTCGCTGATCCTGTCCGGCTTGGGCGTCCAGTCGGTAATCTCCTGAAACGTGGCCAGCCTCTTGAGCAGCTCGTCGCGATCGCCGGGCGAGTACCGCGCCGGCCCGTCCCTCCGCACCTTGGGCGTCGTCGCATCGGACACGGTCCGCCTGATGGAGCTGGCCAGGCTGGTGAGCCCCGACGACACGGGCGTGTCCATGCGCGGCGCCGTCTCGTCGGGGAAGCCCAGGCGGCGGCGCTTCTGCAGCATGGCCTCGTGGTCGACGACCTTGCTGCCGCTGGGGACGCGGTGGCCGAACATGGCGGCCGGAGACTCGTCGTCTGTGCTGGGGCGCGGGCTGCTGAGTCCTTGGAGCAGGGCGTTGAACTTGCGTTTGGTCGAGTTCATGATAAGGGGAGAAGTGTGAAAGAGTTGGTGAGGGCTGGCGAGGCTGACGAGGCTGACGAGGTCGTGTGGGTGGGCAGTTGATGGAGGGTGGCGAGTGGCTCTCGTGCGCCTGTTTGCGCTTAGAGTGCGCGCAGCCCCGGTGACGCTATTGATCCAGATATATCGAGAGAATGAAGCAAGGACGAAACGGCAGAAGGAGACTGTCTCAGTTAAAAGCAGAGAGGCTGGTCGTCGATTACCCCGTGCTGCTGTCGAAGCCCCGTCAAGGGGGTTGTCCGTGTCCCCTGAGGCGTGGAAAAGGGAAAAAGGGTTGGTATGAGAGAGAGCCGAGCGCCTGGAGACGCGCAGGTGAAAACAAAGGAAAACCGGGGGAAGATGCAAAGGAGAGACGGTGGCCAATTAATGTCCGCAAGAAGAAGGAAGAAGCAGAGAAAGAAGAAGACGAGGAAGAAAAGCAAGAAGAGTCGACCGGTCTCAGTGATTCCGTCTCTTGAAAAGCCCTTGTCTGAAGTTCAAGTATCGCCAGACTATCGAAATGCCAATTATGCTTGTAATATCTTGAATCCTGGAAGCTTTGACATCACCTGCAGCTCCAGCTTGTCCAGCCCCGTTCTGCAACCCGCCAACAAGACAAAACGGAACGCGGCGCATCGTTGATCCCTGCCCAATTTCCACTGATAGCCGATAAGCCTGCCTTCACCGCCCGCGCCTCTTTCGGCACCTTGTTCCTGGCTAAGCGGCAGAAAATCTGCTTCTTCTGCGGCTAAACTTTTTTTTTTTTTCCCATTCTCCCTCTGTTGGGACCGCTGGAAAAGTTTCGCAGAGAGACGAAACAGCAGGTCATGATTTTGCAGCGATTGCAATAGACGCACAATAGCCCATTGATTTCCCCCCAATTGGCGTTATTTGACTCTGATTCCTGAATTCTCACTTTGAGATTCTCACCTTCTGTTCTGACAGATTCCCTCACTCACATGTCCAAACCGCCGGCCTGGCTCTTCTCCAACAACTCCAACAACCCATCCACCAAACCCAACGCAAGCAGCAGCCTCTCCTCCTCTCCCGCACAAACAATCACCCCTAACGAAAGCAACGAAATGGCCCCCCTGAAACCCCTCAAGCCCGGCGCCAGCAGCGACGCCGAGGGCCAGTCCTCCTCCGACCAGCCCCCCGTCCAGCCCCCCGCCCAGCTGCTCGACCTCATCGAGCAGTTCCTCGCCGACAACGTCTTCCGCGCCGCGCACAGCGCCTTCAAGAAGCAGCGCGCCAAGAAGGGCTGGGGCGAGCTCTCTTCTGACGCCAGCGCCAACAACGGAGGCGTCACCCTGGTGAGCGTCTTCGAGGCCTGGCAGAGGAAGGAGTCCAAGGCCCCCGCCGATCGGGACGTGGACATGGGCGAGGAGGACTCGAGCAGCTCGAGTTCCAGCTCCGACAGCTCCAGCTCCAGCGAGAGCTCCAGCAGCAGCGAGGACGACAGCAGCGACAGCGAGAGCGAGAGCGAGGCCGACAAGAAGCCCTCGTTCCGCAAGGCCTCCCCTCCCAAGGGCAACAAGAACTTGAAGCGCAAAAAGGCCGCCAGCTCCAGCTCCTCCAGCAGCAGCAGCTCCAGCTCCGACTCCAGCTCGTCCGACGACTCTAGCTCCGACTCGGACTCGTCCGATGAACAGCCCCGTCTTAAGAAGCAAAAGGTCGCCGCCCCCGAGTCCAGCAGCGAGTCTGACTCCGACTCGTCTTCTTCGTCGAGCAGCTCCGAGTCCAGCTCCTCAGATGAAAGCTCCAGCTCCGACGAGAGTTCCGACAGCGAGTCCGAGGCCGACGCCGCAGAAGCAGCCAAGGTCCCCCTTCCCGAGTCAGACTCGTCCTCTTCCTCATCAGACTCTTCCTCCGATTCGGACTCCGACGCAGACAAGAAGACAAAGAAGAACAAGACCAAGGCCGCCAACAAGGAAGTCAACGGCGTCTCCAAGCCATCCCAATCCTCCTCCTCCTCCGAATCCTCCGCCACAATCGACTCCCTCCCCAACCCCCCCTTACCCCCCAACCCCAACGACCTCAAAAAGGACGCAAAGGGCAAGGGCAAGCCCAAGACGGAGCCCTTCTCCCGCGTGCCCCGCGGCATCAAGGTCGACCCCAAGTTCGCCTCCAACGAATACGTCCCCGTCAGCTACTCCCAGCGCGCGCACGAGGACCTCATCGTGACCAAGGGCAAGGGCTTCACCAAGGAGAAGAACAAGAAGAAGAAGGGCAGCTTCCGCGGCGGCCCCATTGATATTACCGAGAAGAAGAGCATCTACTTTGATGATTAGACGAGAAAGTGTCTGGTGATGATGATCTAGGTAGGATCATCTGTTCTGATGACTAGAGAAAGGATCTGAGTGATGATAATAGATTGAGTGGACAGATGCTTGGATGAAAGGGGGCAGGGGAAGGGTTCAGGGGATGCATTCTACAGCCGGTGTTAGGGCGGCCTTTGTCTGGTTTCCAAAAAGTCGAATTTCTGCTTTTTCTAGACTTTTTCTGTATGTCGTTTGATCTTTGTCAAAGTACGTCTTCTATACTGCCCGATGCGTTAGAAAAAATCTGATACAAGTCAAACCATCTTCGCATTGTAGATGTCATGTATATGTGTTGTATGCCCAAGCATGTGCTCTGTCTATGTCCTCTTCAAACGCCCAATGCCGATGCCAACGCTCAATGCCAACGCTCAATGCCTGCCAGATGATACTCGAAATCATGACGCCGTATAGTCATTCAACATACGTGCTCAGTTACGCCAAATGAGGAAAGGAAAGGAAAGGAAAGGAAAACACACGGGAAGGAGATAGAAAACACCTAAAAAGTCGACCTCATGTTCCCCGGCGCTGCCCCTTTCGTCTGCACCTCCGTCGCCGGCGCTCTTTGCGTCGCAGGATCGCCTCCGTCCTTGCTCGCTTGGGTCATAATCTCGTTCTTCCTCTTGACTGCCTCCCAGTCGCGGTTGCCCAGCTTCGCATTCTCCAGCGCCTCGTTGAGCCACTGCTGCCACTGCGGTGTGCCCGGCGCGGCGCCGCTCCGCTCAACCCAGCCTATGGCCTTTGTCTCGCGAATAGCGTACCACAAGGTGCGCGTGAAGCTCGGGTGGCCTTCGCGCTCGTCATCCTTGTCCGTGATGGCATCGGCCCTCTGTCCGTCCTCTTCAGTGGCGTCGCGCCAGGTATACCGTGAGAGGTCCCAGAAGTACGTCTTTGGCAACATGCCGAGGCCCCAGTACAGTCCGTTGAGGACAATGTACGATCCTCCGATGAAGATTTGCGAGTTCCAGGTGCAGTTGCCAAGGAGCACGACGCTGACCATGAGAAGAATCGTGCCGAGCGCCATGCACACCCTGTAGGCCTTCTCGCCAACGTAGTACTCGCACTCCTCAGTCCCGGAGTAGAGCTCTCGAGCAACGTCCTCGGAGCAGCGAATCAAGACAAACGCCCCCTCGCGCGTTCGTATCATGACGTCGCCGCTGGGCACGTCATTAGTGTGCCTGCGCTGCATGAGAATTGGCCGCCAGGAGGAGGCGTAACCGACGACGGTGGACGCCGAGGAGATGAGCGTGATGGCGATGATGGCCACGCCGTCCTTCCATATGACGGCAGCCACAAGAATGCTGACGCTGAGGAGGAAGGAAAAGGCAGAGAGGAGGTGGAGAGGCGACAGAAGCTTGGGAGGCACAATGGGCCGGCCACCAGTCACGGCCATGGTTCCGGTTGACAGCAGGTCCTGGACCTTTTCCGTGGTACGCCGCCGGATCGGTCCAGGATGGCCCTCGATCTCAACATCAGGGCTGAAGTGAACCGTTGGAGTTCTCGACTGGGACTCGATGTCGACGTCGTGTGGCGGCTCGCTCAGCGGCGACGGCGTGATATGATGCTGCGAGGCCTTTTCCGTGGCTCCAGGCTTGGAGTGGCCGCCCAAAGAACCGTCCGGCACGCCTCGTCTTCGGCTCCAAGGAACAGATCTGGCAAAGAAGCCAGCAAGACCGCGTCTGCCCTGCTGCTGATGGTGATGATGATGCTGCTGGTGATTCTGGTTCGCACTGGTCAAGGGCGGCGGGACGCTAGGCGCATGCTGAATGTCCAGGACGAGGAAGCTGTAGGGCGGCAGGGCGTCGAGGGGCGTGATGATGTTGGCGAAGAAGCCGACCGAGTCGAGGATGGTGCCGCTGTAGACGCCGGCCATTTTGGCGTGCGTCTCGGGCAGGCGACTCGGGCGCGAGGGCTTGAGCAGGGCCTGGGGCGCGGGCAGCAGGCGAGGCAGCATGCACAGCAGCGACGCGGTGATGGCCTGGGCGTGCTCGGCGATGGCGGACTCGCCGATGACGGCCAGCAGCGTGACGACGTCGAGGCGCCACGAGGGCTTGTCGTTGGGGAACCATTTCCAGCCGGGGTCGCCTGGGCTGGACATTGATCTCGTGGTGGTGATGCTTCGGTGGTGAGGACACGGAGATGTCGAGATGAGAACGAGAAGAAGAAGAAGAAGAAGACAGAAATACTGCACACGCGATATGGGGTATCAGAAACGAGATGAAAAGCAAGATTGATGAAGACAATTCGCTGATGCTAGACAAATTCACGATGCAAAGAGGATAAAGAGTAAGATGACGAGGAGAAAATCTTTTTGTGCTGTCGAAGCCATTGTGGTCCCTCGTATGTACCTACCTTACATGCATGTAGATCGAAAGATTGGGAAGGCACAGCCGGGGTAACGTAGTTGCCGTTGAACCAGGCCAGGGTTCTGTTGGGAGATGCTGTACTTAATCCTCCAACTGTAGGTATTTCAGAGGCCATTGGGCTCTTGAGCTCTTTCAGCTCGCCTCGGTTTGTCCGTAATGGCTGCTGAACACGCAACGTGCAGGAGGCTATGCAGTGATGAAAGGCGTTGGTAAACAGGTAGACTTGATCATTGAGGAGTTACCCAAAGACATAACGTTTAGTGATCTATGAGACATGGTTATAGAGACTAGATGTTCACGATATAGTAATCACAATGACAGTTTCACCACGGCGTTGTTCATTCCAATTGCTCAAAGTCGGTTATGAGTAAAGTCTTGCTTGTTGACTTCTACGTTGCTCGATCTAGTGCACTTTCAGCGGGCTGAAATGCCCAATTGTTACAAAGTGTGAGAATGATGCTTGCTCTCAAGCTCATTACATTAGTACTGCCATCGCTACATCCCGAACTTGAACAACCAGGTGGTATTACTGTCATGATTTTTTCAGTTGGCATAGTGAGGTAGAGACCTTTCTGCAACCTTGCTCTTCAGACTCACACTCCAAAGACTCTCTGGTAGACTATCAGCAAGTCGCTGTCCAAACCCCTCTCACCCTCTGCCTAGCGCCAAGCCTCCCACTGACGAAATGTCTTGCAGCTGCGTGCACCGCATCCCACATCTGCAGCAACCCAACGCCATATTAACCCATGTTACGTACGTGAACTTGCATCTACTGTACCTGCAAAGCCCAGTAGCAATCAAGCGGCTCTCAAGGCCTCAAACGAGATTATCAACAACCAACTGCCTCTCTTTACATCTCATCATACCTCCCTTTTCAATCACACAACCCAGGAGACTATATAATGTTGTGCGCATTAAAGGTGTAATAGCTGCAATGCAAATGCCCAACTAAAATAAAAAAACACTCGTAATATATAAGCAACTCTCAAAGTATCTACACTCATTCATAACCTCACGTTAACCAACCCATCTACCGTGTAACAGCCCATCTAAACACGGACAGCACATACCAAACTCTTAAAAAGCAGACAGGATATCGAAATGTAGGCATGTATACCAAGACCGCGCTCAGTCCTCGTCTTCACAAGCTACTCCGCCTACCTGGCTGTGCAAGCAAACAACGCCCCAGCATAGCCCCCTCTAGTCTTCCAGTCGTAACACATCTCAACCCAAAAGAAAGAACCAAACGCCATCAGGCGGGCCTCTGAAACCAAGAATGAGAAGAAGAAGGGGAAAAAAAAGGCAGTATTTGCTAGATCGAGCTTCAAATCTTGGCCTCGTCGTCAACGTCACCATAAGTCTTTTCAACCCACTCGAGGAATTCGAGCCACAGCTGCTCCCACTCGCGAAACATCGTCTCCCTCTCCTTGTCGCTAAGGCACGCGTGGTCGAGACTCCACATGACGAGCTGCTTCCATCCGTACAGTCCCATGTCTGCCTTGCCCACCATGACCTGATAAAAGTCGTGCGACAGAGTAGACCTTTCGCCCTTGTTAGCCGCAAGTTCGGAGGAAGAAAGCAGAGAAGGTGGCATACCTAAATAGCGCACCGTTGTCGGAGCTCACGGTACAATGCACGTTATTCGCCAGCAGCTGGTACATGGTGTGTCCATTCGCTCGTGGAGTAAGCCCCAGAATCTCGTTGGAAATCGGACACAGCTCCAGGCAGATGCCCTTGGCTTTCATTTGCTGCATAATGTAAGGGTGCTTTGCCAGGGCGAAGCCGTGCCCAATGCGCTTCGAGCCCAGCAACAGAGCGTCGACCAGATTACCATCCGTGTCGGTGCCCATGTCCAGTGTCTCCCCGCAATGAAACAGAAAGGGGATGTCGAGGCGTTGCTCGGCGCACTTCTTCTTGAACTCGAGAAACTCGGGAATATAAGTCTTTAGAGGATTGGGTTTTGCCTCTTCCCCAACCAGGTCGAAACCTAAACACACTGAGCCTTGGTTCTAGAGAGGAAGACACGGGTGTTTCGCTTACCTGCAATCCACTGAGGCCACTTCTTCTTGAATTCTATGCATTCGGCGAGAGCGGCTTGAATATCTGGCCGAGGCATCGATCGTGGCGTGCAGTATATCACTTTGAGCCCCCCAAAATACTTGCCCTGTGTGGTCATGTCTTGTTGAAACTTCTCCACCTCGTTGATGATAATGGACATGATGCCCTCGTTGTTGATGGGGCCGGTGCCGTCATCGTGGTAGAGCTGATTGCTCATCATAAAGTTGGGTCGTATCTCAGCGTACTGAATATTATCGCGGGCGAAATCCTCGAGGCACCGATATGTATAAGCGCGGTATGCCGTTTCATAGTTGAACAAGCCCTTCATCATGCGTGTCCTCCCGTTGAATTTTTCCCAAGCGCTGCGTCAGAGAAAAGATGTTAGTCTCGACACATATACAATAGGGAGATAGGTCGATGCCGCAATATGACAAGGCAAGAGTAAACTCACCCAGCGGCTGTTTGATATGGATGGTGAGCCTCCATCTCCTCAAACATGAGCTTATGCAGCAACCACTCATCAGCTGTGGCCGCCGTATAAAAATCGGGAAACCGACGCAGAAATTCGGAAAACTTCATCGACTGTCTAGGTCGGTATTCGGCTGAAAACAGATCGCCAGGGTCCTCTCTCTCTTTCTCGATACTCATGATGGAGAACTGTATCTCGCACTTGTGGAAATTTTCATACTCATCCTCCCCCTCGGCCTTGGCTCTCCGGACGAGGGGGAGAGAACTCGTGATGAACATGCGATCCATGCCCTTTGCAATGTCGAGAAGCACCCTCGGTGGCAGGCAGGCGTTGAAGTGAATGTGCAGGTGGGCGCCCTTGGGCATCTTGGAAGCAATCTGGAACAGCGCCGTCTTGTTGATGAGGTCGACGTTGCCCAAAAAGTGGTCGCCAGCAAAGCGCGTATGCAGCTGACCTCGGTATCCCTTTCGCGGCGGTTGGCGCGCAAAGAAAGCGTCGTCTCGCCGTCGCATCTTTCGGATGATGCCGTCAACACGGAGCTCCTGGGGTGTAGCGCGGGAGCGGCACCGGGCATCAAATGACAGCTCCTCTTCCCTCAAGACAACCTCGTTTCGCCATTTCTCGTAGTCGTCTAAACTTGGTACCGATGCTGGGCCTCCGGCACCGGCGGCATCAAGGTCCAGCGGCAGCCCCAGAGAGCCGTCCCCGGCCCGGAGACCGCGCGGAGGCCCCTGCACATGTCCCGCGGCATCTCCGCTCCGCCGCTCGTCAGCCTCGGCGTCGAGTGCATCGATGAGCCGGAGCGCAGCGGCCTTGTCGTTGCCGCCATCACCGTTGCCGTTTCCGTCGCCGTCGCCGTCCTTCTCAGAAGCACCGTGCTGGCGAGAGCGCCTGATCAGCAGCCCGTCAACGAGGTGCCTACGGCCCTTTGCGCGCTTACTGTTTGTCTGCGGCATGGTAGATGGTCTGCTGTTCCGAAGTCTGCGCCGCGGGAGTCTGGAGAACTTGGAGCCCATGAGCGAAAGGAGCGACGTCGGCAAATATGAAGAGATGCCGAAGCACGAGCAATGGGACGAAGGATGGGGTGTCGTCAGCCTTGCTTCCAGCCTAGCCTCTCTCATGGGGGGGCCTTTGTTCATGAAGACGAGCGGATCGCGAGTGAAAGGTAGGGTTGGTCCTGGTGGGACGAACACGAGGTAGCGAGCCAGCAGGCAGACGACCGAGCGAATGACTTAGTGTTTGCCGTGATGGTGCTTTGAATGGAACTTGTTTGCGTCTCTTTGTGGTGCGTCACTGCCACTTCTCTTTGTCGCTCAGTCAGGCATGTGCTTGATGCTGTTCCAAGGCTATATATAAGGTCCGGTACGTCTGTTTGCCTTGGATAGTCGACTCCAACTCTGCGTCAGCCCGGCCAGTCGCAAACTAAAATTAAAGAAGCGAATTAGAAAATGACAAAGAGAGCCTGAAAGCTTGAACACGACGACAATGGATCGCCTAGCCGCCAGTAAACAAACTCCAGCAGCCTAAAAAGAGTGAACGCCTCGAGGCTGAGGTGGGAAGAAAACACGAACAGACCCTGGAGCTCCTCGTGGGCAATGCTATGCCAGTTGGTCACAGCACCGGCGCTTGCAGTCACGGGCCAGTTCCGGGGCACTCACCACTTCCAGCGTTCCCCTGCCTTGCCCGAAAGAGGACCTGATCAGGAATGCGAGTGGACTGGATTGATGGATTTGCAGATGCGAGTCTTTCGGCCAGCGAGCCACAAGCCACCGCCCGGCCCCGCTGGACCTGGACTCGACAGGGGCCCTGAAGCGCCGCTGTAACAGCCGCAGCGGCGCATAAAAGAAGCTTGACTCGGATAGTGGACCTGGAAGATTGTGATGCGTCTATGTATCCGGTTCACATCATCCCTTGAAGCTGAAGTCGCCAAAGCATCGGCTCAATGGCGTCCCTCGACAGCGCTGAATGTAAAGAAAGAAGCCAAGCGTAAGCCACTGTTGCGCCCCGGGGGTAGCTGATTCTTCCTTGCGTCCTTGGTGGACGGAAATCAAGGGCCAGCTTTCCAACCGCAAGCTGAATGTCGATATACCGAATTACCGGGAACCTGGCAAAGAGTGCAAACACGCTGAAGAGGGTCTGTCTATAACGTCGTGTGAAGATGAAAAAAAGAGGATCAACATAAATCGGATCCAATGCGCTCTGTCTCAAATGACGTCTTGCATGCAATGCCAGCAACTTGCAGTCGCCTGTACCTGCCTGCCTTGCCTGCCCTGCCCGTACCGCCCAAACGGCAACCGACCCCACCGCTAAACGCCCCCGGAATGCCTGCACCTGCACATAGCGCGCACGTTCCACTGGGGGCCTCTCAGGGGGGGGACACTTTTTAGGCTTCCAGGCGCTAAAGCTGCCCGCCGTCCCTTGCAGCCCGACAGGGTCTTACAATACCGACACCCAGAGTGACTTCATCCGGGCTGTCAAACAGCCTTGCAAGATGCCTCAGATCCTTCAACGCCCTGTCCCCGTCGTGTCAACTCGATACTTTGAACCAGACTATCGGCGGTGGACTTGTGCAGCATCACGAGATCGAGCAAAAGGCACCCGACTGGGCATTCTATGTATTCGATCTCGGCAATTGCTCCTTATGGCAACTCAAAGGCTTCGAGATTTGCCATTCACACACCACATACATTCGATGAGTCTCCAGAAAGTCAGACCAGACCGATGACCATGAGCATACTTCTTTCTTCTCCTCAGCCACACTGGTCGTACCAAATACGTCCATATCGGAACATCAGCTTCTCTCAGCTTCACCGCTTACTCACCGTCACTCCCCATCGTCTCCATTTCATCACTGGTCAACAACCTCATCCCATGCAACTTTTATCAAGCATACCTAAACGAGAGGGCCTCCCAAAACCCCTCGCATTGTCCCTTTATAAACGAAAGACGCACCAAATTATTAGCTACAGCTTCATCGGCTGGCTCACCGTCTCCTATGCCAAGAACAACATACGTGGACACTTGATTCACCAAGAGATTCTGCCTAACCTCTCTCAAAGTTAACCACGAAGAACAGACTAAAAATCATCAACCAGACCTTCACTACCCAGCCCGCCGTCTTATACCTATTCCAACGTCATATACATACGTGGACACTCCATCCGCCAAGCAAATGCCTGTCATGTCTGGAGGTTCGCCTGACCGAGGTGAACTAGGTGAGTCGCTAGTCGCTAGTCGCCTACCTCGCATCCAAGCTTGCCAACACATTGCTTCCCTCCCCTTAAACAACCTGTTGTCTCATCCACTCACCACTCACCTACCTACATCAAACCACGAACCCTAATACCTGGCCTACGGTGTCAATAGCTGCTTGATTAGTGTAATCGGGCAGCCAACCCATTCCATCACATCTCAGAAGCAATGCCTCATCACATGTTCCTCCCATCATCCTCCCCCTCCAACATCAACCCAACAAGACATGCCCTCACAAACCCCCCAAGTAAACCAAAGCAAAAAAAAAAGAAAAGAAACACACCAAGCTCAAAGATCGTCCCTGTTACTCACAAAACTCAAAATAATAAGACTTTAGAACAAAGGTACAAAAAAGCAAAGTCGACACGAAAGAGCAAAATGAAAGCAATCTGGCGCCCGAGGGGGGGCTCGAACCCCCAGCCTTGCGGTTAAAAGCCGCACGCTCTGGCCAATTGAGCTACCCGGGCCTTTGCTTACGTAAGCGTCTTGGCCGTAGGCCACACGAGATTCAGCTTGCGAGCTAAGCCTGAGCAAAAGAGCCTTATAAAGGGGGTCACAGACAGACAGCCGCCCCCTTTTCTTAACACTAAGGCTCGACTCAGCCTCACAAAGTCACCCTATGACACCACAGCCGCACAACGATCAGGAGAAAGGGGCAATGCGTGTTCAGGCTCGTACAGTACTTCTTCATGTTTTGTGCTAGTACAACTAACATTCAACAGCAAAGCCTCTCCGCCCATTCATGCTCCTTCATCAGCCCACATCCCCGTCTATCAAAGTGGGAAATCGTTCAGCATGAACAGAGGCAGAACCTTTCCATCCCTATCCCCAAGCGCAAGACCTGCGTGTTGTCCATCCGCATCGCCCGTGCGGCACTCCGTAACCTGTTCCCAATCCTGGTGTCACCCAAATTGTGCCCTTCATCCAAAGAGCGATGCCAATACAGATGCCAATGTTGCAGTAAGATGTCCGTCTACAAATACCAGCCACCCCTCTACATGCTTTTTGTTCTGGAGGGATAAATGAACAAGGGAAAGGGAGATGCAATCAGGCAAAGTAGCTCTTCCACAAGACTCCTTCCAAGTCTTCGAGTTGCTCCTGGGTGAAGTACTGTCGAAACTGGTTAGCATCTCTCTGTTCAAACAAGTCCGGCAATTGAGCACGACTCACCTTTTGATCCACAGTCCAGCTATCCTGTCTCGTCTTCTTGAACTCGCTGAGGATTCCTTTGGCCGCCTTGCCTACAACGCCTGGATCGCCCGCAGCCCGTCGAGCCACAGTTGCCAGTACCTCAGGCATCCACTTGGGAGGCGGCGTCGCGTACGGGAATGCTTCGATAAGAGCACCAAGGCCCAAGACGGCAGCATGTCTCCTGTTGATTTGCTTGTGCACGTCCACGGGAGTCTCTGTTCCAGGGAGCTTGGGCCCACGCTTGGGCATGGGGTTCTGGTCCAGCTCCTTCTCGAAGCGACTCTTGAGGCGCGCAATCATCGGATTGCGAATGCGGCTCGGGGAGCAGCGAATCATTCCTGCAAGCGTCGTGGCCGCGCATGCTCGAACCTCGAGCTGATTGTCCCCGAGCATGTCCGACACAGTGGTGAACAGCCGGTCTCGCTGCGGCTCCTTTGTCAGGAAGATGCGGCGGAAGTAAATGACTTGCATATTGACCAGCGCGCGCAGGCGCTGATGCCAACTAGCCGCCGTTCTGCCAATTCTGACGAGCCCCTCGATGAACTCGGCATCCTCGCCATCGCGGAAAGGAATGTTGGGGAGGTGGCGATAGACGTGATACGCCAGCTTCATGAGCTCGGGGTCTTCCTTCACGTCCATCATGTGCAGAAGTTGATCCATGAACGGGGTCGCAAAGAAGGGCACCAGCTGTGTGCACTCGTGAGACGAGAGCGTACAGTCCAGCCACACCAGGACCGTCTTAGATCCGCATGTGTAGGCAGACTGCTCCTGCTGGCCGGGTGCACGTTCAAGACGCCACTTTTCAAGACGGTCAAAGACGTCCTTCATGGTAGCCTTGAGGTCATCGGAGGCTTGGTAGGGACGCAGACCAATGGACGACGCCTCTTTGTTGGCATCCAGCAGAACCTGGACATTCTCAAACGCCTCGTAGTACCTTGTTTTGTATATTATGGACAAGACACGAGCCATGGCCTCCCGCACAGCCTTATATGGGTGGTCGATGTGGGCTAAAAAGTCGTTGAGAATGGGCTGCACTCCGCGGAAGTGCCAGCCAGCGTCAGCCACGGCAAACTCTAGGAGCTGGATCTTGGAAGACTCCTTGAAGGCCGCATTAGAGGACATGTCGAGGCGGAACGTCTTGAGGTCGTCGATGATCTCGCTGGACCGACGCGGGTCCTTGGAGTCAAGGATGAGGTGGAGACACGTCAACCAGTATTGCAAGTTCTCGGGCGTTAGATCTTCGTCGAGTATCTTCAGCATGAGGGGCGCGGCGTACTGCCAGACCTTGTACCGTATCTCTGGCGGATCGTCGCTGGACCCGGCCAGCAAAGCTCCCAGGATCTCAGCGGTGGCACGGTGTTGGTGCTTGTCGTTGCCGTCATCATATACCTCCTTGACGAGATCGATGACGTCGTCCAGAACGATTGCCGTGCGCCCATAGTGCATCAGGTCGAATACGTGCATCAGGAGATAGACGTTGTGCATGCGGAATCTGTCCGTGTTGGCATCCCGCGGCTCCTGCTTCAGATACGCGAAGCATTGGCGGAGCCACTCCTTGGTCAAGATCTTGCCAATCTGATCACGGACCGCTCGTTCCGTCTCATCGTAGTTATCAAAGGGCTTCGGCTTGGCACTGAACGCGGTGAAGCTCTTGCCCCAAACTAGCCATCCCGGGTGGTCAGAGTCCACCATGTACTCGGCCTCTGAATGTTGCTGCTCGAACGCATCCAGGAACTTCTTGGTGAACTCGGCGTCGCCCTTTTCCACTGGAACCTGGATCTTGTTTCGGTAATCGACCTCCTTTTCCAACAGATAATTGTTAAAGTCATGGTCATAGACTGCTCGCATGTCAATGGTCGAGAAGAGCGTCGTGAATGCGGAGAGATAGTAGTTCCTCAGCCCAGGGTGCGGATCGTTGGTTCCCTTTGCAACCAGATCGACAAATTCCGGAGGGGCGATTGTGTCGAAGCGGAGGCACAGATTAGTGGCAAAGATCGCGCATCGGGACGCTATCTTCCAGTGAGCCCCCTTGGCCAGCCTGGTTAGCCATAGTCCAAGGTCTGCCTTGGAGGCTTCGACCTTCTCTCGCCTCTGCATAATGAATCGGCGGCGGTTGCCAATTGCCTGAGACACATCTTCGGCGGGTTTGATCGTGTCCACCAGGGAAGTGTCAACCAGAACGGTTCGCTCGAGCTGCTTCCCAAACTCGATCAACGAGTAGATGACGGAGGACCCAATCGTTTGTATAGACGGCTTGTCGATACCAGCCGTCTGGATATAAAGCTTCATAGCGTCAGGCGCAAATCTCCAGTCTCGCATCAGCGTCCTCAACAGTGACGTGAGGAAGAGCGAGTACATGGCACCCTTGATTCGATCGTGGTCGTTGTTCTCGATGCTCTTTCTGAAGCCCTCAAGAATCACTGGAATCACCAGGGGCTTGCCGCCAATGAGTACCTTGAGCGACGAGTCCTGCGCGCTCTGGGCAACGCGACGGACATCTGCGTACGAGGAGAGACACGATTGTGCCAGATCCAGCAACAGCCGCTTGTCCAGTTCGCTCTTCTGCCGGGCCGAAGCATTGTGCTTCATGCGGGACATCTGATACGCCTCGGCTCGCTTAATGAGTAGAGGCCGGGGATAGACCTTTCTCAAACCCTTGATCTTAAAGGCCGCGATATCACTCTTGTACAGCCGCAGATGCCTCTCTAAGGGGTGAGCCGACCGCTCGATGCCAACGTCCGTGATCCAGGTTCGGTAAGCGATGTACAATGTGGTGAAGCAGTCCACGTCATCCTCTTCATTCTGAAGGAGGAATGAGTGCGTCTTGGTCAGCAACTGACCAAGCTGCTCGCGCAAATCGTGAATGCGCTCGTAGACGGGGTCGCTCGGGCTGAGAAGATATCCGGCCTTGTATCTGTATTGTGGCCGCAGCTCTTCGTCCTCAGCCACCTCGGCAAGGGGGTCCTCCTCTTCCGCATCGACATCCATGTCGTCATGGCCAGCTCCGCCGTCTTTTCCGGCAGTCTCCCCCGACGCCCGTTTCGGATCGAACATGGTAGCCATGCCACTAATCACGAGACGGATCTGCTGCATGAGGCGAGATACCTCGTCGGACCACTCCTTGTTCTTGCCCTTGCGGGCCACGGGCGGAGCGTCGCTCAGCAGGAGCTCCAGCTGCTCAGCAGCCGACTTGGTCTGCGACGCAAACAGCTCGACAGCGAACTCAATCTCCGGCGGTGATGGCTGGTGCCACTTGATGGTGAGATCAGCGGGCGTCGTCGTCTTGCCCCAGTCGGTGACATCGAGGCCTCTCTCGAGAACGTCGGGCTCGTACAGGGCATGGTCGATGGGATACGTGTGCGTGAGGTTGAGCAACAGGTGATGAATATAGTTTGACACGAGAATGGTAGGCAGGCCGCGGCACTTCTCTTGCATGTACTGCGCGATTCCGAGCAGCTCGTCCTTGTAATTGAGGACCTCCCGGCCAACGTGCACAACAGACATGGCAAGCATGGTGACATGCCAAACCAAGGCTCGGTCTCGGGGCAGATAGTCTGTACCACTGGTGCGATCGGATGCCGCGTGGTTCAGGTCAATCTCGTTGCGGATGCTCACCACAAACATGGGGATGAAGACCTTGAGAGTCTTCTCCGGGTTGACCTTGCACAGGGCATTGAGGATCCAAGCCATGGCATCGCGCGCTTGGTGAACGACGTGCGACGAGACAAATGTGGCAATCTTCTCCAATGCAATGTCGAAGAGTTCCGGGGACATGGACGCAAACAGGGGCGAAAGAGCGGCAGGCAGGGCGTTGACAACACTGTCCTCCGGGGTCCCTCCCCGCACCTGGTTAGCATCGGGGAGATTCTCCAGCAGAGTGAAGACCTTGCCCAAGAGCGTGATGAGGAACTCGCCAAACCCGGCAGTCGAGGACCTCAGAATCATGGCCTCGTCCTCGTCGGTGAGCTCGGAGTTGTAGTCAATCTTGACATTCTGCCCCTCGAGCTCCATGCGGGCCATCTCGCCCTGCACCCATTCCATGGCCAGGGTCGTATCGTGGATGTGGCTCTCCCCGCTCGTCAGGGGTACAATGGGAATACTGTAAGCCACGGCCTGGATGAAGTGCAACGTGTATTGCGTTTTGTTGAGATCATTTGCATCGATGCCAGGGAGCGCCAGGGCCAACAGCGCAGTGATGTGGCAGCGGTATCCCTTCAGCTTGGACATGATGTTGGCAATCATCTGCAGGCCGTTGAGACTGGAAGTTGTCCTGTGAACTTCCACCAGGCCCTGAAGACTTGGGTAGAAGCGTTGCAGGGCTCCAGGAAGGACCAAATCGGGCTCCAGATAGGCCAAGCCTTGCAGAGCATTGGTGTATATCTGCGCCACACGGGTGCTCTTGGAGAAGATACCCATAAAGGTGACCTCCTTGAGGGCGTTGACGAAGCGCTGCTTGAGACCATCATTGATCTTGCGCTCCTTTGGAACCTCTAGCTCCGAGCTCTGCTCCCGATTCCAGCGGGACACAAAGGCATCCGTCAGGTACAGGACCAACTGTGCGAGCATGCCGGACCAGGCACCCTGGTTGGAAGGATGGAAGAAGGTGTCGATGGATTCAATCAGGCCTTCCAAGCTGGACATGATGGACTCGTCCTTCTCGCAGCAAATGGGAGACAAGGAGCTCACAATGAGGCGAGCAATCATGTAGGCAATGGGATACTTTTTCTTATCTTTCTCGAAATACACGCCTGTGCCGGCCAAATAGTCGAGGGGAGTGTAGGGAGAGTTGGCCTGTCCGACGGGGATGAGGGTCAGCCTCAGGATGGCCGTAAAGATGATGTCTGACTGGGCCTTTGTGAAGATGCCATGCTCTCCAAAGGGGACGTAGGAGCAGTTGCTGTGATCTCTCGCTGTCCGAGAAAACAGATCGATAAAGGCCACATCGACAGTCTTAGAACGGTTGACCAGAGACCATAGGTGGAAGAGAGTCGGGAAGAAGTCGGCCGGATGCGACCCCACCTCCGACTCCGGGGCGGGATGGCTGGGCAGGAGGCTGTTGAGGGCGCCGATAACGACGAAGGCATTCTGGAGGTCGTTGAGACTGAAGTAGGGCAGAAACTCATCCAGCATTGCCCGCCTCTCTCTGGGGTCAAAGTATGTGTGTGCGTTGATGGTCAGCCTCAGGAGCTGCTTGGCCGCTCGTCTTCGGTGCGACTGGTGGGCTGGGACTTCGGAGGGGAGCACGTAGGCCTTGACCTCTGCCCACAGCGGTTTCCAGTCGAGGGTAAGGTCTTCGCCCGGTTTGAGATAATGATTTTTCCTAAAGTCCAATCAGCCAAAGCACATCCAGAGGGAGGGAGGGGGGGGGATAGAGGGAAACAAGCTTGTCCCATGCCGACGTACCTCGTCAAATTCACAGCCATACGGACAAACCTGTCGGCAGCATTGCTGTCAACGCCGGGGGCCAGCGCCAGCGAGTAGTACAGCTTGGCCAGCTTGGCCCTCAGCTCCCTCGTCATCTCGAACTTGAGGTTGAGCCATCCCTGGAGCTCCCTAGTCCAGTGCAGCGCGCCGGGCGAAAAGTCCTCGGCCTGGATGGCGATGTAGAGCTGCTTGAGGATGCCCTGCAGGGCTGCGTCGCGCTGGGCCTCCTCCTCGACCTCGAAGGGCAGCTGGCGGAAGTAGGCAAAGGTGCGCTGGCGGTACCGCCGCTTGTCGTCTTCGTCGGACTTGGGGAAGGGCAGCCCCGGCGAGGTGGAACGCGAGATGGGCTCGTAGGCGGCGAAGCTGGCCAGGAGGTGCGACGCCGCACTGGCAGACAGCGCGGCCGGGGGGCCCTGATGGCTGGCGCCGATGTTGTCGTCCATCGTCACCAGAATGATTTCTGACGGGTGGCGTTGTGTGTTCGTGCGTGACTATGTGTTTCGCTTCTCGTGTTTCTTGTTCCGGCCGGCGAGGCTGAGGCTTGTCGAATCCCGCGAGAGGAGGGGTTCCGCAGGGCTTCAAGGGAGGATTCCGACTTGCTCGACAAAAGCTGGCTGGCACGCAGCCGGAGCTCTTGGGCAACGAGCGGCGGGATTCAACGACGGCAATGGGCGTTGAGGCTTCCCATGGAGAACCCCGCAGGAGAAGGCGGACGAGGACTCGATGCACAGGAGAACAAAGAAGAACAAGAAGATGAAGAGGGGAAAAAGGAGAGAAAGATGCTAAAGAGTATCAAGAGCAGAGTGGCCGGATAATACAAAGATGCAAGGCAAATGCAAACGAGGCCACACAGCCGATGATGCTGATGCTGATGCTAAGGCGGCAGGCTGGAAGCAGGGGCACGAATCCACGGCCAATGGATTTCCAATTCGCCATTGCTGGGCATTACGACACAGGGTCGTGAGCCTAATCCTACCCGCGCGGGCGTACCTGGTACTTGGACATGTGGCGGCAATGCCCAGCTGCGGGGAGGTCCCTTTGACAGCACGATGTGCATCAGATGCTGTTTGCCGGGAAAGCGGGCGGGTTATAGGGGTCTTAGCGCGTTCGCAGCAGCAATTACAGGCAGCAGCAAGCACCTGTAGCTCGGCTAGCGGCCGCGTTGGCGACTGGCAGCCTGCCTGAAAGGAGCCGGAGCACGCGCTGGAGCACCCGACTGGGGAGCTTGGAGCATCGAGGCGCACCTCCGCATCTCCGCACCTCCGTCCGGCACCCAACTCGAACTCGAAGCTGGGGCAACACGTCAGTGTGGCGGCAGCCTGCCTCGCCGAACCGAATTCGAACTAAATTCTTGCTTTCACGCTGAAGCTGGGGGCTCGGAAATAATAACTTCGACCTGCGGGAGCAGTGAATTGGTGATGAATTGGTCACATGGAGCCTCACATCATCTTCAGTGGGCATTGTGTTTGTTCAGGTTGGTATCACTACATTCAAAGCAGGGTGAGGTGAGCAAGCTCCCAGTCAATGCATGGAACTGCTTCTAAAGTACTGCCCAAATGCTCTGAGCGGCAGAGACAGTAAGAAGATGTAATCAAAGGGCGAACATTTGACGCCGCTGTCGAGATCGTGCACACAGCAGAGTGCCCTCCAAATGTTTCCTCAGCGGAGACTCATGTTAAGGACAGAGAAGCCCTCAGTCTCTTAGCGTGCAAATGACGTAGAGCCTCCTGTTAGCATGAACAAAGGGGCTCATCAGATGAGGCTCTGCTCAGCCCACAACAACAGACTGCATGTAAATGTACGTGAGATCAGGTGCCATCTGTCCCGCGATATATGACATGTCCTTCTCGATTTACATACGCAGCAACATCACAGGATCAAGAGACATGATGTGTGTTAAACCATCCCATCCTTTATACAGTATCTACCCAGGGTATATGTCCAAACGCCCTTCTAGTCCACCCAGCCCCAAATGAAAATTACCAAAGACACCGCTTGACACACTCGCTTGACAGACTCGCTGGGCCTTAAGAGGCTATAAACCAAAAACAGACCAAACTTCGCTCCAAACTTCGCTCCAAACTTCGCTCTCAACTTCAATTTCAGACTTTGTGTCATGACACCCGCTGAGTGCTCGAGTGATGAAAGACCTTGTGTGCGAGACGCTTGACGCGGGTTCGGCATGTAGCTGCTTCTTCCCGGACCTTGAGCTTGTCTGCGCGCTTCTCATCCGCCTTGCCCTCGGCGATGAGAGCCAATGCCGCCGCCGCAGCAGCCGCCTCGCGTCTTCTCTTCATGAAGTCGCTCCCTGAGGAAAACGCCCGTCGAAGTCGACCAGTAGCTGGGGCTTGAGTAGTGGTCGAGGTGTCTTCGGGAGAGTTGATCCCATCAGTCAGGGAGACTTGAGAGCTTGACGCTGCTGGGTTTGTGCCCTCAGGGCTCTCTGCTTGGCAGCGGCCCGAGTTGATGCACTGAGACACGGCTCGAGAGGCCTTTGGCGTCACGGACGCAGGCCAGCCCGACTGGCGGAGTCTGATCCAAGTCGCTGTGGCAAGCATGAGCGTCTTGTTGTACTCTGAGACGTCCATCGACGACCGCTCCTCTGCGATGCTGGTGCCGTCTTCTGAGACGCCAGTGACCTCGGCTTCAATAGCCTGTGCGATCGAGGGCAGCTGACCGCTCGATGCAGGGAGGGTGGCATATGTATTGTATATCTCCAGGGACGTGGAGTCCAGTATTCCCTGAATGGGGTGCTTCTTGGTCGACGGATCCAAGATGCAAAACGTCCACTTGCCGTCTGGCGTGGGAGTGGTGGGTGACGAGGGAGGCGAGTTGGAGTCAAAGGCGCTGCTGGCTGATCCCCAGCTTGTTCGAGGGGAGAGCGATGGCTTCTTGATCCATTTGGCCTTGACCGCCTCGCCTTGCTCGTTGACGTGGTTGAACTCGTATGATCCGGCATTGCGGCTTGTGACCCAAGTTGATCCATCTTTGAAGACAATCTTGGCGCAGTCGTCATCCTCAGTTGTGGTGATGACTGCGAGCACCTCTTTGTAGTCTGAGGCGTTGGTGCTGTCGCCGTTTGTGTTGCCCTCGTTCTCTTGGTTGCCATGTGCGGAGACATAGTCGTCTCGCCGAACCAAGAGAAAGTCGTTCTGGCCGAGATGAGGTTTGGCACTGAACATGCGAGGGAATGCCTTGAGCAATGCCGGGATGATGAGCGTTCCCGCAACCAAGCTTGACGGGATCACGTCAAATGCCGGAATGGCACGCTTGTTGCCCGCAAGCTCTCGGAGCTGCAACAACACACGCGGGCGGACCTGGAAGAAGTTCCGCTGCTTGGTGCGCAGGCCGGGGGCCGGGAATGCCAGAGCATACCGCACGGAAGAGCGTGCCTTGCGCTTTCGCCTCGCAAGCCGGACTGAGCCGTCAGTCCTCTCACTTCCAGAAATGGATGCGGCGTCAGAGAGAGGCTCCTGAAGCTTGACGGCGTTGGCCAGGTCAGAAGTGGTGTGGCGTCTGGCCGTGAAAGAGGCACGACGGCCACGGCCAGTCTCCTTGACTGAAGCCGAGCGAGATGGAGGAGCCGCATCACCGTCGGAAGCGGGAAAAGCAGCGTGCAGCTGGCGAATAAGATCGGAGCTGAGGAGGTTGGGCAGAAACGACAAGGGGTTCATCCAGAACCTGTCGGTCTGTTCGTTGGAGAACTCATGCCCGTGAATGGCCGCTGCAGAGTGGACAAGCATTGTGTCTGAGGTTGGATGTTTTTTGTAAGATAAGACGATTGAGTCTGTATCAGGCTTTCCTGTAGAGGAAGGCACGTTGTCAAACCAAGGTAAATGGTGGATAGTATGTCTATTCGTGTCCTTGTTGTGGACTGCGAATCTGAAATAGAGTATGTGTAGAGTTGTGACGGATATCGACCGTATATGTGAAAGCAGAATGAGAAGAGATGTCTATGTGATGAGTCGTATCCGTCGTCAGAGATGATGAGAGCTGAGATTGCAAGAAATTTGCACGCCGTGTAGTAGGAACAAGGAGATTCGTGAGTAGAAGAGTTTGATGCTCTCTGTCTGTTGTTACAAGTCAAGTAGACTGTTGATAGAGGCGCCCAGCGCATGTAAGTGAAAGTAGTGATATGAGAATCGTCAGAAGTCGTCAGAAACGAGAGTAAGAGCTGTAGAGCAACAGAGCTGTAGAGCTGTAGAGAACAAGCTGGTACTCCAGGTACTGCAGACTCGATCAAGACGAAGTAGTAGCACAGCTGACGATGTGTAGAAGAGCAGAAGAGCCGGAAGAGTCGAGGGTTGGAGGGAGGATATATGTAGGCCAGTCTGTTGCCTGTGGCTTGTCGGCCGGTCAACAGAGAAAGCCTTCCACACAAAAGAGAGTTTTGCAAGAGATTCTGTGGTTGAGGAGAAGGTTTCGTTCGAGGAGGAGCGTGGCGGAGGTCGACGGTACTTGAGGGGACCACGCAACCGGAGCCTTATGAGCAGGCCGCCGATGGGCGATGCATGTACCATATACCGGGGTGGCTTGCTGGGCTTGAAAATCGTGCAATTGTCCTTGGGAGGGACACATCCAAGAGCCCGGATCCCGAGAGTGAAGATGCACGGCAACCGGAGGAAGATGAAAATGGTTTGGCCCGTTCAGACGTTCTGTTCCTTCTTTTCCTCCTTCTCCCTTTTCCCTTTTCTCTTTCTTTTTCCTGCCTTCCCTTATGATGACACAGACGGGAGGGTGTTCGAGGCCGTATGATCCGAGGGGCAGCAGCGAGAGTGGCTGTCTGTGCGAGGGCGATGACGGAGGGAGGATCCAAGGATTCAGAAGCCTGAAACAAGAGAACAGAGTCGACTCGATAGAAAGAAAACTTGTGTGACAGCTCTCGATCGCTCCGCAACGGATGGGACACCGGTATTAGTAGCCAAACATGGCTGTCAAAGTTGTTTATTCTTTTTTCGTCGAGGGGACTGGGCTGCTGCTAGGTCTTAGTCGTGTAAAGCAAAGTTAGTTGAGATAGTGCCGGACTTGTAAGATGGAGGGGCGCCGCAAAGTGGCAACTGAGAGGAGCTCGACTTTTTCGATTTAGCGCTCCATCACTTGCTTTTTCTGCAAGTGTCCACGGAGTCGGGCTGTGGCGTGGGACATGTGGACTTATAGGTCGCAAAGAGGCTTTCACCAGGCACTTTTCCGGGCGTGTGGGCGGTGTCAACAAGGGGAAACTGGAGCAGGAATGTTGCCACTAATACCTAGGTAGCCTACTTCGGCAGAAGGAACTTGGCCCAAGCACCGTGTTCTTGTCCACGAAGCCGGATGGGCCGTTACGAGGACGGCCAGCTAAGGTAGGTAGAGGCCAGGTCTAGACCATGTACTGCGTGGGCTGGTGCGTCATTGGAGGATTGGTGAGGTAGGGGGCAGTGAGACAACGCGTTTGCTGCTTGACGGGACATGCCTGGGGTGAGATTCGATGGTGGTTCAGGTGGTGATACGATGCGTGGAGAGACATGCCATGCTACGCCATGCTACTCCGAAGGTACTTACAAATGACAAGCCCGAGACATGTTTCCCGTGAGACCTTCACCTGTCCCTGTTCGGGAGCTGCCTTTACAGCGAGTACGACGACGGATTACATGTATGGAGTCGGACATGAGATGGACCACGAGAGTGGGAACCGAAAGGAGTGCGCAGACGATGCCCAGTCGGAGGAATTGACATGTGCGACATGCGCGCTTACGCTACATACACACATGTACTTGTATGCCAAGTGCTTTCACTTAGACGTGATGAGGTCTGTCTGATGCTTCATGTTCCAAGCTACATGTACATACCGTACCTAACATGTGCTGTAATAATACCCGACCAGACGACTGCTGTTCCGTACCGCAGGTAAGCAGAACGTCTATCCGGTCAGAGAAGAAAGAGGCTTTACGTCTCGGACATGGAGTTCAGAGTACACTCCGCGGTCTAACCCTGCATGTATGTACCTGCAAGAGAGGTGACGACGCCTGCAGCAACTGCCAGACCGACTTCAACTCCAAGATTTCATCCTGACCAAGCTCTTATCTCAAGATCACCAAACTGTATCATACCACTGCATCGAGTTCGCATTCGTCCCCTTTCTGGCTCTTGTATGCTTGCTCCTCCTTTCCTCTCCATCCTCATCTTAATTACAACTGAACGATGCCTCCACCACCACGTCGGCGTATTCGGACTCGCCAGACGCCGGCAACAAAAGTCGTAGCGGCCCGCCAAGCAGAAAAGAACGAAATAGTGCATGCGTCTTCTGCCGATGAATGGAGACGATTTGGAGATCAGACCCTACTTTTTTTTTCTCTTTTTTCCTCCCCCCCTTCCGTCTTATTCTCCTCGTTCTCTCTCTCTCTTTCACAGTAGTACATACTTCCTTCTGACAGGGATCAGCCCGCGTTTCCGAGGCCGAGAGCCTTGTCGCCCAATGGCTCGTCACCCACTTTGCTCTATCCACCTGCCGAAGGATGGGCAGAATTCGTGGGAGCACATGCGCAGGCTGGCAGATCCAAGGACAGGCATGGGAGGTGGTGGTGGTGCTTAATTACTCCAAAACGAGTTACTGGTTGCTTTTGGGGGAGGTCGGTCGTGCATGAATCTTGGATACAGCTGGTCAACTACTAGATACCACCTTACTACTGTATATGCAGGCTCGCAACTCCCGATGCCCGCGCTCCGACTCCGTTTCTGGTCCAGCCCGAAGCGAAGGATACGTCTCTTCCTCTGCTCTCATACTCATGTGTGGCCTGTCTCTCTAGCCCTCATCCACTTCATACTCTGCAGTTGAAGAAAAAAGAAAATTGGTCACGCAAACCGAGGTGGGAAACTACCAGGTACCACTTCGTGCCCTGACGAAGAGGCAATAGTATGTACTTGGCGTCGTCGCGGCTATTGACAATCTCCGGCTTCCCACACGGACCAGGCACAACCTCCGACCTTTCCGTCCAGCGAGAACGAGTAAGTACAGGTAGCCGGCGACGGGCTCGAAGAAGAAGAGGTCAGAATCGGGCTTTGTCGGGCTACACACCGACTGTTTTTTTTTTTTTTTTTTTTGCGGCTGAAAAGGCCATCCGTCGAGTGGCTGCTGAACTAGATACTGTAAACCTGGTCGTCCTTGCATGATGGCCAGTAGCAACAGCCGATGGCCAAGGGAATATGCGACGATGGATGGAGTTGCATGTGTGGGCTGTATGCATGCAGTAGGCATCTGGCATCAGCAGACAGAACTCTTACCCATTTCTAATTCATAGCTACGTGCTGGGCTGCGTGCTCAATGCATGGGCAATGCTGTCCTGCGGCTACTGGAGCCATGTGATGCATCGCGGGCAGCAATTGCAGCCCGGCGAAAGATGCATCTTCTGACAAACACCAAGAAGACCTTGATTCGCTTTTCCATCACATATCATGGTTCCACTTGTAATAAGACACATCCAGTGATGAGAAATTTCTCCCCTTCTCTTGGAAAGCAAAGTCACTCACTTCACCTGATACTAGCCCGATGGAAGAAAACGGGGAATCGACACTTCAAGCCTCGGCCGGGACCGAGTCCGCGGGCCCGATCTTCTGGGTCCTGTCGTCCCTTTGTCTCTTTGCTTGTAAAGGCATTGGACAAGGTTAAAAACTGGCGAAGCCGTTCTCGCTCCACAGGCGGTCGAGAAAATCTCCATTCTGCCTAGCCTCGGCCTTGAATGCCTTCCGAGATCCAGCATGAAAATTCAACAAGAGGAAGTGAACAGGCCGGGGAATGTTGGCTTCAGCCATCCGGTGGAGATGCCGCTTAGTAATGCTCACCGAAAGACTCGCTGTACAAGTAATCATTCTGCTCGAAAGGCACAAGTGTAATACTACAACTCTTGTGTCATCAGACGGCACATAGGGCGCTTACCAAGCCGCGGATAGCAGCTTTGCTGGCGCGTCTCTTTATGTCGTTCAAGGCACCGGTGCTTTACGACTAGGTAGGCCAATGATATAGCAGACGACACCCTTTGACGCCCTTTGCATCAGCCCTAGACAGCGGCAGCGACAGCTGTCTGCCTCTGGTTTTGGGATCCGATCCTTTCCAGCAGCCGTCTTGTTTGCTAGGCGTGCCGCGGCTCTTTGAGTCCCAGCGCCACGAACCAAGCTGACAGGTTTGAGTGCTGGTAGTTTTAACGTTGATTACTCCAAAAGATGGAGCCTGAACGAGAGCGAGGGTGGACTTGTAAGCTGCACGCGTGGACAAAGGACGCCATGACGAGGCCTTGCCAGCTCGAAGATTGGGGTAATTGGCTGCTTATATCCCCTCTCAATGGGACATGTCAGCTCTTGGATTCTGACTTCGACTGGCTGATCAATTTGGGGTCATTGATGTGATTACTGGGGTCTTCCTTCTGGTTAGCCTCACTCCTTCATGTTACATATTGCCCAATTGCCGTACGAAGAGCATCTGGATCTCATTGACGACCATCGCAAATCCCGGCGTTCTGGGCCAGCCGCTTGTTCCCTGCTCGGCAGAATCCATGCGCAGTACCATCATAACGGGTCGTAAGATGCGAAAGGTGTCATCAACAAACCTTGACAACTCAAAGCTGGTTAAAGTCGGGAAGCGAGCCTCTTGATGGCTTTACCCCATGATGCGATGCGAGATACGATGTGAACCCCGGGTAAGAGGGTTGTGTTTGGGAAGTTTCCCTTGCATGCTGGGATGACAAGCGTTGAAGGGGTCGAACTGATAGTAGCAGAGGAGGTCTACGCTTTGAGACTCGGTGTCTCTTCGTTCCCCTTGTTGAAAGATACAGATCTAATTTGTAAATAGATACGCCCAATAGAACCATGAGATTGATTGCCATAAGCTCCAGCAGATGGTGACGGAACCATAACCTATCTCACCTTATGAAGCAAACCGGTTACCACAGCTGACGTTGATCTCTGGAGCACATGCTTTTGAGTCAAGCCAAGGGTGTCCGAGCACTCTTTCATAATCATCCCTTGTTTACACAAATATTCCGAAATGGTAGATGTTTGTCACGGGAGGTAAAAGAGAGTTTACCATCTCAGAGCATCATGGCGTTGAGTAAGGCCGCACTAGGCACAAGAAGCGAGTGCCACACATTCTCCAAAACTCAGGGTAATAATAGCAATCGCAAGGTTTCGGGAAAGGCACGAGTGACATGCCGAATCCGTGCAGACAACTTCCAGGTTGGAATACCTTACACTGCCCAAGCTTATGTAGGTACATGCAGTAAGGAGGAGCGCCTAATGCTGCACCATGCCACATGATGGATCTTCTTTGCTCAAGATGAATGTGCCGTGGCCTCGCATTCCTGCAGGATTCTTTGGCGAGAGTTGGGCACATGGCCGATCTTGCTGGTGGTGTGAGACAGCTTCGAGGGTGTGTGTTCTCGGATACAGTTGTGTGTGTGTGTTGTCTTACCCTGCGTTGCGAATCCGAATACGAACAAGGGTGAGACATGTTATGGCGCCAACAGGAAATGCGTCTCGTGTCTTGCTTTAAGCTTTAGCACATGGCGAGTTCGACTCTAGTGATGGATGAAGTTAGATGAGATTCACATGTTGTCTGTCTCGACTTGTCGAAACGGTTGTGTCCGTTTTGTATTGTACCTGAAGAAACAAATGCTGACGTACCTGGATCCCACATTGCCCGATTCGGAATATTTACGGACCCCTCCAACCGCGATAAGATAGCAATGCGTTGCATCACCAGAAAACACCAAATCTGTATCACGAACAAGCATATCGAACCTCAAAGCTCACATCACACAAACGCACCCAATGGCTTGTAATCCGACACTCTTATCTTTATAGTCCGGCGCATACCACTTATCACCAAGTATGTCGCGGTCAACCTTCATCGCCGCCCGCAACTCGCGGCACCGCACCGCAGCTCTGGCCCTCTACCGCGCCCTCCTCCGAACCGCGAGTCGCATTCCGCTAGCGGAGAATGCGCCGAAACACCCACTTGCGCAGATTGTGAGGAAGAGGTTCTCCAAGAATACGGGATACACAAGTTATAGGCTCATATACGCGGCAATGGGGGCGGGATACAAGGTAAGCTACAACCAGGCCTGTCGACATCTACCGGCGCAAACTAACGGGACTCCAAGTTTCTGGATCTGCTCACAAAAGCGCAAACGCCTAATTCTCCAGAACACAGCCAAGTCCTCAATCACCTCCAATCCGTACGCAACACCGCCGCCGTATCCCGCACAAAACCCCATCCGAAACAATACAAACGCGCTCCTCCACCAGAGCCGCTCCTCATCAACGTCGCCAAAGAAAACGAGCCTCCGAAATACACATCGAATATCCTTCCCAGACCGAAGGAATCGCTCAATGGCCCCAGAAAAGTTCCCTCTGTGAGCGCAACTGCGGAGGGACAGCCGTTTGTGCGGTTGAAGAAGCCGCAGCCGCATACCTTGTCTAGGATGATTGGTCGCAAGGGTCGGATCTTCTCGAATCGGATTGAATTAATCATGGATCTTGATGAGCGGGTGACTTCTGAGGCGGCACTTGAGGATGAGTGGGACCGCATGATGGATGATTTGCTGGCAAAAGAGGGTGTTCAGGGGGCCAAAAGAAATAAGCAAGCCTCTTACAGCTGGGATGCAGAGAATAACGCCAAGATGGAGACGTTTGGTTGGAGCGTGCAGCTTTCACGATTGTGGTGGGAGTGGAAGGTTGAAAAGACGTGGGAGGACTGGATCGCCAGGGGAAACGCCCTCCAAGAGCTCGTTGAGCAGGAGAGATCCCTAGCCGAGCGAGAAGAAGGGCGAAGCAATGCTGCTACCGGGAGGGATCGTCGTACACCACGGCGGAATCCGCTTGATCCAGACGATTCGCCGCCGAATGTTGGACTCAGCACTGTTCAAAGGTTGCCCTTGATGGACATCTCTCGAGATATAGAGCTGCTACCGGATTCGCAGAAGGTGCAGGATGGAGAAGCGCATGACCCGTTCTTATCGCCATCGTGGAATGCGTTGGTCAAGGCGCAGGAGAACAGGATGTTGAAGTGGACGGGCAGGCGAGCTGAGAGGGGAGAGTAAAGTGGAAGGCGGCTGTTGTCCCTATCTCTCGAGGATGACATGGAACGAGATGAAGAGCAACTGAAGCTGAAAGGACGATATACGATTTGTATCATGTGCTTGTACCATATATAGAAGCTATATACCATTGGGAGCCGGATTGGCGTTTCGAAAGCTGAACAGAGGAGAATTTGCCATTACCCCAAGAGCATGGGCGTCTTGATCTTGATGCAGCTTTTAGAGACAGGGGTCCTAGGACGAAGACGGGAAGCGTTAAGGAGGAGCGATACCCCACCATATGATGATGCCGGATTATCGCTGACAGGCCTCACATAGCCAGGACACCTCAAAACGAACATGGAACACAACGAAAGATCAAGCCACTCTGAAGAAGAGAAAACTGGCAAAAAGCAAAAAGAGAAAACATACAACAGCCGGTGTTCGCCAGTGGTCACCCACCTGACTACTAATCTGCCGGTTAGTGGCTTGTCTATGGGGGAGCAGACGGGACCCCGAATTCTCCACTACCTATGGTCGTATGTGGTGGTTTGGCGATGCTATTCCGCTCATATCGTAGCCTTGCATGAGCAGATCACGGTAGAAGTAGCGGCCTGGTAGAGCGATTGTGTCTAGGTACTTAGTATGGGGCTCCGGCTAAGGAAAGTTGCATTCAGTAAGTATCAGCTTCTGCATAACTGTATAGTTATTAATTGTGTCGATGGTGCGCACCTTTGCCTTCTAGTTGGATGATTCTCGTGATGCGTCCGGAGCCTTGTCCAGAGCCTTGCAGCACAGCCGCGCGCTTATTGGTCGTATGGTTCCTGGCGTCTTCACTGACTTCATAGTCAATGCTACCCTATTCATATTACGATATTGACATTGAACCTTTGGACGTTAAGAGTGGATAAAAAACAGACAGACAGACAGACAGACAGACTGAACTTTCCGCTCGAGAACTTACCTGCTCTATGGCTCCACGACTGCATTTCAAAATACAGTTGAGCTGCTTGCTGAGTGTCCCTCAGTTAGCTCTGTGCCTATCACTCCTATCTACTATTACTACTGATATCTATAAAAGAAAAGGGTCCTTAGTTTCTGCTACTATCACTATGTATTTCTATTTTTCTAGAGTATGTTTTATAAATCCCAGTTAATGTATCCATACCAGGTAGACTGAGGTATAGAAATCTAGCGTTAAACGAGATCATTCTAGCTTTTTCTTTCTACTGCATGACCAGGTGTTTATATAGAAAAGGGGAGTGACTAGCTAGCACTACAGTTCGGCCATAAATGTCTTGGGTGCTGCATAGCCACTCCAAAGAGCAAGGTGTCGAGTTCTGGATTGTGATAGGTTCTCGCTTCCAGCCGTATGCGTCCCCCTCAGCTGTCTGAGGGGCTGTGCGCGTTCATGCCCAATCTAAGCCCCAGCCTGTTGCTCTCTCGCTTGTCTCTATCAAATCTCCAGCAGCACCATGAATTTCCAACTCGCGAACGGACAACCGCATCTGCTACTCACTATCACGCATGGCTGGGCCTCCTCAAAGCGAACTAGCCGAAGGTGGCTGCTTCGCCGTACTATCCTCCTACCTCAAGAAACGAAAGGAGAAGAAGCACAATGCACCAAAGAACGCCCCAAAGAACACCCCAAAGAATGCCCCGAGCCCGATCTATGAGACGAAAGCATCGCCAGCCAGAAGTACCGACTTACCAGTCCCGCTTTCTTCTTACCAGGAAGCCAATGCTGCTACAAACGATGAGCCTGTTGAGATTCAAACCGACCTGGCGCAAGACAATGTTGACGAATCTGGAAAGAAGAAGGAAAGAAACCCAGACTTGTGGTCACAGGCCTACCAAAAAATAGATGACAAGACCAAGGAATGGATCGGAGACGCCTGCAAAAAAGCTAGTGATAGTGGCGAGCAGAGGACTCAAGACCTGGTCACACTCGTCAGAAAGAGAGAGGAGGAATACAAAAAAGAGACCCCAAAGCTCAAGGTTGGTGGCTATGAAATCGTATGGAGAGATTACGCCGACAGGGTGGTGATGTGGGTGACACTGATTGGGGACCTTCTCTCTGGGGGTTCGGCCCCAGCACCATCCCCAGTCATCTGGTCGGCTCTGAAAGTACTCTTAAAGGTAAGATCATGCACTACAACAGTCTCTTGTTTTGACCTACTTGACCTCCTCTGTTTGATATATCACTTCTGTCTACAGATCTCTTCTATCTACCAGATCTCTTTTGTCTACTGGATCTATTCTGTCTCTCCTATTCCTCAGGTCTATTCTGTCTCTTCTATCCACCACATCTCTTCTGTTTCTTTTGTCCACTGACTATCTTCCGTCTACCAAATTTCTTCTACCTACTGACTGGAATCCACAAGCAGGCAAATGTATCCCAATGCGAGGACCTCGCGGCAATCTTCGGATGTGCTGAAGAAGTCCTACGGCTCACTCGCCACGGTAAGGTTTATGAGGATGTATACCTCCGCGGCGACTCTTGCAATAGTACGGCAACACAAAATCTCCGGGATGCGCTTGTCGAGTTGTACAAGTCATTGATGGAGCTCCTGGCCCACGCATTTACCCGCTTAAATGAAGGGCAAGGAAAGCAATTTCTGCGTGCCCTCGTCTCTGGTGGACAGGGTGCAAAGCTGACTTCGCAATTGGCAGAGCAAGAACGCAAGGTGTCAATAGCAGCTCACGCCTGTGGTGCAGTTGCGTCTCAAGAGCATCAAAGGTTGCTCAAGAGTCTTGATGAGCCACTGAGAAATGTTGGGGATACCGTCAAGAAGCTGGGTGAGAAGTTTGACGAAAGTGCAATGATTGAAGCGCTGGGATATATCAGCAAGATACCGATCGGTGAGCACCAGCAGGAGAAGCGTGACTCAAGGATTCCTACAACATGCAATTGGCTATTGAAACATCCCAAATTCCTTGAATGGGATATGTCAGATTGTTCTTCGACTCTATGGCTTCAAGGCAACGGTGAGTAATATCCAACTCCCCTCACAGACACATGCTTCAGCACAAGGATAGCAGCCGTTGACCAAGAGCACAATGACTGACCTTTCCAATCGCTTCCTGTTCTAGTCGGCGCCGGAAAGACTTTTCTGACCTCCAAAGTCATTGACCACCTTTCTGCCACCTCCCAGCAGCAGACCAAATACGGTGAAGGCTTTGCCTACTTCTATTGCAGTCGTTCGGATCCTATGCGTCAAGAGACAAAGTATATCCTTAGAAGCTATATTTCTCAGCTTGCGAGGGTACCAAACAATCCAAATATGATGGAGAAGAATATTCATAAGTTATACCTCAATGCGAAGAAGGAACAAAGAGGCTTTTCTACTGCTGAATGCGAGACGGCCTTGACTGGATTGGTTAACTTCTATCACCGGACCACATTTGTCTTGGACGCTCTAGATGAATGTGAGAGGGAATCTAGAGAGGCACTCGCTCGTATCCTGGGCAATCTCGTCGACGTGGGCGAAGGCACTGTCAAGGTCTTCATTGCCAGTCGGAAAGAGGATGATATCGAAGAATATCCCGGCTTACAGAAGCTGATTGCAATCAGTACCGCCGACAATCACAATGATATTGAGAAGTATATCGAATCGGAGGTAGACAAAGTTGGCGGTGCATGGAGGTCAGTCTCAACAGAAGTCAAGGAGCAGGTAAAAAGAACGATTGCAGAGAAAAGTGACGGAATGTAAGTGCACCGTGGCACCACGCCATTGGTAGAATCACTTAATCTCCTAGAAGCTTCTAAACCATGCTAATCGATTGACAGGTTTCGATGGGCGTACCTGCAATGGCAGCAGCTGAAAAAGTTGAGAACCAACGAGACCATCCGTGAGCGGCTCGGGAAGCTTCCTAAGAGTCTCACCGAAGCATACGATGAAATATATTCACAAGCCGAAGAAAAGATTGTTTTACAACGGGCAGTCAAATGGGTATTGTGTGCTGCAAAGCCATTGACAAGCGAAGTCCTACTGGCTGCCGTTCGCCTGGGGAGCAACTCCCGGTCCATTGCTCTATCAGATGCCATCGACGAGTCTACCTTGGAGAGCATCTGTTCACACTTGGTTGTCCTAGACCCTCGACTGAAGGTGTGGAAATTCTCACACGCATCAGTCGCAGAGTATTTCGAGGATCAACATAGGGGCTGGATAGGTAGAGCTTCTGAAGATGTGGCGATTCTGCTGGTTTCGTGTCTGATTGATTGCTACTCCGAATGGACACTACCTATATGGGAAGTTGAGGCTCGAGCTTTCCTGAACGACACACCAGATCTTGATAATCATCTGGATGCGCGACATCCTCTACAAGAATATGCGAGCTTATATTGGACACAGCATGCACTGAACATTGCAAATCAGTCGCAGGAGGTGCCAGGCCTGACAGAGATTCTAAAACGATTCTTAGGAAGCAAAGGATCTCCACAAGGTTCGAGTCGGCAGTATCAAGCCTGGTCTCAACTTGGGCGCCTCAGGCAAAACTTGGAATACTGTTTGCCCTTTCAAAATGACGACGTACAGCCATCAAAAAATTCGATATTTGGCATCTGTGCTTTTGGACTCCACAGGTTGCTTAAGGGTTGGTGGGACAAGGACATCGACGTCTCACAAGTCAACGGTAGGTCATTAGATTGAGTAGTCCTATTTGAACCGTAACATATTCCTATTTGAACCGTAGTGGTCTGTGCCACAGCTAGGGAGACCCCTATAAGTGGTAAATGCCACGCCTCCTAGCAAGAATACAGTGCAACATACTGGCGGTTGACACCAGCAAGGAGATATCATAAGGCAGAGGGCATACTGGGAACTTGCGGACGACTCGATAAGGCCCCTGCTACTGCTGCTGCTGCTGCTGCTGCCCTGTCCTCGGCTCCGGGCGGTGGTAATGAAGGCAAAGCGCTGCTGGCGACGATTGCCTATCTGTGATGATGAGGATGTGGCCTGCGATGAGGCTGGCGTAGCTTCTTTCTCCTCCTCTTTCTGTGCTGTGTTGGTGTTGACTATAGGTGGTGCTATTAGCTTATACTGTAAATGGGTGTGCGGTCTTGGGACTAATGGTGTATGCGTAAAGAATCTACCCTTGGCACGGACCACTACGGTTCAAATAAGAAGATGTTACGGTTTAAATAGGACTACTCATTAGATTTGCTGGCAATCGCCGCGAAGTACGGTCACGAGGAGCTTTGCTCTGAGCTCATTGCCCGAGGAAGCGATATACACAGAGAGCTGGATACTTACACTGGAAGCGCGTTCATGGAAGCCATAACTCAGTCACAAACCGAGGTTGTGAGGCTGTTTCTGAAGGAGGGTGTTGATCCAAATCGTGCCACAATGGACAAGAGTCCGCTCTGTGCAGCTGCTTATAAGTTTGATGGCGCGGATCTGGTTACGGCTCTCCTGGAGGCAGGAGCGGATCCCAACATCACATGTCGCGACTGTTCTCTTGGCGGCGCCTTGACTACAGCCGCCTACGGAGGGAACATTGAAATGGTGAAAGTCCTTCTGAAACACGAGGCGGATGTGAATTGCTTGGCGGTCCGAGATTGTGACTTCGGCAGCCCTCTCGCAGCAGCCGCATGGAGAGGTTCGCTAGAGTGTGCAGGCATCTTGGTGAAGAATGGAGCCGAGGTGAATGCGAAGTTGGGCGGGGGCTATAGAAGTGCTTTGGCTGCTGCGATGTTGGGGTGCAAACCACTTGAGATGGTCATGTACCTCATTGAGGAGGCCGGAGCTGACCCAACTGTCTTATTGTCAAGTCCGCCAAGCTATTTTCGCATGTTTGACGACAAATGCTTCGACGTGAGGGTGCGAGCAGCAAGATATCTCATAGAAGTGTGTGATATTGAAGAAAGTGTACTACAGAGCATTGGCTTTGAAACAGAAGGGTAGGCGGATAGTAATATTGAGTAGTACCATGGAGGGTAAACAACTGTTTATTGAAGCAGCGCTTAGGAATCAAGGAGACCACCTTTTTCGTCGCCTACAGATGCTTTAGACGATGTTGTACAATAGGAAGTTCATAGAACCTCAGAATCATTCGTTGAAGGAGACAAGTATACTTTCCATGGCGTTGCTGCCCTTGGGTCTTCATTTTACGGAACACTAAGCTAAATCAGAGACATGTTGCTATCTATTGTTATGAAAGAGGCAAGGGTCACTTGATTGACGAAGCAATGTACGATTGAACATGTCAGCAGCAAGTAGTCTTAATGTCCGGACCGTGTATACGTAGCTGAGCTATGGTCACCGGTGATGCTAAACCTGAGGTCGCTTCGGGGTTGGAACTCTGTTATGGGCAATTGATCATTGTTAGTAGATAAAACTTGTTGGACATTATAGTCTAAGAGGTAAAGGCTGGAAGCATATTATTATTGAGATGCAAGTTTGCTTCTCAGTCATTCACCTATGACCGGGCCTATTCATCCCCAACAACAGAGATTGCTTACACATGACTTGATCCATAAGGTAGCCATATTTGCACCATTGTTTTTCAATGCTGGTAACAAACAGTTGAATGTGTGTCAGTCACTAACTCCTCCTCTGAGTTGCCTCTGATAATCGAGCAATAAGTTTTCTTCGACACGGAGGCCTATATATACCTAAGGTACGCTACCACACTTCTTGTAGGATTGAAGTCATCTCCGGTCCATTTAAGGTAGCCCCACCCGTCTTGCCGTCTCACCCCACACAAGCTCGATCTGGTAGTGGCGGCAGTGGCGCAGTGGCTTCACAGCCTCAGCCGGCCTCTAGCCTCAACTTTCCAGTTTCAGCCATTCTTCAAGCAATCTTCTACTTTCCTCGACGTTATCCGGAGCAGACAAAAAATTAAAGGGAAGGAAAAGGGGAAATTGGGAGTCGAGAGAAGGAGAAGACGGCCTTTAAACAGTTTGTTCCCGCCTCATTGCCATCGCTACAGACTCTTGCGCCCAGCATGGGCACCCGGGGCGACGGATGGATCACCGTGGGCCGCCGCTTGGCCCTGGAGGAAGACGCGGAATCATGGGCTGAACAAGAGGTGAGGGAGCGAGAGGCCATGGCGGCCTGGGACAGCGACGAGCAGTGGCCCAGCGTGTGAGTCATTTCACGGCCATACCGTGGCCGCAGTTGGAGGCAGAGTCGAGGTTGCTTTGGAGCTGGAGTGGCAAGCTTGGACCATACCCTTACCTTACCTTAGTAGCTAACTCGAACATATCAAGACACAAGCCGCTCTTCAACGGCCCCGACGCAAAACGATTCGACGCCCGCCTGACGCCTCTCGACTACCTCGGCGGCGGCGCCTTTGGCCGCGTCGACAAGGTCCAGCATGGCTCCGTCTGCCTCGCCCGCAAGCGCATCATGCGCCGCCGCGGCCTGACAATCGAAGACCTGCGACAGGAAGGCCTCACAATGCGCAAGCTGGACCATAGACATGTCGTCAAGCTCGTCGCCGCGTACATGCCCAGGCCGCACGAACTGTGCCTACTCATCTGGCCCGCCGCCGTCTGCGATCTCGACACTCTGCTTGATAATCTGGACTCGATACGGACGGGGAAGGCGGACCGCGAAGACGTCCTGGGTCGACTCGATGCGCTGGAGCTCAACGACTTGAGCGCCATTGAGCCCGCAACTGAGACGCAGAACATGGATTCACTGGCGAAATGCCCGTTCGAGTTCCTCCGCGGCGTGGTCGGTTGCGCCGCTCGCGCAATGGCCTACTGCCATCTAAATGGCGTGCGCCATCTCGACATAAAGCCATCAAATATCCTGCTCAAGCCTGGTCGCGTATATCTCGCCGACTTTGGCATCTCCAAGGATGTCAGCGACCAGGAACAGACCACCATTGATGGCAACCCTGGGACGGAAAAGTGGCGCGCTCCGGAGCTGTATAGCGAGAATGGCTCCAGCATGCAGCTCTCCGACATTTACTCCCTGGGACTGGTATATCTCAACATTGCAACTGTGCTTTATAACGTCAGGCTCTCCGAGTTTGAGGATGCCCTGACCTACCAAGCCGACCTCGCCCGCAGCGAGAAGCTGGCAATTCGTGAAGACAATTTAAGACGACTTCTCGAAAAGCTCACCGCCCACGCCCTAGTGACGCCGCAGTTCATGTTTACCTATGAGGGCCAAGAAACAGTGAGGCCGCGGCCGCTCGTGAATCTCATCGCCAAGATGATATCATCAAACCCCCGTGCCCGGCTACCGGCCGACAAAATCGACGAGAAACTTTCCATGATCGGAGGCATACACCAGATATATCACGGCGAGTGCTGCAAACGGCCGGTATCTTGGGTCGAGAATAAGTGGGACAAGAAATTTGCCGCTCTCATGAGCCTCAAGGCGGAAAACGACGACCTAAAGAGAAAGAATGCCGAGCTACACGGCAGAGACGAAACATATGAGAAGAGGTTGGAGAATGAGCGGAGAGCACATGAGCATGACGTTGCCAAATTACAGGCTCTGCTGAAAAGTGCGGAAGAAAAGTGCCACATGCTAGAGCAGGCTCAGGCTCAGGCTCAGGCTCAAGGAGGACGCAGAAGAGGTCATGACCGCGAGCACCGCCCGGCCGGCCAGTTATCGAAACCTCGTGCCCCTCCCTCGCCAGCTTCGAAAGGCGTCGGTCTCGGGTTGACCAAGGCTCGCTCGACACCGGCAGCTGTCCCACAACGGCCGCCACTCCGACCTTCACACCAATCATCCCCTCGGGCCTCTTCAAACAACTTTCATTCTCCTACGCCGCAATCTCGATCGACCGAATCGCTATCTAGATTCAGCAACAGCTCAACCGTCAAGGCCGCACAGCCAGTGTCACCCGGTTTACCGAATCGGACCCCGAGCAACACAAGCTTGTCGGGATACATGCTGCGATCCAGAGGGTCAGGATCCAAACTGCCGCTTCCCGTAACTCCCAGCAGTCGATCAGGCACTCCGAACCTCAACCAGGAGCAAAGCCTGACAGACAGCAGCATGTCGTCGTCCATCTTCTCCAGACAGAGCATAGACACCATGCCAACGCCAACTCACAACAGCCCGTCCGCGAGCAAGGTGCTCACAGCTGACGACAAGCCAGACATCCTCTGGGGGGACCTTCCCCGCAGAGAAAGAAGGCCCTCTACGCCGCCACCGCCTCCCAGCCCAGGCCTGTCGCTGTCTCCTTCGATTATGTCATCGCCTACGCCATCAAGGTCTGGCTTTGCTGATGGCGAGGACGGAGATCCCAATGTAACTGTGAGGCCGCGGAGGATACCTTCTTTGAAACCGATGAAGAGTTGGGCTGAGGTGGCTAGGAAGGAGCTGAGCAGGATGGAGATTAGGCAGCTGAACCGGAAATGACGACGAAGGAAAACAAAAGAAGGGCTCTGAGGGCAGGTTCAAAAGGCTACAGGCAGAAAAAGAGACGGCGGGACCTTGATGGGACTATGAACTTAGAGCTGAATTCTAATCTGCCTCAACATTCCTATGGCTCAAATGTGATACCGTTAGATGACGTTATGACTCAAGACAGGATGTCTTATTCAATATTGCCACAAAGTACACATAGAAGTTCTATCACAAAAGTAGGTGGCATATATACTTGATACTTGATATGTATATCCACACATATACCTACAGACGTCGACTTAATTCCCCAAGAGCATGCTCAAGGAAGGATGGATGCCTTGCGAGCGGCTTCAGTGGAAGCAGCAAGGCTGGATCCTAAGGTGGGTTCGGTCCAATACGGGGCCCTGGTAGGCAACGGAGTTGGTAACGATCGAGCTGTGGTTTTCTATAATAGAGACTACATTGTCGCCGTTCAATTTGACGACAAAGGCAAAAGGCGTGGTGTGAGGACCAGAAGAATCGGTTACACTCTGATTGTGACTATGGAAACACAGCGGACAAGCCCCGTCATATCATGGCGTCACTGGCGTGATTTGACGAATACTTGCTAGTAGGGGGAAAGAAAATCGGTTTGGGATGTTACTTGGTAATTTTGATTCTTCGTTGTGGTTTGTTGGGTTTCAACAACCCAGCCAGATGAACAGGAGGGCCAACATTACTCTAGCAATTGTTCTAGTTTAGCTTCCTCATTCTTAGTTGTCAACATCTATCTCATCTTTGCTGAATGTAAGTTTTCTATATCGTGTGTTATACATCTAGCCCATCTTGCTGAAGTCTCGAGAGAGATATGAGCCTCGTTAGCCTAGTGACCTACTTCTGCTGGACCATCCTGCTTATTATGTGAGTTACACGTCATGAAGGAGCTCGTATGAAATATATATCGTGAGATGGACTATATTGAATAGAGGCCACTCTGGACACAAGACGTAGCATGAGGGAGCCTAAAAGGTGAACCATGACTGGTTATCCCCTCTCAGGGGGCACTCTGGAGGTATTGCGTGGTAAGGCCTAAAATTGTTCTCGCGTGTCATCCCGAGCTGGATCCAAACACCTGTAACCGCACTGTGACCAGTGCCGAGTATTCAAGTCACGGTGAGCTTCCTCGACGGCTTTTGGACTCAACTGCTGACCCGTTGCAAAAAACACCATCAGAATCCACGAACAGAGAGTGATATGAGTCCGCGTCGAAAGGAGTAGTCTAATCAGTCTGGAAAGGGGAGGTCTCGACTATTCGTCCCCTGATACAATGCCCTCGAGGCGCTACCAGATGATGCTATCCTAGGGTTGTATATATGATTAAAGACTGCTCTACAACTTCACCACCCTGACCTTGATGCGCACCAAGTATTTCTCAGTACATGTACTTAGATTCGGAGTGGCGTGGGGCGACTTCATGAAAAAAAGACTGGAAGGGCGGAATTCCGCACCTGTAAGCCCTCGGTGTTTGAGTGGACTGCCTTAGGCGATAGGGCTTTAGAACATGCGGAAATCCTTGCTATGACAACTCTTTTATACTAGTTGACACTTGTCAAGGTACCAAGTATTCAATTGCAATCTCTGTACGCTGTGGTGTGCTGGCAGCCGAGCCGGATCGCGCCAGATGCATCTGGTTTCTTCGGGTTCAACAAGGAGGCGGGTATACACGTATAGAAAGCACTCGATATGACCTGTTTGCGTAATCCTGCTTGGGGGTTGTTTGTGGAATTCCTTGCAAGGCTGTATGTACGTGTCGAGATTTTGGGGTTCGTCATGACATGGAGCCTGTTTTGCAATATCGTCACCTAGGGGCTAGGGTGAACCTCGTAGCCATCTCGAAAGGCCCTCAACTGCTGCAAGTCAGATCACCAAAGGGGCCCAAATCTCACCTCAGATTCATTCAACAGCGCTTTGCAGGACAACTTTGAGCCAGGATCATGGCACTACGGCACCCATATCAACCAACGCCAAAGATGTCGGTTCTATTCATCACACAGCGCACAAGACAGTCCGTTCAGAGCTTGCTACATGGAGCGCACTTTACATCCACAGTAAGCAGGAGAACTCCATCTGGTGTTGTAAAAAAAAAAAAAAAAAAGTCTTTCGATAGCCTGCGCCGCTGCAGGTGGCCCCCTTTACTGCTCTCCATGTGGGCGTCTTCTCAGACTATCACTACGAGTCCCTGGTTATTCTTTACTCGTATTACCACCGCAGTGGTTGCATCTGAATTCAGTCCATGGGGCTGCCACTATAGTTACGTGGGGGCTTGTTACCGGTATTGACAGCCGGCAGCCGGCACGGAGTACTGTGTCCTACTTTCTGACCCAGCGGGCGACGATGACGATCGACGTGGCCACCGACTGAGTGCCACGCTACTGGCCCATGTTGCCGGCGAGGGGTAGACGTGATGGGCCTTTCTGACGGGTTGTTCATCATAGGATAATGTCAAATATGAAGACAAAGGCGATGATAGTCAGAACTATCAATCCACTTGCGTATAATTCTATCGACTCGTGGGTTGCTGAGCTCCAGCAGCACCTGTGTAGAGTCCCCTATGTTAGGAGCGACTCCTCATAATACCTTTGGGATGAAGAGATGGCATTGACAACAGCAAGATGACAATCACATTCCTAAGATCCAAAGTTTCCATGTTGCTGTTGAACGAGCGTTGAGGGCGGTCAACACCTAGCCCGCTCACAGACAGACTCATAAGGTGAGATAAGGTCAGCTCGGCCTAACAATATGTGACCAGACGTGGCCTAACAATATGTGACCAGACGTAGCCTTCCCAGTACCGAACTTGATAGTTGTGACAGAGTAAAGATGGTACATCGGACATGGTATGGTATTTTTCGGCGATAAAGTAACAGAGTCTCTCGCAGGAACTTGGGTCGGTCAATCCTTGTTGAGCGTACTTACACTGTTATTCTGCTTGCGAGGCCGTGTTCGAAATGATCCAGGATACCGTCAAGCATCTGGCTCAGCCGCCTTTGCCGGTCTCTGGTGGCTGTCACGGCCATCATCCTCATCCCACCACGTGCTAGAATCGGAAAACATCCCGGCCTCAGCACTGGCCAGCGGAGTTCCGATGAAGTAAAGAGCATCACTTTCCGCAGATGGCGTGCTAGGCGGAAATCACCGGTCTGAGGAGAGTTGAGCCAGTGCGTGAGATTCAGTGGACGACTCTCTAGGCACGTTGTTTGTTGTAGCTCGTTTCGATCTCACCACATGTGGATTTTAGAAATAAGGAAATGGTTACAGAGGGACCGGCTTTGCTTGCATGTACATTGCCTTTCATGGACTTGTAGACTCCTGCTCGACTGTAGCTTCATGTATACGCTTTGCTATAGCAAGTGCCGAACCCAGCAAGATGGCTGTAAGTGAGCTTTGATGACAGGCTTATCTGGTCTGTGACCGAAGGTATTTGATGTGTCTGGGAATTGTTCCGCGGCACGAGCAAGCTCACGGTAGGTCCATCCGTTTCTCGACTCGGCAACAAGGTTGGGTGACACGCGGCTTAGGGGGCTTAGATCTGCATGGAGTGCTCTATGCTGTGCTCCAGACTGAATGACAACTCCGATGGGGGGCGAGATGGGACTCTACGGAAACAACGGCATTGAAAGAGGAGCCCAAGCCAAACCGCAAGAATGAGCTCTGGTATGTACGCGGCTGCAGAACAAGGCATATAGCAGTCAGCTTCAGTGGGAAGGGGCGTGCTAGACTGGCTTGTCGTCGAGCAAGATGGGGTGTAAGTGGGAGTGAAGTATCGAAGAGCTGGGGACTATCAAACAGGAGATGCTGGGAATGTCCACCCCCGACTATCATCGGCGTGCTTGAAGGGCCACGAACATTCACGGAGTTTGTGGGGAAGACATGTACAGTACTTGTTAGGACTCTGGTCCGTGTGACCGTTGCATAAGGCATGGACAGGTCGAGATAGCGGCCACATGCTCATTGCAGGTTCTCTCAAAGCCTCTCCTTTTTTGTCGGACTTGACAATTGCCGTATGCAGCAGCCACAACTGTACGCGTATATGGCTGCTCTCGAGTTCCGTCCAAATAGTGTGGAGAAATCTCGGAATGTACGTACTCATCAGATATTCAGAGCCTGAAATGAGGCTCCTCATCACCTAAGCTAGAGGGATGACGAGGCTTGGAGGATCGCCGCGGCTCAACAACTCATTTCGCCCCGCCAAAGCTCGCGGTTGAGGCTGGTTGGTTGGTTGTCTGTTCGTCTCCGGACGTGTTCGGTCGACAACTTTCGAGGTGGTCGGCAGAATTACAGGGAGCTGGATGCGGTAGGCGGTGGAGCGGCAGAAGTGGGAAAGGCGGGACCCTGCCGCCTGGGCCGCAAGCCGCAACGGAAGGAACACAAGCTGGCATTCTGCGTCTAGGCCGTTTGGGGACTAGTTGATTGGTACAGCAAATCGAGTCCCGGCTTCGTGAATTGCCCTGTTGGAGAAAATACATGTCTGCGGGCAAGCAACTGCGTGAAGCAGCGATGGCTTATGGGAATCTCACAGAGTATCAAGTACACTTTGTACTATGCTGCTCTGGGCCGCAATTGCTTAATCAGGAAATGCACATCTCCGCCAATCACTAGCTGTCGTCTGCTGACAAAGATAGCTGAGGCTAGCCGAAAGGCGCCCCGGCACGGAAGTCGCCCTCCAGCTCCACAAGTGGGCCCGGTGAGCCAGGGTACTGACTTCCTGATGCGGCTAGAGGCATCCTCGACTGCTTTGCTTGAAGCGAAAGAACGATCGAGGTGCTTATTAATGCAGCTTAGGTCAACCTTAGAGCGGCCTAGCAGCGTCGCAGGAGATAATCGTACCGGCAAGCCCGTCTGAACTGTACCTGTCTGAGGAGTACCATCTTGTTAGTGTTGTGAAGTACTTGAACTGGTTGAGATTGTTAAGGATATTAGTTTGTGTGCAGAACATTCGATATAGGTACTGAAGCATATATTCATAGTTGAAAACAAAGCCATAGTCTTTACAACTTGTGGGTGGGTGAGAAAGTCGACTCAACTCTGTTGCGGTAGTGCAACTAAGTTAAGCCAAAAAGACTCAAGTTGTCGATGTCAAAAACGGGCTGCAGCTGCTTCGTAATCGGCGGCCAGAAACAAGGCGCTAGCAATAAGGCGCAATCTAGCGGTTGGCTGCACTGCATGTGCTCAAGACAACCCCCAAAGAGCCGCTGAACTTTGAAGGGAGCGCTGGGGGGCTTCCTTGGCTTCCGGGACAGCTGTCGAGCTTCGACTTCTTCAGGCACAGGATCCCACAACTATCGACTCTACAAGTCATCCACAACTCGTGCTGATAGTACATACAATCCTGATCCCGGCTCTGCCTCAACACCTGTTTACTATCTACCTTCTTCCGCCTCTTCTTAACCAGGGACCTCCCTGCGATCAAAGTCTCCGTCCTTGTAGGGCTGGTTCCGTATCAGCATCAACCGCCCCCCCTCCTCACAACAACTTGACTCTTCCCGGTCCTGCGGCCCCTGACCCCCAAAGAATCCCTGCATCGGATCCGTCCACCCAGCTGCACCAACCCTTGCAAGCCCGCCCAACAAAGCCTGGGCTGCGCTGCTGTGCGGTCTTGTGCGGTGCGGAGCGGTACAAAGGCGTGCGGCTCGTTCAGCGAGAGCCGCTGCCATCTGGTCTGGCTGTCTGAGGCGGGTGGTGCCTTTTTTACCCTTTTCACACCTGTGCTCTCTGAGTTGTACGAGTTGCGGCTCACCGAGGCTCTGCTCACACGGACGAACGCGGATGAAAAGCATGACCGGAAGAGTGAGCCTGCACTGACTCTTCCGTGCTTATAACGAAAAAGAAGTATTACTCTTAGTACAACTTCTTGCGGACGCCCCGCGCCGTTGGCCAACCCACCCCCGACGTCACGGCTCTCTCTATACTTGCCGCGCTGCTTTCTCTTATTATTTCAAGTTGATTAGATCTCAACTTATCCTGGCTGGCCGTTGGATTATTATTCTCTGCTACGACTATCATCCTCATCTCCACATAGCATATAGTCGTTTGGTTTCCTAGGCCCTCTCCAGCTCGACTAATCAACCAACCACTCAACAACCAACCTATTCACTCGCAGCTGTAAACACACACAGCGCAAGACGATGAGTCGCGTAACGCGATCCCCCCTGCCGTCGCTTCAGAGCGAAATCTCGATCCTCAACGCCGAACGGTATGGCGAGCTGCCGAGAAGCTCGCCAGAGTCCCGGGCCGACGAGATTGTCGTCAATGGCAAGCGCTCGTCGCCGTCGGATCACGATGAGGAGGATGGCGTGCAGAAGAAGAGGTCCAGAGGCCGGCCGAGGCTGGACACCAAGGATGAGACGGCAGCCGATGTAAGTACGGACGCCGTGATGCCCGAGTATCCCTACTGTTCACTACCATGATCACCAATTCAAGTCGTGTTGTGTCCCTTCTTTACCTACGTCAACTCCTTTACCATGTTATGCCAAACTTGTATACGCACGCATGTCAATGGCATTCTAACCCTTGGCGTCTCTGCAGCGTCGCCGCACCCAGATTCGGCTCGCTCAGCGAGCATACAGACACCGCAAAGACACCGCCATCACCACCCTTGAGCAGAGAGTCAAGGACCTGGAAGCCTCCAACGAGGCCATGAGCAAAGAGTTCACCAAGTTCTACGACATTGTCCTGTCCGAAGGCATCCTTGACCTCGCCCCCCATGCCGCCCCTCGCCTCCGACTCATCGCCGACAGGCTCCTCCGCATCTCCAGCATGGTGGAAACCGGCGCCATCACGCCCCCAGAAAGCGATGATCCCGCCGTCACAGCAAAGCCTGTAGGAGCACGGCAAGAAGCCAACGACATCGCCGCAGACCTCGCCGCTCAAGCCGGCGTCCTGGAGCCTGAACTTGCGGCTTCTTTCTCTACTCAGCAGCAGCAGCAGCAGCACCACTCGGGTGCGTTCAACTACGAGGTCATCGCTCAGGCAACGCCAAACAACGCCAGCTTCCCCTTCTTTGCCGCCTTCGAGACCACGACCTCACAGCCCCAGACGGGGAACTACATGAGCAACTCCTCACCTTATCCTCGACTCTCATCTCCGGTATTCGGCTTCACCGAGCGCACCTTTAGCAAGAGGTTACAGAAGACGACCCTGGAGCGCGGGCTCAGGTTAGCCACGATGAAGAATCCGCCGCCGGAGCAATATGCGACTGTCTTTGGCTTCTGCCTGCTCTTCGAGTCCCGCGATTCCATCATCCGCAGATTAGCTGCTGGGCTGAAGAGGGTACAGAACGAAAGCTTGGACTGGAAGATGGCGTCTTCTGATCAGTTTGGGTTCCTGGACAATGCCTTTGCAACGGCCGGCACCGACGATCTGGGCCACACGCTGCTCTCCTTGGGCAAGCCGACGACCAACTTTTCCGGCCTGACTGCGTCCTTTAGCCAACAACCACCGCCGGTCAGCTCGGATGAGAGGACCGAGCAGCGAATACGGATGATATGCCAAAATTTCGAAGGCGAGTTCTTCACGGCCGATGAAGTAGAGCTGTTCCTGCGAAAACTCGGCCTCGTCATCCCGCCCAATGTCGACTATTTCGAAACTGAGCTGGATCTCAACGACTTGCAAGCCGCCGATGAGGCCAGCACGAAGAATCTCTTTGCCAGCATTGGCCTGCCCCCGGGGAGCTCGGGCCTGGCCAGCGGCGGCAACGACAACAACAACAACAGCAGCAGCAGTAATAGCATGTGGCACATGAACGCCTCTTCGATGGGCGATTTCGCAAGTTCCCTGAGGGGAGACTCGTCTGAAGGTCAGAACAACAGCACACGCAAGACTGATTTTGGGTTTGGGTCTGACTTGGCTGGGGAAGTAGCTGCGTTCTTGAATAGCCATGATTTCGGCCAGATGTGGTCTACGGGGTCGAGTTGGCAAAAGACAAAGGTTTCGCTTGATGTTCGAAGATTGATTGATGGTATGTTATTTGACACTCTACCCTAGGGGTTTATGAAATCCAGCTGCTGACGCCTTTAGTAGAACTTGGTAGTCGATCGGTCTGCCTTGGACGGGTGCCTGGTGTACGGCCAAAGGACGTGATCAGGGCTGTCAAGATTGCCGCAGGGTTGCCTGTGACCACGCCGTGATACACGACATCACGGGGAAAACGATTCGATATGTGTGACACTATAATGTTTTGATGGAGCGGGAAAAAGCTTTTGGATGAAGGGGTAATTGATAATCGATACATGGGAAAGCATACTCAGGGAAATACTATGGCTATGAAATGTTGATTCTGGGAGCAATGGGAGTTTATAAGGGATATACCACAGAAGACCAGGGTCCACCTGGCCATTATTTACACATATACGATGTTAATATTGCCTCGTTTTTTGGCGTAAAGTCTATCCAAAATGTACATGAAAAGAAATTGAATTAATCCACGTTAAATTCAAAAGACTTAACGCATCTTTGGGGAATTGCTTGAATATCTTGGTTCGTTCTCCTTTAGAAGCAATGTCTCAGAGTTGGATACATAAGATGGAAGATGTCCCGAACTGGACGCGGATGAGTAAGAAGTCCCAAACAGGCAGGTCTCCCACTCCACGCGGGTTAATCAGTCGCGCAACTCCGCCTTATCACAACCTCATCCATTGACACCTCTATAGAAGGAGGGTTCATCAATTTCTATCTGCTCATCATCACTCTCTTCGAACTGAGTTGTTCAGAGGCTCAAGTCGTGTTTAATTTTTCGTCATGGAATATAGAAAACAGCCTTTTGCAGAGGCGGGAGTCAGGATCCAGCCTCGACTGATTATTCACGGTGGTGCGGGCAATATCCAACGGAGCAATTTCCCTGCTGAAAAGTATGCGGCATACCGAGATGCTCTTTTGTCCATTGTAAGTCTTTGTCAAACTCTCCGAGACCAATTTTAGTTATACATCTTCTTCAAGCTCAAAATGCCTCATCTTTCATCTCATCTCACTTCCAAAACTGATGTTTTACCACAGGTCACCAAAACCCAAGCCTTCATGAACTCCTCCTCAACCTCATCACCAAGCCCACACTCAGAGAAAAAAACAAGACAGCCCTCCGCCCTCGACATCGCAACCCACGCTGTCCTCCTCCTCGAAGACAACCCCCTCTTCAACAGCGGCCACGGCGCAGTCTTCACCCGCGACGGCATCAACGAGCTCGAGGCCTCCGTCATGGTCTCGCGCGGCCTCAAGAAGCGCGGCGTCGGCGTCATGGGCCTCCGGAGGGTGCGCAACCCGATCTTGTTGGCCAAGGGGATGCTTGAGCGCGGGGAGGATGATCTCGCGCCGGCGGGGTCCGTGCCCTCTTTCTCTTCTTCTCCTTCATTCACCTCTGCCTCACTGCTGGATGACGATGGTGATGATGTAAAGGGGGTTGTCGAAGGGAACGATGGTTTGGACGTCCCCTCCGCTCAAGGACACACCCAGCTCCACGGCCCAACAGCCGAGAAGCTCGCCGCAAAGTACGGCCTCCGCCTCGTCGACCCGAGCTACTTCTTCACCCAACAGCGCTGGGACGAACACGTCCGCGCCCTCGAGCGCGAGAAATCAGGCACCTCGTCATCAGCAACGTGGCACGCGGATGAGTATCTGTCCCAGGGAACCTGTGGAGCCGTCGCCCTGGATGCAGAGGGCGTCATTTGCGCGGCCACGAGCACGGGCGGCATGACGAACAAGCTGACGGGCCGCATTGGCGATACGCCCGTCGTGGGAGCTGGGTTTTGGGCTGAGGAATGGGATGAGGAACTTGAAGCAGATGTTCTCAGGGCAGAGCCGGGAATCAGCTTTGCTGGTCCGTTGAAGGGGTTGTTGGCAGATTGCTTCCCCACGCCATGGATGCACTCTCCCTCCTTTTCACCTTTGAAAACGTCGTCGACAACTCGCTCCGTGGGCTTCTCGGGCACCGGCAACGGCGACTCCTTCCTGCGCGTCAACGCCGTCCGCACCGTCGCCGCCATTGCGCGGTACAGACCTTGTCCCGGAAGCCTCGCGCTGGCAAAGGTTGCCGCTCCGGGGGGCCAGCTGCAGCAGAGCGCGGGGGATCGCTGGGGACGCACAGGAGAAGGCGAGGGGGGCATCATTGGGCTCGAGTGCGTGCTTGAGCGGGATGAGAGTGGACAGGTGGTAAGCGTGCGGTCGGAGGTGCTGATGGAGTATAACTGCGGAGGGATGTATCGCGCTTGGATCGATGATGAGGGAAAGCCGGTTATGAGTATCTGGTCGAACGGATCTGCGGATGAGCTGCGAGATTTGTGAGTTTGAAATGATGTGCACCTGTGCACCGTCTCAAATAGACATCTAGAAGTCAGAAAGTCAACCCTTGAGATTCACGGACAGCATGTCCAGTTCTTTCATTCTCGTTCATGGTATTTCACCGTCCCAACGGCCTTGTTTCCAAGAGTACAGCTGATACACAGGCGGCATGGCTCGTCCATTGCCGCACCACTTTCTCATATATTCGTACATGTGAATGGCTCACAGATACCATTCCCTTTGAGGCCCAATAACCCTTGAGTTTTCCATCTTCCGCTGGGTTCCGCAAACCTGGGGGCCCCTCTTGACCCTTCCTCTCCCATATCTATAAGCCACGGAGAACGCCAGTGCGATGCGGTTTGCAGATATCCATAGATATTGATCGTTTTTTCTTTTCTTCGAGTTCCTCCCTCGTCTTCCATCTTCCATCTTTTTGTTGTGTTCGAGTGGCTCTTATATCCTCGCACAGCCTCTGACGCCGCAGAGCCCACCAAAGAAATCAAAAGAGTCGTGCGTCAAGAGTCGAAAACGCCGAGACCAGTAAAGCGATAAAAAGTTACAGAATTAAGGCAAAAGGCAGAGTTGAGAGATGCATGGTGTCGATTCGGGTTTTCGTTTCGTTTCGGTTCATCCTTCTTTCCGGTCATGATCCGCTCACATGGCCTGGACTTCCGAGTTGGGCGGCGGCTGGGGCATCTCCAGCTTCGTTGATCCGGCCATCATCTTGCCAAAGGCGATACCGACGCCCTCGATGACGGCCAGCAGGACGGCGCAGCCAATGGCGTTGTTTCGAGCGGCCTTGACACCGCCACGGAAGGCGAGGGAGCCGCCGGTGAAGAAGCCCGCACTGCGCAAAAAGGTTAGATCACACGTTGTCCCAGCAAAACCAATAGCGAGTTCCCCCAATTCCCAGGCGGGCGACGGGATCAATGCTCACATGATGGCGTTGTAAGGATCCTCCTTCTTCCGGATGCCCTTGACGGCGCAGTCAAACGTCGAGAAGAGACCGCCCCAGACACCAAAGTTGCCGCCGAGGACGGGCGCCCGCATCTTGACGGCGGTGATGGCGCCGATGCGGCGCTCGCCGTAAGGGGAGTTTCGGAAGCCCTTGATGCCGTGCCAGATGGTTCCGCCAATAGCCTGTATGCAGCCCAACAGTCAGCCCGGTCACTTTCGCTGTGGTGTTTCGTGATCTTGCGTCGATGACAACATGTGATGATTTCAAGGTGGGGGGAGGAGGAGAGCGGAAGAGGCTTTATCACGTACGCCCATGGCAAAGGCACCGCCAAAGTCATTGAGAATGACGTAGGGACAAGGGTCGCGTCCGTGATCCATGGCTGTAGGAGAAGAAAAAAGGCTGGACTAGGAGGATCGAGTTGAGTGCGAGGCGCGACAGGAAGACAAGCGTCGAGATGATGCAGGTGCGATATCGTCAGCCTTGGTGGTGAGGAAGGGAAAAAAAAAGTCGGTTTGCGCTGGCTTTGGCTCAGTCCGGGCTTGGCTGGCGACTGGAATTGGCTAGAAGGGAAAATTCGGGCCGCGGCGCTTGTTCCGTTTTCGCGGGCGTGGCGGAATGCGTTCCGTTTTGAGTAACGGTGACATGGTCCGTTTAAGACGGGAATTGCCGTTTGGAACGGAGTGACAGCTCCTCCATCTCAACCCCGTATTACTGTATTGTGAGACGTGCAACTGAGTGAGATGCAGATTTGCCCAACTCCAAAGCATGGCCGTTCAGTTGAAGAGTTCATAACGCCAGCAGTGGTATTTGAGGGTATTAGCATAAGTTGCATATTGAGTCACAATATTTCTCGATATGGCAGCTCAGGGATATTCTCTCCTTCTCCCGCCCAGCCGCACCTCAAAGCAACACAATTCGGCTTCGGCTCTCAATCGCGGGTTTCGGCTTTGTTAGCCACCAGACAACTCCACACTTTACCTCGCCAATGCTTCTACATTCTGTTGCCTTACAAGTCAACTGACTTATTAACCACGTTTGGCACGATCCTAGCGGACAATTAGAATACCTCTAGGCCAAATGCTAGCACTGAATCCTTCTACGCTCTTATCGAATGAAGTCGACTTACGTGACCCCTCTTCTACCGGCCGACTTTGCCGTCATGTTCCTTCGAGGATGTTTGTGGTTGGAGGCACTCCGCGGAGCCCCGATGTCTGTCCCAAACTGGCTCGCCGAATCCGAGAACCAAGGCCCCGGAAATGATCCATCTCAAAAGCTGTCGTGATTCGTTGGTCAATGGCCTTCTGCGATGTGACAGCCTGACAGCCTTGAGTCTGGCTTGCATATAAGACTGTCCACCTGTCCGTGTTGTTGGTTGTTGCAGTCTTCATCCGGGTTACAGTCCTTTCTCTTTTCTCACATACACGCCATCATGCCTCTCACAGCCGTCCCAGCAACAGAAGAAGACCTCCCTCGTTCCTTCGCCATCGAAAGACAAGCCTATGCCGCCAACAAGACCACTCCCATCCTCTTCCCCGGAGAGGGCCTCAGCCTCGAGGACCGCGTCGCCCAGATGTCGGCGCGCAAGAGGGACGATCCATCTTGCCGGTGGATCAAGGTTGTCGACGCAGACTTGGAGGCGAAGGGCGAGGAGAGCATGATTGCGTTTTCGCAGTGGTTCGTCTACTCGGGCGACGTGAAGCCGAGTCTGCCCAAGAGATCGTGGGGTGCGGGGACCAATCCGGAGGCTTGTGATGCCTTTTTCGGGGAGATGGATCGTAGGTGGTGGGATCGGTTCGAGGGTAAGCCCCATATTTGTAAGTCCACCTTTTCATACCATGATCACCAATCTATGAACAATTCGACTCATCGTCGGTTTCACGCAGACCTCAAGCTCCTCCACACTGACCCGGACCATCAAAGACGCGGCGCAGGAGGCTTGTGTCTCCAATGGGGCACCTCCGAAGCCGACAGGCTGGGCCTTGTATCGTACCTCGAGGCTTCCGAGGAAGGGCGCCCGCTGTATGAAAAGTACGGCTTCAAGGAGGTCGGCCGGATTGCTGTTGACTTGTCGAAATGGGGCGGCACGGAGCCTGCGACGGCGTATCTGATGGTTCGCGAGCCGCTGCTTAACTGAAGTTTTTCCGGATGATCAGTCTGTTGGACAAGGAGGGGCCTATTGATGATCGGTGGCTGTGAGCTTCTCTGTATGTATGTTTTGTTACTCTCAGGATAGAAGGGATGAAAGCGCCTCAATGATTCACTGCGTCAAGTCGAGTCATCTCGCTCCTTCACCGCAGGTAAGGCGTATATGCATTCACCGCCAAAGTGAGTAACACCAGAATAACGCCCGCGGTTCATCTTTCCTCGTCAAACACAGCCTCGCATTGTCAACATCGTGAAAGCGCCACAACTTACAAGCGAGCGCCCAAAGTCGACGTCCAAGACAACCGACGCCATGTTCTCGCCGATGACTCAGTGCGGCTGATTCTGTAAGTGACACAGTCACAGCGCAAAGCCACAGACACGCCAAAGTCTCCATTTGGGGGCAGTTACTCAATAACTCAAGCCTTTGGAGAGAAAGAACGATTTACTTCAGTCGGATAAGGAGGAACGGCCATAAATAAAGGGACGAAAATCTTCTCGAGTTGGACGACAAGACTCTTTTCACTGTTGACCAGCTAAACGTCTCCCACCTCAAGAGCAGCTCCCACACACATACAGCTATACATCAAGCAAAAATGGCAGAATCATCAGATCAGTCTGAACCAGTCTACTTCTGGAGGGAAACAGATCCTCAAACGGGCTACCTCTCCCAATGGTACTACTGCCCCTTTCGGGACGACAAAGACCCAAACATCATCTACGAAACAGCAGAACAGTAAGTAAAAGCCCATCTTCTACCCACTCACAATCCAGATCATCAGCGTCTTGATCTAATTTACGTGATGGGGAAAACAACAGCTACATGATGTACCAAAAAGCCCTCCTCTTCAACGACAAGCCCTCCGCAACAAAGATCCTCTCCAAAGGCCAAACCCCGCGAAAAGTGAAATCCCTCGGCCGCAAAGTCGCCAACTTCTCCGAGACGACGTGGAACGCCAAACGCGAAGACGTCGTCCGCCAGGGCAATTACTTGAAGTTCACAAACGCCGTCAAGGAAGTTGGTTTCTGCCGTGGCTCGTCGTCTTCTTCTTCGATGGGTGAGCCGCTTGTGGGAGGGTCGTTGAGGGAGACGCTGCTAAGTACGGGGGAGAGGGAACTTGTGGAGGCGAGTCCGTTTGATGCTGTTTGGGGGATTGGGTTGAAGGCTGCGGATGCGGATGGGAATAGGGAGGCGTGGGGGTTGAATCTCTTGGGGAAGGCGTTGATGGATGTGAGGGAGAGGTTGCGGGAGGAGAAGGCGGCGGCGGCTCGTGTTGACTGAGATGAAGGCGATGAGACGATATAGACCCATCCGCGAGGAGACACTCTATGTTTAGCACAAGACTGGAAGACCAAGCCAGAGCTTCGGATAAAGACCCAGTTGCTTCGGTAGCCGTATGTCCATTGGATGATTATGTCTATGCGTCTATATCCATGTCCCAGCCCTCTCCCCTCCTCATATCATCATCATACATGTAACAAAAGGCGCCTCGCCTAGACGCAAAGTAGAGCGGTGTGTTCATCCCGGCATGTTCCCTTTGCATGCCTCCGTGTTCCCTTTCCATGTTTTTCTTTTCTTCTCTTCGTGTCCTTGGATATACAGCCTCCACATGAAGTTTTGACATATAATACAGATTGAATACAGATCGACAAGGCTTCCTGCCAAGGTCCACTCCCATGCTCCCAGACGCCGTGAATCATACAGAAAACGAGCACAAGGCATGCTTTTTTCGCTGTGTTTCTTTCTTCCCGATTTTCATTTTTTTTTCTCTTCTTCCTTAGACCCAGTCTCGCCCGCTCTTCTGCATCTCAATCAGGCGCCAGCCCCTCGTCTCCGGGTTGTTGACGTCCTCGGGAACACGGGTGATGCCAATGGCATACGTCACCTGCTGCACCCGGTCCTCCATGCCGGCGGCCAGCTCATTCGTCTTGGCGTTGCGGTAGACGTGCACCTCCTGGGTTCGGCACGTGATGATGAAGACGGGGATCTCGCCGGGGTCCAGCATGCGGGCCTTGAGAATGTCCACGTTCCGGATGTCCAGGATGCGGCCGTCCGACTTCATGCCGGCCTGCAGGTACTGCTTCGTGAGAGCCTCGTAGACCGAGAACTGCGCGGCCGAGAGCCACTGCTTCAGCACCTCCGTGTCTCCCTTGACGTAGGCGTCCAGCACCTCGGGGAGGATGTACTCGCGCAGCTCCTGCAGGAAGGGCTCGGTCCGGAAGCTGGGGTCCATGGAGCGGAACTTCTTGATGACCATGGCCGTCTCGTTCTCGGCGAAGAAGCCGCCAATCGTGTCGGTGATGCTGCGCGCCGTCGAGATGAGGGGGTTCTCCGATTCTTCGTACTTGCCCTTCAAGCTAAAGACATTCTGGACAAACTTGTTGCTGTCTCGGAAGTCTCTCCAGGCTTCTTTCCAGGCGGCGTCCTTGTGCAGAGTGATGTTGGTTCCGGCGCTATCACGGATGGTCAGATATGCAACGTCGATGAGTGTCGAGACAGCACAATGGACTTACTTGGGATCCTCTTGCAGGACTTCATCTTCGCCCCGCTCCTTGGCCAGCTGCTCCCTCCTCTTCCTACGCTCCTCCTTCTCAACCCAGCCACCATACCGGGATGAGCTGCCATCATCAATGACATTCTTGACGTTCTTGAAGGCTTCGGTCTCTCGGATGGGCTTGGTGGCCTTGTCGACGGCATCGCCAGTGACGTTGGCAGCCTTTCGCACGCCCTTCATCACGGGCGTCTCCCAGGTCCAGGCTGCGCCCTTGCCAATGGCCGTGGCGGTGGTCTTGGCTACCTTGGATGTGGTCTGGGAGATGGCGCCGGTGGACTTTTCGTAAGCCTCGCGAGCTCGTCGGACAGATTCGCTCTCGGCAAACTGGTTGGCGGACGCGGCAATCTGCTTGGTCGACTCGTTCCATTCCTGGGACTTTTGGAGCTCGTTGTTCATCGTCTCCATGAACACCTGCCAGGGGGTCTTGTCGCCGTGCGGCGGGGGCGGGGGAAGATCTTCCTTCTTTTCCTTGCCCTCATCCTTGGTTTCTTCCTTGGCCTCCTCCTTTCCATCAGCCTTTTCCTCAGGATCCTTGGTCGGCTCTTCCTCAACCTTGGTCTTGGACTCAGCCTTGTCCTCGACAGGCTTCGCCTCGGTCTTGACCTTGTCCTCCTGCAGTCTCCGGCCGCTTACATGCAAGAGGCGGGACTGTGACGCAACGGAAGCGACTCGCACATCGGCAGGCATGAAACTCGATCTCAACGGCGTCGACAGCGCAGACGGAAGCGCCGCACGCTCGACGCTCGCAGCATTCCGGACGGGCCTCTGCGCAAGCTGAGAAGCTAACCGAGTGTATGCGGCGGGACACGGGCTGCAGGCGGGGGCAAAGCGCAGAGAGGCCCTCGAGAGGCCATTCTGCGAATTGGCGGCGCTGCGGGCGAGGGCGTTCATCTTTGGCAGAGGAACAATCACAAGCCAGAAAAGAAAAAGGGATGAAAGAGAAAGTTCTGCAAGCAGCTGCAGCACTTGGGCAGCGCGGCGTGAAGGGGGAAAGGGAGAGATGAGGCGGAGACGAGGATTTGGCTCATGTGCGGAATGGAAATTTTTGGACTTTTGGCGATGTCGGCTGGCGGCGGAAAGGCAGGCGGACAGCCGGGAGAATGCCGGCTCAATCGCAACTTTGCCGCCACTTTCGGCCGCGGCCGCTCCGATAGGCGATTTGGTGCAGCAAAAATTCGAGGTCGACGACGAGGGTTCAGGATTCGTGGTTTACAGACATACAGAGGCGGCAACACACACACACACACACATAGACAGACACAATGAGCGGATCATTGAGGAGCTGCGTTGCGTCTCGGCCGCTGGCCCGGATCTCGCAGTCCATTGCCTCCCGGAGCGCCGTCCAGGGCATCCGGCCGCTGTCGCAGACGAGCGCACGACGAGACGACGCAAAGGATGGAAAGCCACAGCCGGCCAAGACGGTGCCGCCAAAGCCTCGAACCGAATCGCTGCTCGACAGCATCTTCGCGACCCAGCCGGCGCCCAACAGCCGGTCCGCGCAGCCAAACTCCATGGCCAGCCTCTCCCAGAGCATGGTCTTCCAGGCCCTCAGCAAGTCCAACATCGACACCAGCGTGCTGTCCGGCGGCCCCTCGCAGGCGGCGCAGAAGAAGGACGACGAGCTGGAGCCCTACCACTTCCACGTCTTCTCCCACAAGCACAACACCCACATCACCTGCACAAAGCCCAACCGGGAGCCCATCATCTCCCTGTCATGCGGCAACATTGGCTTCAAGAAGTCACGGCGCGGCACCTTTGACTCGGCCTACTCTCTGACAAAGTACGTTTTGGAGCGATTGATTCACACGGGATGGCCCATGAAGATCAGCCGTCTCGAGCTGGTGCTGCGAGGGTTCGGCCAGGGCAGAGAGGCGGCCGTCAAGGTGCTCATGAGCCCCGAGGGCAAGGTGCTGCGCGACAAGATTGTGCGGGTCGCGGATTCAACAAGGATCAAGTTTGCAGGCACAAGGAGCGAGAAGCCGAGGCGGTTGTAGATGCTCGGCTGCGTCAGCCGTGTGTGATGATTATAGAGTCGAATGTACCATATCTTGTACACCTATACCAAAAGAACAAGGAGAGCGGAACAATGGAAAGCAAGGAACAAACCACCCAACCAAGGCTACAAGCGCAAACTGTGACAGATATCAAGCTCATGTCATAAACTCCCTAACCCTCGTGATGATATAATGGTATCGTGCCGACCTGTAGCCTGCAAACATAAAGAACGAAGAAAGAATCGAGCCATAAACGCCAGTCAAGCTGTCCACCCGCAAAGGCGAAAGAGAAACAACGAAGACAAAGAAATATGCAATCGGACTTGGCGCCATCATGGTCGGATAGCCCTCTCCGCGGCTGGAAGCTGTCTGCCCGACGTATCCCTAAGAATCTGCTTTCCTTTACCGCTTCCTCCTCTTCGCCGCTCGTCGTCGCTGCTCCATTCGTTGTCACGCTCCGAAAGCAGATGCGGCCTCTGCTGCCCGAGCATGCGTGATTGTTCGTCCACGTGCTCATCGTCGTCGTCATCGTCGACCAGCTCGCCGTCGGCGCTGACATATTCTGGAGGCTCGATCCAATCTCTCGGTACGACGCACGGCAGCGCCACTCCGATGCTCGCGGCTCGATTCAGCCATCCGGGGCCCGCATCGCCCGTCAGCTTCTTGCAAAGATACGACGTGAAGTGGTTGCAGTTCTTTGTGAGCAGATTGTACGAGGTTCCGAGGAACTCTTCTGATGCGTCTCGCAGGGCCGCATCGATCTCCTCCGACGTGGCCAGCGTAAAGCCATGCAGGATCTCGCACTTGAAGGTGCCGCCTGGGGGCTCGGTCTTGGGCTTGGTCCAATACACTCCGGTGACTCCGCGCTTATCATGCCCGCCGTACGCGTATTCTCGGCCGTTGATGACAACTCCTGAGTGAAGCAGCGATGCTCCCATGGTCCACAGCATCGAGGCGACTCTTCCGGGCTGTCGAGGACGAGCTTGAGTTAGCAATCAACCGGGCACTCGGTGGCGCATAGAGCGGCGGAATAGCTGCGGTACGACAAGCGCTATTGCGATAAGCTCAACCCAGAGAGGAGGATCCTTACCGGGAGAAGGTCATAGACGTTGATCTTGATCTCCGTCTTTTGCAGCGACAGCGTCGATCTGTGTCTGCTCTGGCGCTGGCCGGACTGTTGCTGCTGTTGTTGCGAAGGCATTGCGACTGCGACTGCGACTGCGACTGCGGAGATGGAAATGCAGGCGATCTTTGTCTGGCATCCGCTTGTAAGACAATGCGGGGGGTCCGAATCAGACAAAGTTGAACAAAAGAAAAAAGGAAATCCCGACAGGCAGAACAAGGGAGAGGGTCGAACACGTTCAGTAGCAGGAGGAGCAGCTGGACGGGACGAGACGAACAAGGCGGGCGTCAGAGTTGCTTATGTAGAAAATGTAGTGCAGTAGCCCAACCTGGTGACGATTGCCTCGAGGCGAGTGAGATTGACGACCGGGGTCGCTTACGTGCGTCGCCCAACAGCGCTGGAGACGCCTGTAAATACGCCCTCAAACAGGCGTTCTTACAGTCCGTCTCAGCAGCTGAGCTCTTCCAGTTCAGCCCAGTTCCGGCCAATGCCGAGCTTGAGACCAGACCGGGATTCTGCTCTGTCTGCTCTGCCCTATCTTGCCTTATGACGCACGCCACTGACTAAGCGCGGGAAAATCTAGCGCCGACTCCGACCACAGCTCCAGCTAAATCCCATCCAATGTGGGGTCGAGGCTCAAATTTCGTTCTCACCATCTCCCCTCCTCTCACCAGAGAAGAAAAAAAAAAAAAAACGAAAAAAAGAAGACGAAAAAGGGCCAGCTTCCATCTGCGTCCCTTTGCTCTTCAGAGAAGCTCTTGTTCGCTTCCGTCTTTCCCCCGTCTTCGTCATCCTGGGCTACAAGTAGCCTGACGGCCGCATTGGCGCTCTCCATCGCCTCGCCTGCTTCTTGCTTGGCTTCTCTTCTCTTCATTTCTCCATCGCGCGCAGCAAGGTCTGCAGCCCTTGGACTCGCTCCGCCCTCACGACTGCTTCTCCCTTTTATTCCCTCCCGCCACTACGCAAAATCAAGAAAGATGCCTCCCAAGAAGGCGGTTGTCGAGGAGAAGATCCCTCTGGGACGACCTGGCAACAACTTGAAGAGCGGCATTGTGAGCAATTACTCTCCTGCCCAGCCCTAGTGGCTGTTCCCCCCCTTACTATGCAAGTGCCTCAGTTCCTGACAATTGTCTCCTCTTCAGGTCGGCCTCGCCAACGTCGGCAAATCCACCCTCTTCCAGGCCATCACAAAGTGCAATCTTGGCAACCCAGCTGTATGAAGCCCCCCGCCTCGTCCTTCTTCGTCCGGGGTGCTGACAGCCTGAAGAACTTCCCCTATGCCACCATCGAGCCCGAAGAAGCTCGCGTCATTGTCCCCGATGAGCGGTTCGACTGGCTCGTTGAGAAATACAAGCCCAAGTCACAAGTCCCCGCCAACTTGACCGTCTACGATATTGCTGGTCTCACCCGCGGATCTTCCACAGGAGCTGGTCTCGGAAACTCTTTCCTGTCCCACATCCGAGCCGTCGATGCCATCTTCCAGGTTGTCCGATGCTTTGACGATGCTGAGATTATCCACGTCGAGGGCGATGTCAACCCCACCCGTGATCTGGACATCATCAGCGAGGAGCTGCGACTCAAGGATATTGAGTTCGTGGAGAAGGCTCTGGAGGCACAGAAGAAGAAGACCCGCATGGGTGGCCAGAGTCTTGAGCTGAAGAAGGCCAAGATTGAGCAGGAGATTATCGAGAAGATCCTGGCCTGGCTCCAGGACGGCAAGGAAATCCGCAAGGGCAACTGGAGCCCCAAGGAGGTAAGCCAAACTCTTCCCGTTTTACACATCCCTCCCCTTCCCGCAATTATGTGATGACAAAGGGCCTTGACGGCCTGAACAATTTAAACCCAGCTCGTCGAATGTCTTTGACATATTGAGAAGAAACCTATTCTGAACTTTTGCCTTGCAACTCCTTCCTTTTTTTTACATCTACTGCAGCTTTTGATGTGGCAACTTGCTGACAGTTTCTCAGATCGAGGTCATCAACCCTCTGTTCCTCCTGACGGCCAAGCCGGTTGTCTACCTGGTCAACCTGTCTGAAAAGGACTACATCCGCAAGAAGAACAAGTACCTGCCCAAGGTTGCCGAGTGGATCAAGGAGCACGCCGAGGGCGACCCCATCATCCCCATCTCCGTCTCCTTCGAGGAGCGCCTGACCCGGTTCGAGACCGAGGAGGAGGCCAAGGAGGAGCAGAAGAGGGTGGGTGCCGAGTCCGCCCTGCCCAAGCTCATTATCCAGATGCGCAAGGCGCTCCAGCTGGGCAGCTTCTTCACAACGGGTACCGACGAGGTCCGCCAGTGGACCATTCGCATCGGCACCAAGGCCCCCCAGGCCGCCGGTGTCATCCACACCGACTTCGAGAAGACGTTTATCCAGGCCATTGTCTACAACTTCTCGACGCTCAAGGAGCTCGGCGACGAAGCCGAGGTCAAGGCCAAGGGCAAGGTCATGACCAAGGGCAAGGACTACGTCGTGGAGGATGGTGACATTTTGCTCATCAAGGCCGGTGCTGCCAAGGGCTAGACTTGATTTGAGAGCGGTGTTTGTTAGGTAGTCAGGAATGGAAATGTAAAATACCATCTCTAACATGTCTCATTTCAGTGACTGCTCTTCAAGCTGGCCATCCTTGATTCAATCCACCACTGTATTCATTGATATCGCCGAGGTGTGACATCTACTGTTCATACATATGATTCTATGTTCCTTGTTCGCGCACATGTTACCATAAGGCAGGGGTGAACTGAACACTACAGCGCTGGAGAAAACAATTTGAATTACGACTCACATCAAGAGATGCAAAGAGTGACAGCATCAGAATATTTGAAAATGAAATGTATTCAAAGAGTGAAGTATTAGTTGGCTATATATAGCAGGTATATCAAGGTCATTTCAATCATCAAAAACAAAAGAGACAAAAAATCAGAAGACAAAAGAAAAAGCAAGAAATTAAAAGGACGAATTACTACTACTGGGGGGAGAAGAAAAAGGAAAAGCCCGGAAACCAGCCGAACTCTCTTTTTCTTCCTTATCCCCATATAACATCCCACACACACACACTCATCATCACCTTTTTCTTCTTCTTCTTCTACAGTCCGCCGTACTTGACGCCGCGCTTGCCCATCTCCTTCCTGCCGATGGGATCCTCGGGCCAGACCCAGCCGCGGCTGCGCTTGGCCTCGCGCTTCTCGGCCAGCTGGGGCTTGGGGATCCAGGTGTCGCGGGCCTTGGCCTTGCGCCGGGTGCCGTCGGCGGGGGCGCCAATCTCGGCCTTCCAGTGGGCGTGGCCGGCGGGCGTGTGGTCGCCGGCGATCTGGCAGAGGCCCCAGAGGGCGAGGCAGGCCGTCAGGGGGATGCTGCCACCGTCGGACAACGACGACGACGACGAGTCGAGCTCGAAGTCGGCGTCGGAGGCGTTGAGCTGCACCGAGGTGATCTCCAGGTCGCCAAAGAACGGGGTCGACTCGGTGCCGGCGCGGACGAGGACGAGCTCAATCTCGGTGAGGATGAAGCCGTAGCGGCAGCCGTGCTCGCGCATGGCGTAGTGCAGGGCGGCGAGGCCGCGCAGGTAGTCGACGCGCTTGATGTTGCCCTCGACGCGCATGCCCGTGTTGAAGCGGTCGAAGCTGCGGACGAGGCCGACGACCCTGGCGGTGGGTTTCCCGCCGAAGATGGCGGCCGCGGTGGACGACTCGCCGGCGGCGTTGGCGACGAAGATGAGGTCGTTGACGCCCGACGCCGTCTTGGCCGGGACGGAGAGCTGCAGCGGCCGGTTGGAGGACACGGCCAGCGCGGAGTTGAGCTTGGGGAGGTAGTAGGATGCGTAGATGCTGTGCAGTGCCGCCTCCGTCTCGGGGTGGCGAGAAGGGAAGGCAGGCGTCTGGAGCAGGGGCGCGGGCACCGGGGCGTTGAGCAGGGCGGATGCACCTGGGAGGGACAGGATGGCGGGGGCATTGAAGCTCGACCAGGAGGAGACGCTGCGGACGTCCCACCAAAAGTGCTTGATGGAAGGGTCTCTCAGAGGGAATGAGATGGTGCGGACCAGAGACGCAGCAGGGTTGGGACATGTCAAGTGCTCCATGAGAGTTGTAGAGGGCGTCGCGTCAGTTGCGGCGGCGGCGGCGGCCAGACCCAGGGGTGACGGAGCACGGGGGAGGTAAGAAGGAAACATGTAGTCCGATTGCTGCGAAGCGGTGGGAGCTGCCGGCATAAAGGGCATCTGTCGATAGGTAGGATAGCCATACTTGTCAATGGTGGCCGGGTCAATGGTGCAGCTGGTGCGGCGAGACGGCGGCAGGCTGTCCTGAGCAAAGGTTGCCGGCGAGCCAAGCAGCGTCGAGGGGAAGGCCGGCGTCTCATCAAGCGGCTGCGGCGGAGGCGTCGCAAAGGGCGAGATGTGAGCAAAAGCCATGTTGGCGAGTGTCTCCGGGTTGGTGAAGCTGCGCGAGTGGCTGGTGTGAATGGGCTTGGAGGCGGGCGGCGGCGGCGTGGACTGCTGCTGAGCAAGCCTGGCTCTGCCAGAGCGGATGGAGTTGGAGCGCGAGTGCGAGGCAGGCATCATGCGAGACTGGCTGATGTCTTGGTCCTGGGAGCGGATCTTGGGCAGCAGCAGGGGGCCGTGCTGGCGAACCGGCGGGCTGGCGCGCGGAGGAGTGGTGAAGCGAGAGCACACCGAGTCCGTTATTGAGTCGACCGCGGAGACGGCAGCCGAGGCCGTAGAGACTGTTGAGAAGATGGACGAGGCCTTGGATGTAGATCGAGCATGGTGGCTGTGTTGGTTGAAGGGCAGCTCCAGGAGACTAGACGGGTAATGGTCGAGGCTGTAGGCCTCCATGAGAGGCATGCTCTCCATGGGGGGCGTCGTGGGATCCTCCAGAGAGGGAGAGGGAGAGGGGAAAAAGTCGAAGGTGACGTCGGCTGCCAGACTGGTCGAGTGTTAGCATGATGAGTAGAGGCGCATGGAGATGGACAGATACTCACGCTGACATGATTGCGGTTGTGGTGGTGTAGGTGAAGGTGAACGAATCGAGGAATTAACCGTATTAGGCGATGAAGGAGACCAGCTCCGACTGTGGACACTTGAAATGTGCTTTCTGTAGCTTTTCCGTACGTGAATGGTGTATACCAGAGGAAATCTCCAAGCGTTTGGAGCGTGTTCGACCAGCGAGCAGGGATGCGTTCTAAGTGAAGATTCGAAAGAGCAAGAGAGGATGTTGGTCAAAACTCCCAGACAGACAAAACCGAGATGAAGAGCAAGAAATGAAAGGCAAAAGAGCACCAGAAGGGATTATGGAGAGGGATGGACAAGGAAGTGAGGCGGGAATGATTGGAAACCGAGGGACGAGGCCGACTTCTTATCCTTGGAGCCGGCCTTGGGGGTTTGAGGGTCTTGAATGATGGCCGCCAGGTTCACGGCCGCCTTGGAGGGGCGTGCGAGATGCGGGTAGAGAGGCGTGTAAGAGGGCGTGGGATGGAGGTGGAGTGGTGGAGCAGCCGGATTTGCGTGGTGGAAAGTTGAACCTGACCCCATGTCCACGTCTCCCCATGTGCAGACAAACCGACCCAGAGAGAGACCGGACACGGCTGCTGCAACTGTCCCGGTCAGTCTGGTCTGGTCTGCCGTGCCGTGCCATGCCGCGACAGTCGCTCGCCAGCGGCTCATGGATCAGCGAGGCCCAGAGGCTGAGCCCTTGTCATGCCATGCTCGCATCCACACCCGCGTCTGCCCGCCTCGTCTGCTTGGGCAGAAGCTCGAGCATCGTTGCAGCCAGAACAAGGAAGCATGAAACGCGACCCGACGTGTCCGGGGTCGAAAGAGTCATCGAGGAACGCGCATTCAACGAGAAAGGCTAGCATCGACTCGTTGTACAAAGATGATGCTAGTAGCACTGTAGTAGTAACGTCAGGTAAGGCGTCGACATGGCTCCTCTGCTGGTTCTCACGGCTCCATCATCCGCACCATGCCATGCAATGCGGCCCAGAGGCACAGCCTGGCATATCCGGCCCCGGCTGCCGCCCCCCCGCCAAGGCTCCGCGTCTGCATCGTCGAATTGAGCATCGAGGACTGAAGAAGGCGACGGAGAGGAGGGAAAATGCTACCAGGATCGTGTCCCAGCCTGCTTGCCGGCAGATGTCGCCGCTGCGGCCTGTCAATGGATGGAAGCTCAGAATGTGCAAGCGGACAATATGTTGAGTCCAGATACTTACAGCCACACCCCCTCCCCCAATGGTTTAGCGAGAGAAATAGGGCTCAGAGAGGACGCTAGAATGCAACTGGACTAGCGCCAGCAATCAGGGTCGATTTCCCGGGGCTCAGCGGGTCCTGCTGCAGGCGCCGCATCTATGATTGGCCAGCATTGCAGCGGCACCAATGACTCGTTTTCTGGGTACGTCTCTTTCTTTTTCGTGTCTGTTCGGCGTGTTTCCCATGCTTGAACACTGTTGGTTGTTGGACGCGCGCGCAGACTCCCGATCTCGCGGATCTCGTTGGATCTTGGCACCGCGATGCCAAAGTCGCAATTGCGAGTCTCTTCTCCTCGACTCCCTAAACTGTGAATGTTTGTCGTGATCAGACGGGCATCGCCTGTATCGCGTGTTGAGCTATCGTGACTTGCAGTTGCATCTCGTGCTCGCAAACGGCCGCCGCGCCAAGCAACCAGGCTCCTCCACTCACACGGCCTCGATTGCTTCCTTTTTGCCGCCCGTCCAGCTTGTTTGGACCCCAGACTTCAATTCATCTGAATCCATAAGGGCCCTACCTTACCTCACATAACCTGTCTGGTACGCCGTGATACAAGCATTTCAGCCAGGTAATAACAAGTACCGCCAATGGAACTGCTAATAGGCCTCTGTAATCATATCAAGACAGGGTCGCAGTACCTTACCTTAGCTGAGACTGTGGATGAGACATGGGACAAACAGCCGCAGATAGACGCAGCTTCTCTCTGGCTTCATGTTCTTGCCGGGCGCTTAGAGCGGGACGGACGCCTCCGCAAGCCGCCGAGCGCTTAAACCGCCCCCCGTGGCTGTATGTACCTTGCCGTTGCTTTTATTACGTGCAAGTACATGCTGTCTTACATAAGGTACACGCAGAAATCAAAGCAGACCAAGAAAGGCGGCACATAAAAAGGGAACAAGCATCTCCCGTCCCAGCCCGTGATCCGAGCGTCCTGCTCGTCGCACCACCGAATCGGGATCATCAGTTGAATTTGGATTTAGAGTGAACATCTCACCGTCTCCCGATCAACGTCCCACACCGGCGGCTGCGCAGATTTGCTTTACCGTTTTTCCCCCGGCTTTCCTTGCTGCACACCTTTTACTCACCTGTGTACATCTCTTCTGCTCTGTACATTACGTTACTACCATGTAATGCGGTTCAGGATGGAATGCCACCATAATACCTTGGTGGATTGTTTGACCGAGCCATCAGTTGCTTCGCCTCATTCTTGTCGCTGAGGAAATCCAGGCGCGTAATAAACTCTCACGACCAAAGCCCAATCATCTTGCAAAAACCGCATTTCCGCGCTCGCGCCTGTTGCACAAAGTTTTGTCCTTCTCTCATCCATCGCACCCGTGCCTTGCTTTTGTGCTTCCCCATATCTCTCACTACGTACTATCCGCATCTTCGTACACCGTATGCACCACCAGCAGAACAATACCTATTGGACAACCCCAGAAGTTACAATTCCGCGCACCAGCATCTCCCCCTATCAAAACACGTGCAAACCTCCGCGCGCACACCATCCCACTTTCCATCTCATCTCTTCAACAAAACGCGCCTCAACCCCTCACACTCCCGTTCTCCCGCGTCTTTTCTCTCAATATGGCCGTTCTCTATTTTAGGCCCAGCCAATCGGCTCCTCGCATGCCGTCTCTGCCCTCTCATTGGCTCACCTCCATCTTCGTCTTCTCGAATCGCTACTTCAGTGCCCCACGTTAAAGAAAAGTCGGGTCCCCTCTTAGACCCACTTACGGCAGAATCGACACGCCTTTTTGAGGACCCACTTGGAAGCTGCTTGCGACTTCACAACTGGTGCGTTGTCAAAAGTAAGAGTCATCGTAGGGCAACTCGTTAACAAGACAACTCAGCACAACTCATCAAGCTCTGGAAAAAGTGTTTCATGTTTATAAACTACAGCTGCATGAATCCCCGTCTTTGTTTCGAAACAAGTCCAAGGTAATGTTGGCATTTGCCTAAAACCCATGTGATTTGTAGCTATTTGGCATCATGCATCATGCATCTGCATCTGCATCTGCAAAGTCGGGTATCAACCAACTTCAAGTCCAAAAGTATGACTCTTTCTCGTCCTTGCTCTACCCAGTGAGGTCGTTCTTTAGGCTGCATGCTGCCAACGCTATTGTATGCACAATCTTCGCTTAGATGCGTTTTTACCTCCCCCGGATATGCAGAGACTCTGTTTCAGGTCGTTGCTCGACAAACTCGTTGGGTATCAAACCGGCTTCACACTCTCACCGTAAAGACTTAATCTATCTGCCGTACATTAACGCACGTTGCAGGTGGGCCTCATTGAAGACTTCTCAATCGTGGAAGCCAACTCACACATCTCGGGCATTCACCACGTTTCGGTCCAGCGAGGTGGTATTCCCGAAGCCGGTTTCTCTCCCGAGATAGGGTAGCCTTTCACCCAACTTCATGCTCCGTGACCACCACTATCATCAGCTTCGAAAGGAGCGTCATGTAAAATCCAAAGCATCGCTGTCTTTCTATCGTGATGAGTATGAAATGTAAAAATACTGCCCGTAGCACATCTTTTATCCTTCTTCTCCCTCCACCAAACGCCGGGTTGCCCAAGCCAAACCACATGTTTTAGTCATAAATGTATCCATCAAGATGCATCATGCAGGAAAAGAAACAAAAAAAATTCAAGCCATCCCATTCGCCTTCTTTTTCGCTGTCTCTCTCCTCTCCTTGACCCCCCGCTTCTTTTAGTCGAGCCCAACTATGCAGGTCCCTGGCCAACGGTTTTGTGCGCTGTCGCGTCTCTTTCGCAAACGCCTGGTCTGTGACGCGTCGTTCCCCCCTCGTCGCTCGTCGCCTCCGTGACACGCTGGCATGTGAGCAAAAGTTCGTCTCCTTCTTCTCGCCACTCCCACCGCTCCACTCAGTTCGTTTCGTTTCGTCTTGGCACCTCATCCCCGTCCTCGGTTTCTTGTTTCCGGCCTGTTGGGGGCGATGGGGGTCGCCGCTGAGACATGGCGTTGCCCCCCTGCTGGTAGTTGCCCATCCGGACTATCCTCAACGCTCGCATCATGCCCTCCAGACGGACTCTTTCCTGCACTACCATGCCTCGCGCATACTCGCGAATGGCCCGCAGTCCCATCTGGTCGTGCAGCTCCTGCCATCCTGCCAGTTCACTCGCCACCGTCTGCTGCGTGTAGCGAAGTTCCCTGGACAGGTACGACGCCTGCTCCCGTGATTGGCGCGCTCGCTTTTCCTTTTCTTCCTGGTGTCGCTGTCGGGAGTCGTCGAGCAAGCCCAGGGGCCATCTCGAGGGTCGCATCGCGATGCTGTCGTTTCTGTCCGCCTCCCTCTTGGCTGCCGTGATCTGCCCAATCAGGTTTGTCGGCCGCGCCAACGCTGATAGCAGTGCCTGCACCGTCGATTGAATCGCCAGCAGCGTCGTGTGAAACACCACCTGGGGGTTGTGCTGAACGGGTGCCATGGCTCGGACAAACACCTCCATGCCTACAATGTGCTGCGGGGGCAGATATTGAATGGTGAACAATGCCCGATAGAGCAGCGCCGCCGCATCGTAGAAGTCTGTTGCCGACAAAACGTTTCATCGTCAGCTGTGGTCTCCATCATGGGACGGGGTAATAGGGCACTCACCGGTAGCAACTTGACCTACGGCATTGGCACGCCTCGTCACGCTCTTGGTCGAGTAGCTGACGCTTCGGACCATCTCTCGCGCGTGGTTGACAAACTGCTCCACTTCCCGCACGTCGTCCATCGGCTCGTACTCCTCGCGGATCTTCTCGACCCTCGTTTCAGCCTTGAGTTTCGTCCTCTGCTCCATAGCCTCGAGCTGCAGCTCTGGCACCAGGAAAAACTCCCATAGCATTTCGTGGGTGGATAGCGTCGGATGGCTCAGCATAATCTTCAGAAACCAGTCTGTCCGGATTTGAATGTCCCGCAGAGCGGCTCGAGACGGCCGCGAGGGCAGCTGGAAAGGCCATCTGGTGTCCGCTATGGAGGGAATCCATGACGCAGGATTCTCCTCGGCCAGCAGGCGCGCCAACTGCTCAAAGTCGGTCAGCGACCGCCGACTGGTCGTCACCGTATAACTGTCGTGGTCTGTCGGGGCTGCCGACTTGAGCACCAATCGCACCGTGCTGTCTTCGACGAAAAAGGCCCTGACCACGCCAGTGATCCGGCCGTCCTTTGCGGGAGGCATGCTGAAAAGACCAAGGTCGTCGATCCTATTTCGAACATCGTCATCTTTAGCCAGCTCCACTGCCGTGAGGCCTCGGAGCTCCTTGGCCCCAATGTCCACTCGAGGGTCGGCAAAGAGCGCCCTGACCATATCGTAGCGGCCGTATTTGCTGGCAACCATGAGTGCTGTAAATTTCTTTTCGTTGGTCGCGTTGACGTCGACGTCGCAGTATTGAAGGATCCTCAGCGCCAGTCTTGGGTCATTCATAATGTGCAGGAGAGTGTTGCCTTTGCCGTCAATGTGCTCGTCGACATGCAGCGGCTGCCCGTCAAGCTGCGCTTGCTGAGCAGCTCTGATGCCGTCCTCCACCATGGTGTAGTAATCCACATGGTCGTAGCAGCGGCACAGCGCAAAAAGCGGCGTCTGCCCATTCTTGTCTCTCTGACGCCATGATATCAGGGGCCCGACCATGTTGATCATCCATGGCGCATTGAACAGGTAGTGTCCGACGCTTCGGCCCCAGATGTCTTGAACTGCAAAGTAGTGGCTTAGCTGTCCCGCAGTGGCCCTTTCGAGGAGGTACTCGAGGAAAAAGCTGATGAGCTCGCGGTTGCCGAGCTGAGTGGCAGCGCTCAACAGCGTCGTGTTTTCGTTGTTAACGTCACTCAGGACAATGTCAAACGGATAATATCCGGACAAGGACAGGAGATAGCTCAAAGTTTCGACGCTTCCGCTCTGCACGGCCATCATCAAGACGGATTCGCCCAGGGCGGTGCTGGTCTGGGCAAGCCTTTCCACGGAGACGTCGCCTTCCAGCGCGCTGCCGAGAGAGCCGATGCTTGCCGTCAGGGAATGATAGGAGAACTCGGATGCGCTTGACAGGCTCCTGGTGTCCATGGCGACTCTCTTTGTCTTCTTGAGTGGTAGATCGAGTGTCGGCTCGTTTGCGCCATCGCCATTGGCCTGGAAAGGGAAAACGTGGCCAAGGCCGGTGCCATGAGAGAACCGGTCGGCAGAGTCGAGCACAAGTGACGACCGCCTCGATCCGTTTGCTAGTTTGAACTGGGCGTCGACATCATTGTCGCTATCTTCGATGTCGTCGTCGTCGCCAACCGCGCAAGGGTTGGGCTCCATGATGTTTCTCAGCTCTTTCAGGTCCGCCCCCTTGGCAGCATCCCAAAGAGCCTTGTTCTTCCTGCTGGCACGGCGCAGGCCCGCCGAGTCCGTAAAGAGGTACGCCAGCACAGCCTCGAAAGTGCTCAGGGCATACCCCATTTCACCGCTGTCGACGTCCTCCACAAAGATGAAATTTCGCACATAGGCAAGTCGGGCCTGTAGATTCTTCACCTGCGCCCGAATCACGACGTAAAGCAACAATGAAACCAATGTGTCGGCGTTAACGGTCATGATGGCCTTTTCGGACGACGGTGCCTCTGCCGCAGCACCGCCGTTTAGGGGTCTCGATGTGTCGGTAAGCTGTGAGGCAATCTTCATCGTCGACAGTAAGAGGTCCAGCATCTCCTGCGGGCTTCTAGCAGTGGAAATCTTTCTGAACTCGTCTACGGCCGGGTTGAGTTGTGTGACAAGGTCGTGCTTGGCCTTCATACCCCCGTCAATCGCGATCCCTAGTTGAGAGATGTCAATGTATTCCATCTTTCGAATCTTGGCTTCCAGCTCCAAGTCCTCCCGCCTCTTAATGGCGCTGAGCTTGCCAAAGAGCAGACCATGGACGTTTTCGGCAATGTAGCGCTCAATCAGCTTTTCCACCAGCGGACCCGTCAGGTCTGTCGTGGCACCCAGTAGCGACAGCTGTTGCTTATCTACCCCCTGGAAGATGTCAATCGCTGCCGTCACGGCGCTTTCGAGGGATGCGCGCATGATGTCCTCATCGTCCTCCTCAAAGAAGTCTTCGACAACCGGAAGGCTGTTGTTGAAGGGTGCCTTGCCACTCTTGGCCGTCAAGCTATCCGCCCTGGCCCTTCTAGCGGCGGCCGTGACTGGCCCATCTGGCTTGGGATCTGGAATGTATTCGGCCGACGGCGGTGGCGGCAACGGCTTCTGAAAGACTGTCGAGAACTCGATAAAGAGCTTCTCCAGCCCGGGCTGCATCTGGCGGGCGATCATGGGAAAGTTGTTGAGAAGATCGTGGAAGCTCCTGATGTCCTTCTTCCGCGGCAAGGAGGCGTCGGCCGAGTCGCCGTTGGCCTGTCGCTTCTGCTGTTGCTCCGCAGCCGCGCGACTCCTGGTGCCGGAGACGAGGACGGCGGGCTCCAGCCTGACCTCCTCCCACACTCCGACGAGGGGCTTGGAGATGAAGTATACCAGCCATTGCCGAGGCTCGAAGACGTCCGGGTACCATGTGGTGTCGTTGAGGATCTGGGCTTGCGCAAGCGTCTTGAACCCTGCAGTCGCACCGGGGTTAGCCGAGCCCTAGGTCTGCGAAGCGACAGCAAACGCACCTTTATTACTATATATGAACGAGTCCTTGACGATGACGCTTCTCCCGTTGAGCGTGTTGAACTGGCGAGCCTTGCCGCGTGCCTCGCGCAAGTTCTGCGAGCTGTCCTTGGCGCCGACCAGGCCGTCGGGCCCGGCGATGCGCAGCACATGGCTGGCTAGGAACTCGTCCGAGGCGACGACCTCGTGGACCGGAGCGCCGCTCTCCGTCTCGCGGTGGGTGAGGAGCACATCGGTCAGGGGCACCAGCAGGATGTGGTGGTGGACGGGGGTGCACTGCGCAGCGACCTGGCTCTTGAAGAAGGCGGACAGGAAGGGGTTTAGCGGTTGCATTCACTCGGCTGGACGCTGTGTCGTGTCGTGTCGTGTCGTGTCGAGCTGGAGCAGACCGGACCGGGTCGGGTCTGGTATGCTGGAGGGAAGCAGCTGTCTTGTCTGTTGGGTCGAGCGCGGAGGGGAGGTTGAGATACAATTCTGGTATCTGGTATGGAGGGGGTTAATCGAGGGGGTGGGAGTCGAGGGATGGACTGCAGAGTCGTCGGCCAGCGAGAGACATGAAAGAGAGCGACAGGGAGCGCGGCAGGCTGTGTATCAATGCAGCAGAAGGCTATTGGAGTCGAACAAGAAGAGAGAAGCCCGGCTTGAGTCTCGGGGTCGCGGCGATGGCGATGGTCGGATTGCGCTTGAAATGCAGAGCTGGTGGAGGTTTATGTTCGATGTTGCAGGAGGGCAAGACGGAGCAGCTCCAAGATGCGCATCAAACTTGATAAGGCTAGGAGGTACATGTACTGACCTCACTCATGCCCACGCGTCGCTGTGCCGGTACCGGTACCTGTGCCTGGCCCCTGGAAGTGCCCTGTAACAGCTGCAACCGATGTACCTGGAACCCCGGCCTGGAGCGCTAGGGATGCGGGAAGAGCACGGACCCCGGCAGGTTATTGTCCGATTTGCAGCACGAGTTTGGTGATGATCTGGAGCGGCTACCCGGGAGAAGGAGACCTGGTTTCGAGGTCAATTGGCTTTGGTTGCCATCTAAACATCTAAGTGAGCAATTCTGTATTCTTATCGACAGGAGCCTCGTATAAGAAAGTGTTGGGGTCTGCTGTGGCGTCATGTGTTAGAGCCGGGGCTGCAGTGGGCGTTTAGCTGGTAGCCGGTATAAGCCAGTAAGCAGCCCATCACATGCATGAAGATCACGATGCAGGGAACGTGCATCATATTGGACTTTCTCACTTGATGCCTTAGGTAGCTTCTCTATTTAGCAGCCATAAACTGCTTCTACATACATCATCTACTATACAGACGACAAAATCTTGTTCCACAGCGACACCTTTTGTGTCTGCTCGACAGACGCATCTCCCACGAAATCGCTCTTGTCGAGATCGCTCCTCCGCCCACTGTCCAGATCAATGTCCCAGCTCCTCTTGAACCTGTCCTCGCCTCTCCAATACAGCTTGCACAGCACATAGATGACGCCAAACAGCGGCAGCAAGATGTACGCATCGACAAATTTCCCCGCGTCAAACGGCGACAGCGTCGTCCAGCCCTGCACCAGCGCGAGGAACACGTTCGCAATAACGCCAAAGTACGGGCTGTAGGGATACAGCACGCTCTTGAAGGGCAGATCGCTGACCCGGCGCTGCTGCGTCGTCCACGCGCGGCGGAAGCGGATGTGGATGAAGCTGATGCTGCCCCAGACCAGGAACGTGCTGACGCCGGCCAGGTTGATGATGTAGCTGTACGCCTTGGACGCGCCCGTCGAGACGTTCATCATGGAGATGGCGCCGACGGCGTTGGTGAGGACAATGGCCCAGACGGGGACGCCGTGCTTGTTGACCCAGCCGAGGATCTTGGGCGCCTTTCCGGACTGTGCCATGTACAGCACGGTGCGGGAGCCGATGTAGATGGACGAGTTGACGGCAGACAGACAGGTGATGAGGATGAAGGCGTTGATGAGATGGACGCCTGGAGTAGTCTCTGTTAGCATATGGTCCTCAATGCACAAGGTCTCTCAAAACGAACCTCCATTCCAACCAGCGTTCTGGATGGCAATCGTCATGGGACTCTGCAGCGCCTTGGCACCTCCATTGATCAGTTCGTCGGAATCAGCTGGGCAAGTGAGGCCAAAGAAGAAAGCCGACCCCATGTACACAAAGATGATGCGGAAGAAGACTTGACGGATAGCCCGCGGCACGGCAACGCCTGGGTTTCGTGTCTCCGTGGCAGCCACGGCAACAGACTCGACACCGGCATAAAAGGTCGAGCAAAAGACAAAGACAGTGGCCACTCCTCGGAAGCCATTGCCATTGAAAGCTCCCGGATCATGCCAGTATCGAAATCCAATGGCCCCATCCTGGCCCACGAGTCCTCCAGACGCATACACAATGGAAAAGATAAAGTACGCCGTGAGCCCGAGAATCTTGATCAGCGCCAGGATATACTCTGCCTCGCCAAAGGCCGTGATGCCTCCGATGATCTGAAACGCCAGAAACACGGTCCAGAGGATGAGGAACCACCCCCAGAGCGGGACCTTGGGCGCCCAGAAGTTGAGGATGCTGCAGATGACGTTGTACTCGCTGGCCAGGACGGTGGCCCAGATGATGAAGTAGTTCCAGCCGACGGCCACGGAAAAGGACTTGTCGACCATGCGCTCAGCCAGCGAGACGAAGGCGCCTCCGCCGGGATACAGAGTCGTGATTTCGCCCAGAGACTGCATGACGGAATAGGCGATGATACCTGGAACAATGTTAGCCATTGAGGATCCAATCTAGGGAGGCATGTGAACATACCAATGACACCGAATCCGATGATGAGCGACGCCGGCCCGCCGCTGTTCAGAGCACCTCCCGAGCCAACCAGCAGACCGGGCCCAATGATGCCTGCGAGTGCCATCATGGACAGGTGCCGGTTCTTGAGGCCGCGCTTGACGCCCGAGTCCGGGTCGATGAGGTCGTTGTCGCCGGCATCGAGGCTGCGCGCGCCGTACTGCGGCTGGTATGCCGGGGCGTCTTCGCCGGAGACGTCGTCCAGGCGAGGCTCGTCGTCGAGCTTGCCGGATTTGCTGTGGCGAAACATGGTGATGGCCTCAGAATACTCGACTTTTTTCTCCTCTCAGGATGAGGACGCGAGAAGAGATGGAGGATGGGGAGGCGAAGAGGTGCGGGACGAGTTGATATCAAGACAGCACGGCTCTCATGTCAATAGCGAAGCAGTTCCCAACGTGACCTGAGACAGGGTGTATCCAAATAAGGATAAGTATTCAAGAAGTCAAAAGGCGGAAGAAGCATCCAGCCACGCGATGATGCAAGAATTAAGAATCAAAGATCCCGCATCTAAGATGCGGTCCAGATCCCAAAGAGAACTTGGCTTCAAGATGGCAACGGAAAAAGAGGCAAACTCCCACTAACGCACCTGGGCACAGCGCGAACCGTGATGATGCTGATGGTGTTTTCTTCTCCTGTTTTTTTCTCTACTGACTCGTCTTAACTGCCTAGTAAACTCCGAAGAGATTGGTTACGTGTATTTGAGGACCCTTGCTTGCCTTGCTAAGTCTGCGATCACGTCACTTCACGTTTTTTCGGGCCTCCACATGGTTTGGTGGGATGGGACGGGATGGTGAAGATGCTGGGATTTGTCTGTGTAACTCGATAGATCTTTAGATGAGTCGCATAATTGAACTTCCAGAATCATACAAACTAATCCATATGTAAAAAATAACAATCCTCCATATAACTTTAATCCTCATAACATTTGGGTGTGATTCTGCGTTGAGAACCAAAAAAGACCTGTCTCATCAAATTCCGACTTCTTGATCTTTGAGCTAAAAATGGCGCCGATCACGACATTGCCACGGGGGTCCAGAGTGGAGAGCCTCTGAGTTCCTAGCCGTCAAATGGGTCACAAGAATGGCCCAGTGACATGTTATTGATGGCTTGCGGCTTTGTTGATGAAGAGGTACGGAGTATAAACACGTTGGTTCAGCTGCGTTATGCCGTAGCATGCATATGAGCTGAGATGGCCTATACGGGAAGTGATACAACAAAGGGCCTCTTATTGAGACAATGCAGGCAAATGAACAAGAATGGGGTTCTTGAATATTATGACTCTGAATGATTCGATGGCGTCAACGTTATAAGTGAAAATACTCAAACCATTTCACTTTGGACTCTGTAAAAGCGATCCTGCTTCATCGATATACAGCTCAAGAAACCCTCTCATATCATCAGACAACTAACCCTGACTGCCCCGAGAGATCAACCTCATCCTAACAAACCTGAACAGATCATGCTACGAAGAACAACACCCAATTCTCCTAGATCATCACCCCATCAAGAACATCCCGAAACACCCCAAAGTTGCCATCCCCCCTCGGATCCAACACCGCAAACCAAACCTCCTCCCACCACCCCCCCGCAAACTCCTCCTCCCGCAGCACCTCCAGCCAGCACTCGGCAACATCATCCCTAGGATTGCCAAACGAGCCGCACCCAAGCGCGCCCAGGACAAGCAGCCCGTGGCCCTTGGACGCGGCGATGCGTAGACAGAACCGCATCTTCTTCTTCATGTTGTCCCTGTCTTGGGTGTTCTTGTAGATGGCCCTCTTGGCGGTGATGCTTTGCGCGCCGTTGTTGAGAGTGATTTGTTCCGTGGTGCGCTTGAAGCGCGTCAGAGCAGCGATACTGATGACGCTCACGACAGGGAGGCTCGCAGCTTCAGTCTCTGGATGAAGCAGATTGTGTCCGGACTTGGCATCGTCGCGAATGACAACCACGTCAGGCGTGTAGATGCCCTGCGTCCCCGTCCAAGGATAGAGATCCTCATGGAGCGACAAAGATAACGAGCTGCGGTAGCAAATCTCCTCTTCTTGTGCCATGACGCCCTGAAGCCACGGGCCGCCCGGGGTCCTAGAATTGGCATTGCTCAGGACAACGACGCGGCCTGATTCCGGGCCACGGGTGCTTGCGAGTTGGATGGCTGCATTGAGTGAATCTTCTTGGATGACGTGGATGGTCAGGTTGCCCTTGGGTGCTCGCTTGGGGCATGAAGATGCCTCGAGAGCGGGAAGGGTCTTGTAGTCGAGGCGTTCGGATGAGGTTGGGTTGAGGTTGGGAAGTTGCTGCACGATGGAGGGTAACACCGTCTGCGTTTCTTTGCCTACCTTGATCAAGGTCTTTCGTGCGGCCATTTTGACATATACTGAAGCTTCTTCTAAATGTTTTCCTGGAAAGTTGAATCAGGTGTAGCAGCAACGTGAGCCTTTATGAGGTGTCCGGAAGGTTTCAAGACCTCACAGAGGTGTAATGGACGAATCTACCTTGTTTCAGATTCCTTCATGATCAAAGAATATCGGCTCGATTGCTCGTATTGTTCACCAAGGCATGCATGGCCAAGGCCCGAATCATCAGCACAATGCTTCTTTGTATGGGTATCCTTTGATGCTACAAAAATAGTGTACATAAATGGTATACAGATGGCTCGTTCTGCCCGAGCCTCAGACTGGCGTCTTGACGGCCCCATCGGGAGTCGAGTCCTCGGCCTCGAATTTCCTTGGAATCAACCCCTCGGCCATGTCAATGGCACCTTGCATATCGTTCTTATTGAACAAGAACAAGCCCTGAATCGCTGCAGCGCTCGTGTGCCGATGAGAAGGCTGTCCATCCTTGTATTGCCCAAACAAGCCGAGCTCTTCCAGGCGCTCCAAGAACCGTGCCCGACCAGAGTGATCCTCGTCCACGTCGCCGTAGAAGCGATCCCACATCTGCGCAGCCTGGTACCGCGTGGCCTCACCGATTTTGATCATCATGTCCACCCGGCCAGGTCGAATCAGCGCGGGATCCAGGCGTTCAATGTGATTGGTGGTGAGGAACGCAATGCGCTCTTCTCCAGCTGCGACACCATCCAGTGCGTTCAACAGACCAGAAAAGGTGACGTTTGCGCCGCTGTATCCATCCGAGTCTCGCTGTCGCCGGTTGACAAAGGCCGCATCCGCATCTTCCAGAAGAAGCAGGCTCCTCTTGGGCAGCTTCGTCAGGAGGTATGCCAGCTTGTCGTCCGTCATGCCCATCTCGCTGAGGTTGATCATGGCAACGCCAAAGTCGAGCTCTCCCGCCAGCGCTTGGATGAAAGAGCTCTTGCCGCTACCCGGAGGCCCAAACAAGAGATACCCTCTCCTGTAGGGAATGCCTCGATCCACATACCACTGCTGCCTTGACAGAAAGTCTTTGACGTCTGCAACAATGCTCTCTTTGACTCCTTCGTCCAGGATGACCGAGCCCAGTGGCCGCTTCTTGCGAGGGTCTCCGAGGGGACTCCATTCGAGCCCTCGGGCAGAATACACCACCGTCTTGCCTTCGTTTGCCTTTGCGGCCAGTTGGTGCGCTTCCCTGAAGAGGTCCTCAAAGACATGGCGATGCGCCCACAGCGTGGTCAGCTGGACAATCTCATGCGGCTCTCCGGTGTTCATGTTGGCCGTGTTGTGCTTCTCCCTGTTGACCGAGATAAAGGCCCTCCCAAACTTGACAATGTGGCGTCCATATCCAGGCTGAAGAAAGAAGTGAGCATTGACTGGCCCTCCTCCGGCTCCGGGTCCCTTTGACCCCGTCGCCGTCGCCACCGACAGGTTGTGGATGCGCGTCAGCCGCGAGGCGATGAAGCCCGGCGTCTCACGAGGCTGCGAGAGCCATGCCAGGATCCAGGGATACGCTGGATCCTGCTTGCTGATCTCGACGTTGACGAGCAGCCGCCGACGGGCAGCGCCGAGGACGGCAATGGAGCCCTTGCGCGCAAAGGCTGCGGCGGCGCCTAAGGAGGCGAGGCCGATGCCTCCCGCGAACAGCGGGTTGTCGAACAGCGCATTGAGGTTGAGCACCGACGCGGCCGATGGTGAGGCTGAAGCTGGAGCAGACGCAGACGCAGACATGCCGGAACCTGGCAGACGTGCAGCTTTTGGTTGCTGAGTCGAGATGGCAAAAAAGTCGTTTGAGCATCGTGCTGACTAAGCGACACTGTACAAACTCACTCCAACACTGGTGATGAGACGACGACATACGAGATGTTGACAGCTGATGTAATTGGGGAGCAGATATAATATTGACCATAATCTTGAGTAAATCCACGGATAATTGAAAGCTTTGATCTTGAATGACGCATAGAAAGTCTGTAAGCACCTGTGCCTATGTATTTGCTTCGTATGCTTACAACTTGGCCAAGTCGATTAATCATGAAAGGGGACCTCGTATGGGTAACTCGTAACAGTAGATGGCCTCAGTTCACTAGCGTATCACTGGGGACTATAGTATAGCCCATCATCTCCTATGACAATTGACTTGTCGACGAATAAGAGACAGCTTGAAACCAAAGAACGAGGGCCTGGGGCAGAGAACTCATTGCGCGAGCACAGGTATGAAAACGCCGAAAGAGACAGTGGAAACCGAATATTGGCTGTGAGGCGAGTCAAGGGATATACAAAGATTAAATGGATCAGATGATAGATCCAGCAGCATGTACAGTTGGTATTACTTAGAGCAGTAGGATACTCCCTGCAGAGGTTGATATGTCTACATAAATATTACGCACGGAGGACATCTTAGCTGGTTGTCAATGAAGAGCCAAGTGCCCGTGCATTGATCTTGGTTTTCTGCCTCTCGTCGGATGGCATAATACATCATAGTGGCGAAATTCGTAGAGTTGAAGCAGCGGCTCCAACCATTCAAGAACCGCAATGTAATCGGCCGAGATCACATCAAAGAGCGTCTCGGGGGAGGTTAGACGCTGCGAAACGCTCGTCATTGGTTTCCACGTTGCTAGAATGTCTTTGATTTGCGGTTGGCACTTGGTTTACCCCATGCTAAAAGGGCCTCATAAGACAATGCTCGTACTGAACAAGTCTGCCGAAGCTGCATGCAAACCACTTCAAGTACTGATGTTCGGCTACCTTAGCTTTCATGTAGCCGAAGCAAGTTATTCTACATTCAGTTGCAATCCATGATTATCCATCGTCCTAAAGAGTGATAGCCAAACTCTCACCTTGCCCACTGCTCAAGCCACACAACAAGATTGGGGGATAAGGCAACCAATGCCTGGGTAAGTACACACAACAAGCCACCCTCAACAAACACACCAACTCGAATAGAAGGCATTGCAATCAGTAACCGCAATTTTACTAAAGATTATCGTTGCGTTTGACCAAGTCTTTGATCCCCTGGCAGCCTCAAAAAGACATGGCCACAAGTTCATCCGGGTGTTACAAGTCAAGGCTATAGGTCACATAAGTTGTCCTCTAGATCTTGGACCATTTAAGCAAAGCGTGTAAGCTTATTTGTAGTACACACAACTCTATTTCGTCCACATCCTCAAGTTTGTAGCGCACAGCCTTGAACCATGTTGCGTGGCGCTGAACTTGACCCCTTTCAGTCTTGACAGTATGTCTTGTACAGCTATATAAGTGTTCTCCCCCTTTCACTTGCTTTGAATACTGTTCTCTCCCACTCGCTTCACATCGAATACCTCTTCCTTGCTTCACTTTATATACTCTTTTACTTACAACTCATCAATTTCTTTCCCACAAGCACCAGTGAAGCCATCCAAAATGCCTTTCCTCCGTACTGAGAAAGCCAAGGAGCAATACCCCCGAACCGTCATACTCAGGAGTAGCCATGGAACAGAGTGGCAGGCCCGCATGAGGCTCTTCGAGTCCTTTCAGCGCCTCTATCAGGCTCACAACAGGACCTCCAACGGGCTCAACGCAACCATGTTCGCCGTCATCATGATTGCGCCTCTCGCGCAGATGCGGCTGATGCTGGAAGAAATCCGGCACTACAGGCCCGACCAGCAAGGCTCGGAAAACCCCGTGAAGCTGCTGCTCTACGCCATGAATACCGCACCAGAGGCGGTTCGATCTTGTATGTCCCTTTGGTCCATACCTACGCTCTCATATCAATGTCCTTGCTAATTGTGTCTTTTCATAGGTGTTCCGAACCGCAGACCTGCCATGTCCGCATCAAGCACCCGCACTCAGCCATCCCAGCTGTCGATGACACCAGTCTCACCTTCCACATACCTTCGCCGCAACGTTCCCTCCACCCTTGAGAAGAGGCGTGAGCAAGAGGTCTGCCTTTTCACCGTCTCTCGCGATGCAGAGAAAGCAGACATCTTCCCGCCCTGCACCATCATTGGCGACGCTTTCCAGCCTCTCGACGCGCTGCTCCAATGCTTCTGGGGCGAAAGGATTAGAGACCGCTGGGTCTCACGGCTTACCGATCCCGGCGTCATTGAGTCTCCCCGAAACTTTCTCTCAATGAACCGCCAGCTGCACTTCTGGTGGGACAACGCGGCATTCGCCTTGAAGCCGCTCAGCGAGTCGGAAACTGCAATTGTTGTGCAGTGGCATTGGCTCCAGGACAGCTGCCTCAGCCCAAGAATGATGATCCCCCCGAACGCCGAGTACACAAAGTACGTCAGTCGCCAGGTCGGTGACAGCTGGGGGAGCTTGCAGCACGCATTCGGCAAGTCCCTCCAGACGGGGCAGGTCTTTACGATCCGTGTCGAAGACCCAAGCCAGTTGCCCTGCTTTGAGCTGTTGGAGCTTCAGTGGGATCTTTTGCGTGTGGCTGCTATATCCGGGGTCGGAAATTTCCAAGCCTATGACCCTTTCTATGGTGCTGAAGAGTTGCAGGGCTCTGTATAGAGCGATGAGCAAGGATGTTATGGTTTAGCTTGGATAGAGTAGAGGACTTAGTGGAGATACCATTGAATCGAAGTTTGATTGACCTATTGCTTCGAACATGGTGAATTCGCTGTATGAATGCATTGAGCATTGTAGCCTTGATATTTTCATGGGCATGCTATACCTAGGAGTGCCTTACTAGCATCACTTACTAAAATAGCAATATACAGTAAAAACAGTGGAATATGGAAAGTGTAGAAAACAGTAGAAATCTTCATTTCCACACTGAACAATAGTGGTATCAATCTCTGGGTTTGAAGGGATGCCAAGCTGCGGCACTGGTTGGTCATTCTCTCACCCTATGCCCTTCTATGATACTCTGTAGTTGCATACCATCTCCCCATGTCTGCCCGCCTTCAACACGCAAGAAACCCTCTTCAATGGCTATAGCTGACTTAGGTATATCCCGCAAGAACTGGGGTGGCCCATACTGCAGAGGGCCGTACTCGCATCATGATGAGCTGCACTGAAGGTTAACAAGTGCCTGGCGGAAAGCAGAAAGCGTAAAGCTAGTTACCATCGACTCTGGGTTTGCCATACGCACTCGTCTGTGGTACAGGAGCACCCACGACGCCCCCAGCCCTCCGGTCAGGGCATGCCTTGCTCGTCATCCCACGAGGAACTAGAGAAGAGCGATTCTTCGGTTTCGGTTTCCACCATGTGGCTCCCCATTGCCCCACTCAAGATCAACATTCTGATGAAATCGGGATGCTCATGGAAGCTAAAGAATGCTAAATCTAACGGTGTGAGGCCCTCGTCATTTTTGGCGTTGATCATATCACCGTGGGGCCGAATACTTAGGAGTTTCTCGAGCATCTCGCACCTCTGGTACTCATGACCCTGCACAAGACTGTATCGGCACAAGGTGTGCAGCGGAGTATCACCGTTCTCACCCTTTTGAAGAACCGCTTTGGGAGCAGTGAAATCCGAGGACTTGTCATGCTCAACAAATTCCTCGACAATCACCAAGTCTCCACGAAACAAAGCGTATTGTAGCGGCGTGAATTCGAGACGGTTGAGCGGCTTGGTGTCGGCTCCGTTTTCGAGCAAGATTTGCACCATTCTCCTATCTCCATTGCGAACGGCAATGTGTAATGGTGTTTGGCTGCTAAACTTGGTGACCGCGTCAATGGTCGCGCCAGCACGCAATAGTCGTCCAAAGATGCCTGGGTCTCCTCCAGAAACCGCAAGGTGAATAGCTGAATAACCGTCTTCGTCGACAGCGTTCACATCGGCACCCATTCTTAGCAATTGTTCCACAATGCGTTCCTGCTTGCCCATCACGGCACCAAGTAATGGCGTGTATCCGACGCGACTATCAGCCCTGATGTCGGCGCCGGCTTTGAGTAACTCTTCTGCAATGTCCCAATTTTCTTGGTACATGGCAATGAGCAACGCGGTTTGTCCATACCCATCCGCCTGATCTTTATCAGCACCAAGATGCAACAACATCTTGACAGCCTCGAGTGGGCCGTATTCTGCTGCAACATGAAGAGGAGTAGCGTCGCCTTCGGCCGTTGTGTTGACATAGGGGTTGTGTCCCTCCACAATAGGATCAAAGTTCAGAAGTTTCTTTGCGATCTCTAGCCCATCTTCTCCCCGACTGAGCGCCATATGCAGTGGAGTCCTTCCGTCCTCTTCTGCGATGGCGACATCTGCGCCCCGGTCTATCAACAGGGCTGCAACTTTAGCTGTACCCTCCGTTATTGCTAGATAGAGCGGCGTGTAGCCTTCAATATCCTTGGCATTGATATCAGCGCCATATGTTAAGAGCTTCTCCGTGATGTCCTTGGATCTGACTGCCAAGTGTAAAGGAGTTCTCCCGTCCTCTGCCACAGTGGTGACATCTGCACCCTTGTCTATCAACAGGGCCGCAACTTCAGCTATGCCATCCATCACTGCTAGATAGAGCGGAGTGTAGCCTTTGATGTTCTTGGCGTGAATATCTGCGCCGTGATTCAAGAGCTTTTCGGTAATGGGCTTGGATTTGGTTGCCATGTGAAGAGCCGTTCTCTTGTCTTTTGTGGCGATTGAGACATCTGCCCCGTGACCGATCAAGAAATCTGCGACATCAGCCATGCCGTTCTCCGCTGCAAGTAAGAGTGCAGTGCGGCCTTCAGTGTCGGTGGCGTTGACATCGGCATGCCTCTCGATAAGCCTTTCTGCAATGTCCATTTGCGTTCGTCCCGTTTCTGCCATTTCCATTTGTCCAACTGCCTTGTGAAGCGGAGTTAAGCCCACCCTGTCTTTCACCTTGACGTCGGCACCAGCTCGAATTAACACGTCGAACGCTTTCCATGATTGAAATTCCACAGCAAGATGAAGGGGTGTACGAGACTGGTTGTCGCGTAAGTTGACATCTCCTGATAGCTCTTTGATGATGTATTCAAGCAGAGGGCGATGTTTGTATATCACCGCGAGATGGATACAAGCCCATCCATAACGGTCTGTGCGAACAATGTCGTCTCTGAGCAACCGGACCACTTCTATGCACCCCTGCGCTGCAGCCCAGTGAATGGGATGTCTCTTGTTACGATCCACGTGAGGTATGCTTTCTCTGGTATGCTTGAGGCGTTTTGATCTGACTTCCTCAACCAGTTTCTTCAAGATATTGAGGTTGCCACTGAGTACAGCGCAGTGAATCGGGGTAGTCCCATCATGTCCAGCAACCTCGATCAGAGCATCCCGATCAAGTAGCAGATTCACTGCTTTTTCGTTGCCTTTAAGACAAGCATGATGCAACGGCGTCCGTCCCATGAGGTCCGGAAGGCTGACAACATCGCCGCTCTCCCAAATGTCAATGCGTACATGATCTAGCTGCCAATTTGCAGCATAATGAAGCGGCGACCAACCGAAACTGTCGATCTTGCCAAGCTCTTCGCCGGCCCAGGATAGCCGTTCCCATGAGTTGCTGGCTCGCATGAGTTCCCGATGTTCATTAGCGATATTGAAGCTTTCCGGAAACTCTTTTGTGGCATCAGGTGTAGCGCCAATTAGCATATCGAATGTCGTGGCATAACCTCCTCTGCTCTCTGCCAGAGAGTACTGGAGTCCTGGGAGGACACCGGAACATTCCAGTTGCTCCTCCGCATATATGAATGCCTCTTCCAGAAATCTCAGCTGGGTCATCAGTTCCTCTTCGCTTCTCCCTTCCTGTCGTTGAAGGTCAGCCTCGTGGTGTAGTCTGGACAGAAACTCTAGGCAGGCAGCCACAGCTAGTGGACCGGATGCTTCCTTTTCCATATCGAATTTCTGTGCCAACTCAAGAAGAGAAGAACAAATCTCGACCAATTTTTTCCACTGGCGTGATAGTTCATACTGTTGTGCCTGCTTGATCTTGTCGTCAATGACATCTTTGGCGCCGGTCTTTCCTTCGAGGATAAAGGGTACAATGAGATCGAAATGGATATCTGACAGTGTTCCAAGTCCGAGCTTCTCCAGTTTTCTGGCCAAAATTGAAATGGGATCAGCTCTCAGTTGCATCATATTGCCTTGCTGCCAAGCCTCTGTATTTGGACTTTCTCTCCCCCCGACTTCAATAGTGACATCTGGCCTTTTGGCAACTGCGCGTATGAATGAGAATAGTAAATCCCTAGCGAATATCCTTTCAGTTTTATCAGTACTTTCAAGGACCAGATATTCAGGTTCAGAGGCCGTGGTTAGACCATCGCTCCGGCCTAGTTCCTCCATGCCGTCTTCAGATTCAGAGACCGTGGTTAGACCATCGCTCCGGTCTGGTTCCTCCATGCCGTCTTCACGCTCAGACATGAAACCCACCACAACGCGCTCAGGGTGCGCCAAAGCTCTAGTGATATCGGCTCCAGATCGTCGAGTGATTGGAGGAAGCGTCTCTGGCATCCACCACGCAAAGTCTCGGGATAGGCGAGCCCACAAGTGGCTTTGACCGTAAAGCCGTAGGTTGGGAGAAAGATCAATGTCGGCAAATTCTCCTTGGGTTGAGTATAACCACAGTGAGAGGACCGCCTCCAGTTCTCCATCCTTGACTCGCCACTTGTCGTCTCGCTTCTGCAGCGTTATGAATATATTCTCGACAGTCTCTTTGTAACGTGCCGGAATAATCCACACTAATAGCTTGTCGGGTAATGTCTCCAGAAAGGTCTGTGCAACTAGTTCAATTGCACGTTCCAGGCGGGCAGCTTCTTCGCAGACTGGACTTTTCCATCCTGTTAGAGTACACAGGTTTCTTCGAGTAATCATCATGCTGTGAGCTGCTGATCTACTCATGGTCTCTTTGATTTCTGGACTGAGCCTCTCCAGAGGATAGTATACCTGATTAGGTCCGGTCCGGATGCTCCATACAGGTGTTTTCACCTTCTTTCGAGCAGCAGAATCACTCCCAGTGGTCGCTTTTGTGACATCAGGGAATGCCCATGGCGCTTTCTCTATATCTCCAAAGCTTAATGAAAACCAATCAAGCTCATTCTCCGGCATCAGTCGCGTGCGAGACGGAGATTTGACCAGTCCGCGACGGACTATCACCCTTAAAACCGTTACCACGAGAGTGATGCCAAGCTGCACAACCGATGCTGTCCAGTTCAGTCCCCTTATTCCAATGAATTGAAAGATGAAGCCAATGAGGGCAACTGAAGCTCCGAGTGTTGTGATTCGTTCTAGTTTACAGTCCAGGCACGACCCCAATGTACGACGGGAAATTGTAATGTATTTCCTTGGACTGCTTGGGTAGAGTGCATAAGGACTGAAGATCTGATCACTCACAGTGCGGCCCTTTTGTAACCAGACAACGAACATGTGGTGATTTGGTGCTTCGTAGCAAGTCTCCGTGGTGCTCATTTCGACCACCCAGGCACATATGAACAACCCAAGCACTAGAAGAACAGTTCCTCCGGCAGCACATGGGAACGCGTAAGCGACAATCCGTTTGCCGTCTTTCAGGAAGAACTGGCCCTTAGTTGGTGGGTCATAGGTGATGAAGCCAAAAAAGACCAGAGCACCGAGTTGTAGGAAGACGCCAAAGGCAGCCGCCAAGTAGATTTCGCCGCGCTGGACCCTATCGTGGCAGTTGAGAAGAAGATTTGGCGCACTATCATCAGAACGATCCACGATGACGATTATGTCCTTGTCTTGTTCACCTTCGTCGATTTCCTTTACTTCGTCTAGGCGGCTCTTGTTAGAGTCCGGCTTGTCAGACGGCCTGCTTGAAAGGAAGCGTAGACGACTCATCCGAGAGGATACCTTGCGGCTCTCAGGCGTATCAATCTCCAGCTGGGTACTGATGCTTGACTGATCTTGGTGGCTGGCGGCTTCTAGGTCCAAACCTCTGGGAGAGACTCTCGTTCGTCTTCTTATCAGAGGTAAAGCTGATGTATGATAGCTGGCGAGTTGTCGAAATATGTCCTCGATCCTGCTGGAAAGTCGCTCAGGAATCTTCATGAATGATCTCCAAGCATACCCCGGGCCCGATGTTTCTGCAATGTGATTAGTAGGTGATACAGATGCGAATGCTTGCTATGACTCACCTATCTTCCAGAGCAAATCATCTTGTTTTCCGCCATCAATATACTCCAACTCTTTCCTTCGGACACGTCTGTGTATTTGGAACTTGGGGCTGAGGTCGTTTTCGATGGGAATTAGGTACATATCGTCACCTTCTTTCTCCAATTTGCTGCATTGAACGCGGGCTTGCGTTCTGGACAGAGATTTGAGATTGTGTTGCGTGGGAAGCAAGCAGATGAACTGGTATATATCGGCCGATCCGGGGCATCTAACGACACTGTGGCCGTTCCAAAGCTCACATGCTTCGTTCGACGTGGACGACATGACCTCGACCTCTGCCGCTGCTACATTCTCTCTTGCTCGTCCGATGAATGATTTAAGCCATGTTGGCCCGGCCACCCTAATAGCGCTCACAACAACGGTGATGGCACCGATTGGGGCGACGGCCAGGAGGATGCAGTCGGCTATGCCCATTGCCTGGCTCATGAATTGCATGACGACCCTTTCGCCGAAGAGTGCTATGATGCTAGACGCAGTTGTGTTAGCTTCGAAGGCAGGGGACAAACCACGGGATCGCTTGGATTGTAGCTACTCACGGTCCCAGGTCCGAGGCGAGATTGTTTGCAAAGTCATCGCCGCCGTCGGCAGCTGCACGACCGGCGAGCCATAGCATCAGAAGCACTGAGAGAATTGAAATGTGCGCCATCTTTGTCGTTGGAGCCCGCTATCCGAGGGCTAATATGAAGCCGTCGAGACGAATTATTTCAAGAGAATCGATGCTCGGTGCTCATAGACAATGTCTAGAAGACATGGACAGCCATCGGACATCTTGGGAGAACAATAACCTGCAGCCGTCGGGCTATATACATGTAGGCACGCCACCTGATATCGCCTTTGCGTTTTATTCGAGCAGAATCAGCCGCAAATTCCTGCGGCAGAGCCTGATGCAGCGTGCAGACGACTCCCCAGGCATCCGTCCATTACCAATGCAGGTCCGCCCACCCTTCCGTTTAGGAGCAGCTTTTGCTGGCTTCGCCGGTCGTCCTATGTCGGTTATGCATCGCAAAAAGCTCAGCTCAGCTTCGTCGGATTCTGGTATTCTGAAAGTGGAACACAGATAGAAAGATGATGGCGAAGGTGATGAGGAGCGTGAGGAAGAGCGAGGACGAAGAAGCTGGTGTCTGTGTGTGTAAACAGGGAAAGGCCGTCCAAAAGCTGTACCTGCCAGAGAAATCCACCAACAAGAAGCGATCACTCTTTCCTCGGATCGGCCCACGGAGGACTGATAGGGTTGAATTTGCGTAGCCCGTCAACCATTACCCAGCAGAGACACCTCGATAATCAATGATTAGTCGACATCTTGCTGGCTACCTTAATTCTTGTGTGTTACCTGCTTGGACAGGATTTGTTGCCCTTCGAGTATCTCGCGTGTCAATTCTTTCTCTTCAGCCGCATGGACCCGACGGCATATCTCATACATACCTTACATATGCTGGCTTGATGCTACCTCAGTTGTTGGGCACGAATCCGCCACCTGGGCTCAAGCTTGGAGCCCAAAGACGAGGTACACGTACATGGCAACTGCTGGTAAACGTAACTCCGTCTACACGAGGCTCCAGGCAGCATGAGGCTGTTGGCCACCGGGCTTCAGCTGTACAGGGGCGCCTGCAAGGCGTGTCCGTCGTGGGGGGCACCACGAGTCTCATTGGCCATTCTCGCAGCTCTTTGATTGTGTACGACAGCCACCGGAGGCGGTCTAGGCCTGTTTTGAGCTTGCCATTGTCTCCGAAGCCGTTGTTCAAATATCTGGGCAACTCTCGTCCCGCATGTGTGGCCGCGACCCGGATGAATGTCGTGGTCCAGTGAGACACCAGCATCGGATATGGCTTGATTTTGAGCCGCAAAGCTGAGTAAGTCAATGCCCCACGCACTTCGCATGATTGCCGTTATGACTTCTTCATTCTTGTCATCAAACCGTGTAGGTCCCAGTTCGAGCTTCCAGGTAAGAGGAAGGTATTTTCATGGAGACATTGCTGCATCGTGGTGTTACGGACTGCTTCCCTCGGCACGGCATGCTGCCGAAGAATAGCTGGAAATGGTTCAGCATAGGTTACTCTAGTGAGCGACTCTGATATGATATTTGATTTGAGAGGTACCGCAATACGGTAGTTGTGCATATCGCTACTAAGTAGACCATCATTACACTGAACAGCCTCTGGTCGAAATGTTGTTGCTTCAATATTCGGGATAACATATTGCCGTCTTCGCTAGAGGTCACCCTTCTATTCGCTTCCCGTCCTCTTTTGCTCGCCAAGGTGCGTTTCAGACAGCGTTTGGAGTTTACAGGGTAGCAGCTGTTATGAGGAGGTTGCCTAAGCCGAGTTTCGGCGCTCTTCATCTGGGCATCCGGGTATCAATGAAGATATTCAGCCCCCATGGGACTGGTGGCATCGACATTGTTCCACATAGATGGAAGAAGAAACTTGAAGTGCGTTGCATGGTGGTACGTGTAAGATGCCTTTTCTTATAGGCCGCCAGGTATCAACGGTCGAATGATACGAGGCTCATGCTGGAAGAAGATTGCTTTCTAAGGTATTCCAGACTCACAATTTCTCGTCTCTTACTGTTTCCATGCAATCACATAGGTACATATCTATTAGATTGACTCAACCGTTTCGAATCCCCTACGCGATCGATGCGGCAGATGTCACCTCATGTCTCGCGTCCGTCTGGGCGATGGATACATGGATCCCTGCAGCAAAGCGGCATGATGCAATGGCGGGTCACTGCCGATAAGCGGGACAGCCCTGTGCGACCCATTCGCAGCGATTTCGCTAACAGACGGTACCTACAAGCGCTGCGTAACCTCCCTGTCCGCTGACGCTGGCTGTGCTGTGCTGTGCTTTCCCTTGGTCGTGTGCTTCGCCTCTCGCGTGATTGTTTCATACCTGATTGCTGATGGATCGGGCCGGATTCCGTGATTCCTGATCTTCCATCATCATGAACACATTGCTAGAAGCTTCTCAACTTTTACCATCGCGACTCTTCTTTAACACTTAAAGGCAATCAGAAATTATAGCTTGCTCCCTCGATACTGCTACAGCCCCTACGACGCTACCAACTTGAAACGAAGCAGTCATGTCTCGATTCTCTCGCTACGACACTGACGAAGAGCGCCTGCCCGAGGGCATGACCCGCGTCGGTTACGATGCCGACACCCAAGTCTACACTTTCCGAGACGCAGACGGCAGCCTTTGGGAGTCTGCGCCAGGTTCCCAGTACGGCCGTCTGACGCGGGTCTCCGGGCCTGCCGCCGACGACGATGCGAGTGATTCCGAGCCGTTCCTCCATGACCCGACGCCCAAGTCTTCGTGGCGACACGACATGATGCCGCTGCTCAACTTTGGCGTCCTGGTTGGGCTGTCGCTGCTCGTGCTGTTTTGGTTCATCGGCCGAAAGACGCCGGAGGAGAAGCTCGAGGTGGTTGTCAAGTGCCCTGGACGCAGCGTGACGGTTGCGGAGAATGACAGCTGCTGGGACCTGGCTCAAGCTCATGGGCTCACGGTGGACGAGCTCGTTCAGATGAATGATGGCTTGGACTGCAGCAAGCTGATGGTTGGGTACGAGGTGTGTCTTTCGGTGTAGCTGCAGCAGCTGCTGCAGACGATGATATCATTGGCAGGGCAGAGTGGTCTGCTGCCTGCTGTCGAATCTCTTCATTGTGTCTTTGTTGGTCTGTCCTTTCCAGCTGGTTGAAGCAATGGCTCGACGAGGGCCACATTGGGCGTTTTGTTCTTCTCCCTTTGGTCTGTCACTTCCTTGTTCTTTTCTCACTAGGTTCGGAGTTTCTGCTTCATTCTTCGTCACGTCCGTTTCGACAGTCGTCATATAGACAGGCCGCACACCTGTAGACAGACAGCTTCTAGCGCTTATCTAAGGTACTAGCTTTAACTTCTTGCAAGCAACAGCAGCTACATGTATCAACTCGACTCGAACAGCTCCCAGATAATGCGGTTATAATTCGGCGCAATAGGGAACTCTCGAGCTTTCTTATCCTAATTAGCGGCCATTCACGCGGTTTGAGCTTCTGCTGCCTGGCAATCTTGCAAACTGGGGACCGACCCCTCGGCGAAGCGGGGCAAAAAAAGTCCCTGCTGGATGGAGTCTGGCATCTTAATTTTTTTTTCTTCCCCTCTAGGCGAAGTAAATAAAATCTTTTTTTCCTCGCACCTCGTCCACCGGACTTTTTCTCTCTTTCCTCCATCTTTTGCATTTCTCTTGGTCGCGGTGCTTCCAAGCGAATCGTCAAGATGGACAAGGAAAAGCTCGCTCAGCTGCTGCAGGCCAGCCAAGTTCGTAAGTTGCTCTTTGCCTCGTTTTGCTTCCTTCTTATCGCTTCCTGCTCTGTCTTCTATCTTCTCGCGTTATCGCGAGAACTTTTCCTCTTTTTCTCGTGAACGCGCACACCGTTGGAGAAACGAAGCTCGAAAAGGAAGACGGAGAGAAGCAGTCTTTGCATTCGACTATCTCTAGAAAAGACCATCTGCTAACATCTGCTGCCCTCGACAGCCAACACGGAACAGGTCAAGGCCGTCACGGCCGATCTCCAGAAGAACTACTACTCCAAGCCCGAGTCTCTTCTGGCTCTCATCGAGATCGCCCTTACACATGGAGACAGTGCTATTCGCCAGCTGGCCTCCGTCCAGGCCCTGCGCCTCGTCTCCAAGTTCTGGAGCGCCACCTCCCAGGACCAGAAGCCTCTTGTGCGCTCGCACCTGCTCGAGGGCACCCTGAAGGAGACGTCCGCTCCCAACCGCCACTCTCTGGCGCGCCTGGTTGCTGGCATCGTCGGCGAGGACATGGAGTCTGGCGATGGCGAGGACTTCCTGAAGCAGCTGCTGCCCCTCAACACCAGCGACAACGTCGTGCACCGTGAGGTCGGCTCTTTCGTCCTCTATGCCATGCTCGAGGACGACCCTTCGCACTTCAGCGACCACACCGACCAGCTCCTCCAGCTGTTCCAGTCGCGCATCAACGACGACAGCAAGGAGGTCCGCATGAACATTGTCCGCGCCATTGGTGCCATCCTCATGCTCGTCGACCCCGAGGAGGACCCCCAGGCCCTCAAGACCATGCAGGGCTTCGTCCCCAGCCTGGTCAACATCCTCAAGGCTACCGTTGAGGCTGGCGACGAGGAGAGCTACGGCACCGTCTTCGACGTCTTCCACTCCTTCATTGCCTACGACTCTGCCCTGCTGGCCCTCCACCTGCGCGACCTGCTCATGTTCATGATTGAGCTGGCCGGCAACACCAACGCCGAGGACGATCCTCGTTCCCAGGCCCTTGGCTTCCTCATCCAGACCGTCTCTTTCCGCCGCATGAAGATCCAGGCCATGAAGGATGTCGGCGCCGAGCTCATGGTCAAGGCCATGCACATCGTCATCGACCTCGACTCTGATGACGAGGAGGACATGTCCCCCGCCAGGGTCGCCATCAGCCTGATTGACCAGCTGGCCAACGAGCTGCCCCCTCGCCAGGTCATTGTGCCTCTGCTTGAGCAGTTCCCCATCTTCGCCACCCACCAGGACCCCCGCTACCGCATGGCCGCTATGCTGGCCCTGGGCAACGCTGCCGAGGGTGCTCCCGACTTTATCTCTACCCAGCTCCAGCCTCTTCTCCCCACCATTATCAACCTGCTGTGCGACCCTGAGCTCAAGGTCCGACACGCTGCTCTCGTCGGCCTCATCCACCTCGCCGAGGAGATGGCCGATGAGATGGCCTCCCACCACCAGCAGATCATTGAGGCTGTCCTGAAGAACCTCGAGTCTGCCTCGCAGGGTCCTTCTGACAAGACCAACATCAGCATCATCCGCTGCGCCTGCGGTGCCCTTGACACCTTTGGCGACGGCATCGACACCAAGATCATGGCTCAGTACGGCCCTACGCTTATTGGTCCTATGGTCAAGCTGCTTGATCACGATGACTATGGCGTCAAGGCCGCCGCTGCCTCTGCCCTCGGTGCCATCGCCGCCTCCATGGAGAAGGACTTCCAACCCTACTTCGAGAACGTGATGAAGTCTCTCGGCAACTTTGTCATGATCAAGGACAGCGAGGATGCCATGAACCTGAGGAGCTCCACCTGCGACAGCTTGGGTCGCATTGCCCTGGCTGTTGGCCCCGAGGCCTTCCAGCCCTATGTCATGGATCTCATGAAGGCCAGCGAGGAAGCCCTCAGCCTGGACAACCCCAGACTCAAGGAGACGAGCTTCATCCTCTGGTCCAACCTGTCCAAGGTCTACCATGAGCAGTTTGAGCACTTCCTTGACGGTGTCTTCAAGGGCATCTTCTCTTCTCTGGAGCTGGAAGACGAGGAGCTGGACATCCCCGGCATTGACCCCAGCCAGCTTGAGGACGGCCACCTCATCGTCGGCGGCAAGCGCATCAAGGTCAAGACCCCGAGCGCGGAGGACGTTGATATTGGTGAGGGTGAGGATGACTGGGATGACATTGAGGACCTTGCCGACCTCGCTGGCGGCACCACCGCCGTTGCCATGGAGCAGGAGATTGCCCTTGATGTCCTTGGCGATGTCATTTCCAACTCTTGCAACATGAACAACCTCGAGACCTATGTCGAGAAGACCATTGAGAAGGTCGTGCCCTTCACCGACCACGACTACGAAGGCTGCCGCAAGACTGCCATCTCCACTCTCTGGCGCATGTATGCTCGCGTCTTCCAGGTCTGGGAGGAGAATGCTGGCGTTAAGTGGCAGGCCGGCCTCCCTCCCACTCCTGCTCCCCCCGCCTCCATTGTCAAGATTGGCCAGACTCTTCACGAGTCTACCATGACCATCTGGGCCAACGACAGCGACCGGTATGTTTATTCCTTTCCTGAATCCTCTGTTTATTATCCCCCACCCTTGCATGATGACAACATTGCGTTATACCCAGCTCACTCAGATGCAAATGCAATTGCTGAGAACGCGTGTAATCTACTTCTGATCTGCAACCATCTTCTCTACATTCTTACCTCTGCCTATCAAGTTTTGGCGTGCTTTTGCTAACCAAGCAAATCAGCTCTGTTGTCACCGACATCAACCGCAACGTTGCCGCCACCCTCAAGGCCTGCGGCCCCGCCGTTCTGGCCTCCAAGGATGGCATGCTGCAGGAGATTGTCTCCGTTGTCACCCTTCTCATCACCCGCTCTCACCCTTGCCAGCTGGATCTCGGCGACGAGGACGAGGAGCAGGAGGTCGAGGACGCCGGATCCTCCGAGTACGACTGGCTGGCCATTGACACCGCTCTGGATGTCGTTGTCGGCCTTGCTGCTGCTCTGGGCCGCGACTTTGGCGAGCTGTGGAAGATCTTCGAGAAGGCCATCTACAAGATGGCGAGCTCCACCGAGGATCTGCAGCGCTCAACCGCCATCGGCACCATTGCCGAGGTCATCAAGTACACCGGCGAGGCTATTACCCCCTACACCGAGTCTATTGGCCAGGCCCTGATGCGACGTCTCTCGGACCCCGACGCCCTGACCAAGTCCAACGCCGCGTACGCTGTCGGTCTGCTGGTCTACCACTCCTCCGACACGAGCAAGACGGTGCCCATCTACCCCCAGCTGTGGGAGAAGCTCGAGCCCATGCTGGCCATCCAGGAAATGCGTATTACGGATAACGTTGCTGGAGCCCTGTCTCGCATGATGATCAAGCATGCCGACGCCGGCTTCGTTGCTCAGGCTCTCCCCGCCATTGTCAGCAACCTGCCTCTGCAGGAGGAGTACGAGGAGAACGAGCCCATCTACCAGTGCATCCACGCCCTCTGTAAGTAATCTTCACAAGGCATTCAGTTGGTTTCTACCTAGTACTAACATTTTGGCACAGACGATCAGAACAACGAGACCGTCCAGCAGCTGACCCCTCAGCTGCTTGGCATCTTCGAGAAGGTGCTGTCCCCTCCCCAGGAGCAGCTCGAGCCCGAGACGCGCCAGCTCCTGAGCCGCACCGTGCAGGCCCTGTACGGAGCCAAGCCGGAGCTGTTTGCCAACCACCCCAACCTGCTGCAGCTGGCCAGTGCTTCTCAGTAAAGCGGGAGTTGTGATGATTTACAAAGATGCCGAGAACAGATGTCGACCGCAAAAATTTTCTGGTTGGCATCTAGACGATGAAGACATGAGGACATGACGTACACACACTATACCCCTTTTTGATGAAGTTGCACATATCACTAAGAACAAACAAATGGATGGGAATGAGGGTAAAAAAATCAGGGAGGCTTAGCCAAAAAAGAAATTGAGGATTGGGAGCGTTTTTACATAGATTGGACTGGCTTCGAAGCTGCATAGATTATCTATCCGTCCATATTATTTATCCATATATACATTTCCGTTGGGGATGACGAACCCCCCGATGAGTGGAAACGAACATCTCGAGGCCTCATGCGTGTATGGTCTTCGATTCCCGTGTTATCAGGCTGCTTGTAGGGACGTTCTTCTTTGCTGGATCCTATGTCCATTTGTGATATGCCTATATATACTGACAAAGCTGACTTAACGCTGGTAACTCAAAACACCCGTCAATGCGAGACAATTCTTTTACAATACAAACTACACAAAGGGACACAAACACAAAAAACCCCTTTCAGCCCTACCAAATCCTCTTCTCCACCATATCATACCGAAACACCCCCTGATAATCCCCCTCATCAGCCGCCGCCTTCTCCTCCCCCTTCTTCCGCTTCGTCAAACCCTCGCTCGGATCGGCATTGATCCACCGCCTCTTGTCCTCTGTGACTTCCACCTCCCCGAAGCCTCCCACGCGCACGCCGTTGGCCTTGTAGCTGTCAATCTCGGCCTTGCCGGCTGCGACGAGGGCTTCTTTCTGCTTCATCTTTGCGTAGCGATTACGCGCGTACTTGAGCAGGATCATGCCTAGGAGGAGTTTTATAATGAGGAGGACGAGGAAGATGATGAAGAAGACGACGACCATGGTCACGGCTGCAATGACGTCGTCCGAAGTCCATTTGTACCATGGACGGGAGTTCAGCGGGTGGTCGTAAGGGTAGCCGTAGGTGGCGCGGCCGAGGGAGTCGCGGATGAGCGAGTCGAAGCGGTTGAGGGCGGCAATCATGGCGGGCGACGAGGGCGTCGCCGAGGCTTCCGTGAGGGAGGTCTGCGTTGATATGGGGAGCGGCATGGGGACGTGGGCGGAGAGGAGCATGTGGTATGTCTGGATGGAGGCGCGGATGAAGAGGCATGATAGGGGGATGACGGCGAGGCCGAGTCTTCTGGTGAGGGCGGGAGTTGTGAATGCCTTTGAGGAGACTTGTTAGCTGCTGCGTATACTTTGCAGGGCAGTGAAACTCACATTGGTGTAGTAGTCCTTGCACAAGATGTCGAGGATTCTGCTGTAAAATTTGGGCTTCATGTTGTTGAACTTGGTCACGTACGCATGTTTGATAGTGTCCACCAGCATCTCGCTGCCAACAACAATGAGAAACGGCGACAGAACCTCTCCCGACATGACCCAAGACGGCAGAACGGTGAAACTGTGCGGGAGGATGCTGGGCGAGTGCATGGGCGCGGCCTTTGTGGGATCGTCGTTCATACCAGCGCCCGGCACGGAAAGGCCGCCAACCTCGACAATGTTGCGCATGCCAATGATGAGCAGCATGATCCAGAGGTGGAAGCGCTCGACAATGTCCGCGCAGGTCAGCTGGAACAGGCTGTCCTTTTCGAAGCGCTTGAAGACTGTGCTCTTGATCTCGACAAACTGGTTGGACAGGAGGAGGGTGAGGAGGGCGTTGGAGTACGAGTTGACGGCCACGTTGAGGGTGATTACTTGGTAGTACAACGCGACGGAGTGGAGGACGCAGTATATCAGGGCGAGCACAAACATGCCCAGGGGCAGTAGAACCTTGGACCGGCCAGATGAGTTGCGTGACAGCGTCTCGGAGCTGAAGAGACACTCGAGGATGTCCTGGCCCAGAGCAGAGAGTAGCTTGTCTCCGACTTCGAGAATGTTGTAGACAACGTACAACTTGATGGCCGACTGTGCGCGGATCAGGTGGTACATCCTGCTGGCGTCCAGCTTCATCAGCACCAGCGAACTGCAGATGATGACGGCGCCCTGCAGTAAGTCGGCCTTGTGGAACGTCGAGAGGTTGGACGGCATCGACTTGGTGCGTCGATGGCGGAACGAGCCGGATTTGGGTCCAGGGCGACGGGCCGCAAGCGACGGCGTCTTAGGCGTAGTGGCATCGCCACCGCCCCGGACCCGGGAATCTGCTCGGACGCCGTTTGGCCGCTGCCGGATGCCGGGCGATGCGCCGTCGACAGAAGCTTCGCTGGCCCTACTGCAGCTTCGTGAACGGCCGCTGTCGGAGACGTCGCTCATCCTGCGGCCACGAACAGCTCGCGCCCGTTTCCATAGCCTGCCGAGGCCGTACCAGACAAAGCCAACCAGCCATTTGACTTCCTTAAAGATGACGTAGATCCACCACCGCACCAGCACAGTCAGGGACATGGTAAATCGAATGGGGAGGATGGTAAATGTGTACAGCCAGGCGTCCAGGCATGCGAGGGCGCCAAAGTAGAGCGTGCGCTCCAGGAATGGGGGTATCAAGAGGACATTCTTGAGACGCTCGAACTTGACGGCGTGGGACTCGTATGGAATGTCGTTGGTATAGGACTGGTGGATGTAGAGCGGGCTGGGACGCTGCTGTGCCAGTTCCAGCTGGAGATGGGTGGGAATCGACATGGGAGGAAGCGGGATGATGGGCGGGATCGGAGACGGAGGGCGAACGCCGGAGCTGGGAGGCTGGACGGGCTGCTGCGTCGCAAAGGCGGGAGGGCCGGTTACGATGGACGGCGGTGGTACGGCAGTCCCGTTTGCGCCGTCGAGATTCAGCCCCTGCGGCCGGGTTGGCGCAAAGGATAGCCGCCGGGGAGATGGAGGAGGCAGCATTTGTCCGCTACGGCTCGGCGGCGGTGTCGAGACCGTTCGAGATGCGGACACGGAGCGGCGGATGGGCGTGCGGGCTTCCCTGGGTAACGTCGCGATGCCATTGGGATGATGGAATGCCTCGTCTGTCCGCTGCAGCTCTGGCGGCTTCATCAGCGCCTGTCGGATCGCCTCGCGCTCGTCAATGGCGTTGTTGCCCAGAGAGTCTGGCACCGGAGCGATGGGCAGCGACTTGGGCTCGTTGGTCAGCTGCTGGATCTCGGCGGCCGTCAGCTTGGGGACGTTGTCGTTGCTCGGGGCTCGTCTGATGGTGCCGCTGTTGCTGCGCTGCCGATGCGTGTCGTCTCTCTGCCGGCGGCTGTTCGAACGTGATCTCTGGCTAACGGCGGGAGGGTTCTTATGGCTGTTGCCGTTGCCATTGACGTTCGCAGTGCCGCTGATATTCGAGTGCCCGTTTGACAGTCCATGTCTGTGCCCATTTCCACGTTCATGCTCGCTGCCGCTCTCGTTTGTGTGTCCATTGATCGTCCCATGCCCGCTGCTCCCGTTGATCCCTTCACTCCCATTTCCCTCAGTGAACGGCGGCGTGTTCTCATCTCCCCACGCCTCGTGATGCCCGGCCAGGCTGGTGGAAGAATCTATCGGGCTCATCGGGTCTGCGGTCACTGCCATTCCGGCGGGAGATCTAGTTGATCATGCTGCTGCCGCTGATATTCGAGGCGTGTTATCACCGATAGAGCATAGCAGCCAAAGTTTGAGGGAGGGAGGCTGTAGAGAGAGACAGGCATGCACTCTCCCTGGCCATGCGAGGTGGTTGAGAATTGAGAGGTGGATGATGGATGCTGGACGTTGGAAAGTTGAGGTGCATGTGGCCTAAAGTGGCTGGCGGACTGGGGCGTTGAGGCGCTGTGGGGGCCGCTGCCACAGGTGGTCCAGGCGCTGAACTACGGGCTTGTGAGGGTTGACGTGAGCTGCTGAACCCATAAATGCAGGGAGAGGAGCATGTTGTGGATTGATTCAATGTTGAAGATTTCAACATGTTATATCGAGGATTTACTAGGGAAGATGCTCATCAAAGCTCTATACGGCGGAAAACACCAACAGGTATGGCTTGGTGTGGAAAACAAGGGCTACAAACAGTATCAACTCAGATCCAATGACACCTTGATGGCCCACTGCATGTAAGATGTGCAGCACTCAAGAAACAACCCATGATAACACCAAGAAAGCAGACGTAAACTTCAGTGGTATTCTTGCGATGCATGCAAAATTACAGTAAATGACCGCCCGTAGACAAACTTTTCTGCTTCTCCCCCCATCAATTCCACCCCTTACAGGTGCTCCTCGAACCAAGCCACAGCCTGCAAAAAGGCCTGCTCCTTGGCAAACTTCTCCGCCTTGACATTGACGTCGCAGCGCACCGCGAAGCCGTGCACGACGTGCGAGTACAGGTTGATCTGGAAGGGCTGGCCCGTCTTGATCAGGATCTCCTCCGACTTGTGGCGCTTCTCCGCAGGGAAGATGCTGTCCGTCTGGGCGGCGGCGATGGACAGGGGGCCCGTGATGGCAGCGAGCTCGTCCTCGTCCACCATGGTCGGGTGCGCCACGTAGCCGACCTCGATGCCGTCCTTGTAGTGGCGGACGACGTACTGCAAAACATGCATCAGTATGATACTCATTAAAGAAGTTGAGAAGTTGAGTTGACATGCTCACCTTTGCGCCAAAGCAGTAGCCAACGGCACCAATCTTCTTGATGCCCAAGTCACGCAGCGCCTTGATGCCCTTGAGGATAATGGGATCAACGGCCTCGGGCGTGTGAGGGTTGTCGCCAGTCGACCCCTTGGTCATCCAGGCCCCAAAGTCAAAGTCGCCGGGCCGGTTCAGGCTGAGGGCGTCGCCGTTGAAGATGTCGGGCATCAGGACGGTGTAGCCCTGGGCGGCAAAGTTGTCGGCCAGCAGCTTGCTGTTCTGCCAGATGCCGATGACATCGGGGATGAAGAGGATGCCCTTGCCCTCGCGAGCCTTGTCGGCGGGGGGAGTGGCCAGGTAGGCGTCGATCTTGCCGTCGATCTTGGTGTCCTTGCCCTTGGGCTCGCCCCTAGAGAAAGGGTTAGCAGAGGGTTCGATGGCATTGACATCGTATCCATCTTGGATCTCATCTGTTCACCTCCTCTCTCTTCACGCGCAGCAAGTTGCTATGCAAATACTAATGGGACAGACGCTCTGAGGAACCGGGGTTGAGCTACAGATGAGATCTGACAAAGGCCAACAAGAAAGGAACACAAAGTCAAGACTTACTCGTGAAGGGTGCCAACAACACAGCATTTGGCGGGAGGGTTGGAAGCCATCTTTGCTATATTCAACAGTAATGTTCAATTGAGTTCGCGACTGCTAGGTAGGGAGAAGAGAAACTGCTGGGGGTACAATATGGCAGGGAGGTGGACAAGATAGAGCGGGATTTGTCAGATATTTGAAGCTGTCGCAAAGGTTCCTGAGCTGCTTGGTGGGGTAGCCGCAGCGGAGAAACAGCAACAAATTATTTCATACAGGATTTATCGTGACGCAATTCTCGAGCTCCATGATGGCGGGGTCCAGCAGTCAAGAGGTAGGGAATCAAGCTGGCTAATGCGAGATCCAGGGCTCCTGTTCCCTTGTCCTCAGCCTAAAATCCCGACGCCCGGCTGCTTTGCGCGACAGGTTGTCGTCGCCAGTTCTAGAAGGATCCCTGCTTACGCCAACATCAAGATGGGACTCTCATCGGGTCTGCAGCTGAGCAACTCTTCCTCCGTCGGCTTGGGTGAGGTGAACCTGTCAACGAAAGAGAACCACCGAAATGATATCCTGATAGCATCCAGCCAACTGCCCAACTCCGGACCAGGAGGGGCCATCAAGCGGCTATCTCGGCATGTAATATGCAAAGCGCTCTTGTCCTGGTTCAAACCCATCGGGATTCGAGGCCGTGCGATTAATCAGCTAAGCAATCGACCTGCACTAGCTATTCCATTTGCTGCCCCAAACGGAAGGAATTGACAAAACGGGCATCGTAGCATTTCGGGAGGTTGTCGGGATCGGTAGCAAGAGGCCAAGTTCATCTCCAGCTGTAACAGACGGGATACAGTCAAGTGGTGACTCTACTCACTTGCTGCGGATGCCCTTCGGTTTGCGCTTCTTAAAGACCACTGGCGTCATGCCGCTCGATTCTTCTGCCTCTTCCGCCTTGACAACTGGCTCTCGATCAACAGCCGGCTCCTTGCCAGGCAGCTCGGCGTCGGGTTCTGATTTGATAGGAACTTCTTCTTCCTCTTTGAGAATCTTCACTTTTGTAGAGTCGCCATCTTCTGCGTTCTCCTCCTTCTTCACGGCGTCCTCTTCCCTCTTTGCTTCCGTCTTCAACGGCACTGCATTGCTCAGCAGCGCATCCAGATCCTGGTCTTCGTCGTCTGGCATCGTCTTGGAGTCGCGGCCCCATCGCCTCGGCTTCTTGAAAAGCCCTCGCACGGCTTCTTCCTCTTCCTTCTGCTCCTCCGTCTCTTCACGCTTCCTGACGCCTGTTGCCCGAGCCTCGATCGAAGTTTCGCCGTCCGCATCTGGTCTCTCTTCGATTATGGTCGTCTTTGTGACTGTCCACTCTCCAGGCATGGCCATCTCGGGCCGGAAATCGGTTGGAATCGCAACCCCTAAGGCAGCCAACTGCTCCCGCTGTGACTTCAGATGAGCTTCTGTCGGTGCTGCTGCCTTGGCCGCTGCCGCTGAAGAGCTAGACGACGATCCGCTGACAACGCCATTGAGCCTGTCGATCTCTCTTCGCGCCCTCTCCTTCTCGCGCTCTTCCCTCTCGTGGTTGCGGTGCAGGTCTCGCAGCGAGCGCTTCAGGGCGCCTTGATGCTTTGCTGTCGCCTCGTGGTTTGCGCGCTCGAGTTTCGTGTCGCGAACGTAGACTGAGCAGTGCTTGCACCAGTATTTGGGCGTAGATTTCCAGTATTCCGACATTGTGATCTGGTAGATTTGCTGTGGAAAAAAGTGATGAAGATTGTCGCGTGTGAGAATCGTGAACGAAACAGAAATGCGCGGCAGCACAGCTAAAGTGCGGAAGGCGCAACAATAGGTGCGATTACGTAAGCTTCCATGATGACTGCCCTCCGCAACTCAACTTGCGTCACGATTCATTCTCCCAGTTTCAAACAGCCTTCAAGAGACCGTCGACAGTACTTCACATTTTCAATCACGGTCCAATAATGCTGCCACTTCTGAAAAAAAAAAAAGCCCTGCTTCAATTGAATTACAACTCATTATCTTGACTCGAAGCACAGCAAATACAGCAAGAATGATCCGCGCCGTCTCGCCCTTCCCTACCAAGCTCTCAGCTCACCAAGTCTAGATGGCATCCATCGACCTTGTTGATACGCCTGATAATCCATCCTGAAGCACATCCGTGTTCTCGTGATTCAAACAATGATACTGAAAGCAACCTTTCCCACCTAGCGAAACCTCGCCCTCCGTTTTCTACAGCATTACAATGGACTGCCAGGTTGCAGCACCCCAGAGATCAAGGTCAACAATGCATCGAAGACGGTGAAGATGGGCACAAAAGAACAAAACCAATCGTGTTTCGGGCAGTCTTTCATTTGTGTCTAGAGTCTTGGTCGGGGATCGCCTCCCCAGCAACGAAATTATTAAAAAGCAACGCGTCGAGCCATCTAACGCCTCATTTGCTTGATCTCCTCTTTACAAGGCAACCATGCCAAGCAGCGCAACGACAACAGCAACTGAAAGGCCGGGGAGGACCTTGGAGCTACCGCTGATAGGAGGCTGAGTGGGCGAAAAGGGAGGGCTCGTGGGAACACCGGTACCAGTACCAACAGGAGGGACCGGCGGCACTCCAGTGCCTGTGGGAGCCTGGGGCTGTCCATCACTGATCTGAGTGACAGGGGGAGCCACAGGCGGCTGAGGAGCGCCGGTTGGGACCTGAGGCTGGCCATCGCTGATCTGAGTAACAGGAGGAGCGGGAGAACCAGTCGGAACCTGAGGCTGACCGTCGCTGATCTGGGTGACGGGAGGAGCAGGTGAGCCAGTTGGGCCCTGGGGCTGACCATCACTGATCTGGGTGACGGGAGCGGGCGATCCTGTTGGGCCTTGAGGCTGGCCGTCACTGATCTGAGTGACCGGAGGTACCTGGGGCTGGCCATCGCCTCCCTGAGAGACGGGGGCTTGTGGCTGGCCATCGGGAATGGCGGTCACAGCCTGGTTGACGCCCTTATCACCACTACCACTCCCGGCATCGCTGCCCTTGTTGCTGTGTCCAGCGCTGCCGCCACTGCAGGGCAGGATAACGAGCTCTACCGGCTGACACTGGGGTGCCCAGTTGCGGTCGTACAAGTTATAGAAGTTGCCCGAGAGGCATTGCCAGAAGGTGGTTGAACCCTTGAGCCCCAGCGCGCCGTTGTCGCAAGCGGAGAAGCCACTTGTGACAAGAGCATTGGCCTGAGGGGGGTTGTCGAACTGCCACTGGTAGTTGGATGCGATATAGCCGGTGCGGTCCTTGGCATCCTTCAGGACGCCGTTGTTGAGCGTCAGCAGCAAGGCGTTGGGGTTGCTGCAGTCTCGCTTCTATGGAACATGTTAGTATGATACAACCATGTGGGAAGAAGACATCAACTGACTTCAATGTCTCGCTTGTTGATCTTGGAGACAGTGACCTGGAACTGTCCGTTGTATGATGAGGCACAGTTCCCTGCGTCAGCACGAGGGGCAAGGGCATCGACCATTGTCGACCCCAGCAGGGCAAGGAGAATGGACGGCTGCATGATGGCTGTGGAAGTGATGGTCAGCTGTGAGTCTTTATGGTTATGGATTACTTTTGAAGGGATGATGCTGACCGTTAAGAAAGGTTGTATCTGTTTCAGAAACGAGAGACTTGCTATATATCCAAGAAACGATTGTTCGACTGCCCTTTGGAATGATGAGAGAACAGCAAAGAGCAATGCTCGGAGAGCCGGGAAGTCGTCGGGGTTCATATAATCGCTGACCATGCCAAGATGCCATGACGGCCAATCGCTTGAGGAACTTCGGCCTGTCGATCGACTTGCTTGTGTGGCCGATGTAGCCAAGTTGGCAAGCCACGGAGCCGTGCCATCACATAGCGTCAACAGCTGGCGAAACCCAAATTGTGGGCGTCGATCCACCTGTACGCGAATCTCGGAGGAGGTCGAGCGGTGAAACCAACGTTTGTGATGTCAGATGGCCAGTGTATGACATCGCGACTGATCAACCCTGCTGTTGGGACAGCGAATTGCTGCGTTGATAGCTTTGCCGTGGATCAGCTGAGGTTCGATCTCGCAGCTAGTCATTGCTGATTGGGTATACAATATCGACACTGTCAAGACGGCTTCAGGAACGCGCCATTACGGCAGACTCCGATATAAGCCAACTACTCAGTTCGAGAGCATTGGGCAAAATCCACATGTTGAGATGCTGATGTCCATCGGGAGCAAGACTCTGGACGTGCAAGCGAATACTACTACGTCCCTACAGGCAACACTGGCAGTCAGCCATCTGCGCAATACCTGCATATACGACGGGCAGCAACACAGCTAGCGAAAGAAGGTTTCCGGTTAAATCGAACACGAGGCGGAATTTCCATAGCTCTCAGCCGAAGATGGGCTGAGGCGTCATGTCTCAATCGATCATTCTTCTAGCGCTTGGACGCCTCAAAAGGACCAGAGAAGCTCAATGGACGAGAGCCTCGCAGTCAGTCATCCTTGCGCCCGTTTTCCTCGGGGATTCTCTGATCGATTATTGCTCTGTCAACGACGCAGCAGCGTTCTCAACCGTTGCAATCTTCGATTGGGTGGATCGCTGATGATGCAGCTGAGGTGCAACTGGATCGTTGGATTGAGAGAGCGTCACTTTTGGCGGATCGGAATCCCCATCGACCGGCACACGATTGATGGAGATTTGTTCAGGCGGCGCCGATCTTACACGATCTGCTCGACACTAGCGCAGGTCCTCGCCCTTCCGGCCTGCCGATGAGGCATGATTGAATCTACGGGCGGCTCAGTATGGTGTCTACCTACTGTACTGTCGCGGTTAAAGAGAGGAAGCGCGGGAATGTGGAACTCCATCGGGCCAATACTGCTGCTACTCAACACTCATCGAGCTGCTCGTGTTTGCTCTGTGTGTTCTTCCTCAGAGCTTCTTCGGCCTCTCTGCTACGCTCGGTTGTAGCCAATGAGCTGACGTGGCTTTGACGTGGCTGGGCTTGGTGTTCAAGGTGCCGCCGAAGCCAAACTCAAACCTTGCGCATATTCAACGTTCGGGCAGCTTCCATGTTATGCTGCCATGAGCACTGTGGCCGTTTCCGGACGGAACATTCTCGGTCAGCAAGGTTGTGTCGTCTCACCTTTTCCTTCGAGTTGAGCTGAGAAGATCATCAGGCCGAAAGCGGACGCTAACTCGTCGTGCAGGAGTGAGGTTCGGACACTCCAAGTGTGTGAGCCGTTGAAATCCGAAATGTATAAATAGAAGCGCCTTAACGTCAGATGTGATGGAAGGTTGGCTGTGCGGTTCTGTCGTTTTTTGATCGATGACTGATGAGATCATGTAAGTTTTGATGCTTGCTGGCCTATTTCCGATCTGTCCGGAGATGCTGTCTATGAGCTGTGTGCTCGGTGAGCTTCGTCTTTGAGCTGCTCGTATCATGACAAGCTCCTGTGGTCAGTCTACCGCAGAGAGATGCAGCCACAGACCAGGGATTTGATCACCTTCTCGGAAACCATCTCAAGGCAGACCTCTTCACGCCACAGCAGAGAATTTCTCGGCTATCACCCGCAGAGCAAGTTTATGACGATCTCGCCATTGCCGAACGAGCTGTTCGGTATGGATAGTCACTGCAAAATATCCATCGGGCATCCCGTTCATCACATTCAAAAAGACCATCCAGTAAAACCTGATTGAAGCTGAATAGCTTCTTCCATGGCCATTCCAGTTTCGGCCTTGCCAGATGCGCCACTCTGGACATTCGCCGGAAACGGCCATTTGCCTCCCTCCTGGTGCCTACTGTATGTCCCAACATTGATGAACATGCTCCTGCATTGACAGGATTTTCCAAATATGACCATTGATTAATTGGGTGAGAAGAATGACAGTGTATTCCGCTTAGTGTGAGGTAGTCGAGATGAGTATTTCATTCGACATAAGAAAGGGATTGTAAGTGATTATGTTGGTTTATCAGCTACGGAGTATATTGAACTCAGGACCTGATACGCACGCAAGCCAGGAATTTGGGAGATACCCAGTAGAAAATCCCACTGAGGGCATTTGAGACGGGAGTTGAGCAAGATACATTCTCCTCGACTCCGCCACCAAAGACTTTTTAGAAAGCAGCCGTATATCGACTGTGGTTTACGAACGAGAATAGGCAATTCTTGTCCCCTCTCCATCATACTGCACTGCGACCTGTAAAAGTCATACTCACGTATCCTTGATATCACACCTCCCTGGTCACAATATCTCAGCCTTGTTCATGTTTCCTGTTCCAGTTCATCCGTCTACTACCCTAGAAACAACAGACGATGCTTGGAACTTGACCTCAATCTATCCGATTCATCAAATTATCTACAAAATATTTCACGTATTCTCGCCATCTGTTTCCTCTCATGACGTTGAGGAACCTTCATCTTAGATATATTTCGGTCAGTCGGATGAATTGTTGCCTCTTAAGCGGCTACGGCATCCTCCGAAGAACACCACCATCGTCGCATATGCATCTCTCATCACATCAGTGTAGCATTCAACTGTTCCTTGACAGCAACTCGGCATATTATCAACGTTCCCCAAATAAACACCCCCCATAGAGCTGCCCCAAAGTCGTAGTTAGGCGCCTCATTAAGACAGCGCTGTGCTGTACTGTACCATCAACCCTCCATATCAGACAGATGTATGCCAAGGGGTTACATCTCTCCCTCACAAGGTGTGTTATCAGGACAAGACTTTGCGAGGCCAGACTTTGGTCTCTGATAGGTGTCTAACACGGATGATGGATCGGTGGCATTGAATCAAATATGCTTGATTCGGGTCAACTCATATCGCCGATGTTTCTCGATATTGACTGACCTCCCTTCACCTTGATCTTGAGGGATGTTCATTGACAGGGTTATGTGTAGTTGCTATCTATCTATCTGAAATGGCACGCCAAGTACCTGTAAATGGACAGTCATTCGATCAACGTCTAGACTCATCTGAGAAAGAATCCCAGGGACGAGACGAGCAGCCGTGCATGTGATAGAACTCATGTAGCAAATCCTGATATATATGGACTCTGGTTGACTATCTTCCTACTATATGCCCCTATCCCCACAGAAACCTCACACATTTAAAGTAGAAAGATAGCAACTTAAGCTTCTTTTTCCTCAGGGCCAAAAACCAGCTTTAACCATGGCTATACCTTAGCTAAGGGTAGATAAATAAACTTACCTATAGGTGCCCTACTTTAAATAATTGCAAATCCTTATTTAGCTAAGTATATAACCTAATATATTTATTAATCTATTTAATTTTATAATATACTGCTTTTAAATAGTATATTAAATAAGGTTTTTTTACTTATTTATTAATAATATATTCTCTTTTTTTTATTTTTATTTTTACTTTTTTTTATTATTATTATTTATTATCTTATTATTATATTTACTTTTAAAATTATTATTAATTAATTATTAATATATTTTTTATTACTTAAGTCTTTTTTTTTATTAAAAAATAATATTTTTAATTAAAAATTATAAATTTATTACTAATTAATTATTAATTAATTATAACTATACTTATAATCTTAATTAACTTTATAAATTACCTTACTTTTATTAAATACTAAAATAGGCCTTTAATAAATAATAAGCCTTTATAAAAGCACTAGCTAAATATATTAAAATTTAATAAAAATTAAATAAAGTATTTTTATTAATTTATTATTAATTTATTATTAATATATTATAAGCTAAAAAGATTATAATTATAATTAATAAAGTTTTTTATTAATTTTAAAAAGTAAATAATAACTTTTAAAATAATATAAAAAACTATTTATTAATAATTAATTTATAATATATTATTAATATATTATATAAAACACTAAGTTCTTAAGTATTAGTAATTTTAAAGCTTATATTAAAATATATAGTATTTTTTTTATAATTATATATAAAGGCTTTTCTTTTTAAAATAAATAATAAAGTATAATTAATATATTAGCTTTTAAGTAAAATTTATTATAAATAAATTATTAATATATTATTAATAAATATTTAATAAAAATAAATTACTTACTTAAAAGGCATATTAACTAAGTAGCTTAATAATTATATTAAAATAGCTAAAGGCTTATTTTTATATAAGTATATATTTTATAATTAGCAGGCTATTATATAAAATAATAATAATAATAATAATAATATACTTAAGCCTAGCTTTTTAATTAATATTATTAATAAAAATAAAATTACCTTTAATAGCTTAAGTATTATATTTAAATATAAGTTTAATAAAAAAAACTATTATAAAAAGGGTAATATAAGTATTTTATTAATTAATTAATAATTTATTATTAATATATTATAAGTTAATTAAAACTAGATTATAAAGCCTTTAAGTCTTATTTTTAGTTAAATATATTTAAGTTATTATAATATAAAAAAAAATAAGAATTTATTATTAACTTATTAATAATATATTACTAATTAATTATAAATAAATACTTATTAAAGACTATAGTTAAGGACTATACTATTTAAAAGTATTAAATTAATAAAAGCCTTAAGTAAGTTATAAATAAATTATAAAAAGGTTATAATTATTTTTTTTTTTAATTTATTATAAAATACTAGTAAATTATAAATAAATTATAAATAAATTATTAATATATTATATCTTCTTTTATTTAAGATTATATTATATTTTTAATTACTATAACTTTATTACCTTTATTTATTTTTTTAATTTAATAGCTTTTACTTTAGCTTAAGTAGTAATAGCCTTAATATAAGCTAACTTTACTTATAACTTTATAATATTAAGGCTAAAACTAATAGTTTAAAAGGTAATAAAGCTTTTTTTAAAAAAGGTTAATATATTAATAATACTTTAGTAATATATTAATAATATATTTTAATATACTAAATAATATTATTAATATAATATATTAGGCTATAATAAATAACTTTTTTATAATACTAAAAGTAATAAGTAATAATAAAATACTTTTTAAAATAAGTATAAGCTTTAATATATAGTTAATAAAAAACTACTATTTTCTTTTTTTTACTTAAGTATTAGCTATAATATATTAATAATATATTTATAATATATTAATAGTATATAAGCGCTTTTTATTTTAATATATATAGCCTTATAAAAAATGCCTTTATAAAGTAGTATTTATATATATTAACTTAATACTAGTTAATATAGCCTAAAAAAAGTATTAAAACTATTACTTATTAAATATATTATTACTATAATAATATATTAATAATATATTATTAATAAATTATTAATAGCTTATTAAAAAAACTTATTATTATATTACTTTTATAAGTAATATATAGTAGCTATTAGTAAGGTATAAAGCCTTATATAGTACTTTAATATAGTTAATTAAATTAAAGTAATTATCTTACTATTTATAATTTATATTACTTATTATATAATAAAAGCTAGCTACTATAATAAAATATAGCTTATAATTAACCTAATTAGTTAAAAAAAAGGCCTTTATAAATATATTAAGAATATATTAGTAATAAATTAAAAGATAAACTTATTTTATTTAATTAAGGTATTTAAGGTATAATAGGCCTATAAGGTTTTAATAAATAAAAAACCTTATATTTTATTAATAAGGTCTAGGCTATAAAAAGACTAAATATAATAATATTTAATAAAGTAATTTAAAGGATTATTAATATATTATTAATAAATTAAGGTTAATATATATATTAACTTTTTATATAAAGTAAATATAATATAAATATATATAATATATAATATACTATTTTTAAATATAAATAATAAATTTATTTTTTTTTTATAAATATTTACTAAAAGCTAGAAAATATTAATATAGTATAATATATTAATAAAAAATTAATAATATATTACTTTTAAATTAGCTTTAGTCTTAATTAATTATTATATTTTAAATTCCCTTTTTATATAAGTAATATTATTAAATATAAATATTATAAACTTAAGTAAAGTAACTAAAAACTATTATAAATATAGCTTTATATACTTTTATAAACTAACTACTTATAATAATATATAAAATAAAAATAGCTAAATATATTAATAATATATTATTAATAAATTAATAAATACTTACTTATATTATACTATTAGTTAAAATACCCTTAAATAACCTTATACTTATTAAACCCTTAAATATACTTAAAATTTATATTAATTTAAAAGTTAAAGAAGTTAAGGTTTTAAAAGACTTTAACTTACTTATAATAAAATAAAATAATTATAAAATTAATACTATTATTATAGTAATTTTATATATATTAAATAATATATTAATAATACTTTAATAATAAATTAATAATAACTTATATATATAGCACTTATATAATACTTTAAATACTACTTAAAGTAAGCATTAAGTTATATAAAGCTTATAAAATAATATATAGCTTTATAAGCTTATAAAATCTTTTATAAAATACTATTATTAATAAGGCTTAAATAGATTTTTAAATAGCTAGATTTTTTATACTTATAAACTAGATTTTTAATATTTAATAAATTAAGCTATATATTTTTAATTTATTAATAATATATTAGTAATAAATTATAAATAACTTATATATATTTTATAAAATATTACTATTTTTAATAAGTATTATTTATAGCTTTAATTAAATATAATTAAGAAAGTATATAAATAATACTAGTAAATAGTTATAAATATTATATAATATAATTAAAAAAAATAGTATATAATTATTCTTAAATAAAAAAAAGTAAAAAATAATTAAGTATTTATTTATTATTTATATTTTATTATAGCTAGTAAAAATATAAGTAAAATTTATAATTTATTAATAATATATTAATAATATATTTACTATATATTATTATATATTATAAAATTTATACCTTTTTAATATTTAATTAATTATAATATAGCTATTATAAAATATTACTATTATAGCTTTTTTATTTTTAAAAATAAACTTTAAAATATTAATATAAAGGTATAACTTTTATAAAATTATACTTATATAATATTCTTAAACCTTTATTTTATTAATATAGTAAATATAATATTATTAAAAATAAAACTATAATATATTAGTAATATATTATAAATATATTAATATAAAATATTAAAAAAAGTATATATATTATTAGCTTATATAAGCTATAAGTAATATATTAATAGCTAGCTAATCCTTATATATTAGTAAGCAAGCCCTTTTTTAAACTAATTTAAAAAAGTAATACTTTAACTATTATTAAGTTAATAAATATAGTATAATATATTATTAATATATTAATAATAGATTTTATATATTTATATACTTTATACTTTTTTAATATTTAAAAGGTCTTTTTACTAAGTTAGCTTTATTTAATTTAATAATTTTTAATAACCTTTATATATAAAATACCTTTTAATTATAAATAAAGGTATTTATAAGCTTAAATACTTATATAATTATATTTTATAAATAATATAAGTATTAAATTTAAAAATATAAAGGTTATAAAAGTATATAGCTATATATAGGCTTTATAATATTAAATTTATAATTTATTAATAATATATTTATAATATATTAATAATAACTTTAATATCTTACTAAATTTTAAAGCTTTTTTTATTACTTTATATATAGCTAGTTTATATATATTATATAGCCTATATTATTAATTAATATTTTTAGCTAATTTAAAATAGTATTAGTATAATAAATTTTTATAATAAAAATAGTAGATTTTTATATACTAGCTAATTATAATATAATTAAGGCTAATAAAAAAAGAATAAGTTATTAAATTAAAATATAATTATTTTATAATAGTAATATATTAATAATATATTTATAATACTTTAATAATATAACTTACCTTTTTTATTTTTTATACTATAAGTACTAGTTTAAGTAAATAATTAATAATAAAGTTATTAGCATTTTAATTAATAGACTTTTTTATTATAGTTTATATTAAAAGGGTATAAGCTTAAAGAAAAGAGAATATAATAAATAATATAATAAATTATTAATAAATTACTAATATATTAATAATAGAAATATATTATTAAAAAGAAAAAGTTAAAGTTATATAAGCTTATTATTAGTCTTAAAGTTAACTTAAGGGTAGACCTACTTTTATAGTATATATAGCTAATTAGCACCTTATAAGGGTCCTTTAGGTAAGCAGGGGTTGGGCCTTATTAAAAGGGGTCTACTTATAGGTAAGAAATGCATTACACCCTTAGTTAAGGTAAACCCTCGCTTTAACCCCCCGGCACTCACAATACTACTAGGAATATTTAACCCCCTCTTCGGCGAATGGCATCATCGCAGCCGATCGGAACGCAACCCCGGACTCCCCTCCCCGATCTGGCAGGTCGCTGTTTAGCACTACAACCCTATCTCGACCGCGCCATAAGAGTTGTTTTCTATCTAGTGCTTCTTCGCCTCTAGTTTCTTCTTCTCACGAGGACAGAGATGATGCGGGCGTGTGTTGCCTAAGCGAAAGTGCCCTTTCCCAAGAGAGCGAGAGAATTCATGCCGCAGACCGTGGAGACAGAGCCCACTCTGTTAATAAGCTTAACAGACGCCTTTTGTTTAAGCTTGGCCGCAGCTCTTTTCCGAGGGTAAATTGTCCGATAGTAAGTTTCTGAGGGATTGCGGGATAAGGAGCCTAGGTCGGAGAGAGAAGTTGGATAGTAGGTGCCGACTTGAGCCGCTGGGCAGCTCGGCATAGTTCATGCTAGTTCTATCAGGATCCTATAGAGCACTTTCAAAGACAATGACAGGATCTGTTTGGTTGCAGGAAAGCATGTGACGAACTTCTGTCTGTACGGAATCCAATGGCGTGGAGATAGACGCAGTTACATCGCTCGCGGCTCTCGTCAAGCACGGGCAGGCTAGGCTCGGCCAGTGACTGGTCTCCGTTCGTATAGTGATCATCGCCGTCGATAAGGACTCCCAGCCGTTTTTCCCAATTTCGCAAATGCCGTGGGTGATATTCCGTCTTCGCTGCTGCTGCTACCGCCTAGTTGATTCCCCCCGCCTGTTCCTTCGAGACGCATTGAATAGTTGCGTGTCATTGGGGCTTTTTGTGCGGACCACGGGAGTAAGGGCCTTGGCGTTGAGGTTTCTCGTAATTGCAAAAGTTCTCAGAGGAGCTTGTCGGTGTTGAGGAGGGCAGAAACACCTTCCTCTTTGCTCGGTTTGTCTTGTCTGTTTGCGTGATTTCGAGCTCGGCGAGATATCATAATGGCCGTAATGTCGCGGGTTTTGGTCGGGGTCAAAGTGTTTCCACTCGAGTATCGAGAGTGTAGCATCCGGCGGTTACGCTCTGAAAGGGAAGCTCAAAGATTCATGCCTCGCGAGGCATTCTCATGAGACCCTCAAGATGTCGTCAACTCCCTTCAGCATAAAAGGGCCTCATGGATCCCTCGTCGTCGAGACACTCAGACAGCAGGTCTGACAAGATCAATCACTGGATCCTCACTCTGGTGCCTCTCGAGCTTGTTTGCCCCTCCCTTGACTGCCTCTCAAATCGTCAAACGCCATGAAGTCTGCCATCCTCCTCGGCCTCACTGGCCTGGCTGCCAACGTGCATGCCCATCCTACCAAGCAGCATGACTCCGGCTCCAACCTCGTCAGGCGCGGTATCGACATCAGCAAGTATCACTTGCCCAGCCTTTCAGACTATACGCCTTCGACTCACGTCGATGTCGAGGACGAGGCGTCTGTCCAGTCTGTTGACTTCAAGCGAGACTACGTCGCCACTGCTACTCGAGCCGTCAAGAGACTTGCTCCTCACGCCGAGTTCCGCGTGGTTGACGACCACTATGTTGATGTCGACGGCATTGGCCACGTCCACTTCAAGCAGACCGTCCACGGCATCGACATTGACAATGCCGACTTCAAAGTCAACGTGAGTGAGAGACGAAACACAACTGACAAGCCCGGTGAATAGGGTGCTTACACGTTTCTCCACTAGGTTGGCCGGAATGGCAGAGTCTTCTCCCACGGCAACAGCTTCTTCGCCGGCAAGCTCCCCACCGAGAACCCCCTGACCAAGCGCGCCTTTTCCGAGCCCACCGAGGCTCTCAAGGGCGCCGTCGACATCCTGGGCCTCCCCGTCAAGGCCGACGGCGCCACCGCCGAGCCCCAGGAGGGCACGACTGAAAAGTACACTCTCAGGGGCACCTCGGGAGCCGTCAGCGACCCCGAGGCCCTGCTGGTGTACCTCGTCAAGGCCGACGGCACCCTGTCCCTGACGTGGCGCGTCGAGACGGACGTCGTCGACAACTGGCTGCTCACGTACGTCGACGCGGCGACCAACCAGGAGGTGCACGGCGTGGTCGACTACGTCGCCGACTTCGCGACCTTTGAGGCCTACCCCTTTGGCGTCAACGACCCGTCCGAGGGCGACCGCAAGACCTTCACCGACCCCTGGCGCATCGACGCCTCGCCCTTCACCTGGCTCGGCGACGGCACGACAAACTACACCACCACCCGCGGCAACAACGCCATCGCCCAGGTCAACCCCACCGGCGGCAACGACTACCTCAACAACTACCGCCCCAGCAGCCCGAGCAGGACCTTTGAGTACCCCTTTTCGCTGAGCCAGACCAACCCCGTCGACTACCGCGACTTCTCCGTCACCCAGCTCTTCTACACCGCCAACAAGTACCACGACCTGCTCTACCTGCTCGGCTTCACCGAGGCCGCGGGCAACTTCCAGGTCAACAACAACGGCAAGGGGGCAAGGGCAACGACTTTGTCATCCTCAACGCCCAGGACGGCTCCGGCACCAACAATGCCAACTTTGCGACCCCGGCCGACGGCAGCAGCGGCCGCATGAGGATGTACATCTGGACTGCGTCGACGCCCCGCCGTGACGGATCCCTGGAGGAGGGCATCGTCATTCACGAGTTTACCCACGGATGTAAGTTATTCTCCTCCTACTTCACCCCCTTTCCCGCCCGCCCCCTCCCCCTCATCTCGCTCCTCTTCTCTCCGTGACTGACCCCCCCTTACAGTGTCCAACCGTCTCACCGGCGGCCCCGCCAACTCGGGCTGCCTGTCCGGCCTCGAGGCCGGCGGCATGGGCGAGGGCTGGGGCGACTTCTACGCCACGGCCATCCGCCTCAAGCCCTCCGACACCAGCTCGACCAACTACCCAATGGGCGCCTGGGCCGACAACAACCCGGCCGGCATCCGCCAGTACCCGTACTCGACCAGCCTCAAGACCAACCCGCTCACCTACAAGTCGGTCAACTCCCAGTCCGAGGTCCACTCCGCCGGCACCACCTGGGCCTCGATCCTCTACGAGGTCCTCTGGGCCCTCATCGACAAGCACGGCAAGAACGACGCCGAGTTCCCGACCTTTGACAGCCAGGGCGTGCCCACCGACGGCAAGTTCCTCGCCCTCAAGCTCGTCCTCAACGGCCTTGCTCTGCAGCCCTGCACGCCTACCTTCGTCTCGGCGCGTGATGCCATTATCGATGCTGATCGGGCGCTGACGGGCGGCGAGAACGTGTGCGAGCTGTGGACTGCGTTTGCGAAGCGTGGTCTGGGATCGGGTGCGAAATACTCGTCTTCGTCCCGTACGGAGAGCTTCACCGTCCCCTCTGGTGTCTGCTAGATGCCTTCCATGGCGGGAAGCAGCAAATGGATAAGGGAGGATCGGGGTGAAGTGACAGCGGATGCGAGAAACACGATATGATCTGCTTAACTTGGATATCAGTGGTGACGATTCGTCTTTTCTGCCCTTTGCACATGTAAGTTGATAGGCAGCCTGGCTACCATTCCAAACCAAAACAGTAAAATGAAGTGAAAGAAAAAAACAAGTTCCTTTGCGTTGCCATTCCGTGATGTCAAAGAATCCAAAATCCAGTCTAAATGATCTTTATTATCCTCTTGAATGCAATTCTAAGTAAAACGGGAGAAATCACTTCGCCTCTGTATTTGCGGCATCAGGTTCTGCACTTTTTCCCGCAGACGCCGCAGCAGCTGCTACTGCTGCTCTCTTCTTCTTCAGCTTCTCAATGAAGCCCATCACCTTGTCCTTGAAGGCGGCTCTGGGGACCTCGTTCGCGCCGACCATGCGCCTGACGAGAATGTTGTACAGGCCGCCAAATGCCAGCGCAATTGTTGTTGATGTAAAGATGATGACATTGTACGGCATGCTAAAGTCAGGTGTGGGCAGGTAGAGCAACAAGCTGGTGGTGCGGATGTTCATGACCTTGGGCTCTAGCGTGGTAATGACAGCGGCGGCAACGTCGAAGCCGCGGTTTGCATCGGGCGGATATTCTGTGTACCGGAGGATAGACTTTTCAAAGTCGTAGGTGAGGAAGACGGTGCAGTGAGGAGGAATGCTGACAAGGACCTCGAGCTGTGTGCCGCGGGCGCGATCCAGAGCAGGGCGGTAGTAGATCTCCTTGATGATGTCGGCAGACGATGTGTTGACGTTGGGTGATGACGCCGAGACGCGGGCAGAAAGAGTGTGCAGGTAGACGCGCATGAACCAGGGGAGAGACTCCATGTACACGAACTCAACCGGGTCGTCGCCTGGGTTCGTCAAGATGGCCTGCACGCCGCCGTGTTCCTGTCCGTGCCCGGTAAAGCTTCGTTCAGCGTATAGCACAGGCGTTTCCGGCTTGACAATGCCGAGGGGGGCGGCCTCTCCATCGGCAGTGGACTCGGTGTTGGTCAGAATGAGAGTAAATTCTTTTTCCTGATCGATTTGATAGCATCGCATCGAATCCTTGTCGGAATACTTGATTTCATGGGCACCTTCTGAAGCAAAGATGTCCCGAGTGGCTGGGATGTGAACACAGACTGGGGGCACTTCAGCATCCGTCAAAGGACAAGTGCCTTTCATTGTTCGCCCAAAGATCTGTGACAGCGTCCAGTCCTGGCCGCGGAGGTGATCTACCGGATAGCAAGAGTCACCTGGTTGGTGATAGGGCTTTGTAGTATCGCAGATTAGATCATGACCCGGGGGAGGTCTTGGGATAGGGTTGTCTAGACAGTGTTAGTGATGGCATGCGCTGGGAATATAGTGAAGTACATACCATGAGGTCGCTTGGATCGATCAACGTCCAAGACCATGTCGACTGTCTGTTCAAGCTGCAAGACACACTCCCCCTCCGACGGGCAGATGGGCCGCACATCGATGGCCATGCTCTGGAACGAGGCATCAAACAGCTTGTGGCCATCCAGCAAGCTCGCGATTCCAGCCTTGCCCTTGCACGGCAGCATTTTCAAGAAGGGTGTGAGATTCTCCGTGCAAACCACCTCATGGGGCAGCACTCCATGCAACAGCCTTGTACTCTGCAGCGTCGAGTTCGGATGGTCGCCCTCGGGCTGGAACGACAAGACAGGCCGGATCGTCCTGGTCCCGTCAATGAAGTTGAGACTGGCGCAGAACAGCCCAGAGAGCGCATTGGTCAGCGTCAACCACTTCTCGTCCGCCTCCTCGTCCGTCTCAGCGTCCAGCCACGCCCACAATTCCACTCCGGTGCCGCCCTCCCTCGTTCCGTCCCAGGGCCGAGTTCCCCAGCTCTCGGCATCCCATCGTCCCAGCGTGAATCTCAGATGGAGCTCTCGCGTGCCCGCATATTGTAGGATCTGGCCCAGCGATCGTGGGAAGAGTCGAAAGTTGTGCGCCTCGAAGTCGGCAAGGGACGTGTTGGCTCGGAAGTTGAAGCTCGCGAGGAGCGCGGACAGAGGCAGAGGCCGGAGGTTCAGCTGCTCATGGTAGTCGGCGGCAGAAACCAGTACGCTGGGGACGATCAACAGCAGTAACGACAACAGGCTGCGCATTGTGAAGAACAGAGAAAAGAGAGAAAAGAGAGTGAAGGTCGCCGGCGCGATTCGGGCGAGATTCACATCTCTGGTCAACAATAAGGCAGAGGTTCGTGATATTGCCAGATTGGAGCTGGAAGAAGGGCCCTTGTCATCCGGTACGTACTACTTACCAGCCACAGACGAGCAAAGCAGTGCGCCACAGCCAACCGGTATTGGCAGCTTCTTTCGCGACTTTCCTCCACTGGCCAGCGCCGGCTTTAGGCCTCGAGGGTCCCCCACAGCTGCACCTCTCTAGCGGATGCAAGGCACCAGCCACAGTTTCAATCCGTCATCACATCTTCAATTCTCCAGAAAATTACATCCAACCCATCAGCATCCATCCTCTCCTCAACCCTCCCATCATACAGCAGCAAGCCCAATTCGCAGCGCCATGGCCGCCGAACAGAGAAAGCTGCTCGAGCAGCTCATGGGCGCGTCGTCGTCCTCCCGCGCCGCCCAGCTCTCGCTCAACGACCCCAAAGTCTGCCGCTCCTACATCGTCGGCACGTGTCCGCACGACCTCTTCACAAACACCAAGCAGGACATTGGGCCCTGCCCCAAGGTGCACGCCGAGGGCCTCAAGGCCGAGTACGAGGCGCTGTCGGAGCGCGAGAAGCACAAGTACGGCTTCGAGTACGACTATATGCGCGACCTGCAAAAGTACATTGACGAGTGCAACCGGCGGATCGATGCGGCGCAGCGGAGGCTGGAGAAGACGCCCGACGAGATTCGGCAGACGAATGCATTGGTGAGGCTGCACTTGACCTTGTGCATTATTCAGTAGTAGAAACCTTTAGCTAACTTTGGTTTCAATGCAGCTCAAAACGATATCAGACCTCACCGCATCCATCAACAACGGCCTCCTCGAAGTCGAAATCCTCGGCTCCATGGGCGAAGTCTCCCGCGCCATGGACGAGCTCTTCCGCGTCCGCCAGGCCGGCCAGCAAAAGGCCGAGCGCGAAAAGGAGCTCAAGGCCCTCTCCGACACGTCCGGCCCCTCGGGCCACCAGAAGCTGCAGGTCTGCGACGTCTGCGGCGCCTACCTCAGCAGGCTCGACAACGACCGCCGGCTGGCGGACCACTTTTACGGAAAGATGCATTTGGGATACGCGCAAATGAGGAAGACGTACGACGCATTCCCCAAGGAGATGAAGGGCCGGTCGAGGCCGCCGCTGGATGACGACGGTCCTGGTGGAGGGCCGAGGGGACCCAGGGGCCCTGGAGGGTATAGGAGTGGGAGGGGACGGGGGTATCGCGGTGGGTGGTAGGGCGCGTTTGGGAGACTTGATTTCTTTTTGCATTGCATTGCAGCTCGGCGTCGGGGAACGTTATTTACATGGGTGGTAATCAGGGCATCTTTGTGTGTGTGGTGTTTCTATCAATTTCTTGGACCAGAAAAGACGTATATAGGATTCAGAATACCTACGGAGTTGTATACCCCCCTTTACACTCTTCAAGCTGCTCTCCACGATGCAATCGAGTCCGATAAAAAGGCGCTTCTAAAGGTATATTACGCTGCGAGTAGCAAAGACTCGTGAAACTAACCCGGACTAATCGTAACAATTACCAACAGACCAAGTGATATCTCTTGATTCAAAAAAACGAGCACATCCTTTCGTCTTTCTGTTGCAGTTCCCCATTTTTCCAAACCTGTCATATCGTCGTATACCCAACTCTCCATCAGTAGCACAAATCATATCCAAGCATTTCGAGCCAAGACTTGGACAAGCCACCAAAAAGAGAACCAAACCAACCGCCCCCGTTTTCCCTGCCGGTAACATTTCCATTCCCACCGGAAGCCTCACGCTCACACTATGACTTGGCTTCGGCCTTGCCCTGAGCCTGAGCCTGGTTCAAAGCGTCGAGGGCTTCCATTTCATCGTCCCACTTGCCGCCAGTCACGACAAGAGGTAAAGGCAGGGGAGGAGGAGCTGCCGCTGCCGCTGCCTGCGCCATCGTAGGCTTAGCCTGGGCCTCGGCGGGCTTTGCTTTGGCTGAGGCTGCCGCTGCTTGGGCCATGGTAGGCTTTGCCTGGGCATCGCCGCTCTGCTCAGGAGCTGCCTTTGCCTGAGCGTTGTCAGAGGGCAGCGAAGGAAAGTCATCGGCAGCAGGGATTTGCTGTTTCGCCTGGCGGGATTCGCCGACTGGGCCATCGTATGAGCCGCGACCTCGACCCCGGCCTCTGCCGTTGCCGTTGGCGCTGCCGTTTCCGCCTCTGCCACGGTCCCCTCGCCCTCTGCCGCGATGGCGGTCGTCCAAGAAGCGGTCGACATCTGGTGTCTCGGCGAATCGACTTCCACCTAGGCCGCCGCGGCTCTTGGCCCCTCTAATGCCTCCGTTTGCGCCGCGGAAGCCTCGCCTGGCCTCTTCTTCAGCCAGGGCCTCCTTGCCTTCGTCCCAGCTGCCATCCTTAATGTTCATGGCCTTGAGCTTGCGCTCCCTATTCTTGGCTCGCTCGTCCTCCAGCTTGCGTCTCTCCTCTTCGCCGCGCTTGCGCCGCTCTGCCTCCTCGGCTCTCCTCTTGCGCGCTTCCTCCATGCCTCGTGCGTATGCCTCGGCGTGCTGCTTCTCGTCCTGCTCCGCCATCTCAAACTTGCGCGCCTTCTCCGCTGACAGAAGCTTCATCTTCTCCATCTTGGCGGCGAGCTCGTCTTCAGTGAGCTTGTGGCGCGGGTTGGAACCGGACTTGGCGCGCACCTCGGCGTTGGCAGCCGTGTTTTGTGATGGTGAGGAGCGTCGAGGCTTCTCTTTTGGGCCAGTGCCCGCATTGGAGGGAGGGCCGGAGGGTTGTGAAGGCGCTTCCTCGGTAGCTTGGCCGGTAGACCCATTGGCAGCTGGTGCAGGAGCTGGTTTCGACGGCTGGGTAGGCGCCTTTGCGGGAGCGGCAGCCGGCGCTGGTTTCTGAGCAGGCGCCGTCTTCTGAGCAGGCTTGTCGGCGAAGCGCGAGGACGAAAGACCTCCGGCAGGGCGCAGCGGCTTCTTGTTCTTGGCAGCCGGTGCAGGCGACGCTTTCGAGGACGGAGGGGTTTGGCTCTGCTGAGGTGTTGCCACAGGCTGTGGAGAGGGTTGCTGCGCGGGAGCCGGAGCAGCAGCTGGTACTGGAGCCGGTGCAGGCGAAGCGACAGGCTCGGGCTGGTAGTAGTGCTGCGGTTCCTGTATCAGGACAGGCTCGGACTCGACGGGCTCGAAGTCGTCGTAGAACAGATCGTCGTCTGTGCGGCCTCCGAACTGGTCCTCCATTGTGTCGTATAATTAGGTGAGTACGTTAAGATGATGAGGTAGCAAAGATTGTATAGCAAAAAGCGAGCGAGATACAGCGAAATATTGAAGATGACGGTAGAAGCGATATTCAAGCAAGATTGGTACGGCAGAGAGAGATGGGACAAACAAAGAGAGGGCAGAGACAAGGCTGAGGGCCTCTGTCGGTATTTATCAGAGCGACAAATGGCCCAGATGCAACAGAAGGCGCTTAGAGCCAAAAAGTCAAAAGCCGATCCCTCTTGCTCTTGCTTCGCACTTGCCCAAAAACCCCCGCCACAAGAGCGCATGTGGGGTGTGGGGCTGCAGCCGGCCGCTCCTGCAGCTGTTAAGAGAGGAACCGGTGGCACAGTGAGGCTGCTGTGGCGCAGTGGCTTGCCATGGCAACGAGAGCAGCCTCAATCTGTCGACCTGCAATTTGGCGAGACTTGCTTGAATCTCGTGATGAAGCGCAATTTTGAATCTCGGCAAGTTGAGTCTCAAGAGTTTGTTTCCATAGCTGAGATTCTATTATACTTGAGCCATGTCGATTCTGCTGTCGTCCGTGCGGCAACCCTGCAGTTTAAGCGATCAAAGGATGCTGCAGGATGCCGCCTACCCTAACCAAACTCACGATAGCTTCACATTACCTTTTAAGGCTGGCAAGCCTCGGGAAAGTCAATTTTGTCACTACAAAGTACCTTTAGGCAGGCTAGGCAAATCAGACTCTCATCAGATTCTTCTTCTTTTGGCTTTCGTGAATTTGTATCCAGCATCTCCAACAGTTTTGCATCAAAGCCCAAGCTACACTCCATCCATTCATGCAAAGTGAACACCTGGTGATGGTAGCAAAAGTGTTCAGAAAAGAGGAACACAAAGATTTGTCTAGAAACCTCTCTACGCGATGACCACGTTCAAGCAACATGTCATCATGATGTCTCCAATATAGATAGGTGTGTCCAAATCATCTCTCCTGGCCTCCATACAAAGCAAAGGAAAGGTCAAACATCACGCTGCAATTATTTCAGCCTCTCAATGACAGCATCCTTCAAATCATCCTCTGACTTCACAAGCTTTGCCCCGTACCGCCGACAAACAGCCTCTACGTTCCCCCTCTTCGAATATCCCCCCAGAGCACAGACAATCGCCTTCCCAGACCGAACACAGAGGCCCAACTCCAGCAGACTGATTGGTGCAGGACTGACGCCGTGAAAGAAGACGACAACAATGTCTGCCCTGTCCTGCATCTCGAGCTCCCACTGCACCTGTTCCGCCCATCGGTCGTCTGAAAAGTCTTCTCTCCAGGTCGAGTCCCAGTCATCTCGCTTGGGATTGAATATCGTGATGGGGAATCTCGACAGTGCCTCTGTCAGCGTCCGTCGCCAGTCGAGCTCGCCTGTTGGACTGGTTGTTCCCGCGAGGAAAATGGCTTTGCGAGAGGCTGAGTCTGGTGCTGGACGGCCTGGTGCGAGAACGACGGCTGCACTCATGGCTGCTACGGTCTTGTTGATACTTGAATGGAAAGAATCGATGAAATCGTGTTTGGAGAAGCAAGAAGAGGAGATGGGCGTGCGTATTGGCTAAACGGTGAATGAGGGGCGGGGTGAGCGTATCATCTCGGGTTGCTAAGGTGGGAGTGTGGTGATATGCCCCTGATCCTCCATGTGCTTTGAAATTCACAACTGGTTTTCACGGTCGCCTAAGAAGACAACTATATCACCAGGTCACTTCTAAGCAATGTGTACAATCATGAAAGTAATTAGAGGCCTTTCGTAGTCGTTATAGCCGAGTGTACAGTACGGGGCCTCATCTGCCTGCATCATTCCCAACCCCTGAACACCAAAACCTTCAATATCACGGTGTTCAAGTACCGTTCATTATGGCTTTCAATGTCAGAATAAGATTGCCCTGGCTATTGCCCGTATCCTATTGTTGCATTGTCCTCCGTTTGTACCGTTATAGACTCCCAAGGAAAGCCCTAGATGAATCCCAAAACGCTCGCTTCCAAACGCACCAGCCCTCTCCGACAACTGACAGACGCGTGCAGTCCTGCCAGTCGATTCACCAGCTGCTCACTTTCGAAAACTATTTATTGTGCTGCAAAAAAATTCTCGTCCACTCTTCTTCTTCTTTCTTTCATCTGTGATTTTCCTACCTTCACAGCCGTACCACTTCCCAGATACATTCATCCTCTTTCAGAGAAGCCTTACCTCCTACTCTTCTTTGACTCTTCTAGTCAAGCAACATGTCCGACCAAGCCAACCAGGAAAAGGGAGGAAAGGGCAAGGAGAGGGAGATTGTCCCGCCTGCGGAGGCAGACCTCACCGAGACCACCCTTGAGCACCCTGCGGTGACCCAGGACGGTCAGGAGAACCCTACCCAGGAGAATGCCGTCGCCGAGGGCTCTGTTGCCGAGGCATCTTCCTCGTCCGAGGGAGCTGCTGCTGCAGGAGAAGTCACCGAAGGCCCCGAAGCTCTCAAGCCGTGGCAACAACGAGCTCTTCGCAACGGTCGCACCCCGTTGCCTGAGTCCCGCCCCCTTACCGCCGAGGAGGCCGCGGCCTCAAGCAGCTCTGCCCAGGTAAGCAGAGCCTTGATATCCGAGCAACGTGGTGACGAGATACTGACCTCTTATAGCCGACCCGTCGTGCGCCCCGCCCTCGCTGGCGCATCGCAGATATCCGCCGCGTGCTCGCACTTGGTCGAGCCGGAGTGTCCTATAGCGACATACAGGTATGGCCGTTTGACTGCCCTCGTACTCATTCACCAAGAGGTTTTCTGTTTCAGTCATCTGACCAAGTCGGTTGTAGGCGGAGTATTTCCCGGAGCGCACTGTGATTGCCGTGTCTCAAGTGTTTTAGAAGTACACCCACCGAGACATGGATCAGTATCCGGAGGACCACGAGGAGGAGGTCGAGATCGAGGATGAAGGAGACGAGAAGAGCGAGGACGACAATGTCCAGGAGGATGACGAGGATGGAGAGAACGATGAGGATGACGATGACGATGAGGACGAGATCGCCGGCGAGGAAGTGGCCCTCGACTAGAGGTGCTTCAACACCTCTGTTGACCAGAACCAATCGCACGGTCATTCTTCTTATTTTTCTTTTGTTGCGGATCACAGGGAATAACGGTTTTACGGCATGGTTTTTTTCATTTAGGTAGTATACAGTTCAATCTGCCCACGTAGGCAAACTCTTCTTGCCTCAAGCCCAGTCTGCGTCCTCATCCACCGCGGGAATCTTGACCAATGCATCCAACACGCGTACCTTGCCCGTCTCAACGAGGTACTGAAACCAGCTCAGCCCCTCTTGTATCAACCCATGATCTTCGTACCTGTCTGCCCACAACTGGCAAAGTTTCCGTATACGCTCTCCGTCCTCGAGGCCCTTCGGGGGTGTCTTTGGCGCCCATTCAAAGCCTGCTTCTGTTGTCAACTTTCTGACAAGGCTGATGCATCTTGTACAGGGAGCTGGAAGCTCGACGTCGACTTCAAAGTATTTGTATGACGAGTATCGACAGGCAGTGAAGCTGGCGAGTGTGATTGCTGAGATAGCGTAGGCACCAGATGTGGGATGTGAAGCAGCAAGAGTCAGGATTGCCTCCAGGTATTCGTGGAAGGGATCGCTGAGTCCAAGTCCGTATGCAACTGAGAACCCATTCTCGTGGTTTCCTGCTGCGAGGTCGCTCCTCCAGTCGAACATGTCGTGGACGGCCATGATAATCTGTGGCGTAACAAGGCCATGCTCAAGAGAGTCATTCGCGAGAACATGTCCGTTATATGCCGTCGCAGCACCATTAATTGCCCTCCAAGCCATGGCAGCCTGGAGTGAAACATGACTGCTTGAACCAACATCTTGTAGTGCAGTGCCATCGATCAGGACATTGACCGCTTCGCCGCCAAACTCAAGTGCAGCACCTATTCCCAGGGCGACCAGCCGGACTCGCACCTCTGTTTCTGTCTTGGTGAAGCTCCAGTAGTCATCACACACTGACAAGTGGCATATGGCAGAGTACTTGAGCGCTTCTTCAGGTGACAGCCAAGCTGATGATATCAAAGAGCAGGACAGGAAAGCACACTCGTATGCTCCAACCGCAAGAGGGCTGCTGGAGGGATAATGCGAGATACCGGGCTTTGACAGGGGGAAGTGCTCGCGGAAACTCGTCTTCTTGTTGACGTGTGACACCGCGAGCCGCTTTCCGTTGTAGTCGTCGTCTATGAGTTTCTGGCAGCCTTGGAGGGCTGTTGCTATCGTGGCTGGGCCAAACCGCGCCTTGAGCTCTCGGTGGATGGACGAGCATGATCTTGCCCAGGTGGCTTTTGATCGCTGGACAGAGTCTGTGGGATCCTGGATCACGGCACGGGCATATGCCACGGCATCAGACCAGCTTTGATTCCGTGAGATGGGGCCGTAGCCCAGAAGAGCGGAGAGGCCGTTTCGCATCTGGCTGACGTAGGCACGGACTGCTCTCTCGCTTGGCGGAAGGGTTTTCTCATCGCCACTGGGAAGAGGCATCCAGCTTCCTGAGTCGAGCTCATCGAGAAGCCGGTTGATGACTGCCTGAGAGTTGGCATCCAGTTGGTCGTTGGTGGAGGGAGGGATGAATGGGTGCTTCAAGTCCTGAGACTCTGACGAGGAAGATTCCTCAGCCAGCTTGAGACGGGCAAGCTGACGCTGGCGCTGGCGGAGACGCCGACGTCGAGAGGGGAGGGAGAAGTGTGCGCCCATTGTGTGGTCAAAGATGGAAATTCTCTTGGATTGCTGGACTTGGTGTTGAGTGATTCACTTTGGCTTCTGTATAATCAAACAGAGGTCTGGCAGTTGACTCTTTATATATCAAGAGGGATATATGAAGAGGGCCTCGTATGCCCATGGCCTTGGGCTTCATGAGGCATCGGCCCTCTCATCTTTCCCGCTCTTACAATACATGGTTCCATACGTGGACGTGCGGTAAGCTGCAAGGGCGAGTGACCCAGCTCAACCTACCTATTCCAGCCCAGAGATATCACGATCGAAGCGTCATTGGTTCTAAAATCCCGAATATCATGAGTCACAACAATGGCTATGGCGATATCTGAAAGCCATACCCAAGCGCTTAATGGTACCTGCTTGGGCTGCATGATCAACAGAGCAGTCCAATCAAGCTCGACGTTCCAAAAGGGAGGTGTGTGCTCGAATCGGAACCCAAGGCATGAATTGAGACGGACGTCAATGCACACTGCGGCTGATGGGAGGGGGCACTGCAAGGGAGAAGGAAACTATCACGGCAAGTCTGCTCAGGTGGACACGAAAAAAAGGAGCGGTGTTCACTCGGATGCGCCGAGTACCTGGGATTGTGGGGATGCCGAGGAGTGATAGCTGCCCGACCGGTGAAGAAGCTGAGGACGACTTTGTTGTTGAAAAATTCTTTTATACGAAGCGAGGGACACGGGACAGGCCGGGGTTGGAACCGTATGCGCATGTAAGGTTGCGTGTCAGCGCGGCTGAGGCGTACACGTAGTCAACATGAAGTCAACATAATCTCTGCCATCAACAGGGGGAGGCTTTCACATGTCTGGCATCTATTTGCCCCCTGCTCCCAGCTATTCCATTGGCAATAAGCCATCATTCAATAGACTACAAGATATCGCGAATGGCAACGTTGAACCGACGGGATGGGTAAAAGGCTACAATGGCAGACAGACGTCATCTGCAGGGGTTGGATGCAGGGACAAGGGTCCAAGAGGAGCGGACCAAGCGAGTTTCGATTATCGAATAGAATCCCAAAGCAGCACACTAAGGGTGATTCGAAAAACATATCACCAGTGATTGCATGAGCATTGGCGGCAGCGTGTGCTCAAAGCAAAGACGAACACCCACAGACTTCAAAAATCAACACAATGATTCGTTCAATATTCCAACATGGCACGTCATTCTCGGCACGTGCAAAGAAAAAAGCCTCTCACGTATACTCCCAGGCGCCAAAGGAATCCCCCGCTGCCTGAACGACGATGCCGTCAACAGAAAGACATCCGAAGCTGTTGAACTGCGCAGTCGATGCTTTGAGTGCCGCCTGGTAAGCTATCGGTGCCCCAGGAGCGACGGCACACACCCACAACCCCGATGTCCCGTCTTTAGACCGCCAGTTGAGCACATCCACTGACTCGCTGTGATCAGATGATGCGAGGAGTGAGTAGAAGCCGCCGACTTGTGCGCCGGGAGGATGGAGAGTAGAGTGAGCATTGGGATAGCTGATGGAGCCGTCTGGGGCAACGTAGATGAACTGACCACCAGGAACCGCGGCCTGGGCGCATATGCACATCATAGGTCAGTGTCTTGTCTATCCCGCTGTTCTGAGAGGAACTTTGGCTGGTTCAAAGTGTGAAAGGAACATGTAGGATTGGGCTCACGGCAAGATACGACATGTCGCGTGTGACGAGAGTCACGTTGCCTGCTGGGCACTGCGCGGCGTCGTTGAGGCCACAGCGAGTGCTCGGGGTTGGAGCTCCAGCGATGAAGGATTTGTCCCGAGCGTTGACGAGCTTGCCATGAAGCAGGGGATTCTTGGGTGCATGAAGGGCGATTGTGAAGTAGTCGTCTGCAGTGCCGAGGCTGGCGAGGCCGAGAAGCTCGAGGATGAGGAAGTGGAAGTGGATAAGCATCTTTTGTTCACTGATGGCGCGTTGAATGGTGCGAATGGCAAACTCGATGGAGTTGATTGCAGTCGTACTTCTTTTCATCTTTCTCTGCTTGGATCGAAGCCAAGCCCCTTTTATGATGTCGACTCTGATTGTTCGTGGGATTCTTCCTCCTTCTTGAATCAAGCAGACGCTTGAACCACCCCTCAATGCCTCAACATGTGTCCTATGGTTGCCTCGATGACATGATTCGTCGACTGCTCGCCATTTTATTCGGTCGGCGATTCTGCAACACAAGACAGGGTCGAGTCACTGAAGCTGTGATACTCTGTCAGCACGATGACTTGGTGGCGGAGTGTTTGCAATGTTTGAAGAAGAGACAGCAGGCGAACAAGAAGGAACCCAATCCAACGTACCTGAGCGGCTACTATCGCCTCTTTGATGCCGTTTTGATGCAGTCGAAGTTCGAGGATTGATCAGGGGTAGCCGCGTATCAACTTAGTGAGTCAGTTAAAGTTCGACGTGATCCAGCCTTGTGTTCAGGTTGAATGTAAAATTCCACTGAACAAGTCGACATGAACTCAAGCATCCTTCGTAGTTCATGGCAAATCCTCGTGCGATACGCATGCAGTCGTAGATGAATGGGACGTGCGTGTAACAGGAGATTGCGCATCTTTTGTCTCTGTTCAGCTCTGCCTGCATCTGCCCCTTGCGTTGAGCCATACTTCGTTCTCGCCAATGGACAACGGGCCAAACTCCAGCAGATAGTATTGGAATTACTGCACAAAGCCGCAGACTGGTCTGTTCTATTGTTCAACCTCGGACGTCAGCACACGAGCGATTCAGATGACCATGAAGGTAAGCAGCAGCAGTGTGATTATGAGAATGTTCAGGTGAACCAGGAATGTGAACAAAGATGCTCTGTCGACCAGTCGAGGATAAATACCCCCTCGCACGGAGCTTCATCTGATCTGCCTCTGCGTAACTCACCATTCATTCAAATAACCATAAAAGACCATATTTGCGACTTGTACGACGACCCACGAGATCCGAATCCTGGTGCAGAGAGAGAGAGAGAGAGAGAGAGAGAGAGAGAGAGAGAGACGAGTCCGACGGGATGGAGAAGATCGAGCAGGCCACAGAGTGTCGCAAGTGCGACGAGATCGTGGCACATGAGGAGGAGAAGAAGAAGGCGGTTCAGATGATTGGTAAGTCAAGTTGAAACCTGCGCATTACATTCCAGACTGGCCATCACGAGCGATGCTGGCGAGAGTGACATGGAGTGGCAAGGAGAGACACTGTGTTAGACAGTGGAAGAGGCGAGTAACGAACGAGTCGTGAGATGCGGATACAGTCAGACACTGTGCTGCAGCCTCGCCCCCTTTCGACAAGGCTCCGAACTGCTGCATGACGACTTCCAGAAGGGCCGTGGAAAAGCAATGACAGGCGAGGAAGAAGGATCGAAGTCCACGATACCGAAATAGAAGATCAATGGCTGGGGATCCAACGCTGCTCGACCCCTGACATGGATGGTTCAGGTGCAGGTTCAGCTCCTCCAGGGGTCTCGGCACCTGTAAGCTCGGTGAGATGGCGCCGATACCGCGCTAAGCACGTCATTGTCAGAGTCATTGGCCTCACCTCAGCAACAATAGCAGAGACTCTTTGCCGTCTCCAGCAGCGACCATCTTGCGATCCTGGCGCACTTCCTCGTCCATCCTCTTCATCCTTTTTTCATCTGAGCATCACGTCGAGCATCAGATGGCGTTTTGACGCAGTTCTGCCATCCATTGGAATCCTCCCTCTCTCCTCAACCCTCCTCCTGTCCTCCTCCTCCCATGCTATGATTTGCACCAGCCACTCGCGTGCCCCGCCAGCAGTGCCGATTCCAGCTCCGGCCTCAGTCCTCCAAGACCCCAATTCCTCCTTCTAACATCTGACTACTACAGCTGCGATGCCCTCTATCATGGCTGACTCGGCGGCCATGGCGGTTCTACCAACTCTCGAGGCGTCCGACTGCGCAGAGTCCCAGCCAGAGCTGCTTCACAGCCTCAAGCACAGCAGCAGCGTCCTCGCCCTCGCCGTCAGCCCCCAGCACGACTCCATCTACGCAGGGACACAGGATGGCGAGATTGTCGTCTGGTCGCTGTCCACCTTCCACCAGGTCCAGCAGGTCCAGGCGCACAAGCGGAGCGTCATGTCGCTCTCGCTGTCGCCCGACGGCAAATACCTCTTCTCCAGCGCCTGCGATCCCATCATCAACGTCTGGTGCCCTCGGACCATGGTCCGCCTCTTCGAGATCTACGGCAATCACGACGTCGGCGACATCTTCTCGACCGCTTACAGCGAGCAGCACGACACGCTGTACATTGGCGCACAGAACATGACGATCCAGTGGGTGACGCTGAGTGATCCGGCCATCAAATCGACGCCCGACTCTCAGCGACACCCCGACCGACGGAGTCATCGGTTCTTCGACTCCAAGGCCGTTGGCGGAACGAGCACCCCGAGGCGAAGCGAAGACAAATGGGGATTGATTCCTCGAGCCGACACCGTTCTTGAGATCGTCAGCGGCTCGGTTCGCAAGTTCGCCCACTACGGATACGTCTACTGCATGCTCATCGCAAAGGGGCCTACCGTGGAGGTGAACCCCGACGACGAGGTGCTGATTTCGGGCGGCGGTGATGGCACGATCAAGCTTTGGTGCCTCGACAAGCCTGGCAGAAGCGACTCGAACAATCCTCAGCACAACGGCCTGCGCGAGATAATGTGTCTTGGCACCGACGATGCAGAGTCTGTGCTGTCTCTGGCGCTGGATGGCTCCTTTCTCTATGCTGGCAAGCTGGGCGGCATTGTCGAGCTCTGGGACCTGGACACTGCTCAGAGACTGAGGGTGATCAAGGCGCAGAACCACGACATAATGTCTCTCCAGATGGGCTGGGGATACCTTTGGACCACCTCTGCCGACGGCTGGGCCAGTGTATGTTTCCCCTCGTAGAAGATATTCTCCCCCCTTTCTCAATGACAATGACTGACTTTTGCTATACAGAAATTCAGCACGGCACACTATGGAAAATACCAGCACGTCTCGAGGAATGTGGCCCAGAAATATCAGTGCCTCAACAAGTGGAGGGCGCACAGTGGCAAGGAAAAGACCAAGATCCTGGCATCGGCTTGCTCGACATACAAGAACGAGCGATACTACATCACAGGAGCCAACGACAACGACATCTGCGTATGGAATATCAAGGACGAGGCAGATTCCGCAGCAGACTCCAAAAGCCCAACCGAAGATGATGTCCTTCTCTCAGCGCTCAACGAGTTCGTCTCATACAAGACCGTATCGTCCCGGCCCGAGTTTGCAGAAGACTGTCGCAAGGGGGCCACATATCTTGGTGCACTGTTTAAGCGCATGGGCGGATATGTCGAGATGCTCAGCACGGGCGACTCGCACAATCCCGTCGTGCTGGCCAAGTTTTCTGGAAAGAAGGAGGCTGCCGACACTCGAAAGCGAATCCTCTTCTATGGCCATTACGACGTGGTGCCCGCCGACAGCGAAAAGAGCAAATGGGCAGCTGACCCGTTTACCGTCCGAGGAACCAACGGCTTCCTCTACGGACGAGGCGTCAGCGATAACAAGGGCCCTATCCTCGCTGCCTTGTTCGCCGTGACGGACCTCATGCAGGCGCAGAAGCTCGAAAACGACGTCATCTTCCTGATTGAAGGAGAGGAAGAGTCCGGATCCAGGGGCTTCGAGCAGGCAGTCCAGAGAAACAAGGAGCGCATTGGCTCAGTGGACTATATCCTGCTGGCCAACAGCTACTGGTTGGACGACGAGGTTCCGTGCCTGACCTATGGGCTGCGTGGCGTCCTGCACGCCACCGTCTGCGTCGACTCGTCCCGCCCTGACACGCACTCTGGTGTGGACGGTTCATACATCAACGACGAGCCCCTCTCGGACCTCACCACGGTCCTGTCCAGGCTCAAGGGCCGTGGCAACCGAGTCACAATCCCAGGCTTCTATGACGGTATCCCTCCCGTGACGCCAGAGGAGGAAGCTCGCTACGATGACATCGCGTCCATCCTGGTGCGCCGCAGCCCAGAGGCCGCCTCCGAGGCAGAGATCAAGAAGTCGCTGCTGGCCAGATGGCGCGAGCCTAACCTGACCATCCACAAGTACAACGTTTCGGGCCCTGACGGGAGCCTGGTGAGCAGCCACGCCAGCGCGCACCTCAGCATGCGTCTGGTGCCAGGCCAGGAGGTGAATGTGGTGGGAATGGCGTTGACGCTCTTCCTGCAACGAGAATTCGAGAGCCTGGGTTCGGAGAACAAGCTGAAAATCCGCATCGACAACAAAGCAGAGCCGTGGCTGGGCGACCCGACAAACTACATCTTCCGCACCTTGTGCACTGCCGTCGTGGAGGCTTGGCCTGAACGCTTTGAGACGGGCTCTGGAGCCGCTCAGGACGCGTGCTCAGAGGAAGACGGCGACAAGAAGGCGCCGAGTGAGGGATCATCTGCATCCACGGGCAAGCCGAAGAAGCCACTGTACATCCGCGAAGGCGGTTCCATCCCCGCCATCCGCTTCCTCGAGAAGGAGTTTGGGGCGCCAGCGGCCCATCTGCCGTGCGGACGGGCGAGTGACGCGGCACACTTGGACAATGAGCGGATGAGTCTCATCAACCTGGTCAAGGCCAGGGAGATTTTCGGCAAGGTGTTTGCGCGGCTTTAGCTTTTCTGTTCCTCGGTTTGTTTGATGCATGGTTTGCGAGGTTTAGGGACGGATGTATCTCACGGATTTGTTTTATTTATTGTCGTTACTACTGCTGTTTCCCCATGTCATTACTAGATAGGAACCTGGACGGAGCATAGCAGTGCCTTGGTTAGATACCCAGAAATAGACTCGTATGAATTTCAGTGTGTATGAATGTCACTTATCAGAGGTGAACGCCCCAAAGTGTCTCACTTGAATCGCTTGGCTCTCCGGATGCTCCCCTATTTGGCCGACAGCTCTCAGCCCTGCCGCAAGCCTCCACTTCACATGCCAGCCGGTTGATGGGATCCTGGTTCCTGGATCGGGTCACTAATGACGTCGGCGGTGTGGGGAGGAGATTGTTGAATTGCAACCCTGTGAGATTATTCATATGAATGTTGGGGTCTATTCTTTGGAATCCTTCATCTTCATTACTCTGCGACAGTCACTTTTGTCTAGGTCCTTCTACTAGACCCTTTTAATATTGAGCTTCTATCATCTCTTCGGCAGCCATATCACAGTTTTTCGCCATCATGAGCGGCTTCAAGAAATTGCTACGAAATCTCACCGGACACAAGAGTGACGAGTCAACAACCCCAGCTCAATCCCCAGTTACAACTCCCGCCCACCGCTGGTCAGGCATCGACAACACCCAACCCGCGGGGACAAACCCCATCTCCGCCTTCACCGTCTCCTACCTCGGCGAGCAGCGCTCCCTCAACAGCGCGCACAGGCGGGACCTCGGCTTCGCGGGCCACATCGCCGGCAGATGGTACGGCGTGTACGGCGACACGCTCTGGAGCAGCCCCGGGGTGGCGGACCCGGACGCGGACCCGGATCCGGACGGCTTCCACGGGATGGTGCGCAACTCGGTGGCGGTGCTGACGGAGGATCCACTGGTGGTGAGGGATTGCCATTTGAATGGCGATGAGCCGGTGGCGCATCCGGGGCAGTTTACGCCGTGGGAGGAGAGATGGGGGGAGAGGATTGATACGGGGTTTGGGGGGACGAGTTTGGTGGAGGTTGATGGGGAGGAGGGTGTTGGGGCGGTGTATTATCTGATTGTGAGTTCTATTTCTTCCTCTTTACAGTGTTGTTATGACATGGAAGATGCGGTAGGTTTACGAGATGTTGGGGATGTAGACAACTGACGACTTTCATGATAGAATGACAATGAAAACTACCGCCACGCAGGCATCGCCCGCGTCGAAATCATCAACGACACGCCCACCGTCACGCAGCGCCTCGGCGACCACGGCTGGTGGTGGGACTGCTCGACAATGGTCAAGTACGGCGACATTGCCGCCTACCGGGACGTCAACAGCGAGTACATTTACGTCTGGGGTCACCCTCCCAAGACGGTGACGGAGTGGCCGGCGACCGAGTACGTGTACCAGGCGCGGGTCAAGGCCAAGGAGGCGTTTGAGCTGGACAAGTACGAGTACTGGTGGGGGAGGAGGAAAGGCTGGCGGAGGGAGGTGCTCAAGGGGGAAGAGCACGATCCGGAGAGTGCGGTGATGTGGGGGGTTGGGCAGGGGCAGGTTGTGTTTAGTGAGTGGTTCAAGTGCTACATCTATGTTCATCTGAGTGAGTCTCTTCTGCGTCACTTTTCCTGATGGTTACAGAGGAGTTGTGTGGGAGTTTTCTTTGATGAGGCTGAAACTAACTGGGGTTGTATAGATGGTCCCAAGGTGGCATTGCGAACGGCGGACAAGGTGGAAGGTCCGTGGAGCGAGGATCGTGAGATTTACACGGCTGAGCCGATTGCTGGGGGATTCGTGTATGCGGGAGTTGCGTATCCGTTCTTGGACGAGACGGGGAGGACGTTGACAATTGCTTTTACGAACAATAACCATATACAGGTGATTCGGGTGACGTTTGAGTGAGGAGGTGAGGTGGATGGGCACTGCTTGAGAGTTGGGGATGAGGGCAATCTTTCTGACTGAAGAGGCAAGCTTTTGATATCATGATCGATATCGAGCTCGAAAAGCGACCATTTTGAGTAATTCACAACGTATTGCTTCAACCATTTTGCGCTTATACCCTGAATTGTTAGTTGTCCACTCAAGGTTGACTGTTCAGTGAGACCAAAGGCATCGGTCAGTCTACCACCGAGTATCATTTCAGATCATTCAGGTCAGTCTCGAGTAGGTCCCCCAGCGTTTGTTTTCCCATTACAGAGTCGATCTGTAGTAGAGAATGAAAAATCAGAAGAACAATTAAGAAAATCGTCAACAGCTTCGAGAAGGGAATCCCACACCGGCACTCTTACGGCGTCGGGACGCGGCACCTTCACGGGGCGTTTAAGGGCCTTTCCCGGCAGCCTCTTCCGGCTGGGCGGTGCCGCTAGCCGCAATATCCGCAGCAGCCGCATTTCTTCGCATCTTTGTCGGTGAACGAACAGTCATACTCCGTAGAGAAAACAGATATAAAGAAGCCTTGGATCCTTCGAAATGATGAATCATTTCATCTTGCGATCGGTGAGACTGTTTTTGGTAATTTTCGATCCTATCTCCGAGGATTACCGACATGATCTGCAGGCACCGACGGGTTGCCTACCGTCAAGGTGTTTGTTGTCGTCGCTTTACACCGAGCTCTTGAGAGGTTACCTGTGGGTTGGGCTTCGTGATGAGTCAAGTCCTCGATTTTGCCATGATTCCGCTGGTAATCGCCGAGACCTTTGTGAGACTACACTCGGCGAGAAAACTACCATCAAGCTGCGGCTGGACCGAAGCAGCAGAGTGCAATCATTTGCTCTCCATTCCTTCACGACAGGCAGTTCGCACTCTGACTCGATAGATTGAAGAACAAAGACACGATAGACTCCACTATGTCTGATTCTTGTTATAACCCCTAGAATATCGCTTTGGGGCATTGCTTCTCTCACCATGTCTGCGTCAAGAGATCTATGGTAGATCTGGACGTTGTAGTTTAACGGATAGAATTGTCTATGGCAATGATGTGGTAACCAAATTCATGACTCACAGTCTATTTGACTGCATTCTAATGACTCGTTCTGATATGATTGCTGTCAAACGGGAAGCAGTCGAAATGCAGCTCCAGTCCTGTCGCAGTTCTCTCGTCGTGATCATCTTCTCGCTGTTTACTAAATGACCGAGCGGCTATTGCGGATCGCTCGGATCAACTGCCGCGAGCACCTGTTATGATGCCTTCTGCCGGGCTTATTGCATCGGAGATGGTTTCCGGCCGACCTGTTTTGGCCACAGCGACTCCATCTCGGTGGGAAAAAGGCGGAAGAAGAACTTTTCGCCCATCTCCCCTGCAGCTGCATACAAGAGATGATATTTCATGCGGTTGCCCCAAGGAAATTGCTTCTTCGATTCGATCGTCCGACACATCTTGCGTGTAGGCTAGATCTTCCTGGCTGGAGCTGACCTTACCACACCTCTTCGTCTAGCCTCCTGACTGTTCTCTGGGCCTGCCACGCTAGGACTCCTCGAGGTTCCAGTTGGCGTCTTGGCCTTCTATACAAGTCCTCTCGCCACGGAACCGCATCTTATCAATCTCATCTTCTATACGGGGCCCTTGCCAACTCACCCATGGGTACTTCCTTGCGTGAAGAGAACACGCCACCAGGAGATGAAGCAAAGACGGCAACTTCCACACCACCAACCCCGATCCTGGTCAAGTGGGACGAAAATGAGCCCGCCAACCCGTACAACTGGCGGACGCTGTACAAGGCGTTCATCACGCTGCAGCTGGGCATGTTAGCCATGGCGGCCAGTGTGGGATCGAGCATCATGGCTCCCACCGACGAGAAGATCCAGGAAGTCTTTCACGTCGGCCACGAGGTCTCGGTGCTGTGCATCTCACTTTACATGTAAGTCAGTCCCTATCACCACAACCACTTTTGATCAACTACATGATTGCTAACAAAGAAACAACAACAGTCTGGGATTCGCATTCGGACCCCTCTGCTGGGCCCCTATATCTGAGCTCTGGGGCCGCCGCATGTCTCTTCTTCCACCCATGCTGGCCGTCGGATTGTTCTCGATAGGCACGGCCACGAGCAAAAACATCCAGTCCCTTCTCATCACGCGGTACTTTGGCGGACTATTCGCTTCCTCACCAGTCAGCAACGTGGGAGCCATCATGGGCGATATCTGGAAACCAAAAGTCCGCGGGACGGCAGTCGTGTTTTATGCTCTGTGCGTCGTCGGTGGTCCTACTATAGTAAGTGATGGTCCTCCACTTATCAATGATTCTTCTGAGTGAATATCGGCTGACCAACGTCTAGGGCCCCGTCATCGGTGCCTCTCTGACGGTGAATCCGCACCTCGGATGGCGCTGGACGGAATACATCCAAGCCATCTGGACCTTTACCGTTGCCGCCATCGCCCTCTTCTGCCTGCCCGAGACATACGGCCCCGTCCTGCTGAAGCGAAAAGCGCAGCGCCTCCGCAAAGAGACGGGCAACCAGGCATACTACCACCCTCACGAAAGGACCAAGCTGTCGCCCAAGCTCATCCTCACCAAGCACCTCTCGCGCCCTCTCCGCATGTTGTTCACAGAACCAATGGTTACGTGCATAGCGCTGTATGCGTCGTTTGTGTATGCCCTGCTGTACATGACGCTGGAGGTGTTCCCCATTGTCTTTGCTCAGCACCGGGGGTGGTCGCTGGTGCAGAGCTCGTTGCCGTTTCTGGCGCTGCTGGTTGGCGTCTTCATGGCCATGTTTGTCAACTTGGCGAACCAGCCGCGGTATGCGAGGCTCGTGGATGCTGCGGGCGGGAAGCCGGTGCCGGAGGCTCGGTGTGCTCCGATGGCGGTAGGGGGGATTGTCTTTGCCATTGGGCTGTTCTGGTTCGGTTGGACTGCAGACCCAAAGATTCACTGTGAGTACGCCCCAACATCCATTTTAACCTGGTTCACTGCGGCCTGCTAACGGTTCATTCAGGGGCTGCGCCCGTAGTGGCGGCCGTCTTCATCGGTGCCGGCTTCAACATCATCTTCCAGCAGTGCATCAACTTCCTCGTCGACACATACCGCATCTATGCCGCGAGCGCCACCTCGGCCAACACGTTCCTGAGGAGCGCCCTGGCGGCGTCGTTCCCGCTGGCGGCGGCGCCCATGTTCAACACCATGGGCGTCGGGCCGGCCATGTCGCTGCTGGGGGGAGTTGCGGTGATTGCGATCCCGGTGCCGTTCTTGTTCATGAAGTATGGGGTTGCGCTGAGGAAGATGTCCAAGTTTGCGCCGGTGGACGACGATGTGCGGAAGGAGAGTAGAGTATAGACGTGTGTGGATTTAGAAGAGAAGACTATGTGTCTCTGAAAGCGAAGCGACTCTGGAGTTTTCGAGGCATTAGACTGTTAGAAGCCCATTTTGCATGGTTGACTGAGCAGATGATGCTCTATCAAACACAGCCACCACTGGTGAAACTTCAGCCAGGTTATCGGTTATATGTATCAGGAAAACTGGTTCATGAGTCAACAAGCTCAGCATGTATTTACAGCAAAACCCCAATTCTCATTTCAATCCCCCGCACAACCACGGCCATCAAAATCATCTCAGCCCCCAAAGGCCCCCCCTACCGTAACCGTGCGTATGTACAAGCAGCACTATTTACCCGATTAGCAGCATCAGACAGCCACTAAAACGCCCGTCAGCAGTCAATCTCTGTGCTAAATCGACATGCTCCACAAGCCGCGGGTTAGTAAACACTCAAGAAAGCCTGGCGGACGAGCAGCATCCTCGACCATCTCCGGGGGTGGGGTTGCCTCGGTTCGGGAACAGGGCCAGCGATTTGCATGGGGTTTGGAAAGGTATGGACAATGGAGGGCAGTTGTCGTGATTTTCTTCGGCTTTGGACAGGTTTCTGATTGGTATTCGGCTTTGTTCAAGTGGTATCTGATAAGTCGAAACGCGTTCAATATCGGAGTATCAGCCTTCTTCTTCTACGACAATGACATTTGGTGTAACCTGACTTGCAACCATCCTCTTTGGTCTCGTCCAGTTTCAACATATTTCTCATTCTATTTCCATTCGGTCCCCGTCACTCACTCAACTCACAACAACTAAGGGTCGTCGTCATCGCCATGACCGCCGAAGCCAAGATTCCCGCCTCACTAGAGCAAGAGAGCGCCGTCACAAGACTCGACGACAGAACCTTTGCCGCCAATCTCTCACCAAGCTTCTGCATAGGCGCAGGTAAGTGCTCTTCAATCTCACCATTCCCAGCCTCTTTAATCAAGTCGAATCACCTCGCATACCATGCAATTCGCTGTTCAAGGCTGACACCAGACGACAAAGTCCCCAACGGAGGCTACGTCGCCACAATCTTCCTCCGCGTAGCAAAGGAATACCTCACCCCCAGAAACCAACCGGACACCATCACCGCTCATTGGGAGTTCCTCAACCGCACAATCTCCGGCCCAGCTATCCTCACCGTTGAAGAGGCCAAGCCAGGCCGCTCCATCACCGTCCTGCACGTCTCTCTCTACCAGGGCAATCTCCTATTTCAAGCCCCATGGATATCAACAGGAGACGGCGGTACGCAGAAATCTGACAAAGTAGTCGCCGCGTATCTTACAAATAGGAGCATCGCCGCGGAAAAGGGCATCAGTTATGCTACGGGATGGTCTCTCCAGCCTAGACTTCCTCCTCCAGCAGACTTTTCGAAACTCCCGTCGAATCAGGACCCTGAGTGGGGAGCCCTCGATTTGTTGATTCAGCGGAGAGTCACCGCCATTCAACAGCTTCGGTTCTTTTATAACCGTAAAGCCTTTGCCAATTCGGAGGGTGTCTCTTCCTTTGATCTGTGGATGTGCAACGCCAATGGCGAGCCTTTTACAGCTCCGGCTCTAGGCTTCGTGGTTGACAGCACGGCGGCTTTCATCACGGAGATGCATCGCCCTCGAACGAAAGACGATGCTCCGGCCGCGGGAGGTGCTCTCACGCGCAAGACGGGATTGTGGTATCCCACGCTGGCGATGAACTTGGAGGTGAAGAAGGCGTTTCCGGACGGGGGCGAGCAGTGGCTGTTTGTGCGGACTTCGTCTAAGCAGGTGCTCAATGGGAGGTTTGACGTCGAGGTGATTGTGCTTGATAGGGCGGGCGATTTGGTTGCTTTGAGTCACCACGTTGCCATGATTGTGAGTTCGGATAAGAATACGGCCAATAGGGAGGCGCTGGCTGGGATTAAATACAAGATGTGAGCGCCATAGACTAGATGTTCCATACAGTATCCCCGGTTATGACTGGACTTACATCAGAGGGGCTTATACCAAATGATACATGCTTCGTCTGTGAGAGAGTAGATTTCTTCAAGATCTGCTTTATTTCAACTTGCCAATGAGGTCCAACGGCTTTTCTGTCGTTTGCCTTATACTAGAAGCGATGTGATCGAGGGTGAGTAACTCAGGCTTGCAGAGCAGAACAGGCCTCACCTTGACATACTTCATGCGTGGTGTTATGCCTCGTCTATTTCTCGCCCGAAAGCGCCGCATCACCTCGATGAACAAAAATGCGGCGACGGAGAGGACAACTTGGCGCCGTGGCGGCGCTTGCGAGCACATGAGACGCAACAAGGCTACCTTACTGTTGGCCGAGTCGAGCTGGCTGAAGACGGTGTTGCGCATGCGGCCCAGCACGGTTAGAATTGGGAGCATCATCGGGATAGGTGAGAATACAACAATCTGTGTCAACTGTCGCTGTGACTCATCCTTATTCTTCCGGTAACTACTTTCATGTGCCGCTGGATCGGCGACGATGGGTTGATGCCTCAGGAGAGTTCGTTCCTTGCACGACCGTAAACGTCGAGGTTGATGGCGGTCAACAGCCTTGAGGCTCTCTAGCGGACAGTTCTAGGGATTTAGCACAGATCACAGCGCTGTTGGCCGAAGCGCCAGCACCTCAGGTTGAGCTCCTTCCCTCGGACACCCAGCGCTTCCTTCCATCAAATCGGCGGCTTAAGTCATCCAAAGTCTGTCTCTTCTAAAGTCACGTTCGTCACAAATTCAACCTCTTTGCATTTCAGCTTGTCCCGGAGACCATTTGTGCCTCATATTGCCTCAGTCTTACCCGTCCTGGCCCTTCTCTAATAAGGTACACACTGTCTTGCAGCCATCCGCTGCTGAATCGTCCACTTCATCCAGCTGCCGTCGTCAGGACTCAGGATGCGGGTCGCTCAAGCCCCTGGCCTGGTAAGCGCCTCTGGCCGTCTGGACAGCCTCCTACACTAATTGGCCCATGGAACAGATGCAGAGGCAGAGGTGGCTTTCTGGGCGCTGCGCCAATGGCGCCAGCCTGGTCGCGCCGCACCGTCCCGCGCGCCTCGTCTCTTGGGCTGACTGCTGAGTCCTGACTGTCAGGGTTTCTGGCAGGAAAAGCAGCCAGACGCGGAACCTCAATCGAGCCTTGGGCGATGTTTGGAACTGAAGGAGAGGCAAAGGCAGAATCAGCAGGCAGATCATGAAACGTACTGTCAACTCACTTATGCCGATGAAAAAAGCCTCGCCAGTGCTATATCGCCGCTTGTGCCCTGCAGGCTTCGTTCTAGGAACGAATTTCTTCCATCGATTCAGCCGTCCCTCAAGTACTCTGGCAAGCCCGAGCCGAGTCCGCCACGATCCACGATGAGCAGCAAAGGCGGCGGTGGCAGCAGCAACAATGGCAACGGCAATGACAATTCCGACTTCATCGTCGCCGCCGTAGCGTTGGTCGTCTCGGTCGTGGCGCTGCTGGCCACGTTTATGCAAGTGCTGCAGCAATACTATGCCTCGGCACAAGGCTATTCGCAATGCAACGAAAAGGTCATGGGCGATTGGGCATTGACCAAGACGAGACGCTTCCGCTTCGATGAGCTCCGGTTTGAAGTTGAATTCGATGTGCCTGTCATCTTCGTGTCGTCTCCGAAAAACCAGAACGGGCCCGTGGCAGATGCTCCCATCTACTACCTGGACGGCACCCTGCAATCCCAGCAAGATACGCACTCGACCGCCACGCTGGATGAGCGCAAAGAGTACAAGGAAAAATCTCCAAAGGAAAAGATTCACACTTCGGACAATGAAAAGGCCGCCTGGTATGTGCTGCTCTTTGCCGCTCAACGCATGGAGTCCGAATCATGGCAATGGCAGAAGGAGGAATACAAAGCCTTTGGCCCTCCAGACCTGCACGGCATTGTAGTAGAGCCTCCAACGTTGGCAGATCACCACACCTTGGCCGTGGCTGTTCAGCGGAAACGCAAGAGCTGGGACACCATGCCCATCAATGTCACCAAGCCCTACGCCACGACTACCATGTGCCACCTGATCGAGATGATGGCGGCGATTGGCATCTACTGGAAGGAGTTCGACCGCAAGCGTGATCGCTATTGGGGAGAGGGCAACGGCTTCATGATCTTGGGCGAGAGGATCAGCGACCCTGGTCTCATGTTCTCGTTCCAAGTCAACGGCCAGTGCTCCTTCAAGCGGAATCGCGTCATCCCGGTCGACGAGATCAAGGAGCTGTGCTTTGGCCATGTACCCACCATTTACCGTGAGAAGGAAGACACGCGACGGTTGACGGCCCCAGTTGACGAGCAGCAGAACCTCAGCACCCTCGTCATGGGCAGCTTGCGCGAGATTTCAGAGACCTTGGCCTCCATAGGTTGCAACAATGTCACGACTCGGTTATGCTTGGAGGGTGGAACACGAATGTCTCACCTCTTCCCCAGTATGCGGCCCTCCTTCTTTCTTCCTCTGCTCCCACATCTTAGTTATTGTAAAGACGCTTCCGTATGCTAATATCTCTTGGCAGTATCATTCGAGATTCTCGGCATGTTGAGCCGAGTACTCCACATAGAAAACAGCAGCTTCACATTCCTCCCCAATCCGACGCCGGACAGCTGGGACAGGAGATCAGTTTCCCTGCCCAAGTTACTGGATGCTTTTTACGTAAAGACGCAACCCGGTGCTATGGGGTCCGGGCAAGACACCCTCGTCATCGCTCGCTACAGGCATCACATTGAGCGTCTACAGCAACACCTCGATGACGGGAAAAGCCTCGACAGATGGCTCCTATTGAGATTCCTACACGCGGCCTTGGATGACACGGACGACGTTCTCACTGCAAGGACCAAGTCGGAAAGGCAGAGCAGTCACGCTGCTGAGGATGCGTCAGAGAAGCGATATGACGCAGCGTCAGGCGCGGAGAAGCACAGGCGTCGGCGGGAGATTGTCCAGGATGTCGTGAGACATCACATCCAGGATCTGTTTAGGTTGCTTAACCAGCAGGAAGATCAGGGTTCAGACAACCTGTCTGTTCGTCAAGATATACCGCCTTCTTCGCCAAGTCGTCCCCGGGCCCCTCTACGACGGTTCGAAGACATGGACGCTGCTGGACCTGACGACCGACAAGACATCTTGATGGATGTGTACTTCGATGCCATTCGACCCCGTGTGGTGTCAATCGCCCAGACGACCGCTTTCCGAAGAAACAGTCTGGTTGGTGGCCCTCCGGAGCTTGGACGCACTCTCGCTGGAAGCATTCGCTCCAACGCATCTCTTCTCCCACCGCATGCCGCAAGTGAGTCCATCACCAAGGATCCCGAGCATTCGACGAAAGAGGTGACAATGGATCATCATGAGGGTCAGCTCGAGATTCTCACCCCAGTACAAGAGATTACCGGCTCGGAAGAAACACACAGCGGCGTCTCGCTTGCCGACCTGGACGTCACGCACAATGATGTTTGGTGTACGCTCGTCTTCCGCATGGTCTGCTGGCTGATGCTGCACAACTTTGACAAGAAGGACGTCCAGTTACCGAAGAGCGAGCTTCTGGGTAGTCGAATGCCGGTGTACATCTCCTGAGCGAGAGAAGCCTCTTGTTGTTTCATTGTGTTTACGGCATTAGCGAGAGTTCCGGGCTGCCATCTGAAGCAGGCATGCATAGCATTGGCTTTTGGGATTCTAGACGCGTATAGAAAGATTTCTGATTTACTAGATGGGATATCCGTGTACTGGGCGAAGGGAATGGCAGTCTTTCTTGGATCACGACAGCGAGTGTACGTAAATTTGGCTATGATTTATGAAGGGCTTGTCAGTATACCAATGGGTATGGTGTATGAGTCGATATATGAGCAATGGGTCGAAAAGTTCTCTACGCCAACTCCAAAGTTCAATGCCTGCGTCAAAATGGTTGTATGTAGCCCAATCGCTCTGTGAGTAAGCAGAAGCGGCATGTTTGTCTTGAAAATTTGGATTGCATGTGTTCCGGTCCGTTTTTCGGGGGGTTGAAGAGGGGGCCGCAGTATGCGTTGGCAGCCTGATATGAAGTGGCGTCCGTATCATCAGAGTTGGAGAAAAGGAGATATGACAGGGCACGTATGTACTTGCACGTTGTCCTTTCTGCTGGTCCTTGGCGGCTGTTTCTGGGACATGGCTTGCGGAGATGGGGAGTGAGGTGTTTGTGGTCAGTTGATGTTTCGTTGGATGATGGTGTTGGATTGGGTTATTGGCGTTGTTGGATGAGGCGATGGATGAGGAGACACTGGATAGGGGATATCGTATAGATTGCAGCGAATGGTTGCGGCTGTATTAGAAATGATATGCTATCAGTCTACGGGCTAGGTAGTATGTATAGGAGAGCCGAGCTGAGTACGGGTGAGATTTGGGAAACCTGTAGTCATGGTAATACAAAGTTCTAAGCCTGGATGAGGGTTCTGCCTTGCGCCTCTTGTACGTGTATCCAGGCTGACATGAAGGCGCTGTACTGTGAGGCATCAAAAGCCGCAGTCGGATATCCTCAGGGACAGGAACACGGACAAGGATAAGGAGTGAGGCAGAGGAGAGGCAAGTAGCTGCCGCTCACCATTGACTGGGCTGCAGTCGGAACCCAAGGACGCACGCTATTAGTGGTGATTGATTACGGCGTTGTCTTGTTCGCTATATTAGCTGCATATGTACGAGGCAGCCGATGTCTTTGATGTGCGCAATACTCCGTGTGTAATGCCAATACCCTGTATCGGCACAAAAAGGCCGTAGGATACTCCTGTGAGGGGTCTCTTTTGAGAGACTTGATTCATCGTACAGTGAAGATGTACATACGGGTGTCGATGATTCGACAGGCAATGTGTAATTGTAATATATGAGCTCGCTACTGGGATGCATTTATCGAATAAGACGCTGCTCACGTCGTCTGATAACGCGGGTCGTGCAGATGTCGCGCATCAGAGTGGCAGGAGTCCAAAGAGGGGGGAAACGATGCCTGATTACGCGCAGTAGCAGGGCCAAAGCAAATGCAACTATCTCCATAGAATGCACGGTAACGTTCCTAGGCAAATTCTTTCAGCCAGTCGTTTCTGTGCCCTGTATACACAGTCAGGCTTGGGAGAATTGAGGGGCGAAGACGAGAAGAGGACGCTTGCCGCTGGGTGTTGGTGATGTGAGTTTGATGCCCTGCTTTGGGTCTTGGACCGGATATTACTGCAAGTTTAAGGTAGAAAGAGAGGGAAGAAACAGGGTTGATGGACATGGGTCCGCTGTGAGGGGAGCGATATGGGGGAGAGACGGGGAAAAGTGGTTCTTGTCACGATGGCGAGGTGATGAGATGAGATTTGATGCGAGGTTGAGGTGACTGGTAAAATCACATACGACGTCTGTTATAGGCTGATTGGGCACAATTCTAGTCAAGGCTCTCTCAACGTATTGCATCTTTACCCAGACTTCTTGGTGAAACCTGTCGTAGAGACATCTCGCAGAAGCTGATGTCTGCCTTGACTGAGGCCAATTCCAAGGTTGATCTTGATACTTCGCACATGAGGATCGCACAGTGCAGAGCAGGTTTTGCAGTGGAGAGACCTTGAAGCCTGTTTTTGCCTGTCTCGTGTCTTGCACGGCTTGGTAGGAACGCCTCCCGCACGGCAGCTAAAAGAGGCGTCCGACCGATTCCTGCCATTCAGGTAGATATGGAGAAGGATACCAAAACCTGCAAGATTCCGGTTAGTCATGATGTTCTCGACGCGATTCTCAAAGCAATACAGTGTCTGGTCAGCCTCTAGATTGCCTGGGATTCCCCGAGTGTCGACTGGACTTACATATTCGGTGAGGGTAGGTCCAATGTCAGTGAGCCTGGAGGCGTTTCGGCGATGCCCTTAGCATTGGGTAGCGTTGCAAGTATCTCGCATGCCGTTGGAAGCGCAAGGGTACAAGCGCGGCGAGAGGCTACCTGCTAGCGCCTCAGGCGTGGCCAAGGCTCCTGTATCTCGTGCATGTACTGTCGGGTATCTCTTGGTGGCGATTCACGGTCGAGTTTGCCGACAAAAGGCTTGGACGACGCCGTCGGCTGCACGTCGCGGTACCTGAGCCTGTACTTGTACCCAATAGGCCCAATGCCACGCTGCTAGCCCGTACGGTAAGCAGCCAACTGCACTGTATTTTCAGCGGCTCCAGAGGCCCCCAGCAGCGCTCCTTCCAGCAGAGCCCCGGCGCCTTAGGTAATCCAGCCCAGCACTAAACAGCAGGCGCTAATATTGCCGCCTCGACGCAGCACTTGCCATTCGTACCGCCACAAAAGGGGATCTGGACAGTGCCGGATTTCTCACGGCCGGACACGCCGCTTCTCGCCCTTTGTTCCTAAAAGCAAGGCAGAGGAAGATCACGGAAGATCCTGTCGAGCGTGTCCTGCTCGCCTCCTGCAACTCACTCGATTCTTGTGTTTCTTCTCTCGTCTGTTTTGTTTGCACATTCTTTTGACGCTTTGCGTGGCTTGTCATCGCCCGTGTCCTCGCGCGCAGGCCTAGAAAACCTGCACCAACAACTCGCAGACGCTGAACAAGAGGTCCGAAGCCACGCGCACCAGCCTCGTGTCCCCCAGCCTGCAAAACCCTTCAGGTTTCCTCGCCCAGACAGTCTCGCACTGCTCCTTGTTTGCCGCCAGCCACCCGCACTCCCGACTCCTTCTCACCTCTGCATCTGCCACTCGACCCCCGAGCCGAAACACCATCGACAGCCTCGTCTCCTCAACATCTCCCCCCCAGCGTCTCGCGAGCCCCCCAGACTCTGGCCTGGAGTCCAGCCGCCGGGCGGTTCCCGACACCACGCCATGACGCCCTCGCCATCCCAGAGTCAGGGCCTTGAGCCGCGGCGGCCGAGGAGCGCCCACACGCAGACCGTGTCGGTCAACATCGCCGAGAGCACCACCGCCGGCACGCCGCCCGCCCGCCGCTTCCAGCTGCACGTCAGCGAGTGCGTCGAGACAAAGACCGTCACCACCACCACCCGCCTGACCAGGAAGTTCCCTCAGGTCTTCATCCGCGACCCCGCCCCTCTTGAGAGCCTCGACACCAAGGAGTATCCCTTGGCCATGAAGCCCACGCCGCCCGAGCTGGCCGACTTTTCCTATAGTTACGACGGCGCCGACGATGACGACGACGTCGGAGGGCTGGAGGATGCCGATGAGGGCCTTGACGGTCAACTGGTAAGTGAAGAATCGGCTTTCACGGTCGTCATGAACTTGACTGTTTTCTTTTTCTTTGGGTTTTCCGTCTGTTTTGCCCTGTTTTGCTGACAACGACCGTGTACCAGGTCAGAAGAGGTCAGGCGTACAGTCCTGCCGGCATCAAGCAGGAGTCCACGTCCAGCCAGGTGCAGACGCCGGAGCCCTTGAGCCGCATACCCTCTGCCTCCTCCCCTGAACCCTTCTCTCGCCGGAGCCGCCGACTAGCCGCAGCCGACTCCCCTACCGCGGCTGCCCCAGGATCCTCTCAGCGTATTGGCCGCTCCCCAAACTTCCAAGGCGTAAATAACAGGCTGCGTCGCTCTCTCATCCAGGGAAGCAGCGCTGCCGGTAGCAGCAGCAACATTAGTGAGAGCAGTACTGGCACTCTGCGTCTGGATACCGGCGACAGAACAGCCCGAAATGCCTCGATCGGCGTCCTCGCCACGCCCGACGTTACCGATATGGTCGAGCCGATCCCGGCCCGGTCGTTGCAGAGACGGCCCCTGCAGCGCGAATACTCGCCCAACTCGCAGGCCATGATTCGCGGCCGATCCAAGTCTCCTCTGTACGATGCGTCGAGCCCCGCCGGGAGCGATGCACATACATTCAGCAGCACCGTGGCTACGCCGCCGGTTACCGATGCCGACCCGGAGTCCTTTGCCGACGATACTGACGAATCCCTGGAACCCTCGGTTCGCCCTCAGCATCGGCCCGCCATCGATGTTGTTGCTGCCCAGGATGCCAGTCTTCCTAGTCCGAGATTATCTCCAACCCTGGCGGCTGCCCAGCTGCATTCTGCCGAACCCGACGAGAACGCACCCTCCAGTTTCAAGACGGACATGACCGAGTCGGACACTTGGATGGCCGAATCCGAGGCAACCGACATGGTGCCCTATGAGCATCCTTCCCACGGCAAGCGAGCCTTGGTACGGCGACACGACCAGCCCGTCATTGTCGACCCCCAGACGCTGCTGGAGGCGTTTGACTCTATGAAGACGGAGATGAAGACGTTTATGATGTATCAGTTTCTCCGTCGGTGCCCTCGGCCCACTCTCCGTATCGTCGCCGATGCAGTGAATCCCGCCCTGAAGTGCGACTTTCTACAGCAGCTACCTCTCGAGCTCAGCTATCACATTCTGTCGTACCTCGACTTCCGCGACCTCACCCGCGCTGCCCAGGTATCGAAGCAATGGCGCAGCATTGTCGATGGAAACGAGACCGGCTGGAAAGAGCTCTTCGACAGAGACGGCTTCGTTCTCCCGCCCGGCGAGTTGAATAAGGCCATTGCCCAGGGATGGGGTTGGCAGGATCCCGTCGGCATCCACGGCTACGAGCAGGATTTGAGCATGCGAAACCGGTTGACCTCTTCGGAAAAGGAACTTACCCAGTCCCTCAAGCCAGAGACACCGCGAGTGCGCAGCTCAAAGCGCAAGCGCGGTCTCTATTCCGCATCGGAGCGCTCGAAGCGGCGGGCCAGCACCCAGGAAGTGGTGGCCAACCACAACGAGAGGGCTCAGGGCGAGATCAAGCAGCACAAGTCGGCCGGCCCTCTCTCTGCTGCCCACGCCGCCATGCAGGCCGTGCCGGACCCCCAGATTGGCCTGCGGAGCCTGCGACAGCTGCATCTGTTCAAGTCCCTCTACCGCCGCCATTACATGATCCGTCACAGCTGGACCGACCCCTCGACGAAACCCAGTCACGTAGCGTTTGCCGCCCATCCCCGGCACGTCATCACCTGCCTCCAGTTTGACGACGACAAGATCATCACGGGCAGCGACGACACCCTCATCCACATCTACGACACCAAGACGGGCAAGCTCCGCAAGAAGCTCGAGGGCCACGAGGGCGGCGTGTGGGCGCTCCAGTACGAAGGTAACATTCTGGTTTCGGGCTCTACGGACAGATCGGTGCGGGTGTGGGATATTGAACGCGGACTTTGCCAGCAGGTTTTCTACGGACACACTAGCACTGTTCGCTGCCTGCAAATCCTGATGCCCACGGAGACCGGCATGGCTTCGGACGGCACCCCCATCATGCAGCCGGAGAAGCCGCTGATCATCACGGGTTCCCGAGACAGCCAGCTGCGCGTCTGGCGTCTCCCCGAGGTGGGATCGCGGCGCTACATCCAGACGGGCCCGCCTGCCCAGGAGTCTGACTGCCCATACTTCATCCGCGTCTTGACCGGGCACACCCACTCGGTCCGTGCCATCTCGGCCCATGGCGACATCTTGGTCAGCGGATCCTACGACAGCACGGTCCGCGTCTGGCGCATCAGCACGGGCGACTCCTTGCACGTGCTCCACGGCCACACGCAAAAGGTGTACTCGGTGGTGCTTGATCACGAGCGCAACCGGTGCATCTCGGGCTCCATGGACTCTCTGGTCAAGATCTGGGACCTCGCTACGGGCGCCTGTCTCTACACCCTAGAGGGCCACAGCCTTCTGGTGGGCCTGCTGGACCTTCGCGATGACCGCCTCGTGTCGGCCGCCGCCGACTCGACGCTCCGGATCTGGGACCCGCAGACGGGCAAGTGTAAGAACACCCTGATGGCGCATACGGGGGCCATCACGTGCTTCCAGCACGATGGCCGCAAGGTGATCAGCGGCAGCGAGAAGACGGTCAAGATGTGGGACGTCAGGACGGGAGAGTGCGTGCAGGATCTCCTGACGGACCTTTCCGGGGTGTGGCAGGTCAAGTTTGATGGAAGGCGATGCGTTGCTGCCGTGCAGAGAGACAATTTGACCTATGTGGAGGTGGGTTCCATTCCTTTTCCCTTCACCTCTTAGATGTTGCTCGATGACTAACCCGACATAGATTCTCGATTTCGGCGCCGTTCGCGATGGACACCCTCCCGAAGAACTTGGACGCCGCATCCTCCTGAACGAACCAGAAGTTCGTGCCATGATCGAAGAGGAAGTTTGAGCCCCTTGAAAAGCGCGAGTATGGCTTGGTATCCATTTTTCCCTGCTTTTCAAAAAGAACAACAAAAGCACTGCGGTTTACGAGAACGAAAGGAGCAGAGAATGCATATATAATCAGCATCTGGTATGGATATGGAAGCACGCATCTGAAGGGCGATACGACTCTGCCCTCGGCGTTTTGTTGTTATAGTACATGCGCTGTCTGAGAAACCAGTGTCAGCATTACGGAATTCAGAGAGGGGTGTGGCACGGCGTTTGGGCTTTATGTTTGTTTGTTGCGCTTCCATCTTTTGGTCTTTTCTTCCATCTTTCCTTTTCTTTTTATGCGGCTCTTCTCTTCTTCTTCCCTGGTTCTCCAACGTTTGGAGTGGGGGATGGTAACCGGGGATGACATGGCATGGCACGTATTTCCACTTGATTTTCCCTTGGACGGATTTGTTTCTATCGAGGTGGTCCGAGATGCTGCAGTGTGAAAACTGATGACAAAGAGGGAAAAGGATGAAGGAAGCCTTGAGGTCTGTGGCATTGCGGAGGATGTGTTGGAGGACGGGATAGAGCTGTGCGTGGTGCTTGGAGCGTGTTTATGTTGACTTTGTATAAAGACGAGGGTGCTGTTATACACATGGTTATCAGATGATTCTACGTTATGCATTGTGCCATGTATGAAGGATGAGCGTGTGACTATGTGATGCTGTCCTAGTCCATGACTTCCAGAGAGTCGTGCAATATGCGTGGGCTTCGTACAAAGGCATGAGGAAGAGGCATGGAGTGCGAGGCGACAGACAGTGACTAAGCAAAGGAGTAATAGTAACCGCCGCCTCTTTTCCTCTTCCACGGCATTTCCTTTTTCGATGGTTCCCTTTTGCAAGTTTTGAAACATGGCCCTGTCCGGAGTTAGGGAACTTGGCGCCGAGTCTGTGTCGTCTGCAAGCACTTATAGAAGTGATGCAATGTATTTTGTTCTATTACGGGGGGGTGGAGGTACGTAGGAGGGTATCACAACAGGAACGAAAGGGCGGGCACGTATTATTGTGGAAAATGGCCTGCAGACGGTTAAAAGGGTAGGGGGCCAGTAATGATGTGTCTAGGTGTCTATGTACAACTACAGTGAGAGGGGAGAGAAAAGCGGGCGTTATCGAATGGAAGACGGAATCGAAAACGAGATGCATTGCGTGTGGATAATACGGGAGGAGGTTTTCAACACGCTGGCAGAAGGAGGCCCATTTATTCGGGGGAGTGATAGGATAGGAGGGCTACCACTTGTCATGGGGCTAGTTTGGAGGGATGTCGGTTTGTTTTCAGTTTGTCGAATGATACCCCTTGGTTCTTTTTTGTTTTTTGTTCTCTTTGGGCTGCGGCTGCGGCTGCGGCTGCGGGCTGGGCTAATAAACGGGGGTGGTTGAATTGATGGAGGCTTATGCGTGAGGGGAGGGGAGATGGGCGGAGCCAAGCGGTGCTACTAGTTGCTGCGTGCATGTGCTGTGCTGTCTGTCTGGCTGGCTGGGTGTTATCATGATGGCTGGACGTATGATTGCAAGTACATGTGTGTTGATTGTTGTTGTTTCTTGTTGTTCGTCAATGGAGGGGACGTGTCATGTCGTATAGACCTTCTGATGAGGAGAAGATGGACAGACAGACATTCAGAAGAGGAGAAGAGACTCCGGAAGAGCAACTGGATGCAAGCAAAGGCAAAGGGGGGGGTCAGTCGGTTCGGCTGGCTGGCTGGTTGGGACCGTCGTCATCATGCAAAGGCGCCTGATTGCGGGAGCAAATCGGGGGACGAGGGGCGGAGCAGCCGGGCGGCAGACGGAGTGCTGCTTTTTGAGCGGGCGAGGAGACGAACAGCACAGTAGACAGTGACAGGGTATTACATGGGGACTATGCGAGATAGTACAAGGATATGGACATGCAACTGGGGGGGCGTTTGTACATGTATGGAGGAGAGGAGAGGGGGAGAAAGAGGCCTGTGCTTTTGTTGTGTTTGCGGAGGTGGGAGGCAAGGGATGGAGACGGATCTTGGGGAGCGTCTAATCTGGGCGCGTGCGTTTGGGAATATGGAGAGGGATACGGAGTAGAGAGAAAAGAGAGAGCGGTTATGGTGATGGAACGGGGCCTAATTCGTTGTAGGGGAGGTGAGGCAAGGTGAGGTTCTGTGTGCTTGTTGGTGCCCGTCTTTCGCTCTCTGTCTTGTCCCCTTGTCGTTGCGTGGTGCGGCCCCTGGTCCGGTTGAGCGATTCCGTGGGGAGTGAGTCAACCACAACCACTAAGATCACACCAGCAGTTCCTCGGGTCTCCTGTCTGGTGCTGCGCTGTAATACTTGTAATTATCGTCCTCTTTGACTGCATTGCCGTGTCATCAGTCACTGTTGAGGGATGCGTGGGGAGGGACTGTCATTGCTTGTACATTCCTTACTCGTATGCGCCTGTACATACGGCATTTACATGTAGTATTACAGGTAGGTAGAGTGACGATATGGAGAGGCGCAATCGGAGACGAGACGCCTGTTGTCTGGCCCGTCCCATGTCGGCGGTTGTGTTGTTTGCCTGCCATAGGCTGGCTTTGCTGGTCTGCCTTTGCGCGGGTGACAAGGGGGGACTGGGGGCGGCATGCGTTGGTTAGTGGTGACTTTGGTTGCTTCTTTTCTTTCTGCTGGGATGCACCCGGGCTTGGGCATCATTTTCGGATTGGATAGGATGAACGAGTGGCTTGTTGTTGTTATTTGATGGTGCTGGAGTTGTTTAAACAGCTGGTTGCCCCCGATTCATTGGCATTTGGATTGAAATGCTCTTGCATGTCCTCTTTTGCGGTGTTCTTCTGGTTCTTGGCTTCATGTTCGTTTGACTTGCTGTTCCGGCTTGTGCATACGAGCAGCGGCAACTGGTTACTACCACCACCAACAACACCATACACACGAGATATCGTAACAAAAAGACAACAATAATACCAACACAGCTGCAAGAGAAAGAAGGCCAAGAGAACAATCAACAAGTAAACAACAAGATCATCAGCATCGTCTCCCAAGTTTCAACAGTCCTCACGGTCCGTCTCCTGAGCTGCGCGCTTTCAACTAAACCGGCGGGTCCGTTCAGGGATCCCAGCAAGAAAAAAAAATCGAAGCCAAAAAAGACCAGCCGGGAGATCCTCACCGACATATTCAACGGAAGCGGGAGAAGAAGGCATTGATAGCCATACTATTAGTGGGGGTGTTGAGTCAGGTCGTGACATTTCCGTCGTGTGGAATCACCCTGGTTTGATACCTTGGCAGACTGGGAGCTTTTGGCTACATAGCTGGCTGTCTGTCCACTCCTTCTTTTGTTCTTCTTTTTGTTCTTCTTGATTTTGTTCTCGAATCATTGAACGGACTGGGATCTTGGGTGTATACAGCCTGAGGACCTTGAGATATATACTCCTTAAGACGACGGGTGTCTGCTGAGAGACATACACACAATTGGCGGACTGAACAACGGGGAACAAGTCGATTCACGAGCCATCAACAACACCACGACAGACGGACACGACAGAGACAGAATGAGCGGCTCTGGAGCGCCCGGCGGGTTGCCGCTGGATGCGACCATCACCATTGTCAACAACTCGGGCAAGATCATCAGCACAGTATGTCGGGCCTTACACTCTCCCCCCTCACTCCCCTCTCCTTCTCCCTCACATATACTCCCCTCCCCTATCTATGCATCCCCAGTGATGCCCCCATCTCCCTGCTTCCGTAGCATCCCGACGTCGCACCGCATGCTAACTCGCCCTCAAGGGAAAGCAGCTCCTCTCCATATGGAAGACGGCCCAGGCCTCGTACCGCGAGAAGAAGACGGAGCTCAACCAGGAGCGCGCCCAGGAACGCGCCGCCGAGAAGAGCAGGCCGCCCCCCGTGCCCGTCAAGCGCGCTCAGACGTTCGACACGAGCCGCGGCATCGCGCCCCCGCGCCGGCAGTACGACGAGCTGAGCGTCGCCAGCTCACACCGCACCTTCAAGAGCTCCATCGCCAAGAAGCAGCTGCCGCCCGTGCCCAACCAACTCGCACTGACCGAGGGCAACCTGGAGAAGCTGTCCGAGGTGTCGAGCGTGGTGGCGCCGTCGTCGGCGTACAAGGGCTCGCATGCGGCGGATGCCGTGGTGCTCAAGAGCGGCGGCGGCGGCGGTGGTGGCTTCTCGCGGGTTGATCCGCCGGTGCAGCCGCGGATGCTGGCCCGCACGCGGTCGGATCTGGAGATTGAGGCCAACAAGAGGATGAGCATGGGGAGCGACTTGCATCTTGCGTACGGCGACATTCCGCCGGACTTGGCGGACCGGGTGGACCTGGACCAGCACACGTCTCATTCTCATAACCATTATTACGATGAGCCGAACGGGATGGGGCTTCCAGAGGGACATGTCGAGGACGAGAGGGAGCAGGCCGAGCAGCTGATCCACAAGATCGAGAACCTGCTGGACGAGGCGCACTGCGCGCAGCACTCGGCGACGGCCATCATCACGCATCTCCAGGAGCGGCCCGACGCCGCCGCCGCCGTGGCGCTGACCCTGGCCGAGCTGTCGGGCATCATCACGAAGCTGTCGCCCGGGTTCGCGGCCATCCTCAAGGGCACGTCGCCGGCCATCTTTGCGCTGCTGGCGTCGCCGCAGTTCCTGATCGGCACGGGCATCGCCGTGGGCGTGACGGTCGTCATGTTTGGCGGGTGGAAGATTGTGCAGCGGACGTTTGCCAAGAAGGCTCTTGCGTACGAGGGCGCTGCTGTGCCTGCGCCGGCGGCGGCGGTGCCCCGGTTGGAGGAGCCTGTGGACGAGGCGATTGTGCTCGAGACGGTCGAGGTGGACATCAGCGGGATTGATACCTGGCGGAGGGGCATCATCGACTGGGGGTACGAGAGCGCGGATCAGGAGCTGATGACGCCTGAGGCGGATCGCGTGACGAGGGAGCGGAGGGCGAGTAAGGGGGGGCCGCCGGAGGACTATTTCGATTCCAAGTCAAGACGGAGCTCCAAGACGCATCGGTCGAGCAAAGGGCACTCTTCTTCCTCGCATTCTTCATCTTCGTCTCACAAGTCGCACAAGTCGAGACATGAGTCTTCTTCCTCTTTGTCTGATAAGAAGAGCAGCAGCAGCAGCAAGAGGGATAAGGAAAAGGGGGATGACGCGAGCAGTGTCAACTCGATGAGCCTGATCAAGAAGTCGATTGCCAGCAGGAAGAAGGCGATTGATGAGAGCGGCGTCAAGAGCGAGGAGTTGCCGCTGCGGACCAAGATGAGGCAGACGAATATGCTCAAGGCTTTGTTCAAGAGCAAGGAGCATAGGCAGACTCTGGTCACTTAGGGGTGATGATGCGTTTATGCTGGACTACATGAACTGGGAGGGATGATGATGACGTTGACGATGACGGGATGGAATGACAATAAGCAAGCAAGCGATGACTTACAGTTTGGATAAAGATGGCATTTATGTGGGTATATTTTAAGACAGGAAATTGCGAAATTGCAAATTAGGGCATATATAGGATTACAGATACAGTTCGTTAAGGGAATATAAAGATGGCTTCAAAGTTCTCGATGGAAATCGATGTTTGACTTGATGATTGGATGAGACAGATGTCTGGAAAGATCAATACGTCTAAAGGTGAGGCCGTGAACATATACACGCCTCCGTGCACGAAACCAGGTGTATGCCATTTCACTCGTGGCAACGGGCATCTCAAACATGTAACTCCTACCAGCTCATTACATCTTCATCATCACGCATTACAGCTCCAACCTCTCATCCACCTCCTTATCCAACGCCTCAACAACAACCACCTCCGCCCTCTCCATCCCCGCCCCCCTATACGAATACGTAAACTCCCACCCGCTTCCCGCACCCGCATGCTCCCCCTTCAAGTCCACAACCACAATCCCCGTCCTCGCACCCGGAAACCGCGCAACGATCCTCCGGACCGCGTCCCTCGCGGCCTCGAGCGGCGTCATCCCGCGGCGGAGCGACTCCACGGCCTGGTAGCACGGCAGGAGCCGCATCATGAGGTCGCCGTCGCCCGTGGCCGCGCAGGCGCCGGCTTGGGAGTCGGCGTAGGAGCCGGAGCCCGGGATGGGGCCGTCGCCGACGCGGCCGGGGATCTTGTGGGAGGCGCCGTTTGTGGTTGTGCAGCTTGCGAGGTGGCCGGTGGAGGAGAGGGCGATGAGGGAGAGGGTGTCGTGGGAGGGGTCGTGGGTGTCGGTGCTCTTTGGGGTGATGTTTTTGTTGTTATTGGAGCGGATGTTGCTTTTGGTGTTGTTGGGGGAATAGGGGCCGCAGGAGGAAAGGGGATTGGGGAGGACGTTGGAACGGTAGTTTGGCTGGCAGTTGCTGGACCTCCATTCATGACATATTCGCAGCGAGTCCTCTGTGGAAAGGGTTTCCTCCTTGAAGCCATTCTCGAGGGCAAACTGCGTCGCCTGTTCACCCGCTAGCAGCGTGTGTCTGGTGTAATCGAGCACATGCCTCGCCACGCCGACGGCATCCTTCACTCGTCGCAGGTTAGCCACCGCGCCGGCATTGAGCGTCTGGCCATCCATGATGAGGGCGTCGAGCGTCGTCTCGCAGGTCTCATCTGGGGAGCCGCCGAAGCCGACGGTGGTGTCGCATTGGTTGGCTTGACATGCCTGGCAGCCTGCTTGGGCGGCATCGAGGGCAAGTGAGGGAGATTGGGGGTTGGATGTGAGGGCGAGCAAGGCGGCGTCTGTGGCGGCGGTGAAGGGGCCAGACCAGGTGTTTATAATAAGGGGTGGTGGAGTGAGGATGGCTTGCGTTTGGGGGAGGAGGAGGAGGAGGGCTGTGAGGTTGGAGAGGGATATATGAGGGGGCATGGTTCATATGAGTTGGTCATATGTATATGGTGTATCTATGGCGTCTATATGAGAGACATGGAGTAAACAAGAGCAAGGTCAGATGCGATATAGGTCAAGTCCCTTGCAAAATACAGCGCTTTGAATGCTCTACCAAGAGTCTCATCAAGGCTCACTTCTGTGACCGACAACACGAAGCCATCTGGAGCTCGTCTCACTTCTCCTCACTCAGCCAATAACACGCCGTTCCTACATAGCATGCAGCAAACGAGGCCTCATCTCCGGAGCTAATGCGCTTATGCAGTCTTGATCCCATGTCAGAAGCGGGGATGCCAAACCCCCTCAGGTCCGCTCTCCCCAGCCTTTGTCCCTCCTTCTCCTCTCATCTCCGTAGGCATCACTCAGGAAAGAACCACAGACTTGCGTGATCACGACCCGTAGACTCCAGCTGTTGTTATTGTTGGACTTAAATAGATAGAAGAATAATCCCATCTAACACTTGCGACCATTACATGTTATAAAATGGCAGCAGTGTCCGCTCCTCCCGTCAGTGGTGATTCTGCGTCTGCAGTTCGCGGCTTCTTGCAGTGTGCTATCGCGCTCTACCAAGATGTCTTTGCTCTGCATCACGACACGGGTGATGATGCTCATGGGGATGGCGCAACGAACACGGCAGCTCAACGCCTTGCTGTGCATGCTGGTGCCCTTGGCGACGCTCTGGAGGCGCTCAAGGCTGTCCAACCCGGTCCCGATGGTATTGATGCGCATCCGCTCAGCTCACTGCCAGGCGCCTGTTTCAAAGTTGCACAGGACCTGATGCTGCATCTCGATAGAATCACCGGTGAATTGCAGTCGAATGTGGCCGATGATGCGGTCAGCTTGCGTGACTTGTGGTCCCTTGGCGATGTTGCTGCTCTTGGGACGCGACTTCAGGACTTGAGCAAGAAATTCCATGATGATGTTGACGACACATTTGAGTGAGTGGCCATTCCGACATGTCAAACAGTCAGGGGAATTTCTGCTGATATGCTGCCTTGCTTAGAATCCGCCGGCTTCCCCTGCCCGACCTCACTCCACTGAAACAGAAAAAGGACGAGTCCAAAGATAGAGATGGGCCGTCAAAGGAAGAAGGACAGGAAGATAGGGGAAAGCAAAAGATGCGGCGTATTAACATCATGCCCGGCGACAACAAGTTCATCGAGATTCCCGTCAACCATCGACCAACGCCAGACTCTATCGTGCACGACTACATCCTCGACACTCTTTCTTACAAGAGCATGCACTTTCGAGAGCAAGAAGTCACCAAAGCTCACAGCAAGACTTTTGAGTGGGTGTTTCAGCCTTCAACTTCCACCAAACCAGGGACTGAGGAGATCTCAGAGCACCCCTTTTCGACGTGGCTCCGAGGTGATTCCCTTGGCCCCATCTACTGGATCACTGGGAAACCTGGATCGGGCAAATCAACACTCATCAGATTCCTCTTCGACCACGAAGCCACAATGGAACGCCTGAGCTCCTGGGCCGGTGGCAAGCCTGTGCTGACGGCGGGCTTCTTCTTCTGGACCAGCGGATCCCGAGCGCAGCGCTCGCAGACTGGATTACTGCGGTCTTTGCTTCATCAGATCCTGTCGGCACATCCAGAATTTGCCCCAGCGGCGTTTCCAGACCTGTGGAAGAAACTGAAGACATTGACTACGAAAGAACGGGTTGCGCTGCAGCTGGATTGGTCTGTTGCGGACCTTCTAGAGGCTTTTCAGTGCGTCATGAATGCGGTGGTGCCGAACATGAATGTTTGTCTGTTCATTGACGGGCTGGACGAGTTCGAGGGCGATCATACAGCCATCATAGATTTCTTCAAGAATCTCTGCATTGGAGAAAAGGGGCAGTCGATCAAAATCTGCCTGTCATCTCGACCCTGGGCGGTCTTCCAGAATGCCTTTGAGTATGCTGTCCCAAATCTGAGACTGCAAGACCTCACCTACAACGACATGTATCGCTACATGAGGGACAAGCTGCGACAGAACACTCACATTCGACGTCTCCTTAAGCATGAGCCCGAAGCTGGAGAAGGATTGATCAAGGCCACGGTGGAAAAGGCTGATGGCGTGTTCCTCTGGGTGAGACTCGCCGTCGACGAAATGATTCGCAAGTTTGGTCAGGCCACTGGACTTGCGGGCTTGTCCGCAGTCCTGCAAGCTCTGCCGACGGAGCTAAGTGATCTCTTCAACTTGTTCTTCTTCGAGAATCAAGGCCCTGGCGAGCTGGCCGAAGCAGCCATCATCTTTGGCCTCATGAATGCGCGCGAGCTCGTGGCCGACTTTATACAAAACGATGCGGCCAACGCGCTCACTCTGTGGGAGTTTGCGTTTGCCCTCAAGGGCAGCGAGGATGATCAAGCAGCTATATCCGAGGAGGTGAAGCAGACATCGGCCACCACAGCCCTTGAGCGCTGCGCAACGGCTGTCTCTCTCATTATGCACCGATTTTCCGGCCTCCTTGGAATACATTCGCCCCCTGAATCCAATGCTCGTGGCCTTCGATTTGCGGACAAAAGCGAAGATATGAGTGAAGTGAGAGAGGCGGCCGCACGACGAGTCACTTATATCCATCGCACGGTCCGCGATTGGTTCATGGAGGAGCCTGGAGTCAAGGATCGTTTGGTTAGCAAGACGCCAATCAACTTTGATCCTCACTTGCGGCTTCTTCGATCATACATTCTCCGGATGAAGAACCCCCTTGAAGAGATTGAGCATCACCGACAGCTGGACGAATGGTGGCCGGGCATCGCGCTCGCCATGACTCATGCAAGATACGTGCAGAAAGATCCTCGGCATCTTCAGCGAGCAATGGTCAACGAGGTGGACAAGACCATTTCCTGGTACTGGCTGCGCAAGACTGAGGATCCGTACGACCACTGGGCCAGATACGGGCTGGGGCCGTATCGCATCTTTACGATTGCTGCGCCATTGTGGCAGCCCTTTTTGTGTCTGGCCACTAAATTCGGGCTCGCTCGCTATGTCTCTGAGGAGATCCTCGCTCGCAGCGCCGAAGAGGGAAAGCTGTCTGACAAAGAGAAAGAACTTCAGACGGCCGAATCGACGCCGCTGCTTGCATATGCCACCGAGTTTCTCTGCTCTCGCAACAAGACCATCTACCCCCTTTCGGACCCCCGTCTGGTCGCGCTGCTCCTGAACAACCAGTGCCGCATCAATCCCGGCCCCAATCACCCATACACGGATTTCTGGACGCAGCAGCCGCGCACGCCTTGGATCACCGTCTTACGGCACTTGCGTGATGCACGGCGGCGAGGCTGGATCGAGTACTACGATGTTGATCCGCAGGGCACGGTGCGGTGGGCGGAGATTGTGAAGCTGTTTGTCGAGGTGGGAGGCGCTGATAAGAAGGCGGTTGTTGCTAAGGACAGCTGGGATCCTGAGATTACGGCCGTGGGAGTGATGGAGTTGCTGGAGGAGACGTATTGGGCTGTTGAGATGAAGGAGCTGGTGGACTTGATGAAGGGTTAGAGTGGTTTATACTCGAAAGGGGCTTGCAGTTGCTGGATACATTGTCAAGCAGCTGTAGCCCTCCAAAGCGGTTTACTGTGGACCATACTGTCTAAAGCCAATATTCCTATTCTTCAGCGTGATTGGAGTCAGTTCATATCACTCATGATCATTTGCTCCTCCTTTCATCAGGCAACGCCACAATGACATGTAGAGATCCTAAACCTCCTCATATCTACGTGTCTTGTTTACGAAAATGCGCAGAATTAGGGATCTTCGAAGTGATAACGGTATTGAGAGCAACATCGACTAATCGTGCTCGCCCACGCAAACGTTGAAGCAATTCCGGCGCCTTAGTAATATCGCTGTGCTGGGCGAATAGGGAGGCATGAGGGGGTTTAATTTGTCGTGGCCTTACAAAGACATCAGCACATAGATAGCAAGTCGACATATATAAGGCATCGGATATCCAGTCCTTCCTTTCAGGTTCCCGTTGCCTATATCTTCCACCTTTCCGAAAACAAGATTGATATCATGGCGCCGATTCGAGTCGGACTCGTTGGACTCACCGCAGGAGACGGCAAAACGCCCGGAAAAGGCGCCTGGGGCGTCGTCGCCCATTTACCGACCTATCTAAAGTCTCCCAACTTTGAGATTGTTGCTCTCTGCAACTCCTCTGTCGAAGCTGCCAAAGCAGCCATTGAGTATCATAAGCTCCCTGCTACGACAAAGGCCTATGGAAGTCCCGCAGATCTCGCCAACGATCCAGAGGTTGATCTTGTTGCCATCTCCGTATTTGTCTCAAAGCATCATATGCTCGCCTTGCCCGCCTTAAAGGCAAAGAAACAAGTCTTTTGCGAATGGCCTCTTGCGCTGACAACGAAGGAGGCAGAGGAAATGGCGCAGATGGCTAAGGGACTCAAGGTCCTGACGGGATTGCAATTTCGCGCTGATCCCCTTATTGTCAAGGCCAAGCAACTGATCGAGAGTGATACCATTGGACGGATCACGAGCACAACTGTTTTAGGATGCTTCAATCCCTATCCGCCTGACACCTGCCCTTCTCACGCAGACTTTCTGCTGGACTTTGGGAAGGGTGCCAATGAGTACACCATCGCATTTGCTCATCGTAAGCTACCAGTCAAATACGACAGGGCATCACCTGTTTCGCTAACAATGAGCAGTCCTGGACGGGTTTAGATACGTTCTGGGGGATTTTACCAGCCTGAAATCCATATTGGACATTCAATACAAGGCTGTCAAGCTTGTTGATGTTGCCTCTGGAGAAGTCACTGACCCTGCCCGCAAGAAGACGGTCCCAGACCACATCTTGGTCACCGGGAAACTTGAAAGCGGCGCCGTCGCCAGCATTTCATTCCGCAAAGCAGCCAAGACGGTAGACGGCAAAGGACTGCGATGGCTCATCACAGGCACAAAGGGAGAACTGGAAATCACCGTTGACGGGCCCCTTTTTCAGATGGACATTGGCAAGAAGGGGCTTCGTCTCGTCGAGAACTCGAGCGGCGAGATGCGGGAGATTGATTTGACGGATGAGACGGAGCCAACGTATATCAAGGACGTGCCTCCTATGGGCAGGAACACGGCGAGATTGGTGGAGAAGTTTTTGGTGGCGCCGGAGGAGGTTGCGAGTTTTGATGATGCGGTGAAGCTTCATCAGTTGCTGGATAGGATTGCAGAGGCGGCGGAATTTCCTGCGACTTCATGAGGCGCTTCATTGCCTTGGACGGCTTGAGTTTGGCTGCCTTAGATTGAGCTTGGAACATCACTTTATCGAAGAGACGAGTAGTAAAGTGAGCCTACTTGGCAAGGCGGCTTTGTGCATCAACTGATCCTGGGCAGCTGAAGTCGTGAGCCGAGGTGAGGCGGTGGCGCAAGCAATTAGCGATTCAGCATCGAGCTGCCTTACAATCTGCCTCGTCGGGCTTGATGCACTTATAAAGCGCCAATCGAGTGCACAATATTGTCTCGTGAACCAGTCTATACGCTTCTTCTTGTTGCTTGCACTCATCGTCATATAGACGAATCGTCACCGTCATTGATAACTCCACAACGAAAGGTATACACCATGGGAGAGGCTGATATCTCGAGCGACTACAAGCCGAATGAAAAGAGATACCAAGAGAAATCTCCAGACCAGTCTGATGACATTGAATACTTGTTCAAACTTATTGCCAACAAGCAAGTTGATCAAGTCTCAAACATCATCGCTGCTGGCCTCGTCTCGCCAGATACGCCAAACAACCAAGGTGCAACACCTCTTATAGTAGCTGTCACCAACAACGATGCAGCCATGATACGCACTCTTGCATCCCTCGGAGCAACAGTAGACGGCTATGGCAGCTACTCTGATGATGATCCTCGGACGACGGCCCAGCGAACACCGCTCCAAGTGGCAGCCGCACAAGGCAAGCTCGGCATAGTCAAGATCCTGCGCGATCTCGGCGCCGACGACTCGCTCGTTGCCCCAGATGGCGCTATTGCACTTCGGTTAGCTGCTGAGAATGGACATCGAGAGGTTGTTGAGTATCTGCCCGCTCGTCGCGGCGGCGCTTGGAAGAGGTGGAAGACGACCCATGACAAGCAGATGCAACGCGTTCGTTGTATCCTGGAGAAGATTGGATCTGTTCTCAAGTTTTTCGTCTGGACAATCCCGAAGTATCTCTTTTGGAAGATTCCCAAGCATGTCGTTACAACTGTGCCAAAGGCTGTGTTTGTGACCCTGCCAAAGGAGATTTGGGAGCGTCGACACAAGGTTGGGCCTTGGTGCAAGCGGCAAATCTACAAGATTCCCAGTCGCCTCAAGAAAGTGGCCATTTATACTCAAGAAGGGATGAAAGAGGCAGGAAAAGCTATCAAGAAGACACCGGCAAAGATTTGGGAAGCGTTGAAGCGGGTACCCGGAGCTTTGCGACTCATCCTCTCATGGATAGGCAGAGGACTTGGCAATATTGGCTACGCCGCTTTCAACGTATCAGAGCGTCTGGTATCCTTGTTTCATACAATGTTGGAGGCTTCGATTGGCTTCTTTCGAGCTGTTACGTTGCGCGATGTCGCCAATGGATTCCGTGCCGTGTTCCGGGCGATATTCATAGACTTGCCCCAGGCCTGTGCTTGGTTCGTCACCACCGTTGGCAAGACAGCTTATGAGGTGCTCAGATCCGTGTTTGGGACATTGGGCAAGGTGATTTTTTACGCCGTGGCTCTGATAATACGTCTCTTCTGCTGGCTGCCTCAAAAGACATGGGACATATTGCTGGCGTGCGGGAACTCGATGGGCCAAGGCTTGGAAGAGGTTTTGGTGTGGATCAATCCTAAAAGGCTATGACCGAACGAGAGAGAGATTATGGATATATGATAGACTAAATATATATCAACGGATCTACTTTTGGCAATGGACCAGTGCAGTTCGATGCCAAGATGCCATGCATAACATGGCATCGGTTTGTATGCTGGACGGATACAAGGAACGTTTCCATTCATCAGCAACCTTGCAATCAACTGCTGCACGCTAGACTCATAACCATGGGACCTGTAATGGAAATGGTCAATAAGAAAGCCATTGTAGACATCTGATCAATCAGGATACCCTGGTAATATCGTTGAAGAGATTCCACATCCACCCAGGCTCGCTCAGTGCCGGCTTCGCACGGCTACGCGCGGGATGCTCGAGCGAACCAGGTCATGATTCCAAGCAATGATGAGCGCATCGGCCAGCTAGGCTTGTTCAAATCCCATGATAAGCTGCTCGTGGCTGCTCCTATCGAGATGTTGGTCTGCTGGCGGGCGGGATGTCGTCTCCGATGTCGTTTGTGGTCGGCGTATGGTGGAGCACGGAGTTTACGATTGAGGCATGAATGCTGAGCCAGGGTGTGCCTTCGAGAGCACTTGTGGATGTCTGTACGGCATCTAAACGGCTTCAGTATAGATGAAAGCCTTTAGCGATAGGAGTAAATGTCTCTGAATGACATGCCTGTTCTCACTTGAACTCATATCTCGCGCATGCAACGCACTTTTATATCTTCCTGGTCAGATAGTATTTCCGGTCCGCACATCCAGATCCCGATCCCGGCTGTGCTGCTCCTTGCCCATCGGACATGAGCCGGAGATGCCTGTCAATGTCTAATTCGCCGGCCTCTTGTGGATGGCGGCCGGCTTTCCCATGTTGGACAGAATCACACCTTACATTACATGTACAGTATCCTGCGGTGAGCGTTGGAGATATATTATTAATGTGGACAGTTCTTCTTCCCCTCTTTCACAGTTCTGCTGTAGCTTCAGAAGACAATTAGAAGGTGTTGAGAAGGCGTTGAATCCTCCTCTGCTTTGACTGTCCGTACTGAAAGATCGGAGTCTCTTGTTGTACTTGCAGGACGAGCCTTGCAACACCTGAAAGGTCATCGCAGGAGATGCAGTCAAACAGCCGTGTCGGTGACTCGTCCTCGGGGTCGTCAACACCTTCAGAGCCTTCGCAGTGGCAGGATGTACCCCAGAAAGAGACTCTGGAGCCCGAGGCGCTCACAATGGGCAACAAAACAGTACGCTTAATGATCCGATAAGCGTACATGCCTCTTCCATCACTAACAGCTGTATTTCGCCAAGGAGGATGTCGATATCGAGAGAGCAGACGCAGTATCAATGCGCTCCGGCGTTTTGTCAAAACTCAACTCACTCTCGAGAAGCAAGAAAAAGAAGCAACCTGATCCTCCGTCTTCAGTAATTCCCGTCACAGACCTCGAAAAATGCGTCGTCGGCTGGGAAAGCCAGCAAGATCCCGATATGCCGCTCAACTTCTCCCGCAGTCGCAAGTGGCTCATCACTCTCCTTCTATCGGCCATCACCTTCATGACGCCGTTTGCTTCGTCCATACTTGCGCCCTCGCTAGCAGCTTTGGAGAGAGATTTCGGCGTGAATGACATTACCCTGGGGTCCATGCCTGTCAGCATCTTTCTGCTAGGATACGCTGTTGGCCCGCTGTTCCTCTCTCCTCTGTCCGAGATATACGGTCGAAACCTCATTCTCATCTCTGCGAATGTTTGGTTCTGCCTCTGGCTTGTCGGATGTGCGCTAGCTCCTTCGCTCAACACGCTCATCTTTTTCCGATTCATGGCTGGCGTTGGGGGCAGTGGGTGCCAAACCATTGGCGGAGGCGTTATTGCGGATATCTTCCCCATTACCGAGCGCGGAAAGGCCATGACAATCTGGATGCTGGGCCCCATTGCCGGTCCGACCGTTTCGCCCGTCATTGGAGGCTTTGTGACTGAGACGATTGGCTGGCGCTGGGTCAATTGGCTGTCTTGCATCCCAGCGGCTGTGGTGGTGGTGGCCATGATGTTTCTGAACCGCGAGACGAATCATCGCGTCCTGATTGCTTGGAAGACGGAGAAGCTGCGAAAGGAACTCGGCATTCCTGAGCTCAGAAGCTGCTACGTTGATCCAGATGCCCCGGTCCTGAGCAAGAGACAGATTCTACTGCTTGGACTGGTCCGGCCGATGAAGATGCTGCTGCGTTCACCAAACATCTTTGGGCTGTCTCTGTACATCGCCTTTGTGTACGGCTGCCTGTACCTCCTCTACAACACCATACCAACCGTTTTTCAGGGCAGTTACGGCTGGACTCTCGGCATAACCGGTTTGGTGTATCTCACGTTGCTGGTCGGATATGCCATCGGCCTGCTGGCGTTTGCTCTCCTCTCGGACAGCACCGTAATTCGCATGACAGCAGCCAATTCCGGCGTTTATGAGCCCGAGATGCGTCTCCCGGACTGTCTCTGGTTTGCTCTGATCCTACCCACCACGTTTTTCTGGTACGGCTGGAGCGCAGACAAGGCTGTCCACTGGATCGTGCCCATCATTGGCATCGCGCCGTTTGGCATTGGGATCGTTGGGGTCTTGATGCCCATACAAACGTATATTGTTGACGCTTATCCGCAGTATGCTGCTAGTGGGCTCGCCGGATTTTCTGTCCTGAGGAATACGATCGCTGCGTTTCTGCCGCTGGCCGGGCCGCAGTTGTATGAGAATCTGGGCATAGGTTGGGGAAACTCGGTGCTGGGGTTTATTGCGGTGGCGTTGATACCGATTCCTGTCTTGATCTATCGGTATGGGAAGTGGCTGAGGCTTCGGTTTGCCATCCAGCTATAACTGATCTCCTGTACTTGCTTTGAATGCAAGGCTGTGGCGCTCTAGGCCAGTCAATAGTTAAACGAATACTTTCTGCATTGATCAGACGGGTTGTGGACTTGTTTTTCTGTTGAGAAAGGCAGCAATGCGAGGGCTGATTTGAACCTTTGCAGTTGGACTGCTTACTGTTGATTTGAAGGCCCCGGTTCACAGTGCTATGTAGACTGAATCGGCCGATAAAGCGTTGCCTAGCCGCAGATCTAAAGATAATTTCCAAAAAGGGATCAGGTTGTGGGAAGATGTCGGCGGTAAACATATAATGGAATGGGAGTGCGCATAGATAGATGTGGGCTGTGAAGAGCACGGCTTGGGTAGTGATCAAGCAACAGGGTACGTATGTATGTATAAAGTCCGGCCGGGGCGGATGATCTCTCGACATACAGGCATGATACGACACGGTTATAGGGGGGAATCATTCTTAATCATGCCAGAACCTGTTTCGAGATATGTGATATGATGACGTTGAGGCCTGTCCATTGGTGCTGGCTCCCGTCTTCGCAAGAGCTCGGGGATTATACCCTGTATGCTTCTATCTTTGGTTCTCACCCTGTACAGCCCTATCCGCAGATAGTGTGTTCGGTGGATTCTTCAAGTAGTAATACAACAAAGCAGTACGCCACATCGTCGATACCAGTAGTCGCTACATAATTATTTTGTCAAGTTCAGCTTACGGACGCGCATGTGCGGAAACTGGAGACTTCTGAACTGCGCCTTGAAGCTCTGGAGCGTCGGCTCATGGAAGTGGTTGACTTTGCTGCCCGATTGTGTATTAGCCCGCGGACTCTAGACGGACTTGATAGGCTGATATACGTTTTCAGAGTTCTAGTTCGTAGTGCTCAGAAGTATAGCCTTCACTTTAGGTACCTATGTTGGCGAGCGTCGATTTGATTGTGATCTTGTATCCCATTCGCCCTCTTGGCTTCGAAACCGCAGCTCAGCACGCTCAGCAACAAATGGCGCAATAGTCACGAGGATGGCTAGAATTTCCGTCGGATAGGACGCTTTCCGATTCGTAGATGTCGCAGATACTTGCCTTGTTAGCGAACCACTTGGCTCAAAAACGCGTGATAACACAGACTATCACAACAGAAGTCTCGGGTGGGCTGCTTACTCCGACAGGGGTCGATACAATGCAGAGAGGCGGACACGGATATGCTAAGGAACCCAACGGCTCACCATTGGACAGCCAACCTATTGTACTCCATATCCTACTTACAAGACGGATAGACGGAAAAGCCAGTCGCGTATAAATAGCAACTGAATGGTCAGAGGACTGGCAACTCGATCCTCCACTAGGCTCCATATAGCATTGATGCCCCATGCCAGGCCAAGCAGGATTTCAGGTTGCGATGCCATGTAACAATGGAAAAGAGCCAGAGACGGAGAGAGAAAGAAAGAGAGGTGTTGAGGCTCTGCGACCTAAAAGCTGTCAAGGCCGCTGCCATGTGGGCAGCATGTAATATTCGATTTGTGATTGTCCCTGCTCTTGACACAGACATGCTCTTTGCGGCACGGCCTTTATCTCTTCAAAGTCCTTGATTAGAGAACAAAACCCGACCCCTGGCAGAAGCCTCACTTATACATATCGCAGCCATGTCACGACTCCGGGTGCTCAATAGTCGAGAAGCCAGGTACGAGCAAGCGCGCAGAATGTCCATCGACGGCATCCCGTGGCAGCCCGGCGTGTGGAAGCGAGCTCCATGGAGGACCATCGTCTCGCTCGCTGCCTGGGTGGTGACGTGCGGGATGATCGCACTGGTCCTCGCCGTGTCCGAGGACAAAGAGACGAACCACTGGCCGACGCACAACAAATACTTCACGGTCCCGGTGCTCCTGTCCCTCATGGGCGCCATTGCGGTGCTGTTCCTGTCTGTGGCCAATGCTGAGGGCTTCGCCATCTCGTGGTGGCTCAAGGCGCTCAAGGGGACCAAGATCAAGGAGCTGCATTACGATCTCGAGGTCACCAGCAACGTCCTCATCGGCTTCTCCCGGCCGAAGCTGCTCGACTGGGTGGCCATGTCGGCTCTCATCTCGCTAATAGTGGGCATCGCCGTTGGTGCTGTTTTGCAGAAGGCCTCGGAAACTGTCACCAAAACGATCGGGCCGTACACTGATATGGTCAACGTGCCCATCCTCAACACGACTCTGCCGTCCAACTTCAGCGGCTGGGCCGGCAGCGGCACCGAGACGTCGTTGCTAATGCCGACGTTTGCCAACGTGTACCGGCAATACTCCAACCGCAGCGTCATCACGATGCCATCGAGCTGCGTGAACCAGACCTGCTGGCTTCGTATGCCTGGGCCCGGCTTCGATATCTCATGTACGGATAGCGTTGTCGACTACGACTTTACACAGATGGCAGCTGCCAGAGGCGACAAGATCACGACGTTTCGAACGAGTGTCGACTGGGAACCGTCGCAAGGCACGGAGTTTCTCAATCACATGAACTTCTCGGTCCTATATAAGCCTACACCTGCATGCACCGGACAGATGATACAGCACAACTGCACCCTGCGCGCTGCTGCTGTCAACTACGACATCACCATGACCAACGGCAGCATCACGCTGGATCCCTGTGACATGTCCACAAACACGACCATCAGCATCACCAAATTTGACGACTGGCAGCAGCTGGCCTCGGGCAGTGTCGGTGCGGGAGGATTCTTGACCATGTTTGGAGGAATCGCCTCCGTCCTGCAGGCGCAGTATAATTCGAACACGACGCTCAGGATCGCCGTCATGACGAATACCCCCTACATTGTCTCTGCAAACGGACAGGCGGCGAGCACCTTCTTGACATCGGATATTGGGGACTACGGCAACTGCTCCATGACATGGTCTGACCCTAGGGAAGACATGATCAACAACGTACGCGAGCTCATGTTCCGCAGCGCCCTTGCGGTTGCGAACCAGACTGGCGCCCCTCCCATCCGGTTCAGGCAGACAAAGTCCCTTATTACGAGGGTCGGAATAGTGTATACTGCCCATTGGAAGTTCTTTGCCATTGCCGTTGGGTGCATGGCACTGCAGGTGCTCCTCATTCTCTGGCTCATCTGGGGTTGGCAGAAGCTGGGCAGACGCGTCTCGCTGGATCCATTTGAGATTGCAAAAGCCATGGGGGCGCCGCTGTTGAATCAGGGATCCTCGAACAGTTCAGCGTACCAGATTCTAGACCTCCTCGGTGGTAGAAGGGTAAAGTATGGGGAGTTGGTGGACGGAGAGTCGAAGATCTCGGGAGAGTCCATGTTCCCTCGGAACGGTTATTCGGAGGTCAGCAGTAGCGATCCCGATGCTGCTGGACCAGGTTATCTGGCAGGTCAGGGTACGGACCTGAGTAGGGCATCGAGGAAGACGTTGGCCATTGACGTGGTTGAGAGGGTTCAGGAAGTGAGGCCTGGTGTTCCTTATTGAAGGTTGTTGGATGTGTCTACAACTTACATTTAGTCTTCATTATTTTCTTTATTTGTACCAATTGGGAATCACCAGACTGAGATATGCCCTGCTGGGTCCATCTTTTGTTCTCTGCCGATGGGAAGTCTTTACTGGCTTTGCTTCCCGACGGCTATCTGTGCTCAACCTTGACGGGTAGACGACTCGGACACCTGGCTCATTTGTTCCAAGGTAGTCTCCAAGGTCCTTCTGCTCACAACAGATTTCTAAAACTCGACGCCACAGGAGAATGTATAAGCAATCAACACCATCTGCTATGTCTAGGGGGTTTTCAAGCGAGCAATACCTTCATAGTAGCCTGGTCAGGGGTTTAGAGCGACCTACTCGTAGCGGCTTCGAGCTTCAGACGTGTAGAATATCACCAAGTCGCGTCAACCTGAAGCCCAAATTGCCCAAGAGCTATACAAAGATGAATGGCCATGGTTGACAGATGTGAAAAAGGGCCTCTTTACAATTACCTCAGCGATGGGCGGACCAGTAACCCAGCATGAGCATCAATATGTGCAGTGATGTCGGACACACAAGGATGTCGTTGTGACTCCTGCCTTGCTTCTTCAACTCATGCACCACTTTTGCAAGCAGCTCCCCCTAATCTCCTGTTCCAGGCGTTGTATCTGGACAGAGTATGTGGCCAGTGTTGGCGACGGTTATCAGGGGTAGCCCATTCATGGTTTCGACCCTACAGAATGCTGCCAATGCTGGGGGCTCATTTACACGCTGAATACTCAGGTGACAAAGCTATCAGAAGGATCTACTAGCTCGAACAAACATTTCCTCTTACGGCAGTGCGCAGAAAATCCGTTGGTGACTGTTCAATATTACCTACAAGCCACTTCTGGCCGAATAGGAGCAGTGGCGCACCTTGCCCCAAACTTTATATCATTCGGAGTCCTGCTCGGCATGAGCTTCACGTACAGTCGGAAATCATGCTCCCTCTGTTTAGTATGCTCGTCAGCTACTGGAGCTGTTGATCCTCCATATGTTTAGCAGTGCGTGAGTAGGTATGGTTCCTGCCAAAGGACCCTGGTGTGCTAGACTTTCAGGCGGATGGGTACGCTCTTCCGTACAGATGAACTTGAAATCATAGATAGGGGAAATAGCATTTGACGACAAATGGAACGATGTGATTATACCACTTACACCAGGCAACCCCTGTAAACAGACACACTGCCACCACAAGCAGAGCATCCAAAAAGTATATCACAGCCTCATTTTCGATACTATTCCCGAAGAGACGATGTCTGTAGCCGAGTACCTATGCTGATGATAAGTCCAGAACCTTATCATCTCGGAGACATATGACTTAGAGGGTGAATCCATCGTTACCGCCAGGTTTCTCGGGCCTTGAGACGTGTTCAGGAAAGGGTTCCAACACTCGGTAGGGACTTAGAGAACCCTCCAGTCCTCAATTCTAGGAGAGCACCCAGCGTGAACACTACATGGAAACATATGGGACGCAAACCTAGAAGCAGGACAAGCTCCTCCTGTAGCATGGGCCTTATCACCCTCGAGGTTAGGCCCGGAGACATAGCAAAGAATAAAGCTTGTTATCAACGATGGAAGAAGGCGTCGTCTGGACTCCGTTAGCCAAACCTTGATCATCCGCGTATTTGATAACAGGAGAGTCTGCTCCTTCACAGAGCAGAATCCTGTGTATAAAGAGGTAATGATCTTCCTGTCATCAGTATCATTCAGCCCATCTACCGACCATCTTCTCTCACTTTCCGATAGATCTTGGGCATCAATAACAATCTTACTTACACACATTGTTATCGAAATACGTAAGTACTAACCCAAGTAACCTCATATGTTGTTGCTGGCAAATGCTAAACCTTCTTGTAGGACACTTGGACTGCATACAGCACTCCAACTCTTTCTTTATTTCCCTTTTTTATATATACACAACCTAATTCGGGCTTCACCATCCCGTGAGTAATGCAATACTTGTATTAAACTAGCAACTTCCCCTGTACTTACAATTATATAGGAATCCACCTCAACATGGGTTCCACGGACGACGTGCCCATGTCCACCACTTCCTTCTCCCATCTCCCCTGCGAACTCAGGGAAATGGTCTGGGCGCCCTCTGCTAGGGACACACAGAGGGCCGCCCACTTCTTCACAGTTTCGGCACAACCTAGGATGACGGCCACAGGCCCTGGGTTCGAACTCGCGGCACCCACAACCCAAGACGGTTCAGCATCCGTCGAGGACTGGATCGCGGGCAACCCATCGGCGTACATCCAAGACGCCATGCTTTGGACAACCTGCGCGAGTTCCCGAATCTTTGTGTCCCGCCAGTACCGCCGGCTCTGGCAAGCCATGGACCCCCGTCCCCAGACCGACCCCTTTGTTACGTGCGGATTCAACCGCAACGGGGAAGAATGGCGGTTCAAGGTCTTGCCGTCACAGGACCTCTTCTGCATACGGCCACTTAGCACCGGCGCTTCGTGGCATGTATATTCTCGTTACATGCTCCCGGGGAAAAAAGATCGGGTCAGCCTCAAGAATGTGGCCCTCAAATTTGATCCTGCCTGGCTCGACTCCTCCGCAGTTAAAGCCGGCGAGGTGCCGTATGCGGCTGATAGCCCTCTCGGCTTCATTATCCGAACTCTCCGGGCGGTGGCAGAGGGTGTGATGGGCGCCGGCTTCAACTTCTGGCTCATCGACCGTACTATCCGGAAGAGAAAGCTGCCACTGGAAGGCAGTGACGACGAGGATGAAGAGAGGTCCAAGCCGGTGGTATTCCACGGTCGCGATAAGCGGTATGTCCACATCCGAGATGAGAGCGAGTGCACCTGGGACGCCTCGAAGCCAACCACAGCCTTCCGGTTTCTCGACTGGCTCCAGGTCGAAGTTGGGCTCACAACTCGCTCAATGATGGCATACCGAACTGGTTCAGAGCGAGCAAGGCCGCCGCTTCCATATCGCGACCTGAATGAGCTGGTCATGGTGCTTGCTGAGGAAGAAATATGAGATCTCTCATCTCATGTAAGTCAATCTTTGACTTTGCCTTCCATGAAATGCATATTTAATGACTGGTTTTTAGATTTGTTTCTTGTTGTTTCTTGAGTTGTTGGACCGAAGTCCACTGGCATTTGTTGGATGTTGTCTTTCAAGATGTTGTGTTGTCATTTAACACATCATAATATTGGTTATGAGGAAACCACCATGATAAAGATACCCCTTTTCTGTCGCGGTACTATGCTTAAATGGGTGCAATGGGATTTGGAGTGGAAGCCTGCCACTTAATAGATGCTATAGAGATACCCCTTTTCGTTTTGGCTCTTTAATGTCTAGAGCTCAATATCAACAACTTCATTCAGACTTGCTGCAATCAAACGTGTGCGTGGTTCTCGTCATACATGACTTACACTGTCATTATCAATATATGATGAGCTTAGGGCCTTCTCTGGTCATAAGGAGCCCCTCACGCATATCACATCTAGGCGTCGCAGATGCCTTGGCTTCTCTATGTATACGTGGTTGCCATGTCGTTAATCAACCTGATAAGTCACACTTGAACTTCTAATCCTGGACCATTCTGACCAATGGTGTCAACCTCGCACATGTGATCAAGCCATTCTTTGTGACTTAAGCGCTGATATGCAAAGATCGGCAGTCGTATATATTGACTGAGCCTTGGCCACTTGGAATCATCTCCTCTGCTAATACACTTTTTCTTGTCTTCTTCTGTCCTGCCACTGGCAACATTCTTTCACCTTGCCTATTTTCGACATATATGAGTCTTTTCTTCTGCTTTGAATATATCTCATTGTCAGCCTTTTAAGGTAGACTTCTTGCATATATCACTCAAGGATTGCTTGCAGGCGGACACAACCACTTGGCCTACCACTTGTCGAGTACGAAGCAATTGGCGCTCAGTTTCACTCGGCGACCAAGTACAGAAACAAGCAATTCGGCGCGAGAGCTGGTGCCGGTACGAAATCGTCGTGGTGTCTTGCTGTTCCCCCAAACGCTCCAATCGTGTATCTCGTGCTACCCCCAGCATTACATCGTCTCCGGGTCTCGTCGCCTTGGCAAGCGGTTCGGTTATCGCCTCGCTCACGAATGGACTCGATATAGCTGTTGAGTCAATTCAGCTTTCCGCGGTGTCGTTGGAGAGGAAATTGGACTAAAGTCAACTAATATCAGAGGACTCTCATGTATCCGCAAACGCCATCAACGCCTGGAGATGCCCGCCAAAGCCATAAAGTAGTACTACTGTACCAGAGTCTCAGTCTCCGGAGAGTCTTATGTAAGGTGCATAAACATGATAGTGCTAGTGCTCTGACATCTTTGCACTGATCACCTCATAGTCGGGCCTTGGTGAGACTATCTCATACCGCTAGTCCACTCGCGCATCAACCCCCTTGTCGACGGCCTGTTACTGGGCCACAGCACTCGAATGGGAAACGTGCACGTTCCATTTCTCGCGAGAGAGCACAACTTATCGTAGTAATACGCACTTGGCGTCTTGCTGGTTAAGCTGCAGCAAGGGCATCTAAAAATAGGGTTGATGGCCGCTGCCAGGTGCCGGCTTTTCTTGGCCTCACGTTTGTCACCATTGAGCGTCACATCACGACAAGTCACCAATGCGGAAACTGTGGGCGAAGGACATGTAATCGGCGGGTCCTCATTGGACCTGCGGCAGCTTGATTCACCCGCCGGCGCGGGCAAACTTTCCGCATGATGGCAGCTTAAATTGTGTTGACGATGCCTGGCACCGTAGCATTGAAGGCCAAGCATGCAGGGCGAGTCGGGGGATGGCCTGGGGCGGACGAGCAGAGGCAGCAGGGGTCAGCTTTGGTCAGACACAAGAGAGGCGGCAAGGCATCATCTTTGTGACCATCTATCGTATGAGCTGTATGACCGATCGAGTGTTTGCGCCTGGATGCATCAGCTCGTGCAACTTGAGAAAACTCGAGTCTTGACACCTCTCTCTCACGACTAGCAGAGATCAAGTATAGCGGAAGACGGTGGACTGCCAGCGAGTCCACTTGCCTCGTCTGGGCAGTCCTCCGCCCCTTAGCCCTTGGCTGAGAGGCATCTGATTAGCTGACCGAAGCCTCCAGGACCCGGCAGTTTGCTGCTAGCATGAGATTTTCGGCACCTAGCGGAAGAGGCGGAGTGGCGGAGAAGAAGCATAAGGTGGGAGGGACGGGACTGACTCGAGCAGTATAGTAAGGTATGGAGTACCTGTGCGGATGGTGGTAATCGAAGCCGATCAGAAGTCCCCAGAGCCTCGGACTTGTTCTTCTAAACCTGCGGCGCCGGTAGAATGGTTTAGGAAGGAGATTCCGGGCGAGATCGAGGGAACCTCTGCACGAGTTTGTCAACGTTTGTGCGGCTCACAGGGATGGCACAGAAACCGTGTGCCACCTGCAAGCTTACTTTTACTGCCCGGGGGCGTGGGAGCTGGTGTCACATCGAGCTGCATGATGCCAGGCACGGCTACCTTAAGGCCGCATGAGTCCGATGCCATACGGAGCCCCTGTCAGCTGTGCTTGTGCAAAGCCCAGTCGGTATCGTTATGTGCGAGGAGCACTCCGTATACACGGATACCTTACTATGTAGCGAGGGCAAGCCCAACCGGGGCAGACAAAGACAGCTCCAATGGAGAGGGAAGAAAAATTATATATGGACATGATCGGCAGCTCTTGATCGCAGCTGTTTTCCACCAGACCTACCAACTCCTCGTGGCCGCTCTGCTCCTGTCGACCCGGTCCAGCTCTAGACGATGCCTCTCAAGAACCTCCTGGCCATTGCCGGCACGCTGCCGCTCGCCTCGGCCATTGGCTGTCCTCACATCAACGGCAACGGCAATGCCAACGTCAATGTCGCTCGAGCCCATCCCGAGTCCATCTTGGAGAAGAGGTTCAGCCCGGACGGCCCCGACTTCGGCACGTGCCCTCGCAAGAGCACCGTTGCTGGAGGAGGCACGCGCAGCAGGCAGTGGTGGCCCTGCGAGCTGAACCTGGGGGTGCTCCGCCAGTTTTCCGAGAAGTCGAATCCCCTGGGCTCCGATTTTGATTACGCTTCTGCCTTTAGCAAGATTGATGGTAGGTTGAGCGACTTGTCAGGGGGGCTATACAAGGCCAAGTGCTGATATCAAGGACAGTCGCCCAGCTCAAGAAGGACATCACCGCCGTGCAGACCACTTCCCAGGACTGGTGGCCTGCCGACTTTGGCGACTATGGCCCGTTCTTCATCCGTCTAGCATGGCACAACGCGGGTACCTACCGCGCTGTTGACGGACGCGGAGGCGCCGGTCAGGGCCAGCAGCGATTTGCTCCCCTCAACAGCTGGCCGGACAATGCCAACCTGGACAAGGCTCGTCGTCTGCTTTGTAAGTCGAACCTAAAATGGCCGTGGATCATTGGGGACGCCATCCTTTGCTAACCGGACGCGCGCGACAGGGCCCATCAAGCAAAAGTACGGCAGCGCCCTCTCCTGGGCCGATCTGTTCGTCTTTGCCGGCAACACGGCCATGGAGAACATGGGTTTCCCGACGTACGGCTTTGGTTTTGGTCGCGAGGACACCTGGCAGTCGGACGAGGGCATCTACTGGGGCGGCGAGCAGGAGATGTTCCCCGAGGCGCTCAACAACGTGGTCCGCTACAACGGAAGCACAGACTTTGCCGAGCGAGCGGACAAACTCGAGAGCCCGCTGGGAGCCGTCAGCATGGGTCTCATCTACGTCGACCCTCGCGGACCTAATGGCCAGCCTGATCCAAAATTGTCGGCCTTGGACATCCGCGAGACCTTTGGCCGCATGGGCATGAATGACGAGGAGACTGTCGCCCTCATCGCTGGTGGCCACGCCTTTGGCAAGACCCACGGCGCCGTGACGGGAGACAACATCGGCCCCGAGCCCAACGCTGCCAACATTGAGCTGCAGGGCCTTGGCTGGAAGAACAGCTTTGGTAGTGGGAACGCCGACAACGCCTACACTTCAGGTCTTGAGGTCATCTGGTCCCGCACTCCCACCAAGTGGGCAAACGGTGAGCTACCCTTTTGTCCTCTTTGCTTCATTGCATTTCATTCACTGACTGTTCCTCGCAGAGTTCCTCTTCTCCCTGCTCAACAACAACTTCACCCTTACCAAGTCCCCCGATGGTGCCCCTCAGTGGGAGGCTCTCGATGCCAACGCATCTTACCCCGACCCCTTCATCAAGGGCAAGTTCCGCCGGCCCACGATGCTGACCTCCGACCTGGGTCTCCGCGATGATCCCATCTACAACAACATCTCCAGGACGTTCCTCAACGACTTTGACTACTTTACCGAGAAGTTTGGCCTTGCCTGGTGTAAGTCAGCATACTACCCTACCTTATGATGCATGCCCCAGCTGACCTCTGATGCAGACAAGCTGCTGCACCGTGACATGGGCCCCATCGCCCGCTACCTCGGCCCCGAGGTCCCCAAGAAGGCCCCCCTCATCTGGCAGGATCCTCTCCCGACGCCAGCTTACACCACTCTGGCCGACTCAGACATTTCCTCTCTGAAGCAGCAGATTCTCGCCGCCCCCGGCCTCAACGTCTCCAACCTGGTCACCACTGCCTGGGGCTCCGCATCGACCTTCCGTATCTCTGACAAGCGCGGTGGTGCCAACGGAGCTCGCATCGCTCTCCAGCCCCAGGTCAACTTTGCTGCCAACAACCCTCCCCGTCTGCAGGCCGTCCTCAAGGCCGTAAGTAACAGTATCACACCAGTCATATGTGCTTATGCTAACAACTACTTCTCCGGCTATAGCTCAAGGGTGTTCAGACCAAGTTCCAGTCCAGCGGCAAGAAGGTGTCTCTGGCTGATCTCATCGTCCTCGGTGGTGTCGCTGCCATTGAGAAGGCTGCCAAGGCTGCTGGGCTTACCCTCACCGTGCCCTTCACCCCTGGTCGTGTTGATGCCACCCAAGATCAGACCGATGCCTCCACCTTTGCCTTTCGTACGTCCAACCCCCCACGCAGCGATGACCCCTGCAAGTTGTGTCACATCTGCTAACCTTTTTGCTGCAGTTGAGCCCAAGGCTGACGGTTTCCGCAACTTTGGACACGGCACCGCTTCGTCGCTGACTGAGGAGATCCTTGTGGACAAGGCTGCCCTCCTTACCCTGAGCCCTCCTGAACTGACGGTCCTCATTGGTGGCATGCGCGCCCTCTCTGCCAACTTTGACGGCTCCTCGACCGGTGTTCTGACTTCCCGCCCCGGCCAGCTCACCAACGACTTCTTCGTCAACCTGCTGGGCTCCTACTCGACTTGGTCCGTTGTCAACGGCACCAACGAGGAGCTGTTCCAGAGCAAGGACTCGAGTGGCAAGGTCCAATGGACTGCCTCCCGCTCTGATCTCATCTTCGGCTCTCACCCCGAGCTGCGTGCCCTTGCTGAGGTCTACGGCTCTTCTGACGCCAAGACCAAGTTTGCCAATGACTTTGTCGCCGCATGGGCAAAGGTCATGGACCTTGACCGCTATGATGTCAAGGGGCACAAGAGCGCCTATTAAGGAGTTGGTTACCTGAAGCTGTACTTTCAGAATATTGTATATACCATAGTCACATCTTTTAATGACTAGATTAGCAAGGCACAGCTGCCATCATGATGAACAAATACATGCAACTTGAAATGACTTTGCTTCCTCTTCTTGTTTATCGCTTGGTGATGCTATGCTCACCGCCGGATGATTGTCTGGCTACCTCAATATTTCGCTCTTCAGTGCTTCCATAGCGACTGGGTGACATGACACAATGTGCCACAGCAATCTCGTGGTCCAGTTGGTCCTACTAAGTACGAGTCGTGTCTTACCATGGAATATTCCATCCGCTCGCCACGACCGTCTAAAGAGCTGTGCGATACGCTGTGTAACACCTAGCACGATGTAAGTTTGCTTGGTATGCCAAGCATCCTCATTCTGGCCATCGGTAGCGATGTCCATCTACCCTGCTTTGTGATGCTACGTTAGGTAGCAAACTCGCACAACACTTGCATGGCAGGTATCATAACAGCCACCGCTACAGATTACAATAACTATCCTCGGTCCGGCAACACAATGAAATACGTGTTTGTCTTGGCCGCGGCGTAATGCCGCATTGGGGGGGTTTCTGTGTCTGCGACCTCCTCGTACGGTTGAGCGGCCGCAGGGATGAAGCGTTTTAGACCTTTTTCTTCCGCTGACAAGGAGTCATCTAAAAGGACTTGCGCAAAGGTGTTATGTCCCTGGTCCTCGTGGATCGGAAAATGGTCCGCTTTGTGTTGCAGTGCTTATGGATCATGGGCTATACTAATGCAATTCGCGAGTGATGTAATGCTCTATGACGGTTCTGCATGGAATATTGGCAATGGAAAACAGCATAAGCTTCATATGATGTACCTGAATACTCTTCAGAGTACTGCAATAGTTACCGATGGCATTATTCCCAGACAATATATCTTATTCTTTGGTTAATATGGCCCTGTGAGCCCATCTTCTAGTCGCAGTTCCAATGCTTCAAGACTCCTTGGGATACCACTGGCTTAATCACCTACAATTACTTACTATTGAAAGTATGCAATTGGCTTTATAGTCCTCATTCAGCCCAAGTCAACTTCGTCCCGCACAAGTCAGATTCGGACCGTTCCCGAGACGTCAGAAAACGCCAACAGGGGGCAACCAAGCGGGGAGTATCAGTAAGATATCCGATATCAGAACTTCTGACCTCGAGACCAGGTCACCACATGGCAACCCAGTCAACTCAAGTATTGCGGCCTAAGTTATGGGATTTCTGAAGAGGGCTTCTTGCAGTTGCTCAATTCGATATGGATCGGTAGCTATTTTCGGGGACAGTCGGCCAGATGATGCTCCGCTGAAATTTTGCCCTGGACGAGGTATGCACGAGACAGGGACTAAATTCTGACATAACCAGTGATCGCATATTGTTTCCGTTAGACTTTTGCTGTTATTAAAGTACGTTAACTAGAAGTGTCTGGCTTTCTAGGATAGATGCGGGGGCTAGCTCGAATAAGGAGGAGGTGAAGCATTCCAAATAGTTGTAGTTATCACGAGGTTGGTGTCCGGATAGTTATTTTGTCCGCTGCATGGTAATGCCGTTTCAGGCCCAATTGGCGGGTTTACTTATTGTATCAGGTGCACATATGGAGAAATGACAAGAGGATGGAGCATACGGTCGATGATGCATATGTCCTCTTACTGAGACAAGGTTGGTTCATGCTATCTGATGACCAAGAATTGATATAGTTATCGTAGTATACTTTCTACCGGGTATGGAGCAAATTATTTGTGCTAATTGATGATCCGGGGTAAAGGCTATGTAGCTGGCAAGCGTGACTTATGATCCACTGCTGATCTATCAATAACTGCATTTAGAAACATACTCGGATGTGGTTATACCGGAGCAACTTGCAAGATGTGGCATAGTTCACGAAGCCGGCAAGCTATAGGTAGTGGCAGGAACAATGAGAGCACGCCCTGAATCGGGAGGACGATCGGGGATTCGGATACAATAGGCGTTTTTCTTTAGTTGTTGCATTATCCGGCATCATGATAAGGCTGATTATGCGCCAATGTCAAGAGCAGCATAGACGAATAAGTCATGTATAAGGTAGAGTTGGATACTTAGTACCATTACCAGACAACCAATAAACGATATAAGGTATCCATGTGCACCATGCGAAGTCGGCATTGCAGACACTTTTACCATAGCTGCTTACGCCATCAATATTGTTCTTTGTGTAGATATAGATGGTGCTATGTGATTACGAACGCTCACAGAGCAGAGCGGAGAATTAGAGGATAGTGAACTGGATTCTCATAGTACTAGGCCCCTTGAATCGGTGATTTAGAGTTGTCCAATCACCCCAAGGACGGAGCTCTTAACGAGGCTGAATCTGCATCAGATATAGAAAGACACACCAACTTCATATGAAACGTCAAAGCGGCATTGATTCCCTACAATGAACACATGCTAATCGTAATTGTAATGGCGTGTTGTTCTTTCTCGTGCATTGGTATTGTGGGACAGAGGTCTTTCTAGATGTCATATAATCTTCACCAAGGTCGACTCGCTCATTCGTCCCTTGAACACGGTGAACCAATAATCCTTCGCCTCAAGACGAACATTAGGGGGTTTCGACAACTGAACAAGTCCTAAACGCTGCCAAACAGCACAGCCGTGTTCGTCATCATAGCCAATCTTCCGTAGTAGAAGCATGATCAACGACCCCGAATCAATCCCCGTCGCAAGCATGAAGCATTGTACGACACTTCCAGCAGGGATGTGATCCGTTCCCGATAAAGATGAGTCGTAGTCTGCCCACACGTTGCCCACTTGCCTTTGCATGATGTCGAGCTCAAAGAGTTCAAAAGGCTTCCTCAGATTCTTGCCAAGAGAAGATCTGTAGTTGATCGAGGTAGATATCAAGTGACCGCGTAGTAAGAGATTGCCACCGCTGAGCTCACCGGTTGGGTCCGTCTGGTACGGGAAGCAGTTTACCTCCTCGACTTTGCACAGAGTAATAAGGCCAGTTCCCACATCAAGAAACTTGATCGGACCCAACACAGCTGCCCACGACCACGTGGGAGCTCTCCATACCTGCGGACGTCGAGACCACTCATTTTCCGTTGCCGACTCATCAAACATGGTCTCTTTATGCCACGCTAGGTCATATAGTAAAGAATCTGTCCACATTCCCGCGACATACTCGGAACTTGCAGAGACTTGGAAGATCTTCGCTATGCCTGAGATTGCTGGAAAGATGTCGCTCTCGAAGGTCAGGTGGAGTTTCGTATACTCTTCCACCAGCATGTGCCAGACCTTGATCAAGTGGGCCTCCTTCAACTGCTGCCAGTGATCGTGATTAAAGATAGCCTTTGGCTCCAAGACTCGCTGTGCAGAGAGTGTGTAGATGTCCGTAGTTCCACCATCGGTGTTAATGACGGTTGAAGGTGTACACTGGCAAGTAGATGTCCGTAGACACTCCCATGAAAGCTCCTCTGGCCCAAAGTGAAGAACTCTTGACGACAAAAGGCGTTCTTGAAAGATCCACCCACGATTAAAGGTCGGCAGTGAGGACGACTTGACAAGCCTCTGGTCCATATATCCCGGGGAATGAGTGAATGATTTGCGAAAGCATAGAGCAGCTCCTTGGCCTAGAGATGGAAGAGCTACTATGCTCGGCTCTAGTTGCTCGTTGATACCGCCAAAGAGACTCTCTTCGGACGTGGATGCCTTTGATGCGGATATCACAATGTATGCGTTTTGGTAGACTGAGCCCATCTTCGCCGCCTCCCGTCTCCAGTCGTCCTTGTCATCTTGGACAATGCAAAGGCTATCGATCCAGAGCAGAGAGATGCCCAATGTTCTCACAACTGTGATTGTGTCTTGGAAGAGGCGAGGCAGTGAATTCCAGCTAATTCCCTGCTTGTGTCTGTCAAGATTGACAGTTGTTGTGCTCAAGGGCCGTGAAGTACCCCAACAGTGGCTTAGACAGGCGTATCTTGCAGTCTCACCATCGCCGACGTCAAAGTCTCTCAATCGGATGTGATCACTGTTAGAAGAGCCAATATCAAGAATGCGCCGCGGTAATGATCCCGTAGAACCGGAATTCTTGCTGCGGCATGCATGGTTGTTGTCACATTGCCTCAGCTTCTCTGCGGCCCATTCGAGGCTGGCATCAGAGCATGTTGATCTTGGGAGATCTACTACTCCGATTGGCACGTTTGGAAATAAGCGATCTAATTCAGGGGTTCCTGGCCAAGCGAGTAAGTCAGTATCAGCCCATCCGCACATGTATGGCAACTATGAAAGTCGAGTTTCAGTGACTAGACGACGCCATATGCACTGCTCTACAGGGACGGAAACCTCACTGTGTGGTGGCTGAGCGAAAACGGAAATCTCCAGCTGGCGGTTGAAGAGGGTCAGGCTGAGGCTCTGGCCTGAAGCAGCCATGTTGATGTCCATGCGCAACCTCTCGACAGAATCCGAGGGCTGGACATCCTGAGAGGCACCATTGGCAATGACTCTTTGGATGCCGGCACTCAAAACTGAGCATGAAAGGCAGCCTGATTCTGCCCCCTGTGAGAGGGCATCGAGGCTTGTAATGGCTGCAGTTGGTCCGCTACTTGCTCGTGGCGGGTGGTGGCACGAGGAACAAGGCCGGCTTTCGGGAGCGGACTTGAGACCAGACAGCGACATGATGTCTGCAGTTTCTAGCCTGATGTCATTGCGTATCTGTCAAGCAGATCTGTAAAACAGTCATATACCTAATCAGAACACTATTCGTAAAGCCCTGAATATCGTCATCATCCCTATTCGGGGTCTCGGGCAATTTCAGCTGAAGAGGGGGCTTATTCCGGACCCGATCGCCCCGCCTGGTTGGGCTGTGTAAGGCGAAGATTCCGCTTAATAAGGGCGCCACATCTGCATGTGGGTGGAAGTTGAGATGCATTGATGCAACCGTTGAGAGAAGAGACAATGAGGAACTATTCTAGTCAATCAGTAGTTGATCAAGATAGAAGAGATAGATCAGGAAATTGTAATTGAATGATGATAGTGTAAATTTTGCAATGGCAGTAAGACTACATGTACTCAGATCGAGTAGGCGGTCTCATGAGCACACGTGACTCTGGCTCGTCAGTGTCTCTCTTGATCTCCTCACCATCAACCTCCATCCCTCCTCCCAAAATGCTATTTGATACGCTGCATAGGAGACGCCATTTACCATAATGATGCTGCATCGTGACTAGTTCGATTGCCGCAGTTCAGAAACCCGGTGCGCCGGCACTTGGGCAGATCGACGGAGTCCGGTTGCCGTACGCCAAACGACCAGCACCCACCGTTTGCGTAACTCAGACATACCTAAGGTACCCAGAGATGATATACAGAGGCAGTAATTGCCAGCGATCGTCGTTGAGATATTAAGCAGGGAAAAGCGCTCAAGCAGCTGAGAACTACAAGGCGTCTCAATTCTGGGCTTTTTGATCCGCCGCCAGCAACCCGGCACACTCATGCTAGGCTCGATCTCAAGACATCTGATCCAAGGGTCTCAGCTGTGCCGTGTGTGTGCAAGGCCAAATAGAGCTGGGCGCCATCTGCTTCACTACCCGAAAGCCATTGGACAACGACGCCGAGAATTGCTTAGCTGCAAGATCTACTCCCTCAGCTGGGGCTGGGCTTTATTCATGGGTGTGTCAAGGTCAATCAGTGTGGCTACGCACTAGCCAGAAATTGACTTTGAGACCATCCTGGCTTCCAAATTCCAGTGTGATGAGAAGAGAGTTGAGGGATGGAGAGATGGTAGTTTGGCTGTTGGGTACAGTTTCACAAGGCAGGATTCGCGCTCGGCTTCTAGAAGATGCGGATGAAGCAATTGAAACGGACGGCCATGTCATCCCTGCTCCGGTTCCGCGGCCATCGGAGTCAGCCCCTCACAAACCTCCGTCACACTCTCGGGGATTCGCCGGGCACGGCACGGCGGGTTCAGTCAGAGTCCGCAAACCCGACGATCTGTGTTGGACTCTCCACCAAGGGCTTCAGCTCCGTGTCCGCAGTCTCGAGGCGTATCTGGTCTCATGTGGCTTTTGGAAACATGGGGAATGCGCACGCCATCAAAGCCCGCCGCTGGCTATGCAAGCGATCAACTCCGTACAAGGTTTGGCTAGCTACCGGCCTTGGACATGGCCTACTCCGGTAGCCCGGCTCCGGACCACTGCAGTATTGTATCGATCTGTGGTGTGGTTGGTATGTCATCGGTTGACTGCTTGTATAAGTATGGTCCCTCCCGATTCAAGGGAGTTCTCGTGCTTCGTGGTAGGTCATTCTTCAAGCAGCAATGGCCTTCCACGAGAGCCCAAAGGAATCTGGAACGGAGGGTGACAACAGAACAACGCACCAAAGCCACCCATTCTCGGCCGCCCTTGAAGACAATGAAGGGGTGACGTCTCCAACAGAAAGAAGCCCCCGGGAGACACATTCTCGAGATTCCGACAATGACGCCAGTACGTTCCCTTCAGCATTGAGTCGCGCCAACACGTACGATGGAGCCGGAGAGGTCATGGAGCAAGACGACAAGAGGGAACTTCAACGCATCGCAACAGCCCTTTCCCGTCGCCAGTCTCATGTTGCTGCTCCGTCTCGTCAGCAGTCGGTGGGACTTGGTACGCTCGACGAGTATGACGCCACTCTCGACCCTGACCGGCGCGAATTCGATCTTTCAAAATGGCTGCTTCGATTCATACGTGAACTTGGCGAAAAGGGTCTCGCGGAGCGTGAAATCGGTGTCTCATTCCGCAACCTCGACGTGTTCGGTACCGGCAGTGCAATCCAGCTTCAAGAAACTGTGGGCTCCGTTCTCACTTCACCTCTTAGACTTGGAGAATTTTTTACCTTCGGCAAAAAGGAGCCAAAACAGATTCTTCACAGTTTCAACGGGCTGGTGAAGAGCGGAGAGCTCTTGGTCGTGCTTGGCCGCCCAGGCTCCGGCTGCAGCACGCTTCTCAAGTCTATTTGCGGCGAGCTGCATGGCCTCAACCTTGGAGAGAGTTCGAACATAAGCTACAATGGCATCCCGCAGAAGCAGATGAAGAAGGAATTCAGAGGCGAAGCCATCTATAACCAAGAGGTACGCTCGCTTCTTGTCTGTGTCGCGAGAGGACGGAAACCTGACGACAAATTTCCTCCCCTTCTTCCCCTGATTCTTAGCTAAATCCCTCCGTAGGTCGACAAACACTTTCCTCACCTTACAGTCGGCCAGACTCTTGAATTCGCGGCTTCAGTCCGAACACCATCCCACCGTGTCCACGACATGCCTCGCAGCGAATACTGTCGCTACATCGCCAAGGTCGTCATGGCAGTGTTTGGCCTCACGCACACTTACAACACCAAGGTCGGCGATGACTTTATTCGCGGAGTATCAGGAGGCGAAAGAAAGCGCGTTAGTATCGCCGAGATGGTCCTGGCCGGCTCGCCATTTTCCTCCTGGGACAACAGGTTTGTCCACCTGCACAGCTACATATGGCACATCTCTAACGCCGATTAGCACTCGAGGTCTCGACTCTGCAACAGCTTTCAAGTTCGTCAAAGCGCTCCGAACGTCCGCCGATTTGGGCAACCACGCAAACGCCGTTGCCATTTACCAGGCTAGTCAAGCCATCTACGATCTTTTCGACAAGGCGACAGTTCTATATGAGGGTCGTCAGATCTACTTTGGCCCGGCAGATAAAGCAAAGGCATACTTCGAGAGGCAGGGTTGGTACTGCCCTCCGCGCCAAACAACCGGCGACTTCCTGACTTCAGTTACCAACCCAGTGGAGCGTCAGCCTCGCCCGGGAATGGAGCTCAAGGTGCCTCGGACTCCGCAAGATTTTGAACGAATGTGGCTGCAGTCTCCCGAATTCGAGGCCCTGCAGAAAGATCTCGATCAGTATGAGGAAGACTTCGGCGGTGAGCGCCAGGGAGAGACTCTCGCGCGTTTCCGCCAGCAGAAGAATTTCCGGCAGGCCAAGAACATGAGGCCTAAGTCTCCGTACATCATCAGCATCCCCATGCAGATCAGGTTCAACACAAAACGTGCCTATCAGCGCATATGGAATAACAAATCGGCAACAATGGCATCCACAGTGGTTCAAATCGTCATGGCTCTTATTATTGGCTCTATCTTCTTTGGCACTCCCGACACAACAGATGGCTTCTACGCCAAGGGCTCAGTCTTGTTCGTAGCCATTCTACTCAATGCATTGACCGCAATATCCGAGATCAACAATCTGTATGCGCAACGGCCCATTGTCGAGAAGCATGCCTCGTATGCCTTCTACCATCCAGCCACCGAAGCAGCCGCGGGTATCGCTGCAGATATTCCCATCAAGTTCATCACGGCCTCAGTCTTCAATGTCATCCTCTACTTCATGGCTGGTCTGAGACGAGAACCTTCACAGTTCTTCATCTACTATCTCATTGGCTACATCTCCATTTTCGTCATGAGTGCCATTTTCAGGACAATGGCCGCAATTACCAGGACAGTCTCTCAGGCCATGTCGCTCGCCGGAATCTTGGTCCTTGCTCTTGTCATTTATACTGGCTTCACCATCACCGTGCCATCCATGCACCCCTGGTTTAGCTGGATCAGGTGGATCAATCCTATATACTACGCTTTCGAGATACTCGTCGCCAACGAGTTCCACGGTCAAAATTTCCCTTGCGGTGGCAGCTTTGTGCCTCCATATAGCCCGCGTGTTGGCGATTCTTGGATCTGTCCAGTTCCGGGCGCTGTTCCTGGTAACGCTACCGTCAGCGGCGATGCCTTCATTGCCACCAACTACGAGTATTATTACTCCCATGTTTGGCGAAACTTTGGTATCTTGTTGGGGTTTCTCATCTTCTTCATGGCCATCTATTTCATTGCGACGGAGTTGAACTCATCGACTACAAGTACCGCCGAGGCCCTTGTTTACCGACGCGGTCATGTTCCCACCCATATCATGAATGGTGAAAGCGGTCCGGCCAGGACAGAAGACGGGACTGGCGAGAAAGGCCTGCATGGGGAATCCACTACCAGCTCCAACGTAAAAGGGCTGGAGCCTCAGCGGGACATCTTCACCTGGCGAAACGTTGTTTACGATATCAAGATAAAGAGCGAAGACCGCAGGCTTCTGGATCATGTCTCTGGCTGGGTGAAGCCGGGCACATTAACCGCGCTGATGGGTGTCAGTGGTGCAGGAAAGACGACCCTTTTGGACGTCTTGGCCCAACGAACTACCACGGGCGTCATTACGGGCGACATGCTTGTGAACGGCAGGCCACGGGATCTCAGCTTCCAAAGGAAGACGGGCTACGTCCAGCAGCAAGGTATGATGAAGGCACATATCTCAATCGCTTCATATGGGTGTATGCTAAACTGAATGATAGATTTGCATCTCGAAACTGCCACCGTCCGCGAGAGTTTGCGATTCAGTGCCATGCTGCGCCAACCCAAGTCGGTCAGCAAGGAAGAGAAATATGCTTTCGTGGAAGAAGTCATCAAGATGCTCAGCATGGAAGAATTTGCCAACGCAGTTGTTGGTGTTCCCGGCGAGGGTCTCAACGTTGAACAGCGAAAGCTTCTCACCATCGGAGTCGAGCTGGCAGCCAAGCCAAAGCTACTGCTTTTCCTCGATGAGCCAACCAGCGGTCTCGATTCTCAGAGCTCGTGGGCTATTTGCTCATTTCTCCGCAAGCTTGCCGATTCTGGCCAGGCGATTCTGTGCACCGTTCATCAGCCAAGTGCTATTCTCTTCCAGACATTTGACCGCTTGCTATTCCTGGCAAAGGGCGGGAAGACGGTATACTTTGGCAACATTGGTGACAACTCTCACACGCTTCTCGACTACTTTGAGGAGCATGGCGCAAGAAAATGCGGCGATGAAGAAAACCCAGCCGAGTACATGCTGGAAATTGTCAACAACGGAGTCAACGACAAGGGAGAGGACTGGCACTCGGTATGGACAGCAAGCTCGGAATATCAGGACGTCCAAAGAAAGCTCGATCGCCTTCACGAGGAAAAGCTAGCCGAGAGCCCTAGTTCGGAAGAAGATGCTTCTCAATCAGAGTTCGCTACACCATTTGCAACCCAGCTCTGGGAGGTCACGTATCGCATCTTTCAGCAGTATTGGCGCTTGCCCAGTTACATATTTGCCAAGTTCATGCTGGGCACTGCTGCTGGGTTGTTTATTGGCTTTTCATTCTTCGACGCCAATTCGTCATTGGCGGGCATGCAGAATGTCATCTTTTCAGTCTTCATGGTGACGACAATCTTCTCTACCATTGTGCAGCAGGTAAGACTTCTCGCGGAGGCAATCAACTCGAGTCCCAAACTGACGAAACTCTCCTCAGATCCAACCTCTCTTTGTTACCCAAAGATCGCTGTACGAAGTCCGTGAACGCCCAAGCAAAGCTTACTCGTGGAAAGCCTTCATCCTTGCCAACGTCTTCGTCGAGATTCCTTATCAGATCATCATGGGCATCCTCGTCTTTGCCTGCTTCTACTACCCCGTTGTCGGCATCCAGAGCTCCATCCGGCAGATTCTTGTTCTCCTCTTCATCATGCAGCTCTTTATCTTTGCAAGCTCTTTCGCTCACATGATCATTGTCGCCATGCCAGACGCACAGACAGCCTCCAGCATTGTGACTTTCTTGGTGCTCATGAGCACACTCTTCAACGGAGTTTTGCAGACACCCGATGCACTACCGGGATTCTGGCTATTCATGTGGCGAGTTTCCGTATTCACTTACTGGGTCGCAGGTATTGTTGCGACAGAGCTCCACGGGCGACCAATTGTGTGTTCGGAGAGCGAGCTGTCCATCTTCAACCCGCCCAGCGGCCAGACCTGTGGCGAGTACCTGGCGCCGTTCCTCCAACAAGCACCTGGACAGCTGCAGAATCCCTCGTCGACCGACCAGTGCCGCTACTGCCAGCTCAGCAACGCAGACCAGTATCTTGCCGGCTCAGAGATCTTTTGGGGAGACAGATGGCGCAACTACGGAATTGTCTGGGCGTACATTGTCTTCAATATCTGCACTGCGATTACCCTGTATTATCTCTTCCGTGTCAGGAAATGGAATACCAGCGGCTTCAATATCCGCCTTCCGTGGGGAAAGAAGGCTGCAATGCAGTGAGTTTGAAAGAACCAAAAGCAAGCTGGTGCGTGAATTGCAGTATTGAGCACTCCTTTTCCTCCACACCTCCATCGATATGGCTTCAGCAAAAAAGTCATTTGTATCTTATATTCGTCGAGTCTGGGCCACGGGTTACACTGGCGGCGTCAACTCGAGGAGCTCTCGCTCCATTTATTTCCACGTATAGATTTTTCATAGCTATCTTAGAATCTCAACGAGACTTACCTAGTACTCGGCTTCAATACGACGATATTGACTTGTACCGGCTCTTTCACCCCCCTTAAGCTGGGGATCAAATCAAGAAGCTATTGCCCCTTCATGAGCGTAGCAACATGTGAGATTGGCATTGCTTAATTCACATGCAGAGTTGTGGTATAACGATTCTGGTAAACTCTCGCCTATGGATAGAGTATAGCGAGAGGTTCTTAGAAATCTGCCAGGGAGTTCGTCGATGAAGTCGAATCGCAACATGGATCACGATGATCATCCGTTGGGAATGCCCTCAGGGGGTATGGTTGTTAGCAGAAAGAGCACCTCAAGATCGAACAAGATCCGTGAGGTGGTTAGAGGCGGTGCCACAGCCGAAACGAAGCTCGCAATAAGCCGGATCTCGCGCACCATCGGGTCTTGTTGCCTGTTTGAGGGGATGAGTTACAGAGTCACTGGAAGGAGAAGTCACTCCCCTGAACACGGGCTTAATTCTCGTGCCGTTTTACTTCTACCCAACCATTTCATGCGTGTGGTTTGAGCTATACAAGTACGGTACTGAGGTAGGGTTATTGCCGCTATTTAGAAAGGCTCAAGCAAGCATCGCACATCACACTGCGTTAGAAAGGATGAAAGGGGCTTTGAGACAAATTATACAGCTGAGACCGCGGCTAAATGCTTAGCAGGCTGTCGGGGGGTATCATATTGCAGGGCAACCACTTGCACCGATTCCCATTCTGAAGCAAGCCACAGTTTTCCATTGTTGCAGCCGTCCCCTGACTTGAATCGGAACTTCTTCAATAAAGTCGTTTCCCGGGAGCTCGGTTTGAAAGAAGAGAGGTTTGCATGAAAGCTGTTATTGACACACACTGCATTCGGAAAGGCACAACAGCCGGTTTCTACTTCTGCTGGTTGGCGGCCTGCAGGAGGCTGCTTCGCTTTCTGCCGGAGATTAGACCCCAGTGATGCAACCAAGTCAGGGGCAAGCGTTCAGGATATTGAATTCAAGATCGGGATGGAGTACCGAGGAGGGATATGAAGCAGCATGTTTTTGTAGCAGCGGCTGCTGCTTCGCTGCTTTGCGGCTTTGCCTAGATATAGGGACTGCGTAGCAAGCCTCCCCAGCTGGCGTAGCAAGCCTCCTGAACTGCAAGCTTCTTGAAGTTGATTGGCCACACTTGGGCAACCTCGAGAACGCTCATTACTTATCAAATACATATATCTCTAATGTTACTCGTTAACCCTAACACTAACCATTAACCCTAACCTAACTAACTAACTAACCCAAACAGCTAACTACTTATCTAGCTATTTAGAAGTTTTTCTCTGATTTTTTTCTGAATTTTTATAAGCGAGATATATGCTTTTGAAAGATAACTGTTAATGTACCCTTTAGGTATCATAGAGGCTTGCTACGCCAGCTGGGGAGGCTTGCTACGCAATCCCTAGATATAACGTCTTTACATCGTGCAGGATGGCGGGATTCATGACGGTAGGCTAGGCCATGGTAATGGCTAATATAACAAATAATCGGGGAAACTTCGGCGAAAACTGCATGAAGTATCCTGCTGCTGCTGATGTACTTGTCCTGGAAAGGTTCTCTGAGGGATAATGAATCGCCAATTGTTGTTGAAAATTTGAAGGCGTGTGTGGCTACCGCAAAATTTGTTCCTTGTCTGATCTAGAGGATATGCTAATAAGAGACGAGCTGGAGGCCCGGTCTCAGAGCAATAAGGTAGTATGTCAGACGGAGAGCGGGTGGGATGGGGGAATCGCGATGCTACGCGTGAGCTAGAGAGAGGCTTGGTTTCTGGCTAATACAGCACCTTGCTTACGTCGAAGCTCGGGTGGTAACATCGTCACAGTGCCGGAGCAATTGGGTAATAACTGTCTGGTGCCTGTTCATCGAGATGCTCGGTCTCGCAAGAAGGGGGAGAAGAGTTCTCGAGGGCTTGTGTCATTGTTCTCAATGGACCTGTGGAGGGCATCAGTTTCACATGGAGACGGGACTAATAACAGCGGAAAAGTAAGAACTAGATGAGACGTTGGGTTGCTGCCCCTAAACTTGCCACGAGGCTGACTTTAACTCAGGAACAACAGAGATGAGGCCCGGACGCACACTTACACCTAACCCTGGACCTAAGCTTGTAGGGAACGTGGTGTACAGTAATGGGAAGACCTCGCATTGAATCTCCATGACAGCTGAGGTGGATATGGACAGTAATGGGAACCTTGAAGGTGCTGGAGACGCTGCTAATTAGCGGTCCTCTAGGCCGCGTCCGGCTAAGGCTCGCCTGAAGGCTGCATCTACGGATGTGCTTTGCATCGGCCTACACGGAGGCAATCGCGGTGCTTGATGGAGTTTTCTTGTCAAGTGAGGCTGATGTTGGTTACTAAATCATCTGTCTGTCTTACCTAAAGCACCGTGAACCTGGTAGCTACAAGTCTCGCCCTTTTCACCATCTTCACATACCGCTCGTATCGCCTGTCCGCTTTCATTAGCCCAAGTCGTCCAAGCCCAAAAGCCACAGCTGGACAGGACAGGATCGGGACCTGAATGAATCAGCAGCCGGATTGCTGCCGTCCGTCTCCTGCGGGTTGATCATACCGGTGGGCGGACCGACGCTGTCAAGTGGCCCAGCCCTGCACAGGAGGAGGGCAGAGAGGGCCGTACTGACTCGCGTCCAGCTGGTCCAGAGGGCTCGATCATCAGAGCGACTCCATCCGGCCGGTGGCAGATGGACCACCGAGGAGCGAGTGACGAAAGGACACACTTTGACACGGTCTTTGTCTTTCAGACTGTAATAAGTGATGGGAGACGATCAGCCGGTGAGGCTACGGTATCAAGCTGTTGCCAGTGGGCATTAGAACTGTGCGCTGTAAGACCGCCCACGGTTCGGCAAGGACTCACGGTTCCTGGAACCGGTAGTTGGCATTTCAGCGGCCACAGCAGCTGCACTGCGACTCTGCCTGGAACTTACTCCAGGGGCATGCGAAGGAATGTACAGTACGAGTGCCGGCCACCATCCACGAAGAGAGTCTGATGCCACCGGCATTGCATGGCTGTCGCCTGGCAGCATGCAGGGGAAAATCGATAGTTCTTCAACCGCCGATTCAGCTGTCGCCAGTCGCCAGGGGTTGTGCGGCGCTCGCAGGGCCTGTGAGGCCGTCATCAAGTTTTCGTCAAGCAAGGCCGGGCAGAAGAAACACGATGGCTTCAGCAGCGTTTGAAGCTTCTGCACTGCTCCCCCTCCCCTGCCCCTGGCCGAGATGGGGACAACTGCGGACTTCGTACCTCGCTAGGTAGGGGACAAAGTCAGGTACAGTATGAACCAAGCCGTTCACATGTGGCGTGCGCTGAGCCTGTTTGGGGAGGAGAGTCTGATGGCCCCAGGCTAAATGTCTGCATGAACGGGAGTCGCTTGTCCCTTTCGTCTCTCGTTTCCGCGACCCTTGTTGCCATGCCTTGGTCCAAGCATAGGGATCCATTATCTTGCAGGTGGCATGATGGGTGTTTGATTGATATGACCCGAATTATGTCAAAGGGGTTTTGGCCTTTTGGCGCATTGACGCGAACGCTGAAGCTGAAGGACTAAGAACGGTCGAGAACCGACTTTCACACAGTAGGCATCATGGCTGCCCCATCACGGCAGAGGGAAAAAGGCGCAGGCTAATCGAGCCGCTGGTGGTGATGCTCAGGGCCGGCAAGACAAGAGCAAGAGAGACTATCGACGGCTCGACTACCCGCGTCATGCTCTACGAACCGGCCTCCTTTCCGCGTCTATCATCCCTCCCCGAGGCCAAATGCGGCTACGTCGTTGTCGAACAAAACATGCACTCCCTGGCAACCCCTCAGTCAGCCATCCTTGCTTGCTTGTGGATGAGAAGAAGATGCTTGCCGGGCGACTCGCTGACAGGCCGGGTTGACAGCAGCAGCGACTGTGATCAACAGATGCTTCGTATTGGTGCAGAATGGGCATCTCACCTCAGACGGGCGGCACTTTCGGAAGCTGCCGCGCGGCGTTTCGTCCCTCGCTGCCGTGCAAGGAACGATGCCGGCGTGGAGAGCACATGCTGCTGTCCGGGGCTCGCTTACATGGTTGGACCTGAAGACGAACGCCCTTCGGTCACTCGCCGCCAAAGGGACGGCATCAAAGAGAATTTCTTCAACAAACCGAATCCACAAAACAAGGTCGATACGGGCTGCTGAAGCATCTAAACAACGCCCATTAGCAGGTGGCGTCTTGCGCTGCCTATGATTCGCCTCTAGACAAGGGACGGCCCCCCGGGTAGCCTATCGGCTTCCTTCATGGCGCGTCCCAGCCGGCCGGGTTTTGGAAATCTGCAACCCCCCTGTGCGTCTTGGTAGACACTGGCTGCGACGCTCCACCGAAGGCCGTTGACAAGTAATGTCGACATGTGCCGGATCAAGTAAAGGCACATACCACACAGCAAGAAGGGAGCAAATGGGAAATTTCGTTACAGTGGACACCAGCAGCACTCCTCCCCCCCCATCTCTGCTGGTCTTTCCAGCCGTCTTCTTGATGCTGGTCTCAGAGGCTGGCCGTACAGTTCGCCCGCGGGTTTACGCCGATTCAGACGAGGCCAAAGACCGTTGCTGGTCGGCGGCCACACCCCCCCTTCTCCAAATCGAGTTTCTCAAATCGAGCCCTTCCTCGGCCGAGTCTCTGTCCCAGCATGATCCCGGCTCGAGCGGCGGCGCAAGATGCTCTTGATGCAGAGAATTTTGTGGGCGGGCATCGATGGGGCGGACTCTCCCGGCACAACCCATGAATTGCTCCTTGCTCGATTACTTGAACATGTAGGGCCCTCGCCACACGCTGCCTTGCATCGATCTCTTCCAAGATTCACTGCTTCCTTTCTTTTTCGGCAGTCTTGCCGCTCCGTTGTGGATGACAGTCTGCATGTAGGGACTCGTCCCCGTGTTAACACGCACAAAGTATACCGGTGGTCCTGACCAGGTTTCCCGCGGCAGGTTGTTGGCAGACGAGCAGACCAACAGCAACGGCAACAAACAGGCAGGCAGGCATTAAGCCGCCCATCTCGGGACAATGGTGGACTCCCGCATCCAGCAGGCCATCGCCAACGGCACAGTTCCGCCAGACATTACCGCCGAATACCTGAGCGAGTCTCGCGATGGCCCGTCGATTGTCGGCATCGTTTTCGTCACAGCCCTGACGGCTGCCGTCGTCTGCACACGACTTGTCTCGCGAACATGCATTGTACGGCGTTTCGGTCTGGACGATGCATTGGCTTCTTTGTCATTGGTAGGTTCTGAACGATGGCTTCTTTGTCACGAACTCCTGTGTATCGGGCGATGCTGACATGCTTCGACTGTGCTTGCAGGCTCTGCTGATATGCTTTGTTGGACTGAGCATCGAGTTGATCAACTTGGGTTCTGGGAGGCACTTCGCCTTCATCGAATACATCATGGACGTCCCCACGGTCCTACAGACCCAAGTGCTCGATTTCGTCGCGCACATCATCTACACGACAGCCTTGCTCCTGTGCCGCGTGTCGGGTCTCGCGTTCTATCAAAGAGTCTGCGGGCAGCATAACCACTTCCAGCTGGCCATCAAGATCGTGTTTGGGATCCTCATCGCCGGCTTCCTGCCCCAGATCTTCCTGCTCATCTTCCACTGCTCGCCGGTCACGGGCTACTGGCCGTACGGATGGGAGCCTGTGGCCCCCAAGTACACTTGTCTGCAGTGGGGTGTGGTGTACAGCGTCAACTCGTCTGTTTCGCTACTCTGCGATCTGCTCCTCTTTGGCATTCCCATTGCCATGCTGCGAACGCTGGAGATGTCTCGAAAGCGAAAGATCCAGCTGGCCGGAATCCTGTTGCCCGGTGTTGCGTAAGTCGCCCCCCTTTGGAACCTACCCCTTACCGAACAGCAAACCACTGACTCCTTGATGCCAGGGTCATTGCCATTTCCATCACTCGACTTGTTCTTGTCATCATGGGCCAGTGGGAGAGTGACGAGTCGTGGTCATACGACCCCATGCTCGGCGTGGAAGCATCGGAGATTGGGGCGACGTTGATCGCCCTGTCCGTGCCGGGAGCCAAGCCGCTCTTTGACAAGATATTCTTCAAGAAGGACGACAGCCAGACCAGCGGCGCGTCTCATTATGGCCGCAAGAACAGCAGTTTTCGGTCTCGAGGGACTGCGCTCAGCACGATGCGGTTTCACTCGGGCAGCCAGAACAGCATCCTAGGGAGCCAGGAAGAGGAGGGACAAAAATACGGCCCGGAGGCGGTGGCCAGTGCCGGCAGCAGGCATGCCAACGACGCGGAGGGCATTTACGTGCAAATGGACTTTGAGCTGAAGGAGGCTCGGGTGAATACGAATACTACGACGCCGAGTTTGGATAGCCGGTGAGGGAAAGGGGAGAAAGGGGATGATGCTTCTGATGTATATGTTTTTTTATCTGTATATGATTGTTTGGGCGGCGATTGATGTGTCTTTGTCATAGACCTCTAAATGTTTACGATATCCAAGGGCTTGCAGATTGGAAGGCGGATGAAGGCGTTGGCCTTTCTTATTTTTCTTTCCTCCCCTCTGGTCGCACACTGGAAAGATTTGTGTCATAGACATTGTCTCAATGAGACGTTGATTAGGAGTAGACGCTGTCAATGATGAAGGTCTCCAGTTTACAGGCTCGGGATATGCGAGAGCTGTCAACCAGGCCGATACGACGTGGAAGCTGAGCGAACGAACCAGAGGGCGCAAAAGAGCCATGCAACTCCTCTTGATGGGGATGGGAAAGGTGGCAGAGGGACCAGACTCCACGTGGGCCTCGAGTCAGTCGGTACGGTATGCCTGCACATGCATGAAGCGGCCCCGCCTGTCCTGAGCTGCTGGGCGGGCTGTCTGCAGGAGGATGGGGAAGAATAGGAGGGTTGCGGAGTGAGAGAGAAGGTTCTACGAAGGGTTCTGGGGGTTTGCTGGTGATGATGATCAGTGAGATGAAGCTATCAAATGAAGCTGCAAAGGAGCCGGAGTTGGAGTCAGATACTCTTTTCATTGGATGAGCCTGCATTGGATAGACTGGCCTGCAAGGGCTAAACGCAGGAGTATCGACTCAGACTCTTTGTCTCCGTATGTGCAAGCATCATACTGAGGGAAAGCCGCGGTATTGCTCTCGGCTCCGAGTCCATGCCGGATGATGGATGCCGTGACACTCTCCGGACGCCCGCCGTCGTACCTTGCATTTCAGCGCACCCTGCATATATCCATCGTGACCCTCATATATGCCTGTGTCAACTATCGTACGATCGGTATCAACTACGAGGGTACCTTTTCGGCAGCGGCCACAGCAAAGATGTCATTGATGCATTGACGCAGCTGCATTTTACAAGCTCAACTGTTCAGAGCTGGGCATTGTTTCTTAGTCCTGCCCGCGGATTCAGTTGTCTTTTGCGCCGGCTAAACCGGAGGCTCGAGAGATGCCCACATGGAGCGCTGACCAGTTTGGTCTTTCGTGTTCCTGGACTCTATAACATGGACTCTATGAGGAAAGGTTCCCTCACACGGAGCAAGGGCCTTTTTTTCCTTCTTCTTTTCACTTTTTTTTCTGCCGTCTTCCGTTCTTGCGAGTTGTACCTGGAGGCGCAAGGCTTTTGTGTTGAATCATGGCACGGCTTGTTATCTGATTCGTGGTCTTGCCTCCCGCTTTTGATACGTGCCGTGCTCAATTACCTATCCGTACTGCATTTGATCCTGGGGGCATTCTGCGTTGAATGTTTCTCGCTCCCTCATTCGAGTCCATCTGAAAGTTCATCATGTACGTGTAGTTCATCCTGCAGCTTCATTTTACTTATGAACCGTACTCGGTGTAGTCGTTATTAGTGCGTGATGAGGAACATACTGGGCAGCGCATTCATTTCCTTCTTGGCTAGCAAAGCCCTCACCTGTGAAGCACCTTTCCCATATCGTCGTCGACGACTCATTGCGTGATTGGATGCATCTCTCCTGATGTTCTGGAGCCCTTTCCGGTGACACAAGTCCAGTTAGCGGGCTGAGCTGCTCCATCTGCAGCGTGGCCGGCATGGAAGGGCGCCCCTCCCCCCCTGGCAAGTCGCCAAGGTCCCCTGGAGCGTTCGCTAACGCAGCCCGTGGAGGACGCGCTGAAGCCGCTGCCGGGAAGAGGAGGCTGGTGAGGCGAGAGGCGAACATGGAAGACTGAGGAATTTGATGGGGCCTTGAAAGAGCCGCGGAAAACTCGCAGGGACCTCAGCCCTTGGAATGGTACCTGACCTGAGCCCTCCCAGTCTCGCCTCATTCGCCCCAGCATGTCTCTGAAGCGGTCTGTTGTCTTCTTAGGTTGTGATACTGTAATTGAGGCTCCATCTGCTCCATTTCCCGCCCTGCACTAAAGCGCGAAGTCAAGGTCCGCCGCAGCCGTCTACCCGATCAGTCCCTTCTTCTGCTGCTGCTGCTGCTGCTGCTGTTACGAGGGCGAGTTTCTTCCATCAGTCGGAGCGGTCTGTTTTTCATTTGCGGTTCTTGTTCTATGCTGGTTTTGGCCATAAATTGGTTGCTCGATATCCGCAATTGTTTGTTACCTGCCTGTTCCTGGTCCGCCATGCTGGGTATCTGGTCCTAGTCGAGGGCACTTTATTACTACATGGACCACTCCTAGTTGCGCGAACACCTCGTTTGTCTGCGGATTGTTTGTTTCTCATTTATACCCTTGCGAGCGCTTCCTGTTGTCTTGCCGCTTCGTCTTTCTATCCCTCACCTCTTCCCTCCCTCTTCCCTCTCCCCCCCTCTTCCCCTCTTGATATCATCCTCGTGATATCTCGAACCTCCCACGTCCTTTAGCCATGCGGTCCCAGTTCGCCTGGGCGGCCTTTGTCGCCGCCGCAGCGGCGCTCGACGTGTCGCAGGTCTTCCCTATGACGCCCAACCTGATCCCGCTGCAGCAAAACGCCGGCTCGGACGACTTGTTCCCCATGGCCGACTGCTTCGGCTTCAAGCTGCACGAGGCCACCATCGACCAGATGCAGGCCGCCATGGCCAAGGGCAACCTGACCTCGGTCCAGCTGGTCAGCTGCTACCTGACGCGCCAGTTCCAGACGCAGCAGTACCTCAAGTAAGTGACCAGTCAGCTCATGTCATTTACATCGCTTATACCTCCGTCATTGAATCGATCGATCTTGTACTCGGGTCGATCGCCATGTGTTCCGGGGGTGGGCTGGCTGTCGGCTTGGCTCAGCTTCGCTTGGACCCGTGCTGTGCCACCGTCAACAGGCTATCAACACCCCCCCTTTTATGGCACATCACATCTTCTCCCTTCCAGAGTGCATCATGACTAATCTCCTTCTCCAGCGCCATCATCCAGATCAACCCCGACGTCTTCGCCATCGCCTCCCAGCGAGATGCTGAGCGCAAGGCCGGCAAGGTCCGGGGCCCTCTGCACGGCATCCCCTTCATCGTCAAGGACAACATCGCCTCCAAGGACAACCTCGACACCTGCGCCGGCAGCTGGGCTCTGCTCGGCAGCATCGTCCCCCGTGATGCCCACGTCGTCAGCAAGCTGCGCGATGCCGGTGCCGTTCTGTTCGGCAAGGCTGCTCTCAGCGAGTGGGCGGACATGCGAAGCAACAACTACTCCGAGGGCTACTCCGGCCGTGGTGGCCAGTGCCGCAGCGCCTACAACTTGACCGTCAACCCCGGCGGCAGCAGCTCCGGCAGCGGAGTTGGTGTTGCGGCCAACGTCATTGCCTTTGCCTTGGGAACCGAGACAGATGGAAGTGGTGAGTTGTTGAAGAAGAGATGAAAGCTGACGCTATGGGAATAAGATTCTTTATTGCTGACACCTTGACAAGTCATCAACCCTGCCCAGCGCAACGCCATTGTCGGCATCAAGCCCACCGTCGGTCTCACGTCCCGCGCCGGCGTCATCCCCGAGTCCGAGCACCAGGACTCCGTTGGCACCTTCGGCCGCACCGTTCGCGATGCGACCTACGCCCTGGACGCCATCTACGGCATCGATCCCCGAGACAACTACACCCTCGCCCAGCAGGGCCTCACTCCCAAGGGCGGATATGCCCAGTTCCTGTCCAACCGCACTGCTCTCAAGGGCGCCACCTTTGGTATCCCCTGGAACAGCTTCTGGGTCTACGCCGATCCCGAGCAGCAGCAGATCCTGACCAGCATCCTGAAGCTCATCGAGTCTGCCGGCGCCACCATCATCAACAACACCGAAATCACCGACTACCAGACCATTGTCAGCCCCGACGGCTGGAACTGGGACTACGGCACCACCCGAGGCTTCCCCAACGAGTCCGAGTACACCTACATCAAGGTTGACTTCTACAACAACATCAAGTCCTACCTGTCCGAGCTCACCAACACCAACATGCGCTCCCTCGAGGACATTGTCGAGTACAACAACAAGTACCCCGGCACCGAGGGCGGCGTCCCCATGCCCGACGGCACCCCCGCCTTCTGGTCCGGCCAGGACGGCTTCCTCGCCTCCCTCGAGACCAAGGGCGTTCAGGATGAGACGTACTTCCAGGCCCTCGAGTTCTGCCAGTCGTCCACCCGCAACGGAATCAACGATGCCCTCACCTACAAGGGCAAGAAGCTCGACGGTCTCCTCGTTCCTCCTGATGTTGCCCAGAGCATCCAGATCCCCGCCCAGGCCGGCTATCCTGCCATTACCATCCCCGCCGGCGTCCACTCCGACTCGGGCATGCCCTTTGGCCTGGCCATCCTGCAGACTGCCTTTGGCGAGGACAAGCTGATCAAGTACGCCAGCGCTATTGAAGATCTGCAGAAGAACAGCAACACTCCTTACAAGCGAACTCTGCCTACCTGGCGCGGTTACCTCGAGAGAAACCTCCCGGTTCCTCTGTAAGCTGCTGTGCAGACACAAGCTGCATCGTAGAGGGAAGAAGAAAAATGTACAAATTCATGTCGTCATGATGTATGCTCTCGTATATACACATACCCACTTACATAATGACTAGTCTTAATATAAAAGATTCAAGTATAACTCTGTCTCTGGATGCAATTGATCGAAAAACGAGGGCTTCATGGTTAACGTTCCGAGTTCTTTAACACACAAGTCATGTTCTATTTATCATATACCCAGAATTGCGTCCTAATACTATGACAGTTGTCGTATTGTTGATCAACCTCCGTTGATACCACCACTGACAGAGATAAATTGTCCCGTAATCCAGCGAGCCTTTTCGCTAGCCAGGAGCAGAACCGCATCAGCTATATCCTCCGCTGTTCCAATTCTTTCCTCGTTTCGAGTGAGCGAGACGAGCCAGTCTGTAAGGGCCGCAGCTTGGGGGGTGTCCGGCAAGTTGTCCGTTTTGACGGGGCCGGGAGCGATTGTATTGATGGTGATGTTCTTGCCGTCTCGACCGATCTAAAACAACTCATCAGCTTCTCAGCTCTCCAATAATATCATACCAAGAAGCTGATGAATCTCTTCCTCTTTGGTGTCGTTATATATATAGGCCAAGGAAGATTACTTACCTCGCGGGCTAGGCTCCAAGTCAACTGATCCATGGCAGCTTTCACAGCACCATAGATCGGCATAGGGCCGAAGCCCAATCTCGATGCCACAGTACCAATGTTAATGACGCGGGAGTATTGAGGCATGTAAGGGTAAGCCTCCTGAAGGAGGAGAATGGGGCCTAGGACGGAGACTTGGAAGGCCTTAGAGATGTCCTCTGCGCTGTTTCGGAGCACCGGGCCAACGGTTACGGCGGTTGCGTTGTTGACTGATTGGTTAAATGTGTCAGTCTATTCCCTCCCATTTCGCTTTGCCGCCTTTGTGGCATAGCAAGGCCCAGCATACCAATAATATCAATGTGGTCAACCTTGAACTTGCTCAGCGCCTCCCCAACAATCTTCTTGCACCCCTCCTCAGTAGAGACATCAGCCTTCACCACCACAACGCTGTCCTTTCCGGCAGCGGCTTCGATTCTAGATCGAACAACTTCCGCGCGAGAGGAAGTAGCGTCGGAAACGTAGTTGATCACTACGCGGGCTCCGGCTTTGGCGAGGGTCAGAGCGATGGCTGCCCCGATGCCGTTTTCACGGCCTGAGCCGGTTATGATGGCGACCTTGTTGGTCAGGGCGAGACTGTCTGCCATTCTGAATATCTTTTCCCAAGATGAGGTTCTTAAAGGGTCGGAAGGGTGAAGATTTCCGTTTATGATGTTTCTATACTGTGAACTGTAGAAGATGGCTTATATACTTTCGTGTAACCCGGAATTATCTGGTTGACACGCTTGCTGCGTGCCTACAATGCAAGAATGACAAATCGAACACTGATATTCTATTACTCACCTTCGTCATAGAAGAGGCCACTCAGACATTGTAACCATCTCTCTTACGATACTGGCTTCTCCATCATGGTAGATTCACTTGAAAAGATGGCGTCCAACCGCTCGCAGCCAGATTGCCTAAAGCGGCAAGCGAGTCGCGGTAGCCCTAAATAGGATGTCGGTCCTCCTGGCCATGCATAGCTTCACAACGTCTGGCAACTTCTACCGAGATTTGCGCCAAAATCTTACAAATGAGATTGGCCATCACTTGGTTGCACAGAGGCTCTTATCGAACAGTTGGGAAGCGGTGATAGTTGTGGCTGAGAAGGTAGGAAACTGATTACTAAACTCCAAGGGAGCTGTTTCTGTTAGCAGAAATGATGAGAAAGGAGGCGAGAGCAGGGCAAGAAGATGCGAACGGAAAGAGCAGCTGATCAAAATCCTGTTAATATTTCAACCTGTCCTAAACGAAGTCCAGATACAGTATGTATCAGATCAACTCACTCGAGCTTAGGCCTATCCATATGTCGTATGCAATAAGTCATTGTCGCCTGGATACAAAAGAGATCGTGATCGCATCACTGAGATTACAGCAATAGAAGACCCAAAGGCTGTCAAACTACAGACGCCCATCAGAAACATGACAAAACTCATGGTCATCACAGGCATCACCGGCGTCCAAGTAAGCTTCCCTCCTCTTCATCCCGTCTCTTCTCCTGACTGACCTCCTCCAGGGCAGCTCCGTGGCTGACGCCTTCATCAAAGATCCAAGCTACACCCTCCGCGGCGTGACTCGTAATCCCGCCTCCGAGGTAGCCAAAGCTTGGGCAGCCAAAGGGGTCGAGATAGTCCAAGGAGACTTTGACGACGTCAAATCTCTTGAGAGAGCTTTCCACGGTGCCAACGTCATCTTTGGGGTCACTGACTTCTGGAACATATGGGGTGATCCTCGTAGCAAAGAACTGAAAAAGCCTGAGCAGGAGCTTGTAAAGTATTGCTACGAGGTTGAGCTGAGGCATGGGAAGAATCTTGCTGATGCCGCGGCTTCAACGACTTCAACGCTGGAGATGTATGTGTTTAGCTCAATGGCTGATGCAACCAAGTCCAGTGGCGGCAAGTACAGGACGCTGTATCACATGGACTCAAAGGCTCGCGCCGCAGTATATGCGCAGAGCCTCGAGGCGCTGAACGGTAAGTTCTCGCAGGTTCAAGCTCCGGTGTATTACCAGGTTGGAACGCAATGGGGGTTGCCTATCACGCCAAAGAAGGTAAGCATCATACAGAGTTCTCCTCGCTTGAATTTTGCCTCCCGAACTGACGTATGATGCTGCTTTAAGCAAGCCGACGGGACTTATCGGATGATGGGACCTGGACCAGGTCACAAACCCATTCCCTTTGGTGACGTTCGCACAGACCTTGGCCCCTGTGTCAAAGCTCTTGTTGAACAAGCACCCCCCAACTCAAACCTCTTTGCCGTCGGAGAGTATCTCTCCTGGACGGATTACCTCCGCATTATCTGTGGGACAAAGGGTCTTAAATATGGAGGCTTTGATGAGCTCTCTTACGAAGAGATGACGGGAATATTGCCAGGTGGACTGGGGCATGAGTTTGGTCTGAATGTATTCTTTGCGTTTGAGTTTGGCTATGAGGGAATTGACCCGGGGATTGTTGGGCCGGGAATGGTACGTGTTGCATATTAGCAGCTGCTTGCTCAAGAAGAGGCTTAAACTGACTTGGCTGCGTAGTATGGCATCAAAATGACTTCTTTTAGGGAGTACTGCGAGAAGACTGACTTGTCTGCCGTCTTGAATATGTGATGGAATGAATCGCAGGGGTCCTGTATCAGAGGCAACATGCAAATGCTACGTATAGATGCGATCATATTATTACATTATCCTCTGCGTATGTCCCTCTATGATTTCCATGATGATACTGTACGTTATATGGACCAGCCACTCGCAGGACAAGTACCCACGCTGTTCAACTGCTCGTCAAACGTTTCCCAGGGAACATCCCCAACATCCTGCCATCCCGTAGCCACTGCCGTCCACATATCGTGAAAGACCATGTCAGACATGTCAGAATCTGTCGACGGCTCCGACGGCGCGAATTCTGAACTCCATTGTGCGTCAGCCAGACTCGAGCCGCCACTCATCATGGGGCATCCAAACGTCCTGTTGCTTGGAATGGTGGGTTCGTCCCCGACTGAACTGACACGACGGTCGAACTTGGTTTTTAGGAGGCCGAAAACGACGCGGTTGGCTGAGAGGATGCCGTTGGAAGCAACGACTGTATCAGCGTCACGCGAGACTTTGGAAAGGAACTGTTCGAGCTGTATCTGAGAACCTGCCCAGGTCCAGTTGAATTCTGGACAGAGGGAGAGCGGAAATGATAGTCGGAATGCGAGCGTGAGGACAACAATGAGTCGAGTCCAGTCGTTGACGGTAAACGAGAGCAAAGAGTTATCGTCCAGGCCGCCTACGTAGTCCAAGAAGACCCGGATCTTTTTCGTAGCGCTGTATATCTTGGGAATCGGTGGCGGGATGCGTACACTTTTCACACTCGACGATAGCGTCCCAGACACGGGAAACCCGAGTAAGCTGCCGGCGTCGAAGAAGATGTCGAGGAACAATGTCTGCATTCGAATAGTTTCCTTGTCTAGCCACTTGTGAGTTTTACATCATGCTTATGTCTTAGCCGTCTTCCACTTACCAAAGGCCCTGGGACATGTAGCCAGGATATTGCTTCGTATTTGTTGATACCGATGCTCAAGCCCCACAAGGATCAACTGGCTGTTTCGCACAGTATCCTTCACTCTCTCATTCATGGCATCTGAGGCATCCGAGCATAGTATTGACAAGCGGACCAAGGCGACCAGCATGCGATCACCTTCCGTTTGAGCATGCTGTTCCAAAGTGTCGAGGGCAGCGTTAGCCCAAGGGGGGAGGCGAGTCGGCACGCATCTTTCCCCTTTCCATACGACAACGTATCTGGTAGCAGAAAACATTGTCAGAATCATCCGCAACAAGGCTCCTATCGGCATCAAGTGACTCACGTAGAGACAAGATATACGTAGGCGAGATAAGCACGAAGCTTGTCCAGTTCCTCCTCCGTCACCCCTTGAACCCACAAATCAGAGGCGAGAAAGTTTTCATCGAGGCCGAGTTCATGGATAATGTCCGCAGCCATGCGGATACAGTGAGCCAACTGTGCGCTTTTAGGCTTCAGATGGAAGGGGTACCTTAAGCAATCTGTAAGCGGAAGCAAGGGAGTCAACATCCTTAGCCCACTTACCATGCACAGTATATCAGCAGTCCTTGTAACAACTGAAGGCTCCTCTCTCCGCCTGACACATATTTGAGGCCCAGAACCCTCAGAAACTCTTCATCGTATAACGAGTGCTTCTGCACTGTCCTCGATCTTGAAGCCACCGTTAAGATGGCCAGTAAAACGAAGGGCCTCGTTGAGGCCACATGGGTTACGGTCGAGCCAGCAGGCAAGGTTATAAAGGGAATATAGTCCACCATACAGTCGAAGGAGTTTAGGAGGGCCTCGGCTGAAGCCAAGTTGAATTGGGGCTTCCGCCAAGTGTCGAAGAGAGAGCGAGGCTGAGACGACGAAGTAGAGCAGATCGACTCACTCGGCGTCTGCAGAAAGTCGCTGGCTGAGTTTACTTCGAGCAAGTTGTCAAAGGCACAGTTGTGCACCTCACGTAGAGTCGCGAAGTTATCGTCAACATTTGGCCGGGGTGGCGTAAAATAGTTGATGCTGAACGTGCTGGACTGGCCCAAGGACTCTGGCGACGGCTCTGCATCTGAGCTTCTGAGTGGAGAAGCAATGTGTTAGATGGAGATGATAAAGGGGTATAGGTCCATATCTTTTGGACATATTGTGCGCCTTACGAGACCGCTCTCCGTGTTCTACGAGGCCGGGCCTTTGTCCGAGACACGCACTCTCTCCTCGATGCAAGACACCTATCGGATATAAGTAATAGGAAAGAGGTCACTGTTCTTGTTCCACACTTGCTTCTTACACACGCCCGGCTGCTCACTAGGCTGGCACTTGGCCTTGGCTGCACGGCAGTGTTCGCAGGCGGTCGAGTTACGCTTCAGGACAGGCTTCCGCGGTGATGATTCTCGATCCATTGATGAAACTAGTATTGCCGATATCAGGGCCGGGAACATGAAATAGTTGGGAACTGTATGTGTTAACGTAAGTCTTGAGTTGTCGATGTTGAAGTTGTCTGTGAGAAAAGGGAGACCCGAATGCCATTGAGTGAGGACGGGATAGGTTCATGTAACTGAAGCGCTTTGTCACAAGCCTTGCTTACGTAGGGGAATCGGCCGCGGGGATTCTACATCCGTGTGGATGCCGGATATAGCGTCTCCTGCTGTTGGTTGGAGAGGCGTCAGATGAAGATTGTTGTGGATTGCTTAAATATGACTGGATGACTTGCGACTCCTGTGGACTTGCTTGTAACGTTCCCGATCCTTTGCTGTCTCTATTTATTCGGATTGATCCCTTCTTTGTCCATCTTTAACCTTTGCCACTGCACGGGATGGCTTAATGTCATGCAGGCCATCCATCTGCTGCGTGCCGAAACCCCTGCAACTAGAGCTTCAGGTTGAAAAGCAACGAGATTACCAACCACTTCAAAAGTCGACTCTTCCAAGTTTGAGTCACTCCGCATCGGCGATACCGTCCAAAACACCGTCCAGCTGTCATTCAACCAACACATGATCCTTCATGATCCTGACTCACGGCCTCACGGACGCTTGGGGCACCCTTGTCGATGAATCTTCGATACTGGCCCCCGCCATCTCAACTGCATCGCGCAAGCCACGATCCGCTATGGCAGCTTCTGTAGCAGTGTGTTAGCGAGATTACAAACCACTTCAATCATGCCGAACCCCGACACAGCGCCTCGGCAATCTGATGGCGGATATGGCTGTCAGAGGATGACCAGAGATCTCACAGATCTTCAGTATTGGAGATGGTGCGATGGAACTCCTGCAAGCCGTCCGAGTTGGGATTATCAACAGGCGGTTCAGGCTCGGCTATCAGTTGTCTTTCTACAGTCAGATCATTCATGATGCTTTGGCTGCAGATAGGTGTAGGCAAGAGATAAGCACCACGGCACGCTACCTACTGTACGATCTGAGACATTGTGTTACCATGCGGAGTCCGCGCAAATGGTAAGTATGCCGCGTACCATCACTCGACTCTCTTCAGCTTCCTTTCCCCTCTTTCTAGCCAAAAACCAAACAACTGTCCAAAGCGGTAGACAAGATATTGCTGCTATATGTATCTACCTTCTGGATCCATTGTTGCTGTCTCCATCTGCGTTAATTCTCAAATAGATATTCAGTCGAAATGGCTTCGACTGCCACCAACCTTCCACAGAGCATCCATTCAGGCAACGCTCAATGGGCCGGCGAGAAGTTTGACACCAACGGCAATGTCCTGCCATTTCCAGGCAATACAATCATCAGTCACCTCCCGCAGGACAGCCACCTGTACAAGGCGCTTTTGCCGATCCATGAAAAGCTACAGCAGAGTCGATTTACCAAGTCCTACGCTCTTCTGCCGCCGACCAGCTGGCATATGACAATCTTTGAGGGCGTGTGCGATCAGAGGCGCAAACCCGGCATCTGGCCCAATGATCTGCCTCTCGATGCGCCGTTGCAGAGGTGTCATGATCTTTTCCATGAGAAGCTCTCCGATTTTGACCTTAGAATCAAGCCTCCTCTGAAAATGGCTGTCACAGGAATCATCATGAGCAAAGCCGGCATTCGTCTCGACCTGAGACCGATTGACGCTGCAGAGGAGAAGCGCCTGAGAGGATTCCGTGATAGGCTGTCTGAGCTGCTACAGATTCGAGCCAAAGGACACGAGTCGTATGTCTTTCATCTCGCTCTCGCATACAGAGTCGTTCCCATAAGCAAGAATGATGGGGAAGAGCTCGCGGCGTTATTACAAGAATGCTATAACAAGATTCCTCACGAGTTCGAGCTTGGCATTCCGGAGTTTTGCTATTTTGATGACATGTTTGCTTTTCATCGGCAATTCTATCTCAGCGAAAGTGCTGGTAGGAAATGAGATTTGGAACAGGCATATTCCGCTTTGGTTGAATATGCGCTTCTAGGCGCTGATATGTTGATTCACTTCTGTATTACTGATTCCGGGGAAAAACTTCTCGAGCCGAAGCATGTCTCGTTGCAATATGTCCTTTCACGACTTCTTCATTGATCCTTGCGATTACCCCGGGAGATTATGTCCAACACTGTTCCTACTCCTTCTTTATCCAAACCGTGAGAAGTGTACCTAAGTATTCTAGATTGTCAACAAGCTATCATTTCTCTCTTTCTTCAGACACAGTTCCATATCCCATAACGGAGCTCATAACAGGCAACGCTGTGCTTCTCGGGTAGGGTGTCACCATGTCTCATGCATCTTAGCTGCTGAGGGAACTTGGAAAGTGTTGACCGACATGGAATGAAGAGCTTTTCCAGCCACATTTGATAGTATGTGGAGGTCGCAATAACTCTTAAGACGGAACGAGAAGAGAGGCGCCGGTCACCATCACTTAACTGAAAGAACAGTCCGGATATGCTGCTATAATTCTTCTCGCTGATTGCTCTTCGATCCAAGCAAGCATCGAGTTCGGAACTGAAAGCTGCATATATGCGTCTGAAGTATCGGAAAGTGCATTCTGTGGGCGGAGAAACGCCAAAGTCGTTTCTTGAGGAGAGCACTCCATCAAGGACTTGGGGAGGTTTGGTGCTGGGAGTAAGAAAGAGCAGCTGAGTCTCCATTGTTTACTGTAGATTAGCCAGGGCTGAATGACGGTAGACGGAGATCAGATACCGCTCGAGTGCAAGCCCATTATGTTACCACTCTTTGGCGCCCTGGAGCTGCCTGCTTTGTGCCTCTTTGCTGCTTGATCATAGGGTGAGAATCTTTCATGTGATCTCCAGCCTGATTGCAATTGACCGGCATCAATCCTAAGCGCAATCCAAGTGTGTAGCAAGGATTGGGGCGAGCATGTATCATGTCAAGGCTCGCTTCTTTGTTTTATCGAACGATGCAGCTCTAATGTGAATATCCCTGATGACTCCCGCCTCAAACCTCTTATTGATTATGGTCAAAGCTTCCGTGAGGATCCATAAACCCAACTGTTCAGTTTGCGATTCAGGCTGAAAGGTGGATGACCGCATGAAACATGGCAAGCTCCTCCCTGATATGATAGCGGCAAGCTTCAGCAAATTGGTACTGGTGTCTGGGCACAGCTCCCTCCACCAACTTTTCAGAACATCAGTAAGGTCTAAAGAATGTGCTAAACGCAAGTCCCTTCAGAAGCTTCATGGGTGTTTCCATGATAGACGTATCTGCCATTGGGGAAAAATGTGTGCTGACGAGTAAGAGGAGAGCATCGGCTCCCTTAATCTGTTGAGCAAGAGCCCAGGACTCGGTATGACTGTTGAAAAATTTCATATGTTTGCTTCTATATCCTTTCGATCTTCGATCTGGCAATGGCAGACCTGATGTGTTAGAGAGTTCGTGTTGCTCGTCAGGCAGTAGTGTAGAGAGGGCAAGCCGCTGCGAGGATGATCCCGACTGTCAAGACGTTCCAAATCACTGAGTTTGTGACAGAGCCCGAGGTTCTTGATCAGGATCCAGGGAAATGATATATAGTCATGGATAAATTAGGAATCATGGACAACTCTTTGATTGATGCTGTGACTACAATACTTCTTACAAATCCAGTCGATTGACGCGGCTTGCTACTGCCTGCTGCAGCTTGCTCACATGCTGTTCTTATGATTCCTTTAGCGAGTTTCATGATTGCAAAGACCAGTTCCTTCGATCTCGATACTGTCCTAGTGTTAAGTCCTCCCTCTCACAAACAATAAGCAGTTGTGGAACTTGCCCACAGAGGACGATGCTCCACATTGATCAGTCAAATCACAAAAATTTCCCGATCAAGCAAACGGTGCGGATTAGTCAACTTGGCGTCTCCCCCCAGCGTCTCCAGATTTCCCTGCTTGAGATAACAGTCTCGAGTTTTGCCACCATCTCCGACAATTCAGTCAATCTAGGGTCATTGAGTAGTTTGTCAGATCCTTCTGTTTCAACCGTAATTAGGAGCTTAAATCGCATCTTTAGCCGCTTTTGTGTAGGTCGTTTGTTGCTGATGGATTTGCTGGCTACTGCACGACCGAGGTTCCGTGATGCCTTCTACTTCGTGCATATTTGTCGGATTAGAAATGACATTGTACAGTTGATCGAGGTTACTGACTCGTGACGTTATCATGAATACTTGTCTCAACGCAAGGGTTACATCCCATGCTCTTCTGATGTCACCCCGGCATTCTTTACCGAGTAAAATTGGAGCGTATGGGGAGAACTATTTAATGGAGCGTCCTCGCCATATAGATGTCATTACAGTTACGAGTCATATCGGATGGTGAATTCACTCAACCAGCTCATCATCTCACGCCAAGACAAAACAGAACACCATACAACCTTCATCATGAATGTCACATTCACTGTCCAACGAGGATCCCAAAGCGGGAAAATCGTGCAGGATACTTCCCACCGACAACTGGGCCGCAACGAGGCCTATGTCAAAATCACGCACTCTGGCTTGTGCGGAACCGATGAGCACTATCTTTGTCGCGGCATTGTTCTCGGCCATGAGGGAATTGGCACGGTTGAGGCTGTTAATCCAGATGTCACTTCAGTCAAAGTCGGTGATCGAGTCGGATTCGGCTGGATTCACAAAACGTGCGGACAATGTGATTATTGCCTTACTGGTATGTTGTTTAGCTACCGTCAATCATGCCTCTTGGGCCCTTCAGCTAACCAGAGTAAAGGACTGGACTCGTACTGCGACAACAGGGCGCAATTCGGCACTCATGACCATGATGTTGGCTCTTTCGCCAGCCACGCCGTCTGGGATGCTGATGCCCTCTTCAAAATCCCAGATGGCCTCGATAGTGCCGATGCCGCTCCTTTGATGTGCGGTGGCGCTACCGTGTGGACGCCTTTTGCTCTGTACGGCATTCGTCAATCTGATCGTGTCGGCGTCCTTGGCATCGGCGGCCTTGGACACTTGGCCATCCAGTTCGGAGCCAAGATGGGCTGTCAGGTGGTTGTCTTTTCAGGCAGCGAGTCCAAGAGAGAGGACGCGCTGAGACTTGGTGCAAGCGAGTTCCATGTTTTGACTGCCGATTCTTCTCTGGAAGGAATTAAGCCGGTCAAGCACATGTTGTTGTGCGGTAACGCGCAACCCGACTACAGCCGGTAAGTGATGTATCAGAGGTTGAGCAAAGAGTGGTGCTAAGAGACACGACTACAGTATCATTGAGCTTACGGCATCGACTGGCAAGATATACAACCTGACTGTGAGCTTTGATACATCTTCCGTGCCAATGCTGCCGCTCTTGGCGAAAGGCATCAGTATTCAGGGCTCGGCCGGGGCACCCCGGGCTGAGATCAGAAAGATGCTGGACTTTGCCGTGCAGCACGGGATCAAGCCTGCCATCATGAAGTGGCCCTTGAATACCCAAGGTGTGGAAGATGCGATGAAGACACTGCGAGAGGGCAAGATGAGATATCGCGGTGTCTTAGTGGCAGAGTAAGGGATGTACGTTGGAACATGGATTACTCGGTTGACACCACGAGCGATTAGAGTCACTGTGTTAGAAGGCAAGTTGCATAACTGATGCATGAGATATGAAATAAGAACTAGAATAAGCGTCCGAGAATGCAGTAAGTAGCACAGGGAAGCAGCTGATAGCGTTTAGGCTTGTGATATGTAGACGAGTACATGCAGCTCCTCACCCTTGCCTGTAAGGTAAGCATCAAGTGCTGCAGAATACACAACGGCTATATCGCGCTCCGTCTGGGCGGTTGCACAACTACTGTCGACAGAGAGTCCAGATTACATAAGACAACGATCTATGCAAAAATTTCCTGCAACTGTGAATGTTACTGGCTTTCAGAGTCTCGAAACTCGTCCCGGAAACCCCGGCACCTCCCGAATCCTCCCGCATTGTGCATTCGAAAGCGGGAGCATTAGTGGGAAGCTGAACCATGCCTGTAGCAGCTAGAGCTAACACAAGGATGTTGAGCAATATGAGACCTTTTTCCCAAGAGGGAAATTCCTTAGATTGCACTGCCTGGCGGAATAGGGCTGTCGTGGATGTCTTCTGGTTGTGATACGATCAGAGGTGCCATGCATGTATAGCTTGAGTGTCCGCCTAGCAGTTCAATTACAATTGCATCACGTCCCAAGGTTTTGGTTATCAGGTCCGATTCATCATCGGCTTATCAATTACAGCATCTGTAAGCAATAGACCACACCCTCGCTACAAGGCATGTCTTGTCTAGGTGACAGTTTGATAATACGACTCCGGCGACTGCATCGTCGCCTCCTATTCGTAAAGAGAAGCGCACTTCGTGGAACAGTGTTCTTACCAGCCGCCACTTAAAATGCGTGCCAATACCCTCTACCAAATCAGTCCATCCACACTATCAACTCAGCTGTAAAGAGTACTGCCCCTTTGATGTTCCTCAGCAGTCTAATGCAACTTTGAACACTGGGATTCTGGGCTCATCGATATACTCGCAGCCGCTTGAGGAGCCATCTTCCCCAAACCAGCTTTGACGTTGATAGAGCACAAATATCTTCTTAGGGGCTTATGCCAAATGCACTGACAATGCCATTCGAGGTATTAGGGGTTTCCATTTTGCAAAGATTGAGTTGCTCGATATCTCTATAGGGGGGCTGGGTTCGGTCGATGATCTGACTATATTCCCCGTGGATAAAACTGGCTGGCGAAGTGATTGGTTTTGGGCATATTGTCACGACTTCTTCACCATGAAAAGGAACACAGTTTATGGAGGATCTTTCCTCCCTTAATACGCACAGCAACTTCAGGTTACAGTTCGGTGAGAGCGTATGAACACCGCTTCCTACCAAGAGATCAGGATATGTCGGATTTAGAAGCACCGAGGCTTAGTCCGACGCATTCCTATGCTGGGCAAACCTGGGCATTCATCCAAAGAATCCTATATAGTCAGCTTCAGGAGATCAAAACCCCCCTTTCTTACGGCATTGACGACATCCTGATGCCTAGGAACGACAGCTGGATTACACCCAAGGACTACCTCCACTGGTACCGGACCGGCACGAGGGTTTTTAAACGATGAAGTGGTCTAGCCCTCGGATTTGGCGAACCAGGTCTTGGATTTCTAAGCATACCCCCGAGGTTCTCAGGTGGGGCTCGTATGATCAGGGGCTGAGCGGTTGTCCTCGAGGGCTCGTTGGTGCCTATACTATCAGTAAGGAATAGGAGATGGAAGTTACTGTATCTTAGTCAAACGGCCATATCACGGATTCGTAATGAATTGATTGTTCTCCCCATGGAACCTCAACGCATGTCTATGGACAGCTTCCAATTCGTCATGAGAAACTCACAATAGCCGGTTCTCTTGTTCGTTATGGGTAGAGATAGTCAGTGTTCATCCATGAACGTCTGCTGAGTCCTGCTGCATAGTGCTCAGTTACTCCTATGATGTATCACAATGCAACGCTACTTGCAAATGACACATGTTCAATCCTCAAGACTCCCATGTAAAAGGGACGGTTGGACGCCCTTTGATCTCTGCGCAGTGACATCAAAAGCTGGTAGAATAGTCACGGTCTGGCTTCATGTTAACTATGCCATTGCTGCTCGCTTGCAGCCATCTCATTAACTTCCACAAGGTTCTCCATCTTTCAGAACGTTTCGACAGTTGGGACGCCCAAACTCCTATAGTCCTCCTCCATCATGAGTCAAGCCTTAAGGACACCATTTGCCAAATCGGGCAGTTGGTGTATCTACTCCACCAACCCTCCGCGACTCAAGGTTCGGGTTGAATAGCTGCGAGAAGCTGAACTGCTGGTAGGCCGTTGTCTCTAAACTGCAAATGGTGGTCGTCGTTGCTAATAAAGAAAAAACCCCTCCTAACAAATGTGGGAGACGACTCGGCTGCGTTATAGAACAGAAAATTCTGGGTTTCTAATACTGAATCTGCGGAAGCTGATTAATTCTGAGCATCACTCTGTAACTCCGTGTCAAGGCATGCTCGTTGATGAGAGGTTCTGGACAAAGAAGATGTATAAGTATCAGGTAAAGACTCGCAAATGCAGGAAAAGACTGCAATCCAAAGATCAATCAATCAGCACTTCATTACAAATTCCGCAGCCCTCACTGTCACGAAAACAGCACTCTTGAGCTTCTCGAAATCCGAAATTAACCTTCATCGATAATGGCCAACAGCAACCTTCTCGTCCTCACAGGAGCCACCGGCTTCCTAGGCTCCAAAGTCCTCGTCCTGGCCCTCAATGCAGGCTACAACGTCCGCATCGTCGTCCGCTCCGCCTCCAAAGCCAACAAAGTCCTCAACGCGCCCTCCATCAAGGCCCTCAATCCTTCCCCAGAACAGCTCTCACATGTCGTCATTGAAAACATGGAAGTCTCCGGCGCCTTTGACGAAGCCCTCAAGGGAGCAACCCACGTCATCCACTGCGCCTCTCCCATCCCCAGCTTCGGCGGCGTGGCGCCTACCCAGGAATACTACCACGAGTTCTTCATCCAGCCGGCTCGCCGAGTGACAATCGGACTCCTCGAGAGCAGCCGCAAGGCCGGCACCGTCCGGCGCGTCGTCATCACCAGCTCTATTGTCGCCAACGTCCCCTACCAGTATTACCTCGGCCAGGGAGACGACAAGGTCTTCACCGCCGAGACCCGGATTCCCGTCGACAAGGGGCCCTATGGCTCCGAGATGGAGGCCTACGCCGCCAGTAAGGCTGCCGCTCTGAACGAGTCCGAGGCCTGGGTCGCGGAGAACAAGCCCGGCTTCGACCTCATCAGCATCCTCCCTGGCTGGATCTGGGGTGCTGACGAACTGGCCACGACGCCGCAAGACTTTGCGTCCAGCACAACCAACTCTGTCCTCCTTGCTTTCCTCCGAGGCTCACAGTCGGAAGTTGCGTCTCACGTTGGGTCTGTTCTAATTGACGATTGCGCAAAGCTTCACGTCCTGGCGCTGGATCCCAAGATCCCTGGCAACCAAGCCTTTCTCGCTGTGGCAGATGACATCAACGGGAAAGATTGGGCGGATGCCATCGAGATCATCAAGAAGAACTACCCTGAAGCCATCGAGAAGGGACTTTTGAAGACGACTGGAAAGCAGCCGACCATTCGCATCCGCCTTGATGCTAAGAAGACGGAGGAAACGTTTAGTTTCAAGTTGGCTGGGTTTGACGAGCAGGTCAAGAGTTTGGTCAACCAGTATCTCGAGGTTATCAAAGCTGAAGAGAAATAATTTTGCCCGATAGAGTAGCTCTTTTGATAGTCCATTCCTATCACAGCAAGCCCTCGAGAAACATTCGTCTGATTCGCACATTTGCCTCATGACGCCTTTTAATAGGTAGGTATCTATATGCATGTCGCTATATACGTCCGCAGCCCAATATTCTCCAGAGCGTGTCTACAACTTGGCAAACAGACCCTTGGTTGCTCCCTTACCCAGCTGAACCAGGGTGCTCTTGATCCGCATATATGCCTTGATGCCCTCGAAGCCATTCTCGACGCCGATGCCGCTCATTTTCCATCCACCTACGGGCATCTCGGCCGGAGACTCTCCCCAGGTGTTGATCCAGGTTATACCGGCTTGTAGCTCCTTCACCACGCTCTGGGCCAAGCCCACGTCTGTAGCCACAACGCCGGCAGCAAGTCCCGTCTCGGTGTCGTTTGCGCGGCGGATGAGCTCTGGCAGCCACTCTTCCTGAGTCTTGCCCTGCGTCTTGTACGGTAATATGGCCATCACGGGCCCAAAGATCTCCTCGCGTACGATCCGCATGTCGTCGGTGCAGTTGGTGAAGACAACAGGCGGGACCCAATATCCGTCGGGTGTCGGTTTGTGCTTCTGGGCATCGACGGCACCATCGTATAGAACCTTTGCCTTATCTGTCTCCTTGCCATGCCGAATGTACATGTTTACCTTGTCACGCTGAGCGGCGCTGACGACAGGGCCAAAGTTTGTCTTTTCGTCCTGGGGCAGGCCCATGCGGATGCCCTCTCGGCAGCGCTTGACCACGGCCTCCTCCACGCGCGACAATAGCGTGTCGGGGACGAAGACGCGGGTGCCGTTTGTGCAGACCTGGCCGGTGGAGAAGAAGTTGGCCGCCATGGCAATATCAGCTGCCTCGTCGACATCGGCGTCTGGGAGAATTACTAGCGGGCTTTTCCCGCCAAGCTCCATGGTGATGATCTTCATGCCCTTGGCCGCCTCGCTGGCGACTTTGCTACCGGTGCTGACCTGGCCGGTGAAGCTGACCTTGGCGATACCTGGATGGACGACAAGGGGCGCTCCGACGCTGGGACCATCGCCGTAGACGACGTTGAAGACTCCAGGCGGCACGCCAGCTTCGATATAGATCTCGGCCAGTGTGTTTGCATGGAGAGGCGTCACCTCGCTCGGTTTGTAAACCATGCAGTTTCCGGCGGCGAGGCAGGCGGCAGACTTCCACAGAGCAATCTGTATCGGGTAATTCCAGGCGCCAATGCCGGCGCAAACTCCCAGAGGCTCGTGGGTGGTGAGGATGTAAGCGTCTGGCCGCAGTGTCGTGTGCTGGCCGGGCTGGCTATTGGCAATGAAGTGCGCGTAGTATTCAAGGACATCAGCTCCCGTCACCACATCAACCGTGGAGGTCTCGGACCAGGCCTTGCCCGTGTCGAGCATCTCGGTGCGGGCAAGCGCATCGTTTCGCTCTCTCAGGATGGCGGCAGCTCGAAGAAGAATAGCTGAGCGCTTGGGCGCGGGCGTTTTCGACCATATTGGGAACGCTTTGAGGGCCGAAGACACGGCAGCGTCGAGCTGTGAGGGCGTTGTGGTGTAGATGGTAGCCAGCGGTTTGGCGGTGCTGGGGTCGAGGGACTGAAAGGTGTGAGATCCAGAGGATTGCGTCTGTGGCCTGCCAGAGTGGAAGGTATGTATCTCTCGTGAAAAGGTCATCTTGAGGGACGTTTCTGCGCAATCTAGCCGCTTCTTCTTCACGGCGTCTGATTGTTGTCGTGAAGATGGCAATTTGGTGCTGAGAGAAAGAGAACCGGGAGGAGCTTGACTGTGACGTCGATCTTGACTGCAACAGTACAGGCTCAGGAACGGGGAGCTCCGTCAACGGCAGACTATTATTTCACAAGTATCTTCCAAGTATTTATGGGGTCTCCACAGTGGCCAGGGCAAGGCAATTTTTGCTAGTCAAGAACATGACAAGTGATGGAGTCGAGGAGCCAGAACAGGACGAAGGCAAAAGAAACACTGCCCTCCCATCTTCTGCAGTGCTACAGTCGGTACAAAGCACAACCTGGCATGTCACTGTGGGGTTCCACTGCCTGGGGCTACTGTAGTAATATTCAGTCCTTGAGCGCCCTTTGTCTGGGGCTGAGAGACCGCCCGAGTGCTAGTAACACTCGTAGCACGACCGCTCAGACACGCTACTGTAGGCCGTGAGAGCGTTTACCTGCATCCGGAAAGCAGGCAGACGACGGGCAGGAGAGAAATTGCAAACCAGAGACGAGGGACAGGCGGAAAGCCGCGGTGCTACGTCACCGATGGATCCTCGGGGACCGACAGGAGAGGGTATCCAGGTGAAAACATCCCGGTCCGGCGGTGGAGCCTCCGAGATGCTTGAGCCGGGCTCGGCTTTAACAGGAGGAGGCAGTACGAGACTTGCCTTGAATAATAAGTGCGTCCTCGTACGATATGAATCCGTAAGTGGTACAACTAGATGATATTAGTAATTGTATGTAGTGACTGGCCAACAACAAGTGAAAGCAATGCTTGGCAATGGGCAGAGACGGAGTGGTTGGGTCGTTCGCAGGGCTGGGACAACTGAAGATGGATGCAAATGGAGGTTCTCACCCTTGAGCAAGACCAGAAGAACCATCCATGGATGTGTGCGAAACTGACAGGGCGCTGTTGGGTCTAATGCTCCATCCGGATAGTTCAGCTAACCTCAACAGCCACTGCAAGCAGCCCTCAAAGTTGCCCCGACTGGCAGCGAGAGTCGATGCAAACGACGGCATGTTGGAGGAATCGTCTCCGATACAGTGACGCCAACTGTACAGGTCGAGGTACTTCGAGTGGGGGAGCCAGCATCCCTTCTCAAGCGTCAGCCAATCATCGCGCGTCTTTTTGCCCGGATCAACCTGGCCCCGTCTCTTAGTCATGCGCCACTCCGCCCTCCTGCATCAGCTAAGCCTGGCCTCAACCTCGTCCGACGCCTCAAACCAGCCAAGATCATCGCCATTCTCGCCAGACCAACGGCTCGAAAGGGCTTCAAAACAGCATCAACACCGGCCTCTTCCCCGCAACTCGTGCCGACGAGCGAATGTCACTCTTGGCACACTGTGCTGCTAGTCCTGGATCCCTCGGACCAACTGCTGGGATGGCTCTGGATGGGCTGTATGGCCTTGAAGAGGCTTTGGATGGGCTTTGGATGGCCAATATGTCTTCTTGAAGGGATTCGACTCTGACGTCATGGCCGGCCTCATGCACTGTGCGGCCAAACGCCATTCCACCTCTCCCACCCAATTCTCCAATTTCTCCAGAGAAGAGGAAGGGGAACCATGGCGCCGAACTTTGGGTCTCGTTTTGACAGGAACCCTGAAGATCGATCTTATTGGGTAAAATCGCGTGAGATCCTTCTTTCCTACCCTCTTTTCGCTCCTGGCATTAGCAATTGTCCCCATCGAGTACCTGTTATCTCGCACCATCCCATCTGCTCAGGAGAGGCTCACATAACGCCCAAAATCCGCCGAGTTCGTCTCCACCGCAGAACAATTCGAAAACGAGGCCATGCTGCTCCATGACGACTGGCGAGTCCGGTGCCAGCCGTGCCCCGTTAGCGGCCATGGCTTCTTGTCCTTGGATTTGCAAAGTACCACAGCTGTGGCTCTCGCCGAGGACCACGGCCAAGGGATATGCAGCTGAGGCTGACTCGCTTCCTCCAGCATGCTGATAAATATCGCCGCCTTTCCCTTCTCCGTGACCTCGAGGGCCGTGATTCTTCTGGATGCAGACAATCCCGTCGGTTACACCATAGTCTCGACGAGCCAGGCCAAACTCTGTTCAAGCCCTGGGCTGGATTCCATGTGATTTGCGGCTTCAACCAAATGGTGGCGTTCAATATCCATCTATACCTAGTCAGGGCAGCCTCTTCAACATCTCCCCGCCTTCTCGAGACACGCACTCATCCATTCTCTCCTCCATCCTCAGCAGCCCCGGGAACACCATGACCACCCGCTCTCTTCCCAGCAATGCCAGCTCTGCCTTCGACTACATCATCGTTGGCGGAGGAACTGCCGGCTGTGTGATTGCCTCCAGACTGTCCAGTTACTTGCCCGAGCGCCGGGTCCTTCTTATCGAGGCCGGTCCCTCGGACTTTAACCTCAACCATGTCCTCAACTTGCGAGAATGGCTGAGCCTGCTAGGCGGCGACCTGGACTATGACTATGGCACGACGGAGCAGCCCATGGGTAACAGCCATATTCGACACTCTCGAGCCAAGGTCCTTGGAGGGTGCTCCTCGCACAATACGCTCATTTCCTTCCGTCCATTCCGCCATGACATGGACCGTTGGGTGGCCAAGGGCTGCAAGGGCTGGACCTTTGAGAATGTCACCCGCCACATCGACAACCTTCGCAATACATTCCAGCCCGTTCATGCACGCCATCGCAATCAGCTCTGCAAGGACTGGGTTCAGGCTTGCGCCTCTGCTCTCAACGTCCCCGTCATTGACGACTTCAACGCCGAGATTCGCGAAAAGGGTCAGCTTACGCAGGGTGCGGGCTTCTTCAATGTGTCGTACAACCCGGACGATTGCCGGCGAAGCAGCGCGTCTGTCGCTTACATCCATCCCATCCTGCGCGGCGAGGAGCGGCGGCCAAACCTGACCATCTTGACAGAGGCCCACGTCTCCAAAGTCTTGGTCGAAAACGATGCGGCTAGCGGTATCATTGTTCACCTGGCTTCTGGCGAGAGAGTGGTGCTCAAGCCGCGGAAGGAAATCATTCTCTGTGCCGGTGCCGTGGACACGCCCCGCCTGATGCTTCATTCTGGTCTTGGCCCTCGCTCACAGCTTGAGGGTCTGGGGATTCCCGTTGTCAAGGACATTCCCGGAGTTGGCGAGAACTTGCTCGACCATCCCGAGACGATCATCATTTGGGAACTCAACAAGCCAGTTCCTCCCAACCAGACGACGATGGACTCGGATGCTGGTCTCTTTCTCCGTCGAGAGCCCCCGAACGCGGCTGGCAACGACGGTAATGCCGCTGATATCATGATGCACTGCTACCAGATCCCATTTACGCTCAACACGGAACGGCTGGGCTACCGCAGGATCCAGGATGGTTACGCATTCTGCATGACTCCCAATATTCCCCGGCCTAGATCCCGTGGCCGCCTGTACTTGACATCGGCGGACCCCGCGGTGAAGCCGGCGCTGGACTTCCGATACTTCACCGACCCCGAAGGCTACGACGCTGCCACCTTTGTCGCCGGCATCAAGGCGGCCCGCAAGGTTGCCCAGCAAAGCCCCTTCAAGGAGTGGCTGAAGGAGGAGGTTGCGCCCGGCCCCAAGGTGCAGACGGACGAGGAGATTAGCGAATACGCGCGGCGCGCCGCCCATACAGTCTACCACCCTGCCGGGACCACCAAGATGGGCGACGTGACCAGGGACGAGGCCGCCGTCGTGGACCACGAGCTCAAGGTCCGTGGGATCGGAAATCTACGTATAGCTGACGCCGGCGTCTTCCCCGAGATGCCCACCATCAACCCGATGCTTACGGTGCTGGCCATCGGTGAGCGAGCCGCTGAGCTGATTGCCATGGAGGAGGGCTGGAAGCCCAAGACGTCGAAGCTATAGACGAGATACCCATATGCTTCACTAGCAGGTAAATTTTTCAGACTACGTTGGTAGAAAAGATAGACAACAGGAAGGGGGCGTGGGTTGGTTTGGTATAGCTGACCTCATCAAACGGCAATAGAAATGTTACAACGTATATACAATGACGATAGATGAATCAAAACATATATTTTGCACCTCACAAAGTTGATGTCCGCGGTGCGTATCGTCCACTGCGTAATTTTAGGATCTAACATGGGTTTGCAGTACCCTCGGAGTTTTAACGAAACCTAAGGCCTGTGTCCAGATGAACAATTACTCTATCAGCTCGTCTTCTTACCATTTCCAATCACCCAGGATGAAGCCCACGCCGCGATGTCCGCGTCATCTTCCTCATCCAACTCTTGTAGACACGAGACAATCTCTTCGACCAAGTCAATTGCGCCCTCATCCGATAATCGCTGTCGAGACCCAAAGACTCCAAGATCCAGTCTTGTTCCGTGGATGGAGGCTTCGACATCTATCGCGGCCTATATCTATACATCAGTATCCCAATCGACAACTCTGTGGCATTTATTTGATGAGAATGACGAAAAGACTTACCGAATACGCGTCTCTCACAGGGTTCTTCACCAAACAAGGGTGAGAAATCGCTTCTTCATCTGCCACATTCGCAAGGCCATCCCGACCAATTTCCTCGTGATTCATCGGCACCATCTTGATATTCGCCAAATGGCCGTCTTCTCCTCCCTCAGGCGAGGTATCAGGAAGAGTTAAAAAGTTAAAGAAGGACGTGACCTTGACGCCCGTCCAAGCAGCAATCTCCCACAAACCAACATCCGCACGGCCCTCAGCAGCGATGAGATGAATATCCTTCTGTATCGCCTCGGCAACATCGAAGATGCCATCGTTAGGCCCCAAACGAACTCTCAGCGGAACAAGATTCAGCGTCGGGAACGTGAGTGGGAGAGCATCGTTTGCCCGATTCGCCAGATACACCCCAAACACGACGACTTTCCTTCCATCGCCGTGCTCGACAGAACCCGTGTGGTCGTCTGAGGCGAGTACCTTGGCGTAAGCCGCAAAAAGCAGGGCTTGCAGGCCGATACCTCTTTCTTTGGCTGCGGTTTGAAGGTACTCGATATCTGGCACTGCAGATCTTCGTAGGTACGACACGCGGTGTTTTCCTGACTTGAGTGAGGTTAAGCGGTCATCGTCTGAGGAGCAGCCCTGCAAGTAGGTGATCCAGAAGCTTCTGCGTGATTGTCGAGAGTCTTCGAGGGTAGGCTGAATGCAATGTCTTGACCATTCTTCAAGCCCTTGTTCGACCACAGCACCTGTTCCCCTGAGGAGTTCTGTAAAGCCGCCCACTAAGGCCGGGATACTGACTCCGTCATAGAGTGCGTGGTGAATCTTGAGCTTGATCTCGACCTGGTTGTCATCTCGTTTGACAGCTTCGAATCGCACCATGGGCTTTAAAGTAGGATCATCGGTGGATCGGTAGTTTGACTTGAGAATGACTTGAAGGATAGGCTGCTGAGGAGACTCCGTCGCAAGGAAAACGGTTCGCAGAATGGGAGTCTGAGCAACAAGAGACTGCCACGCCGACTGTATCTGCTCATCGCTGACAGCACCTTCAACGCTGTACCGGAATTCCGGATAGAAGACTTGGCCCTCTGCGTTCTGCCATGCACTGATCATGTAGACTTGCATGGGCAACGCCGGAAGGACCATCTCAATATCTTCTTGAGAAATACGAGCGCCAGCCAATAGTCGTGCGAGGCTGATATCTTCCGCGGAAATCCAGACCGCTTGCTTTTGCTGTACCGTGCTCCCGTTTGTTTGAACGCGAGTCGCGAGTTGTCCCATGTGGCTGATACTGGATGCTCTGACAAAGTCTCTCGGGCTGAGATAAATGCCTTCCTTGCGTAACAGAGAAGACAGTTTGATCGCGCTGATGGAGTCGAGGCCGAGATGGTAAAGATTGCTTTCGGGTCTGATGGACTCTGCGGGAATGCCCAATACATAGCCAAGGACTCTTCGAATTGCCAGCGCCATGTCGTTCAGTTCGCCCTCTTCATCCTCGGTATCTGGGTGCCTCTCGTCTACGGCGTCGACTTGGGCCACATCTGCCGCCAGTGAAACATGTGGCAATCCACCTATTGAAACGCCGTCATCGTGGAAAGAGAGTATATCGTGATCCTTCGAGTCAACCAAGAACTCTAGATTCCGATTCAAATCCTGAATCAGCTCCCCAGCTCCCTCATCAGAAACATACCGTGACTGACAGGCGACTCTCCACACAAGATCATCGCCAACAGCCTCAGCCTCAACGCTGACAGGATAATCCACCGCCGCCGCCCCATCGATTGACTTGAGCAGCGAACCCTCGGACGAACTATGCGAGAACTTTTGCAGCATAAACAGCGTATTGAACAGTTCGCTGCTCGAAACTTGGACAGTCTTCTGGATCTTTCTCAGGGGATACGATTGGTAATCCCTGATATCCGCCATGCTGGCCTCGAGATACCGCAAGAAAGAGGCAGAGCTTCCATGCAGGATACAGCGAATCGCTACGGTGTTCATCGTCGGAAACATGACGTCTTCCGCGCCGTCAAAGTCACGCCCAGACATGATGACGCCGAAAGTGACGTCTAGGGCTTTGATCCGATGGGCCAGCACGAGAGCCCAGCAGGCTTGAGTCAAGACCTGCAGGCTGATGCCTTGCTTCTTGCAAAAGTACCATATTTCGGAGACGGCCTTGGGCGCAGAGCCTTCTTTTCGGTAGAGTTCTTTCTTCTCCGTGTCGTGATCCGAAATCTCAGGGAGAATCGACGGCATAACTCCGTCAAGATAACCCGCCCAGAATCGACCGGCGTCGTCTGTAGCAGAGGCGAGTATCTTCTGAAGAAACGGCTTTGCAGATGTTCTTGCTTGTAAGTTGCCTTGGTACGCTGCTTCCAGATCCTGATAGAAGAGGCTAAGTGACCATCCATCGTACAGAGCATGCGCAATTGACAAAAGCACAAACGTCTTTCTTTTGCAGGTCAGGAATCTCAGCTGGAACAGGGCCTCCAGTCCGTGGCCATCTTTGGCAACTCTCTTTGCATATTCAATGAGAGCGCGTATGTCGGTCACATCGTCCACGTCAAGTGTCTCGATGCCTTGGTTCCAGCGTTTTCGCACAACTTGGCAGTAGCCCATCTCGAACTGCAAATCGTCCACCTCGAGGAACCCCGTTCGCAGAATCGGCGACCGGTCGGTGACCTCAAGGAATGCTCTCCGAAGCTTATCAAGGTCGGTCCCAGGTGCAACCTCGAGAAGATCGTGGTTAAAGTACCACTTAAAATTGGAGTGAATCATCCCGGAAGCCATGGATTCTTGAAGAGGTGTCGGCGGTAGAACGGCCTCGATGTCACTTGTATCCAGCCCAACACTGGTGACATATGCCCAGAGCTTCTTCTCAATGTCTTCAAAGCCTCTGTCGGCCGTTCCATTGCATAGTCCGCTAGATTGCTGTGCCTTAATAGAGGCCGCCATGTTCGAGATTGTCTGCTGGCGCATGATTTGAGAAGCCGGCAGAACGAGACCCTTCTGCTTCAGCCTGGCTGACAGCTGTATAACATCAATGCTGTCTAGACCAAGTTGGAGAATCGTCTTTGATGCCGAGATGTCGGAAGCATCGACGCCTGAAATCGAAGCGATCGCATCTCTGATGCTGATGGCCTGATCAGTCCACTCAAAGTCTTGGCCATCAGCCTCGTCATCTGCAGACTTGTAGCCATTCCGATCGTCCAAACCAGTCACGCCGCTCTCGTCTGTGGATTTCGGAAGCGGCGCATTAGCAGCCATGAGTCCGAGATTCTCTTCAACTGCGTCCAGTATCTCCTTCAACTTTGACTCATCCGCCACAAATCTCTGTGCAACAAGTGTAAGCTGGATATCCCCATTCAACCGCCTCTTCGCCTCCAAAGCCAATGGGTAATCCGGATTCAAAGGCCCATCTTCGATTGTCCAAAGATCTTGTTCGTCCTTTGCGTTCTGTTGCTGCACTTCAAAGACGAAGAGGTTGTTGAAGAGCTGCCTGCCACCGGCGCACCACTTCTGGATGCTCTTCAGTGGAACATGTTGGAATGGTAGGATGTTTGCGCTAAAGTTGCTGCACTTGTGGATCAACGACGCCCAAGTTTGGCCGCTCAGAGTCTTGTTGAAGAAAGGCACAGTGTTGAAGAGCGGACCAATTGTACTTTCGACACCAGGAAGGTCGATTGATCTTCCAGACACAACGAGTCCAGTTGTCAACCCACCGGAATAGTACCTCTGAAGTGTGGAAATCCACAAAGCCATTATCACTGGTTGCAGAGTGACCTTGTGGTTCCTTCGAGTGTCCTCCAACGCACTGCCCTGAAGAATCCGAGTCTGTGAAACCGCCTGTTCGTGAGGCGAAGAAAGCTGCAGGGTTGAGGAGCTGTTCCAGCCTTGGAGATGGTTCTCCCAAAAGCCTCGGCATTCATCGTGTCGCCATAACGGGCCATGGGTCAATGCCTCTATGAACGATGGAGCAGATGTCCTTGATTTGCCCATGTAGTTGGATCTGAGCCGTTGCAACATCAACTCGAAGCTGTTCCCGTCGTAGATTGCATGGAAAATGTGAATGACCAATTTTCTGAAGCCACGTCCCTTGATATAGATCGCCTCAAGAGGTGCCGTAATGTGCTCACTGTTCAGCCGTACCCATTTCTCCCAACGACTGTCCAAGAAAGCTTTGGCATCGTCCTCGCTTTGAACGGCTTGCTCCATCCAGCGCGGCTCATGATTCTTCAATGCGACTTGGATGTAGCCCTCCGTAGTCTTGACAAAAGCCGTTCGCAGGATAGCTTCAGTGGCCACCAATTCTGTCCAAGCAGCCTTGACTTGCTGCTCAACAACATCGTCACCCAGGTTCAGTACAAACGAGTTGAAGTAGGTACCCCGAATCTCATCCGTCACTGACTTGGATATAATTCCCTGCTGGAGTGCCGAGCACGGCGCAATATACTCAATATCTTCAGCGCTTACATGAAGAGCGCTACAGGCAAATGCCCGGTATCGATGGTGGTACGCCTGTATCATCTGCTGAGCCTCCTTCACCCGACTGTCCTTCATCGACGAAGACAGCTTCTCGAACAAAGCGGCAGCAAGGTCTGCGACCACCGGATTCTGCAGGAGAATAGCGGGCGAGCATGCTGCAAATCCTCCCTTTTTGAAAGCTGCAGATAGTTGCAGGGCGCTGATTGAGTCCACTCCAAGGTCAAAGATGCTCGTCTCTGGCTCAATCACATCCGGGCTAACACCCGTAAAGTCGGACAGAATCTTGATCACCTTCTGGCTGGCCTCACCGTTAACAGATCGAATAGAAGCCTTTGCCGCAGTGAGGTCCATCAGCTGCTCGTGCGATAAACCGTTGAACAGCTTCTTCAGTTCCTTCGCCTCGACTTTGTTATTGGGAGAAAGTGGTATAAACGGCAGAAGCAAGAAGTATGTCGGAATCATGTATCCTGGAAGTTTCGCTCGGCAAGCGTCTCTCGCCTTGGCACCCAGTTGCGTGTCATCCACCAATGGGGTCAGGACAGTTTGCTTCTGCTGCTCACCCACCAGAAAGGACACGAGAACGTCTTTGCCACTGGATGAGTGTTTGATGACCACTGTCGCAACATCCTTGATCTCCGGCACGCCGGTGCGGATGACATGGTTGATCTCGCCAATCTCGAGACGCTGTCCTCGTAGCTTGACTTGATCATCTGCACGACCCAAAAAGTCAAAGCATCCATCATGCAGTATCCGTACAAGATCGCCCGTTCGGTAGACTCTCTCGCCAAACTCCGAAAGCGTCGGAAACCTCTCCTCTGTAAGCTCCGGGCGATTGAGATACCCCTTTCCAACCAATCTTCCAGAAACACAGAGCTCTCCAACAGCGCCTCGCAACACAGGGATCTCCGTCCCCTTGCGGAACACGTAGGATCCCACGTTGAGGAATTGCTTCCCTATGTTGCTAGGCCGACCGTTTATGGGCACCCGCTGGTACATTGTCACACCGATCGTGGCTTCTGTCGGGCCATATGCGTTGTAAATGACTGCTTTTGGTCCCCAGGCGTCCAGAATTTCTTGTTTGAGCTGCTCGCCGCCAGTGATGAAGACGCCTTTACACAAACCGGGCACTTCGTCTGGATGGGTCAGACGCGCCAAACTTGGTGTCAGATCGATATGCGTAATCTCGAGATTGTTAATGGACGCAATCAGGTCGTCGAGGATGACATCTCGAGGTGCAGCAACGACCGTGATTCCCACCGACCAACTCCAATATTGCTCCAATACCGAGACGTCAAAGTGAAGGGCGGCAAATTGGAGCCATCTTGAGTCGTCGCTCCAATGCCCTTTGAACAGTTCTTGGAAAGCCATCATTGCCTGCACGCTGTTGTCGTGCGTTATCTCACACCCTTTGGGAGTCCCCGTTGTGCCAGACGTGTAGAGGCAGTAGCAAGTTGCCTCCGGTGTGAAATCGGCGCCTAGATCTCGCTTCTCGGCCGACAACAGCTTCACAGACTCAAGGTCAACCTGTACAACCTTGACGTCCGTCTGAAAGTCGATGATGCCCGCATTAGTCGTCATCAAACAAGGGGCCTGTGAGTCCCTCAGAATGAACTCCTTTCTATCCCTAGGAGCACTTGGATCAAGTGCCACAAAAGCGCACCCGGCCTTGAGGATGCCAAGGATAGAAAAGTACGCTTCAGGGCACTTGTCAAAGTGTATCGCCACGATGCTCCCTACGGCAGCAACATCTTTCAGCAGATTGGCAATCCTGTTGCCCATCTCATCGAGTTGAGCATATGTCCACACCTGCTTCACAGGACGCGAACCATCGAATCTGCTAACAAACTCCAGGGCAGTATCATTTGGATTAGAAATGGCTCTTGTCTCCACGAACTGATGTAGAAACTGCACGGGTGCAGGCAGCTCTGGCGAAACGGGCGGCGTTATCGCATAGAGATCAGACCTTAGTCGATAGATGCCATCCTCGTCATCGTCAGGCTTGGTAGCAATGTGGACCATCATTGCATCGAATTGCCGAAGTAGCAATTCCGCTTGCTCCATCGGCAGGATATCGCTGAAAAATGTGAGGCAAAGCTGAATCTCAGCATCATCTGTCGGCTTGACTTCAAGCGACACTGGAAAATCGACGGTTGCATCATCCCTCACGAGCTTCCAGGGCTTTCTAACGCCAGACTCATTCTCCAGCTTCTGATAAACTAGAAGTGTATCAAAGACAGGCGTCGCAGGATGGCCCAACCATTTTTGAATCTGGGCCAGAGGAGTGTACTGATATCGATGGACGTCCGCGTTGTAAGCCATCATAGATTTAGTCAACCGATCATTGGACGATTGGTTAATAGCAATGACGGGAACCGTGTTCATACAAGGAAATGGGGCGTCCCTTGTGTCATCCGTATCTCTGCCGGCCAGGATGACTCCAAAAACAACAGAGTCCTCTCCCAGATACGAGGAGAGAATGCGTGTCCAAGCAGCCTGGATAACTGCCTGTAGGGTGACGCCTTGTTTCTTGGTGGCTGATTCAAGATCCGATAGTGTCGCGGCTGATCTGACCTCATGACAATGGATGATTCTGCTATCTTCCCGAAGCGGTGTCATGACGGGGAAAGTGTTGACCACCGTCGATTCGGCCTTTCCCTTCCAGAACTTTTGAGCAGCACTTTGATCGCTGAGACTTCTCGTGAGGATCTCGTTTAGTGCTGGCTCAATGGTCCGGACGTGGGTAACATTCCGTCCATCCAAAAGCATATAGAGGTCGCCCAACAGCTGATCCAGTGAATGTGCATCGTAGAGAGCATGGTGTATGAGAAGATTCATCACGAGTCCACGTTCGGTCTCACCGATCGAAACCCTCCACGGCGGTAGGTGGAGATTGTCAAGGATTGCTGCCGCCTCTTTTTCCCTCCAGCCTTGTGTTTCGTCTTGCGATGCCAACCTAGACACGAACTTGGTCGATTCAGGGCCTCCCGACGCCCTGTATCTCAACATCGCAAACGAGCTATGTTGATGCTGTACCGCAACAAAGCCCGTACGGAGCATAGGGTGGTTATTCTGCAGAGCTTTCCACGCTGCAACCAAACCGTCACATGAAACGGCGTCATGAACAACGTATGACAGCAAATTGAGATAGTTCTGCCCCTTTGACTGGATGAACGACACCAACATCGCGCACTGGAGAGGTGTGCTAGGAAGAATCGCCTCCACAACGGCGGTATTCGGCACCTTGTCAGCAACCTGCGAAGATACCTCTTTGGAAAACTTGTCGAAGTCAAAGACAGGCCTTGTTTCCTCATGTTCTGACGCCGCAGCTATCCTGGCTGCCAGTCTCGCACAGGTTTGGCATTCAATGACATCGGAGGCAGACACCGCGAAACCCTCTCGTCGAAGCATCGATGCCACCTGGACTGCGTTAATACTGTCCAGCCCGAGCCGAAAGATGCTTGTTTCCGGGTGAATTTTCTCTACCGGAACCTTGGAGAGACTTGAAAGAACCTGTCGAATCTTTTTCTGCTGCTCGGTCCATTCCGCATCATCCTGAGGAGGCTCATCTGACGTTGTTGCCGCATGTCTCTCCACGGTAATAGCACTCAAAGTAGACAGTTGAGCAGGGGGTAGATGGCTTCTATCGGGTAATGCCGAGGAAGGATGTTCCAGAGTGTATCGAAAAAAGTATTTAAAGACCCCAGCAAGAACCGAAGCAACTTCTTCACTGACAACACTCTTGTCGTAGTGCATATTGACAGCGAGCGAGTCCAAGCCAGAATGAGGGACCACTTCGCAGACGATCGGAATGTCCATCTCTCCGTCATCTTCTTCCAGCACCCAGATCTCAGTGTCCATGTCCTGCATGGGACTCTGAAGTAGCAACAGCGTATCAAAGAGTCTTCGGCCCTCCATTGTAACAAGTTTCTGGATCCATCTCAGAGGCGAAAATTGATACCGCTGGACATCAGCGTTGACGCGCTGAAAGGACTTGGCGAGGTCAATGTTGCGAGAAGCAGTAGAGACATCCTTTCTGACCGGGATTGTGTTGAAGCATGGAGCAACCAGTCGGTCGATACCTTCAACGTCCAGCGTGCGGCCACTCATGACGACTCCGAAAGAGACATCAGTGGTATCTGAGCACACAGCGAGAGCATCTGCCCATGCTGCCTGGCACACAGACAGCAATGATACTCCAAGCGATCGCAAGCAAGCTTTGACCTCGTTGTATGACACATCCATTTCCTCTCGGTGTGTGCGCTGAACAATTTGGCTTCTTGAAGGCTGCGCGAATAGACTGAAGGGTTCATATCCTTGAAAATGATCTCTCCAATACTTCTCAGTATCATCAGGCAGGCTGAGCGCACTTCGTAGGAAGCACGAGTAAGGGACTGGTGGAGGTAGAGACTGGCCATGTGCCAGAGCTTCTACTTCTCTCCAGAGGTTCTCCATTGCGACGCCATCATAGAGAGCATGATGGCATATGAAAGACAGAAACCTTGATTCTTCTTGCCTTATGATGGCGAAAGAGAGAGGTGGAATTCTCGTATCCAAGGGCTCAGGTAAACCAGTCAAATGTTTCTGAACGGCTTCACTGAGCGGAGTCCTACCGACGATGAACTCTTTCCACAGGTTAATCCAACCTTCGAGAATAACTTGTGCAATTGGATACTTTGCACTATCAGTGGTGACAAAGCATGTCCTGAGAATACCATGTCGACGTGTCATCTCATCCCAGTACCCCCTCATTTCATCCACGGAAACCTTCAGCCGCAGAAGAATCCTGTTGTAGTAGCTGCCCTGTCCCTGAGACAACATGGCTTCCTGCAGAGGAGAGCACGGTAATATTTCCGCCACAGAGTACGGTTCATGTCGAAAGTTTTCCCGGACCTGGCTGATGAAAGAATCGGAAAAGAAGGATACTCCTTCCTGCTGGCTGCCTGATGCAGGCCTCTCTTGCAAGAAGCGTGCAAGCTGTGCCACAGACGAATTCTGCAGGATTGCTGATATAGGCACTCGATGCCCTAGCTCAGCGCTGAGGGTGCGAGAAACGCCAATCGCCGATATCGAGTCCAAGCCGAATGTTGGAAACGGAGTCCATCGACCGACATCAGATCGAGGTATATTCAGAGACCTTGCGATGACTTCTGCAATCATTGTTTCCTCTTTGCTCCACTCAGCATCGTCTTGCCCCGTTACAGTGCCAGACACAGACTCGAGATACTCTTGGGGGAGAGTCTCAAAGCAAGACTGTAGCTTGCGCCTGTCGACCTTGCCGCTAGATGTAAGGGGTATTCGAGAGACTAGTATCAGATACGAAGGTATCATATAGGAGGGTAATTTTGACGACAGAGCAGCGAATAAAGAACGATGGATCTCAGCGTCTGCCGTTAGGGTCTTGAACTCTTCTTCGGCCGACCCCTGTGAAAACGTATAGAAGGAGGCGAGCTGATGCGCGGCCTCATCGTCCCGTCTGACCAAAGTAGTCACCGCAGCGTGGACCGACGGATGAGAGGTTATCACGCTGTTGACCTCACCAGCCTCAATTCTCTGGCCCTTGAGCTTGAGTTGATCATCGATGCGGCCAAGTATGAGGAGCGAATTGTCTGGCAGCATTCTCCCCATATCACCGGATCGATAAATAAGGCCGTATTCGGGATGATTGATGAACTTTTCCGCCGTCAGATCCGGCATGTTAAGATACCCATCAGCCACCTGCTCTCCCCCAAAGCAAAACTCGCCTATCCAACCAATCGGCACCGTTGAGAGATTGCCAGGGTAGAGTACAAAGACCGACGTGTTGGGGAAACACCAGCCGAGATGCTCGATGTACTCGCCCGCTTTCATCCTCTTGACACTGCAGATATTCGTCGTCTCCGATGGCCCGTATCCTTGCCACAGCAGATCTCCCCAGGCATCAAGAACCGACAGAGTCATTGGCTCTCCAGCTGTGACCAGAAATTCAACACTGGGCACGTTTTTGGGGTCAATCAGCGATGCCACGGTAGGCGTCAAGCTAAGATGTGTGATGCCAAATTGTCGAATAGAATGCTCCAGATCTTCAAACAAGTCGTCATTGGTAGCGGCACAGAGACACATGCCAGCGTGCCAAGCAAAGAATATCTCAAAGACGGATACGTCGAATGCTTGCGAACAGGCCTGTAATAGCCGAGGAGGCGATCTTTGGGCACTAGGGTATATAGATGCGAGGTACGTGACGTTGCTGACGATGCTTTTCTGGCTGACGGCGACGCCCTTGGGGACTCCTGTTGTTCCCGAAGTGTATATCACGTAGGCCAGTCTTGATATGTCGACTGGTATGTCCAAGTTGTGGTTGTCGAAACCGTCTAACGGAGCAGATTCTACATCCAAATACTGGGCATCAGGTACATCCTGGAGCGATTTCAAAGAAGCCGTATCCACAACGCAATGCTTTATGTTTGCCGATCGAAAGATGTCCTTCAGTCTCTCGACGGGTGTCGACGGTAGCAGAGGCAAGTATGCGCATCTGGCCTTGACGATGCCAAGGATGGAAGCGTAGAGAAGAGGAGACTTTTGCATGACGATAGCAATGACCTGCCCAGATTCGGCACCTCCGGCGAGGAGGAAGCGAGCAATCTGATTGGAGAATCGGTTCAGCGATTCATATGACATTGTTTCCGAGACCGGGGGCACTTCTGCAAGCGATCTGCTAAAGCATATGGCATCAGCTTCGGGCGTTTTCGCAGCCGCAGCTTCAAACAGAGTACTAAGGTCTGCCTCGTCTTGCAGCCATTTGGGCTCCGTGTTTGCAACAGAAGGCTGAATCGTAAGGGCGTCCTTGATCGTCCGAACCAGCTCTTGAGGTTGCTCGACAATGATTCGAAACACCTCCTTTACCTGCTCAACCAAGTTTCCAACCATGTCTGATGGAAACCAATCAGTATGATAGGTAGCTTGTATCGAATATCCAGCATCAGTTGATTCCACTTCCAACAACAGCTTCGTTTCTAGGCGATCCAGATGCCGGACTTCACGAACAGCTGCGCCTTTTCGACTCTTTGTATACAACGACTCTTGGTACACGAACAAAACATCGTATAGACTCTCAGCCGCCTGCAGTTTCAAAAGCTTTTTGATGTCAGACAATGGCAATACGCAATGTTCCATGATTCTGCGGTTACTCTCGTTGATGCTTCGTAGTACGTCAGACATTGTAGCAGAGTCGTCGACATTCGCCCGGAGTGGAAGCGATGCAATGGCCGGTCCAACAATCTCAGCAATATCCTCGACGGGGATCGTTCGTCCGGATGTTACTGAGCCCAGCAGAACATCCGAGGTACCCGCGATGCTCCCCCAAATGAGCGCAAGGGCGGCTTGAAAGTAGACTTGAGCACCGTATCCCGCGTTCGCAAAGGCGTCTCTATCGGACGTGGCGATATCCAACTGTGCCTGGATAGAAAGAATCTCATCAAAGTCGGCTGGTCGAGCACTCAGTTTCGGCCGACTTGGCTTATTCCAGTCGACAAGGTATTCAGCCCAGAATGACCTTGCAGTGTCCAAGTGGTCCCTCGGGATGTTGTGCAAATAAGTCAACAGGCTTGAGAACTGCGGCCGTTGAGGCAATGTCCTTCCAGCTAGTATGTCGGCCAATTCGGAGAGGATGATGTCGAAAGACCAGCCGTCGTATATGGCATGATGGATGTGTATCATAATTTGCCGGCCTTTGCCATCTTCAGCCTGCCGAATCTGTATGCGAAGCGGCCGAAACAGCGCGTTGTCCTCCGATAGCTCCAGTTGATGAAACTCTTCGACGATCTCTATTTGATCGGATCGCAGTGACTTGAAGACTGGGGATACAAATGTTCCTTGCCAGGTAACAAAGGCTGTACGCAAGATATTCCTTTTTCGTGCAAGTACGTTAAAGGCGTCACGTATTGCTTCCGGTGTAATTCCAAGGTCCGCTTCCAGTTGTATCTCGTTCCAGTACGCTTCTGGTCGATTGGCTGTTTCTGATAGCATCGCCACTTGGAGGGAACTGCATAACAGCACATCTTCAACGTGCTCAACGTCCTTCTGTAGCCCATGGTTGCTTTCTGCTATCGCGTTCAGGCGGTCCATCAAATGAATATCAACCAATGCGACTTGCGAAGTGGTAGGGGACGAGAGGGGGCGTAATGTAGAGCACAGTTGTCCTATTGTCCTCATGCTCAGCAGCTCCGCGACACTCACGTCAAAACCCGACGACCGAAGCGCCGATGCCAATCGGATGGCAACGAGGGAGTCTATTCCGGCAGAAGCCAGCGTCATGTCGCGTTTCGCCTGGGATCCCAAAGTATCCGATATAACGCTCAGGACGCTACTCTCCGTCTCGGACAGGCCAATCGAAGATGAAGCGTTAGTTTGCTCAGAAGGTTTCCTCTCCATGAATTCCGCTTTCAGCCTCTTGGTGTCGACTTTCCCACTCGGCAGCCGAGGGAACTCATCCATCAGCACAATTTCTCCAGGCATCATGTACTGCGGAAGCCAGCTTCGACAGTGGTCCATGATCGAATCCTCAGTGACTCCCGCGTCCGCAACGCAAAACACCACCAGGATAGAGTCCACGACCGCCCCAACAGCCAAGTGGCAGCCGGGCGTTTTCAACACCGCAGCTTGCACCTCGCCCAGTTCAAGCCGCTGACCGCGAAGTTTCACTTGGCCTTCGGATAATCGGCCAAAGATTTCGATCGTCCCATCGCTGGTGATGCGTGCCTTGTCTCCAGTCCGGTAAATTGTGCCATAAGGTGAGGATATGAAAGAGGAAGCCGTCTGCTCCGGTCGGTTGATGTATCCCTCGGCAAGCTGGTACCCGCCAACTGCAAGTTCTCCTACTTGCCCCTTAGGCAGAATCCTGACGTTTTTACTCGTCTCCGCAGATTCTGCAGGCTCAACTATGAAGCACGAGACGGTTGGAAGCGGCACGCCAATATTCCTGACTGAAGAACCAGTCGTGAACGCTTCTTGAACAGTGCTACGGTATCAGCTTGTCAGATATGAGCAATCGAGAAGAGCTCTTCATATAGGACATGCACTTACCAGTGAATTGTAGCTTCTGTTGGCCCGTACATGGCCCACAACAGACTCTTTCTCTTCTCATGTCCCCCAAATTCTCGGACGACAGCCTCATTCAACATCTCGCCAATCGTCAACAGTAACTGCAGCGTCGGGACATTCTCCCTCTTCCGCAGCAAGCTGGCAGCGACAGTTGGCGTCAGTTCACAGGCATCCACCTCCATCTGCGAGATGACTCCTGGCAAGTCGTTCAGCATCTCCTTTCGATCAACGCTGATCAACGTGCTCCCCCTAAACAGTGGGAAGAAGATCTCAAAGACTGAGACATCAAAGGTTGGCGCGGCAAACTGGAGGAAACGATGAAACGCTGGTATATGCTGGTCATGGGCAAGCAATGCCTGTGTTACTGCAGAGTGAGAAATGCCAACGCCCTTAGGAACTCCCGTTGATCCGGATGTATACATGACATATGCCAAATCTCTTGTGCTGGGAGCACGGCAGCCTGGAGAGTCTGCGTCGAGACTTGTCTCTTCCTCGTCTGCATCAACTAGAAGGACCTTTACGGCGCTTTGTGAAGGTATATTGGAGGCCAGCTCCGAGGACGCCACGACAACACCAGCAGAGACATCGTTGAGGATGAAGCTGACGCGGTCAGGGGGGGCGTCCACGTTGAGTGGGCAAAATGCACCTCCAGCTTTCAGAATAGCTAACAAGGCTATGTATAAGTGCGGCGACTGGTGAACCAGGACCGGAACCACAAAGTGATCTTTGGCGTCACCCACTGCACGACATATTCGGCGTGCCAGGGCGTCTGCCGCATCATGAAGCTGACGATAGGATAACGATACACGCTCACCCCGGCCCAGATACTCGAGAGCTATTGAATCATCCGGTTCTCTGATAAGGTGGTGGAGGAGATCCGGGCCGGGTAATTCTGTTGGTTGCTGGTTAAGCACTGACAAGTCATCTTTTTCCTCCATGGCGTTCTTGTATGGTATGTGCGCCAGGTGTGAGTGAGCGTGTGAGTGTGTGCGTATATGTGCGTGCGCGTCTCTGCATGCAAAGAGTGTCCGAGGAAGCAGGCCATATGCCACGTCTGCCAACCAAGATGCTGATTCCCACAACCACGGCAGCCACAAGGATCCCCGGGCAGTTATCAAGCGCAATCTACCCAGTAGTCGAAAATGTTTTCTTTACGTCGATCCATACCCATGCGAAATAGCCTCACGTTCGTTGGTCACCCGAAATTGCACCCTCTCCACGCGCCATTTAGCCAAGCTCTGAAAACCACGCGACTGTTGCGAAGAAAGATGCCGCAAAGGGGACGAATCTCAAACTGTGTGAGACAAGCTCATCAATGAATTTGCATGTCGATGATTCGTCAATGAAGCTCCCCAGGGCGGCTCGTGATGATTGCGTCGATGGAGGTGCGTCTCAATCGTGCATGAGCTGGGGCGGAAGCCAGCCTCTCAGAGGAGGCCAATTGGTCAGCAAGGCGTAAGGAGAGGCCGCGACCACCAATCGTTATCGTCAGTTTGCGACACAGAGGGAACCACCTGCTGTCATGCCTGATGTGCGGATGGGAAGTATTCGTTCGTCTCGTGCACAAGTACGGAGTACCTACTCAGTATGTAGTTGGTGCGGATGGCCGTTCCTGGACGCCTTGTGCAGCTTTAGCCTTATTGCGAGCAGGATCCGGAGTTCGGCTGCGCGTAAGGCCTCGCTTAGGCTGAGGGCTGGGTGCTGCTGCTGTTGTCGCAGAAGTGACGATGGCGTCACGGCAGTCGGTCTTCAGTCCGTGTGCAAGACGAAGAAAAGAGTGATGGGATAAGTGTGTTTATAAGTGTGAGAGAGAAAGTGAGATGTGAGATGTGAGAAAGCAACAGGCAAGCGTCAACACCAAAACGAACATCCCTCAAACTCAAAACAGGCCCTTCTTACCTATTAAGACCTTAACTCCATGCCAGGCAGTCACTAACAAGCCAGTCTTTGGGGTGACACAAGATCCAGCATAAACGCCGGGGAGGGGTGACCACCTTGTCTGACATGAGCAACCGCTAGCACCTACAGGTGGTTCATCGCCGTTATGCTCGATCCGGACTTTTCACAGACTTCAGCAGTAAACGTCTCCAACAAGCCGAGAGGGTTCCTCTGCCATCCCCTCTTCCCTCATGTAAGAAACTCATGTGGGGCTCGGCTTATTGCTCGCGCTGCTCTTTTCACCCGGCGGAAACATCACGATATAGTAACAGTAACTCGATTCCCCCTCTCTTTGACGACTGCGTGCCCTGTTTCGGTGACTCTCACATCGGATACTCACGTGCAAGATGCCAAGCCCCTGCAAGGGAAGAGCGTTGCGTTCCGCGAGTGTTACGCGCCCTGATTCACTCGAGTACCTCAGCGGAGCCGTGAGGGGTTTTGCTGAAAAGGAGGCTCGTGAAGATGTTCACAGCTTCTGATCTCTCAGGACCCAGCTGAGCGAAGAGAAAAAAAATTTTCCTCTTAGCCACGAGATGCAAGGGCTGGGATTGCAACGGATGTATATGGATCCATCCACGGGCTTTGATCTTATCAGATCCGGTTTTTATCAGATCATCAGATAATTCCCTCATCCAATCTCCACCTGCCTGCTTCGCGATGGGGCCCGTCTCCGTCCTCGCAGCGTCCTCATCCACCAGCGGCCGAGGGGAGGATGGTTTAATTTAACCACGGGCGCCGTAAACTTGTCATCGGCCCATAGATCGGCCCTTGTGCGGAGGGTTCGAGGCGTCGGATTGGTCCTTCGGTCTCTGATCGTCTCATCGAATCCTGCACCAGCATGACAGGGGCACGGAGAGCAAAATTGCCAGAGTAGACGCTATAGGTGCCAAGCAGAGACGGATTGCGAACTCGAACTCGTTTAAGGAGGTCCAGACTTGCAACTTGAGAGTTCAGCCGTCGTCTGCCGTAGATGGAAGTCGTGAGCGGAAGGCATTACCTGGTAGAGAGAGGTCAGCATCGATAGAGCAGGTAATTGTGCTCAAGATCCTCTGTTAACCCAAAATAGACACTGAGACTGGGTGGGAACTGGCTCTTCTTGTGCCAACGGCCCAAAACGTCGTCTTCATCAAGCGTCCTTCAACCCACCGCCATGCTGCCGCAACACGAGTCCCGCCGACTGGGGACAAACTGCCGTGATCATCGAAGCGGCCCATGGCTACAAAATAGTCAAGAAAAAAAAAGCATCTCATGGACAGGGTATCGAATGGGCCCATGCAGCCATGATTTGTACATGGCATTACATGGCTGCTTGCACTAGCCCGCAAAGCTGCACTGTGTACGGCCGCGATCCTTGGCCAGCACTGGACCTTGTCCATGAGGGCATCTCCGCTCCGGGTCTCCGTCCTGCGGCTGGTCTCGGGTTTTCTGGGACTGTCGAGCACGGAATCCGAGTCGATACAGGCGAGACTAACAAGAAAAGGGCTGCTTGCTCCTGGATCCAGGCACCGGTCGTGGCGAGTATAATTCCTGGCTCATCCCACCACAACTGCTGAGCGGAACTTGGACAGCTCCCCCTCCCACTTTCACAAGCTTCCCAGCTCTCTGCTCTAGCGTTGTCAGACAGCTCCCGCCCGCTTTGCTGGACCGTCTAAGCGCAATCCACCACAAGAGCATACCATCGTGTTACAGCAAGTCGAGAGAGTCATAGACTGAAACTCCAGTCTGTTCCTCCCTCTTTTGCCCTCGTTTTTCTTCCCTTCACCCTTGCAATTTCCGTCGCCCTTCTTTCTGGCATCACTCGGAAGAACCTCTGCTTGACCGCTGCCGGCCACCGCCTTGAAAACGTCACCATTCTTTAACCCAAAGCGGACCATTACCTGTTTCGACGTCACCCAGAACAATAACCATGTCCCCCCACAGCGAGGTCGCCCTGGGTGGCAGTGAGCCGGCCACGCCAAACGGCAGTGAACAGGCTCACGGCAATGGATTCGACAGCTCTTCGCCATACATCATTGGTGCGATGGAGCAGAACAACAGGAATCCCGCGGCATTGGCCAACGGACACTCGTCAGAGAGCAAGATACACAAGCAGAAGTCGCCCTATCTGGTTCAATCGGCTCCAGACTCCGAGTTCGATTTGATCTGCGTCGGATTCGGCCCCGCCAGCTTGGCTGTGGCTGTCGCCCTTCACGATGCCCTCGCCTCAGGACGGCAGCTTCGCCCTGACGGCTCAGCTCCCAAGGTCCTCTTCCTCGAGAAGCAGAACCGGTTTGCCTGGCATGCCGGCATGCTCCTCCCCGGTGCTAAGATGCAGATCTCCTTCATCAAGGACTTGGCAACCTTGAGAGATCCGCGGTCAGAGTTCACGTTCTTGAACTACCTGCACCGCAACGGACGGCTGATAGACTTCACCAATCTGGGCACTTTCTTGCCGGCACGCGTAGAGTATGAGGATTATCTGCGCTGGTGTGCCTCATTCTTTGATCACTTGGTTCAGTATGGACAAGAGGTGGTCTCTGTGTCCCCCGAGTCGAAGACGGGAGACTCGGTGCGCACATTCGCAGTCCAGTCGCGAAATTCAAAGACGGGTGAGACGCAGTCCTTCCGGGGCCGCAACGTCCTCATCGCCGCTGGCGGCCAGCCCAACTTCCCCAAGAGCTTCCCAGCCAAGCATCCCAGGATCATCCACTCCTCTCAATATGCCTACATGGTCCCACAGCTCCTCTCCAAGAAGGACGCGCCTTATCGGGTGGCCGTCCTCGGCGCTGGCCAAAGCGCTGCGGAGATTTTCCACAACATCCAGACTCTGTATCCCAACTCCAAGACAGCACTGATTATGCGCCCCGAGTTCCTGAAGCCCAGTGATGACTCTCCATTGTAAGTGCACCACCGAAGAATCAGCAGCTTCAGCAGGCTAACAGTACCGCAGTGTCAACTCAGTCTTCAACCCTGAATACATCGACACCCTCTACCCCAAGTCGGCAAGGCACCGCAACAACTTCTTGACCGAGGCTCGCGCCACCAACTATGGCGTCGTCAGATTGGAACTCATCGAGGAGATGTACGAGCGCCAGTACGACCAGAGGCGAGATCTCGGCCCAGACCAGAAGAAGTGGCCTCACAGGATCATGGGCGGCCGCCAGATCACCAGCATTGAGCCGCGAGAAGACTCACTGCAGCTCAAGGTGCAGCACGTCACCGACAGCGAGGTCGAAGGCTTTGTCGACCTGGTCGACGAGGAGACGCTGGAGGTGGACCTGCTGATTGCTGCTACGGGCTACCAGCGCACTGCACATGTCAACATGCTCCGCGACACGTGGGACATGTTGCCCAAGGCGGCGCCAGTCGGCCAGGAGTATCCCAAGGGAATCACCGGATGGAAGGTCGAGACAAGCGAGGGAGACCGCAGGCTGACGGTAGCCCGAGACTATCGAGTCAAGTACAAGCCCGGGTCAGTGGCGGACGAGTCGGGCGTGTGGCTGCAGGGCTGCTGCGAGGGCACTCATGGAGTAAGTTCAGTTTGGAACTGTGATGGAGGAAGAGCAATGCTAACAGTTCGCAGTTGAGCGATTCTCTTCTGTCTGTGCTGGCAACGAGGTCAGCAGAGATTGTTGGCTCCATTTTCCCCAGCACCCAGTGAAGGATGAAATAATAGAGGATCAATAAAAGGCAGATACCCACGAGAAAGGTCTGGAAGCGAGCTTCGAGAGACCTGATGCAGTTGATCGTCTCAAAGACCTTTGGAAGATTTTTTGCAGCACAGTTGGTGCAGAGTCATCTTGCGATGGCGGGCGGCGCTCTGAGATTATCGCACCTAGAGAGGCTTACTTTGTTCCCATTGGTACGGCGCACACAGAAATAAAAGATCAGAAATAAAAGATCATATTGTCAGTTTTCCACCAGTGATCCACGGCGAGTCTTCGAAAAGGGGCGCCCATTGTGAGAGCTGAGACGGGTCTTCCGATGCCAATCATAGGGTAGGCAGGGGGGAAGGGCTCCGATTGACAGCGAATGAAATGCAGATTTGGATTCGAACTGAGCTTTGTGGCGCATGCTTGTGTGTATGTTGGAGATTGCAAAGGTCCATATGAGAGGGATGTTGAAGATTTTTAGGTCCACCATCGTTTGCATGTGTGGATGATTGCTTTTGCTTAGGTGGCAGCTTCCTTTCTCCGAGGTCTCTACTCAGAGGTAAGCACGCTTGACAGCTCCTACCTACTTTGTAGACCACCACATGGAATGAGCATGATGGCACGGCTTACTAAGGAAACGTCTTTGACGCATCTTCACTGTCTACTAATCTGCATACTAAGGTAGGTAGTAAAGAAACGAGCTTCTGATCAAAGGAGGAGGATGATGATGATGGGGGCAATTGAACTTGTCCCCGGACGAACTCCTCCATCCTGTGGCGTTCTCACCGGTGCCAACCAACATCGACGGCAAATAGCGGTTGCCCGCTGCAGAAATGGCTGCCGGCTAGCAATAAGCCAGCGCATGAAGGCCTTTCCTGGTGTCAAGCCGCTTCATCCTCCTTGCCCATGCGTTCTGTCGCTATCCGCGGAGTTTCGAATCTCGAGTTTCGAAGACGTGTAGAGAATCCTCAAATTGAATTACCTAGCAAAGACATGTCCTGAGATTCTTCCCCCATGATGGACGATGACCGAACTTGACAGGACGCGCAACATGGTGGATGCGGGATGCAAGGTGACGCGAGCGTCAGTGACGAGGGAGACGTAATTCGGGTCGGGTGCCGTGCCCTGCAATGGAAGGTTGCTTACCAAACGCGTTCCAAACCGGGGAGGGAGGAGGTAATTTTGGGAGTGATCTGCTTCGCAAGGATAATCATCTCATGCAGAGGTTGACAGCTGCACCCTGCTGCAGTGTTTCGACTAAGCAGATATTCTGCTGGTAGTACTAACGGAAATCGCCAGTTATGGCTGTGGCTGGTGGCAGAGAGTCATTGACATGTTCCCGTATGTTGAATGCATGCAGAATAGCTTCGCAGACTTCACGTAAGGGTAGTTCCCACGCTTATTACTTACATGTAGTATCTCGCTTGATCCATGCAGGATTACCTACAGGCTATGCTTCCCGCCGAACAGACATCGTCTCCAAGAGCCTTCTTACTTGGGAAATGCATACATACAGTTCTTACCTACTGCAGCATCGTCGTTCCCATCGTATCCCGAAACTGGAATCGCGGACAAATCGTCGGCCTCGTTTCCCATCGCCAGGCTCACGTTGGGGCGCATTGGCAAGGAGAGCGTTGCAGAGGCCGCGAAAACAATTGCGTACGTCGTCGTCACCCTTCGATTCGGAACAGCATCAAGCGTCTTCGCAATCGAGACAAAGGATCCGCTAAAGAGTGATCCCCCCCTGTCAGACCGCGGCCTAAAAAATTGGCTTCACGTTAACCTTGACGGCTCCGAGTCGGCGCTGAGCTCGCCCTGACAAATAGCTCCATGTCGAGAAGTTTGCCGACAGGCGCTGAGACGGCAAGGATAGGTTTGGGGGCACCCTGGCGAGGAGCTGCATGAGCTGAGCCCTATCGGAAAGAATTTGCATCAAGTCAGCAGTCGAGGTGCAGGTACGAAGTGTTCCATACAGTCTCCCCTTCCATGTAAGTCTGATGTGTGCCGTGCTGTACTCGTCCAATGTCAGTTGCTGAATTGGTAATATCACGGGAATGGTGTCGCTGAGCTGTTCGATATTACTGATACCAGAGATTCTCATGTGATGCTCTCATATTGTGCTTCTGGCTCTGCCGTAGTTGTATCTATAACAGAAAAAACAGTCAAGCAGCAGCACCAATGACAGCATCCGTGTATCTGCCCTATCAACCCGCCTTCTCCAATCCGAGTCCATCAACATGTCCGTGATGTGCAACCAGCCCGCGAAATCAAAGTGCCACTTCATCATGCATCCATCGCTGCGACGAGCCGCTCACAGCGCCTGTTGGCCCTAGAACCGCCCAAGCTTACGCACTATCGCTGCTAGCAACCCCCCCAAACTGGCCCCCTAGAGGCTCTAACCGGCCGGAATCCTGCTGCCATCACCCACTCCCACCTTTTAGCCTCGCTTGCCCCCCGCGCTCGGCGTCACCACAAGCAGAAGCACTGACAGATCAGATCCATCCAGAGAGATCACCTACATCAAAAGAACCAGGTCCCCAGCCTTGCGACTTGCAAGTCCGTAGCCGGCTTTCGCACCTTGCACACGACGACGACGACGCATGACGATGAGACCCAGATGGTCGCTGGACCGCCGGCGGTGACGAGGCTCTCTCTCTCTCTCTCTCTATGCAAACTGGATCCCCCCATCCATGTGTGATTCGACAGGCACAATCTGACGCTCGAGATAGCGACTGGAGCCTCGTGCCGTGTCGTCTCTGTCGGATGTGGCCGCGAGGCGGGACTAGGGCTATCCCGGCCGCTCGACTGCTCCCTCGTGAGGCCATCGTGATTGACGGTATTAACCGACGACAACACGCACACGTACGCCTTACGTACTGCTTTGCAGGCCCACCGGCCGCGAGCATAGACGTTAGGCGCGGCTCCGGGCAGGGGCTTTGAGTAGAGCCTCAAGCTGGACCTCAAGTACAAAGGTATGGCTCGCTGCGTGGTGTTGCGCTCTTCTTCTGCTGGCTGGCTCACACAAGACAGAGCATCCGAGTTGAACATCCAGACCAAGCAGCATCCCTTGAGTGTCTGTCTCTCTTCAACCCTTCTGACGCCGTCCTTCCTCTTCATATCGAAGAGCCCTCCACGATGCAGCTCGACAATAGCGACGGCAGGCGGCCTTCGTCCACCCAGAGGTTGCCCGTCAATCCTCGTCGTCACAAGGTGGCCCCCGAGCAGCGCAAACGAGTCGCCACTGCGTATGTTCTTCAAGCCGCCTCCTGAACCAGAGAGACTCTCATCCGCTTACACGCAATTCAGGTGCAACAACTGCAATGTTCGTCGAGTCAAGTGCTCTGGCGGCAATCCCTGTGGGCAGTGCTCCGCTTCCAACCGCGAATGCGTCTATCCAACCCCAGTCGAGAAAGTCAGCGTCCCGCGCACCGAACTCGAAGAGTTGCGGAGGAAGGTCGACGCGTATGAGCGAGCACTTCAGGAGATGATCCCAGATCCTTCCAGGAGACAGGAGCTCATCAACCAAGCCGCCGCCACACCAGAGGGTCTGTCGCCGTCTCCCAGCCCGTTCAGTCCCAGCCAGTCCTTGTCTCCAGAGAGCAGTCGTCGTCTTGCCGCGCCGTCGGTCAAGGCTGAGCCCGAGGATGAGCAAACGACCGGTCGTCTTCTCCAGGATCCCGATGGCACGGCTCGCTATCTCGGAGAGACAAGCGGCGCCACATTCCTCGACCACTTGAAGGAGCTTCTGGGAGCTGTTTTACCCCTCGCCCAGGTGGAACCGCAGCTGTCTCAGGATCAAGACGGAACCGCCTTCCTGAACAGCCTGGGGAGATACTACACCGCTGACTCTCGCCCCCTGGTTGAGCGTGAGGAGATGCCCACAGCTCTTCCCTCGAATGAGGACCTTGCCACTCTACTGTGCAAGCTCAGATACCTGATCCAGGATGGCAACGGTGAATGGCCCAGCGGCGGCATCTACTGGTTCGGAGATCTAGGCGCCGTTCCCTCTCAGATTGCCTCTCCGCCGTCCGCCTCGGATGCTGATATGAACGAGTACCGCCACTTGGCCTTTTACCACGCCGCTCTGGCCAACATTACCCGCGCCAACACCTCGTCGCAGGAGGTGCATGGAAGTGCGTCGACGCCGTCACTCAGCGAAGCATACTTTGCTCGTGCTGCCCTCCTCGTGGGAAATCCGCTGGACATTACGCGCTGCTGCACAATCGGGGATGCAGCCACGCTGTGTCTGATGGCGGCTTATCTGATCGAGATGAATCGGAGGGATGCTGCCTATATGCACGTTGCAGCTGCCATGCACATCTGCATCATGCTGGGTGTCCATCGCGGGCTTGTCGACGAGAGGGGCAAGCGGGTGTTTTGGACCGTATACGTCTTGGACCGGTGGTTGAGCTGTCTGATGGGTCGACCGCACATTATCATGGACGACGCCATTCGGCTCCAGCTGCCAGCCGACGCTCCGTAAGTATTAGCAGCTTGAAGATGCTCATCGCCCTTCTGTCAATTGCAGAAACGCTAACTTGCTTCGTAGGTCGATGCCTCCTGCTGCAGGGCTCAAGGCTCACGTCGAACTGTCGCGTATCTCGGGCTACGTCGTTTGCAACACGTACCGCGTGGCTCCATGGGAAGCGTCCAGGGGAGGACTGGCCAAACAGCCGGACAAGGCGATCTGGATGCTGCAGCAGTGGCAGTTGACGCTTCCGCCTCGCTTGCAGCTCTCTCCGGACGGACTGAGCAACGACCCTGCCTGTTGCCTCCTCCACATGAGGTACAATATGCTCCTTATTCTGGCCATCCGGCCGCTCTTCCTTGGGGCCGTCAAGAGGTCGGTGGCCCGGCGACTGGTGGTGCAGACGGCCGAGCCCAGCAGCACGCACACGGAGCATCTCAAGCTGTGCATTGCCGCTGCACGCCGCAACATCCGCCTCGGACGGCAACTGACGACGCTCAACATCAGCCGGAAATCGCCGCTGCACGCGGAGCAGCACTATTCGTTCAATGCCACCGTTTGCCTCATTCTAGAGGACCTGATCTCGGACGAGGAGGTGTCGGAGGAGGAGAGGGAGGCGAGAAACAACGACATTCTCTTCGGCATCCAGCTGGAGGAGGACGGGCTCACCAATTTCGGGCAGACGTCGTCCAACACTCTGCGGCATCTGTGGACTCTGGCGCGGAGGCTGACGGGCTCGATGGCGCAGACTCAGGAGTTGAACAATGCCCGGATGGCGGAGCTGCAGCTTGCCCCGCCGATGCTGACGACGCTCGGGGGCTACCCATCAATGCCGCGCATGCAAATCGGGGAAGACCATGCCCTTTACGACGAACTGGTGGCCTGGGTCGACGACGAGTGGTCCATCTACAACACGGGGCTATTCAACAATAATTTTATGCAATGAGAGAGAGAGAAGGAGCGGCGACTTGGCAGATGGGCCGATGAATGCATAGAAAAGAGGAGGATTTTTTTTTTCCTGAACTTGTACGATGGGCTTGGTGGTGACATGAGACTTTGAGCTAGCCGCAGCCGTCGTTTTCCTGATCTCGAGCGGTTTCATTCCAGATGCTCACGATTAACATACAGTAAAGCTTAGAGCAAATACCCAGTTAAAACAGAGATGCATACCTATTTACCTTGCAGATGCTCGGCTCTTTCATGGGGAGCAGCACAAAAGTGCAAAAGATGGTGCGAGCGAAGGCTATCTGTAGTCAAGTCTTGCTCGGTAAAAATGCCTACATTGTTTACCGACAAGACGAATAAACAAGTGTCTGTTCTGTTTCCGCAGCAAGCCACACAAGAACTTCCGGACAACAACGTTTCACTCCTGCAGGTGTCCAAAGGCACTCACATGTCTGCAGGATAGGTCGCTATTTCGGTCCCATATCAGGCAGTTTTCATCAACGCTGTCTTTTAATGAATTCTCAGTAGATGTTAATGTGAATCTATCATCAAGATGGGAGAGCTCTTTCTCGAAACTGCGTCACAATTCATATGTGGCGCCAGCCCGCATCAGTCGATATGTCCATCATACGATGTCGAATCTCCTGAACAATGACATTAGAAACTCAAGTCAGATCTTGTCCGATGAATAAGTATTACCTAGTTTGGTATATTGCAACTTATCTCGTTTGATGAATTCTCACTCTTGTGATGACTTGCTCCTTCCTAGGTACTCTCGACACCGCTTGCCTTGTCCGAATAGACTTTGCTTCCCTCCTGCTGTGATGTCATGTCACTCCTTCCCAGAGCAGTCTTTCACAAATCTTGCAGCCGTTTGCTTGTACGACCTCTGAGCATCCCTCGTCCACCTCTGTTTGCCCTGCACCATAACATTACATCTTCATCACGCACAAGAAACATGACGCAGCTCAGGGATTGTGCCGTCGCCGTCAGCTTCATCTTTCAGTTCCCCAACGGCGACGAGGAGCGCACGCCGCGAGTCGCCCTGTTCCGCAGGAGCGGACAAGTCAACACATATCAGTATGCCTTCTTCAGCCAGAAAATCGGTTCGCAGTCAACAATGCTAATGCTGTTCCCAGGCACAAATTAGCCCCCATCTCGGGCGGCGTCGAAGTGACAGACGAGAACCCCTTGGCAACCGCCTGGCGCGAGCTGCGTGAGGAGACAACTCTCACGTCGGCTTCTCTGAGGCTCTTCCGGCAAGGCAAGCCGTATTCCTTTGCGGATCCCGACGTTGGCCGCAGATGGACCATTAACCCCTTTGGCTTCGTCCTCAAGCCTGCTAAGCAGGGTGGCAGTGGCGAAAAGGGCATCACGATAGACTGGGAACATGAAGGCTATGAGTGGTTCAACCCCTACGAAGTCACCGACGACGAATCCTTTCAAGGCGTGCCCCGGCTGAAGGAGAGCCTGAGGCGAGTCTGGTTCGAAATCGATCTTGGCAAGGAGGCGGGCCGCGCTCTGGCATCCTCACTTCGGTCGCTCCAGAATGACCATGAGAGCGGCGCGGGACTCCTGGCTATAGCGGCAAACTACCATTTGTACGAGGAAGTGATTCCAAAGCTTGATACAAGTGATCGAGACAAGTTCTGGAGGGATATCCGGATCGCCGCTTGGCATATCTGGAAGAATGGCCGCGAATGCATGAGTGCCGCCATTCTCAACGGCATGCTGTCCATCCTCGACACCATTGACAAGAAGCTCCAGTCGAGCATTGAGGGCAATCCCACAAAAGAGGACGTCGACCGGCTCTGTGATAACATCAGCGAAATCAGACTGCAGAGAGACATGGCAGGGGCCAAGATCGC